>CAWUFW010008754.1:0-600000 GCA_963921515.1 Calotriton arnoldi | reverse complement strand
CTGGCCCCTTTCAAGTTAAATTCCCAAACCCTCCTTAACAGCCATTCCTGACAGAGGATGAACCACATTCCTCACTCCCAGGCGTTCCTTCCAGAAGGCATAAGCCATTGTTTCTGCTCTGGGAACAGTTTTTACACAACATTAAAGGGAAAGCACTGACAGAAGGCTCTGCTGGCAGGCTAATGCTGATCAGCTCACTGCAGATCAAGGCAGTAAAATTTGAACTTTTTAAACATTTCTTTTACTATCTATTTAGCAAAAATCCAACTTCACCACATAATTGTTTTTTTACCAATGTTAAGAACAGTGGTCAAAGTTTATCCCAAATCAAAGTTAGCAATATTATTTTGTAATTGTATTTTAGGATTTTCTAATACAATCAACTACAACCATTAAAAGTGGAAATAGCTTCCGGGGACTTGTCACTGTAGGAACATGCCAGCATAAAATTCTTACATGTTCCACTTCTAAATACTAGGTACCCTAACTTGTCGGCTGCGAGTCCTATGCAGGGATTACTTATTTAATATTTTTTTAAAAAGGGTTTCTGCCTTTCAAAAGGGGTTATTTTGACAGGTTCACATGCCTTAGTCATGCTTTACATGTAGGACTGAAGCCATGTTTTCCTTTTCATTCTAGTGGATTGCCCAATAGGTGTTGGATTCCACAGGTGACATTTAACTTTCCATGCTCTTTGTGAATTATCCAGTTTTACCATGGTTTAGGAGTCAGAGGACAGACATTGGGGATTGGACAGTAGTACCCCAGTGTGCAGTGCTAAAAAAACAGCAATACCAGTAAGAACAAAATGGGAAGGATCACACAAAAAGAGGGATTATTCACAGTAGGGGTGAAAGTATGAAGCATGAAGAATAGGATCAGTGCTAAGTAGAGGTTTGGGTTATAGAGGTTAGAACTCTATAGATGTACAGTGGTACTATGGATGGAAAAAGAGATAGCGCTAAGGAACATATTAGTATTGGGGTAAAGTTTCTTATTAGAGATAGGTTGACAGTTAGGGAAATATACAAAAACAGTGCTAATGTGTTATAATTATATTTATGTAAATTTCATCTATTGCATGTTGTTGTGGTGAAGAGTATGTTTTGGGCTGCTGGGTTTTGGGGCTTCATTCTTTCGTTATGTTATTGTTGTGTTGTACTTAAGGAGTTGAGTTCTATTTTGACTGTTTTATTTTACCTTGTGTTATAGTATTGGGTTGTATTGCGATGTTCTCTGTAGCTTCATGAGTCAACAAATGCTGCAACATTTCCAGCCAAAAGAAAAATATTATTTTAAAGTTCCAATAACAAGCAACCAATTTATCACTCCTTCACTATTCAAGACAGCAGTCAGCCTATAACTGTTACAAACGAATAGCACTCGTTATCACACAGTTTTTTTCCCGCAGGGAATTACAACGCGGTCGTTACAAGGAACGCGTTGTAATTCCGCATACCATTACCCCGCAAGTCGTAATAACGACTTGCGGAGGGGGGGCGCTGGATGTTGGAATAGTATAATTTACTATTCCAACTCCAGTCGGTGCGACAGTAGGGAAGGTGTTGGATTTTAATTCCAACACCTTCTCCCCCCTCCGGAAGACGTTGTTCCGACTTGCGGAGTAATGGTATGCGGAATTACAACGCGGTCGTTGTAACGACCGCGTTGTAATTCCCTGCGGGGTAAAAGTTTTGTTGTAAACGTTGTTTACCGTTACGAATAGCAAACATGTCTTAGATTAGCATTTCTAGTACTCGCCTAATGCAATACACCCCATGTGTCTTAAATTAGCACTTCCACTGCTTACTTTATGTGATATGACCAAAGTTTTTCTCCTGCAAATATTCCATCGTTCTTGTGGCTACTTTGATTGCGACCTGTAGGTCTGGTAGCAAAATGTTCTGCCTGTAGATTTTTACATGGCAATCAGGCCTTTCGCGTTCCTTTCAAGTTATGAGAAAGAATAATCAAATCCATCTAGTCTCAAAATAGTGAAGAACTGGTTTTGAAGATAACGCACAAGAAAACAACACATTTATATTCAGAGCCATCCAGCACTCATGAGGAAATATTACCACTTTGTGGTGGAAATCAACCCTTCGGCCGAAATTTAGATAAAGCAGGAAACTTCATGAACTTCAGGTATGCCAATAATCTTCATCCACAAAAGACTTTAAAGACATAAGAAAGCTTTGCACAGCCCTTCATTTGCCCAAGGCTGTGCAGCTCTCATACAGGGCTATGCTGCACGGAATGCACAGTGCAAACACCACGCCAGAGGTCCCGGGACCATTCTAGCTATTTGGGTCTGCTTCCAGTCTTCCTATATGTTGGTCTCAGAGAAGACTGCCAGTGCAGTAATACCACCAAAAACAAAAGTTATCTACAGTTATTTTTAAATGTATAAATAACGTAAACACAGCCAGTTAGTACAAAATTACTTCTCAGGAATGATCGTAAAGCGGCATGTCCAATAACATTTATTTCTGGTCAATTTTGGAGAGCCTATGCGTCACCTACCTCACGTGACCACCACATTCCCCATTGCATGTGCTTTGATAAGGGGTTACAAAGTCATTTCAGTAATGGTAATCTTCATTACAATTGAACCACTTCAATTTACCGCTGTCATTCTTATTGCATCAATGGCGCCATCAACCGGCCACACTGAGCAGGGCCACATGTTTTTACGCCAGTGCTCAAGTCAGTGTTGCCCTCTGTAGTGGTCTCGTGGTTGAAACATTCCCATTTGCTGTGCAGCTGACGTGTATTTTCGAAGGAGAGGCAGTTGTTGTCTGTCATGTTGGCTGGGAAACAGCTGTGTGAAAAGATTGCGACTAATGATCTTGCTCGGCACTTAGCTTTGAAACTGAGGTCAGCACAGAATGACCAGGGCGCACAATCACTGAGCTGCTCAACCTGCCTCCAATATGCTCCTGAAGGGCACGACGCGCTTTCATATCAAAACAAAGTCTGTGGGCGTCCTAAGCACGGAATGTGAAATGAGCAGCATGTGTCAACACACCTTAAGGACAAACACCTGCGCTAATGAGCGTTAACCTCGGCTGCGTTGCACTAATGAGTTCTCGCGTCGGGCTGCAGCTCACGGTATGAATGGCAGGACTGCAGACGTAGCCTGGAGTTATCCTTCTGCTGCCTCCGGTTTTCACTTCGAGCAATAGTGCAATAGATGATCCCCACCGCATGACTTGATACAGATGACGCTATGGGGCCCAAAACACTTAGGTTGGGTTTCTGCTCCGTGCCTCCTTAACCCATCGCCACCCCCCCTCCTCCTCAAGTTACGGATATTGGGGCCATGGGTAACTCCGAGGGAAGAGAGAGGAAATACTCCCCCATTTCGAAGTTGCTGAGCCTCGCCTCACAATTTGTGGCCAGGTGTATCCCCCACGGGTTTCCGTCACTCCTAATGGGGTCCTTAGGGCGATATGTACATTTGCAAGTCATCGGGAATGAACAAAAATGAATGTCTTTTGAGGGCAAAATACTTATTTTAATTTCAGCATTCGTAAATGCACAGTATAACCATGCACGTCAGAGCGCTGTACAAGTGACTTTAAATTGCATGCCAAAAAGGATGAACTCAGACGGGGAGCAGCAACAGGTAGGGAACATTAGTCTCAGTACACATGTTCTTTCAACAAGTTATTGCATGGGTGAACGGAATCTTGTTGGATATGTCACACATTAAGGATGCCTCTGCTGAAGGAGGTGTACGAAAGCGAAATTAAATGGTTCACACTGAATTAATGACAACACAGGGAATATTATCAGTAGAACGTTGATTCAGCCGGCAACAGCAAGCGAGAGTCTAACCATGGCACATTAGTGGATGATATATTCTAGATGGAAAAGCAGGATGATGTAATAATTATAGCAGATGATTTCCATGATATAAATGTTAACAGGAAATGAACAAAGTTATGTGCCAGCATGCACATGTATGTTGGTTGTGTAGAGGATGAAGTCAGTTACAGATATGGAAGTGATAAGAAGCTTTGGCTGCACTAGCAATCAGTTTATAGCACGCAGCATCTAAAAGATGTTAAGAAAAAATTATGAAAATATGAGTGCAGCGCAAAAATAGATCTTGATGCCATACCCAGTGGTAACCAAGGAGGCAATGACCTTGAGCAGTTGCTCAGCATTCACATTTAAAAAAAAATATTTGTAGCATTTTTCATTAATAAACACTCAGTATGGGAAACATATCAGTTGGTGAAGTAGAAGTTTTCATAGCAAAAATGTTTTATCAAGCCTTAAACAGGATTTATAGTTTATGAGTGGCAATCCCAGTAACGATTACGCCATCTGTTCCTGGGGCTATATGTTGCTCACTGTAGGAAGATGGCTCTTTATATAGTGGACCAAACAGAGGTACACCGTGTAAAGAGTCCAGGCAAACCCCAAAGGAAAAACAGAGGCACAAACTACACCCCAAATGCTCTCTTTTGTGTTAGGCATATCAGAGGGTAGTGCAAACCAATTATCACACACACACACAAAGGCAGTAAGTGAGACAACACTCAATAAAGAAATACAGCACCAATTTGTAAAAAGAACACATACTTTTTTTTTTAGAAATTTAGATACCAAGATCATCAGAATTGTACTTTTCGAGTTATGAATTTTCACAGTTTTCAGAAATGGAAATGGTGTGTTTTCTGCATCTGTAATGTTATCCTATGGAGTTTCATCACTCTGTCAATCATCTTTTTGTGTTTTGCTATGTTTGCATAAGTGGCCAGGGTATGCCCAGAGACGTGGGTCCCTTGCACACTTTGCCACTGGATTCAAGCTAGCCTGGCTGATGAGGTGTGATACCCCGAAACCGGTTCAGGATGCTTGTTTCCAGTCCAGGGAGGACCTGGCCTGGCAGTTCAGACCTGACTGCTTGCATGAGTAGCAGGGTCAAGACTGATTTTCATATGGCTGGGTCCAAACTTGGGTGACTTCGTGAGCAGAATAACAATGATGGATTCAACCCAGATCTGTGACTCTGGGTGAGTGTCTGAAAATGTTCAGCACTCCGTACATCATCTTATTGTGTTTGCTATCCAATGGAGGATACAAATGTATTGCATTCGGGCACTTGACCGCAAATCGCAGGACTATTTTTTGGGACTTTAGGTGAGCATGGGGCAAGGTCCAAGGCCACACCAACAAGTCACCTCCGGAAGCTCTGTGGATGTCCTGGTTCAGAGGTGACTCACGGCGTCGGGAGTTCCATTCAATTCAATGGGAGAATGGTCCGGTTACAAAGAGGCTGCAAGCTGGGACTGGGGAGGACAGTCTGGAGGAACCCACAGGGGGGGCTCAATCTTTTAGATGCTCGGGCACATGGGGACCCCATCGGTCCACTCTTCCTCGGGCTGTGGGACTCAGGTGCAATAGTGTCTTTTGACGTCAGATTCCGGTGCAGGAGTCTCTTGTGGTTGGAGGGGGCCTCCAGGAAGAGGCTGCAGGTGGCAACTGGAAGTCCCATCAGGGCAAACACAAGCATGGACTTAGCTCTTGTGGTTCTGGGGAGCCCACTGTCACCTCTCATGGACTCGGAATCTGGAGCGCTGGTGCATAGGTGCTTTGAGGCGTCGGGTGGTGGCGGTCACAGACTCACGTCTTGGTCTTTGTTTTGCAGAGGAGGGGCAAACAGTACAGCTGGGCCACTCACGAAGTGGGACTCACTGTCCCTGCTGTGTCCGAACTGGACATAACAAGCCTTGGCTGCTGCAAGGGGTCCTGTACCTGTGTATTGGTCCTGTGCAGCTCTGTGTGGTCCCGGTGTCCTCCCTCTCAGTGGAGAGACAGTTCTGACCTTCAGGAGCACAGGATCCTCTTCAGTGGACCGCACCTTGTATCTTTGGTGACTGAGACTGCAGGGGAGTAGCGCCTCTATTCCTGGGGAGTTTCTTCCGCCAATAGGCAAAGCACTAGCAGCCCTCTTGGTTTCTTGGAGACTGCACTGTGGTAGGATGAGTCGGCTTCTTCCACAATTGTTGGGGGCAGCAGTCAGGCTGGCAGGGTTGTTGCCAAGTCAGTCGTTGCTCCTTGGTTCTCGTGACAGGACTCTTCTGTGTACACTCCTTCTCTTGGTCCATCAAAATTTGAAGTTTTGGTATCAGGGAGTCCCCTAAATACTCAATTTAGGGGTGTTAAGGGGAGTGAGAGGTAGTAGCCAATGGGCTACTTACCCCTGGGGTCACTACACCCCCTAGATGACCACTTCCTGTGCGGAGTGGGCATTACTTTGTCCCAGAATTCCTTATACACCACACACAATATGGGGGAATTTCTAAAGTCATGCTCCCATCAGATATGGTCACCCTAGAGGTGTGCCCAGCCTGGCAGTGCAGCACACCTCCTGCAAAGCTAATTTTCCTGCTTGTCCTTGTGACATATGGCTCAGGATGTGGGGGGCGTTGGAATCTTCTCCTGTGAGAGAAGCCAGACTTGCATACCAAAAGTATGTGGGCTCTTTGACGCACCCTGCCTTGGAATGCTAACTTAACCAGTCTCCCTGAAGGAGGTGATATACCTCTCTCCAGAGCAGGCATTGTTCCAGACCTCATGAGAGTGAATGCTCTCACCACTGGGGTTCAGAAACTCATCTGGGGCAGTCGGCTGTACTGAGCCAGTTGGCTAGCACACTAGAGGGCTGGTAGGTTTCAGCAGATACCTCTAAAGTACCCTCTGGGTGCATGTATTACTAAATCCATCACTGGAATCAGCGTGGGTTTATTAATACGAGGTGTTTGATACCAAACACCATATGTTTCAGTGAAGCCATTGTGTAGCTGGGGAACTCGTTTTGACCAGTGCCCAGCACATAACTTAAGATGGCCTCCCTGCTCACTTGCAATATCTAGCAATAGAATTAGACATCACAGGGGCACATCTGCTCATGCAAATATGTCCTCACATAAAATATAATATACCTTGTCTTAGGGCTCAAGGCCTGCTGTAGGGGTGACTTACATATATTAGATGCAGTGACTTTGGCATGCCATGTTTTCACTCATGGTTTGCACCATGTAATGCAGTCTGCACTGGCAGTTCTGTGTGGAATTTTCCTGTGGGTCTCTTAGGGTGGCATAAGATATGCTGAAGCCCCTAGGGACCCTTTTTAGTACACCTGCCCTAGGTACCTGTAGTACCTTTTACTAGGGACTTACAGGGGTGAGAAATTCCTTAGCCAATTGTAGCACAATTAGACTTTACCTTGTTTTAGGGAAGGATCACTGGCACTGAGGTCTAGTTAGCAGGCCTCAGTCACCGTCAGAGTCAAAAATCAGCATCTAGTAGCTAAAAAGGGGGCAAAACATGGGGGGGTAACTGCAGCAAAAGCCTAGTTCCCTACACTCACTTACATGGTTAGCAATGGTCATCAACCATGGTCACAAATGAACTTGCAAAGTCTGTTGCAAGGAGCATTTGAGTTTTTTAATTGCTATGGTGATATGATTATATAGTAAGTCAGGTCTATGACATTCTGTTTGTTCATTTGTGACTAGAGACATAGGGGTCGATTCCGATTCGGGCCGGAAAAAGCACCGACCGACTCGGATCCGGAAATAATACCGACCGACACGTACCTGTGGCGCCCGACACGCCAAGTACGATGCAAGGCGTGAAAAATCCGACCGACACGTACCGAACCCAAGTCGACCGACCGAGCCGCACGGAAAACAGCAATCCGGCCGGAAAAACACGCGAATCCAACCGACCGACACGCACCCGGAACAAATCCGACCGAAACGTACACGCGAACTCCAAACCGCAAAGTACGATGCAAGGCGCGAAAACCACGAGCGAGTCGGACGGAGGCCAAGCCGCACGACCGACACGCATACAAAACCGAGCCGAAGCAACACAAAACACCGCGACCGACGCGTACGCAGCATAGAAAACTGCACAAACACAGCGTGAACGAAACGGAGAAGACCGCTACGAGACAAATGCAGGGTCCGACTCGGTCACAAGAACGTTTCCAACATACACAGACAGTACAAAGGAAAATTCACCCAAAAAAAGGCCAAACAAGCAATTACCAAGCCAATAAATACTGGGGGGTGGGGACAGAGAACAAAGACACACCCACAACTCCACCCATATAAAGGACACAAATCACAACCATGAGCCTTTGCAAATGCCATTCCACTGCCAGCACCCAAGAGAAAGCAACCACACACCCACAGCTCATCCCTCACACAAGCCACACACCATCAGCACACCAACAAATACCTACCTCACATACACCCAGCAAAACACACACTCACACACCCTCACCTGCACACCAACACACACATCACTCACCATCACCACCCATCACCATGCCCCCAAGAAGAATCCCAAGTTCCTAGATTGTGAATTGGAAGTCATGGTAGACGAGATCCTCAGGGTAGAGCCACAGCTGTTTGGCACACTGGTCCAACAGACCCCCATCTCCCAGAAAACCAAGATGTGGGAGAGGATCATCAACAGGGTGAACGCACAATCACCATGTCGGCGCACAAAGAGCGACATCCAGAACAGGTGGTATGGACGTGCGCAGGAGGGTACGGGACCTGCTCAAGAAAGACTACATCAACAGCCAATACACCGGCAGTGGCCCTCCTGCCAAGCCAATATACCTCAGGCCCTGGGAGGAGAAGGTGCGGGCCATCCTTCCGCCAGTGAGCGTATATGGACTAGGAGGACATCCCAGAGCCTGGTGAGTACACAACAAATGTACACAATATACTGCCACAAAACACACACATCACTGTCAAGGGGAGAGTCAAACCATGCACTCATAGCAATTACACAGCAACCAGAACAGAATCATCCCAAAATGTGTATGTCAGTCAGATAAACACAACACATGCCATCAAAAAAGTCACATCCAACTGTGCCAACAGAACACATGTACAAACACAACTACAACTACAGCTAGGCAGTGGCACAAATAGAACTAACAAACACATCCAGACATGTAGCCACCACAACAACACCAACACACAGTGAAGACCACTCAAAGGAAGGAATTCTGTGTATGCTGGCCAAGTCAGTGTAGCCAATAGCATCATGGGAGTCGCAGTCACACATATTGCCCCCCCACAACTGTCCCATCAACACCACCATGAACCATGCGCACATCACAGGGAGTGGAGAAGGACTCACAAGATGGCTGACACTGGCAACTGCTGTGGTGAGCACAAGGCCCTGCTGGCAACTGTGCACCAACAAACAGCAGGACACCACTGACTGACATCCTGAGAGACAACTTCCACTCCCTGCAATGCAAGCACGTTCCATGGTGGGATATCTGGCTAGCTGGGTGGGAAGGAGGACTTGCAGCACTGACCATAGTCACAAGCACCTCCCCTCACACACACCCCAACACAAACTCCACAGAACCCACCTGGTAGAATGCAATGCCCCCATCCTAACACAAGATCCCACAAAGAACCACCACCCTGGGTTATGTTGTGTGAAGCACAGGGCCACTCTTGGGACTTTTAGCCAAACAACTGCCAGGACAACACTCCCAGCCATCCTGTCAGCACAGCCAGCCCACCCCACAGGGAAGCAGAGTCAAAGGAAGGAAGCATGGGCATGCTGGGAAGGGGGTGGAGGCAATAGCATGATGGGAGTCGTAGTCACAGCTCTACATCCCCCACCACATGGCCCAGCAAGCTCACACTCACGCATGCACATCCCACAGAGAGTGGAAAGGCCCATCAAAGATGTCTGACACTGTTGCTGTGTCGTGGGGAGCACAAGGGCATGCTGGGTACTGCACACCAACCAACAGCAGGACACCACTGTCAGCCATCTTGCCATTGCTCTCACACCCACACACACTGAACTCCCACAAAAGCAAGTAAGTATGGGAATGCTGGGAAGTGGGGTGGAGGCAATAGCATGATGGGAGTCGTAGTCACAGACATAGCTCACCCCCACAACTGTCCCATCAACACCACTCCTGAACCATGCTCACATCACAGGGAGTGGAGAAGGACTCACAAGATGGCTGACACTGGCTACTGCTGTGGGGAGCACAAGGCCCTGCTGCCAACTGTGCACCAACAAACAGCAGGACACCACTGACTGACATCCTGAGAGACAACTTCCACTCCCTGCAATGCAAGCACGTTCCATGGTGGGATAACTGGCTAGCTGGGTGGGTGGGAAGGAGGACTTGCAGCACTGACCATAGTCACAAGCACCTCCACTCACACACACCCCAACACAAACTCCACAGAACCCACCTGGTAGAATGCAATGCCCCCATCCTAACACAAGATCCCACAAAGAACCACCACCCTGGGTTATGTTGTGTGAAGCACAGGGCCACTCTTGGGACTTTTAGCCAAACAACTGCCAGGACAACACTCCCAGCCATCCTGTCAGCACAGCCAGCCCACCCCACAGGGAAGCAGAGTCAAAGGAAGGAAGCATGGGCATGCTGGGAAGGGGGTGGAGGCAATAGCATGATGGGAGTCGTAGTCACAGACATAGCTCACCCCCACAACTGTCCCATCAACACCACTCCTGAACCATGCTCACATCACAGGGAGTGGAGAAGGACTCACAAGATGGCTGACACTGGCTACTGCTGTGGGGAGCACAAGGCCCTGCTGCCAACTGTGCACCAACAAACAGCAGGACACCACTGACTGACATCCTGAGAGACAACTTCCACTCCCTGCAACGCAAGCACGTTCCATGGTGGGATAACTGACTGGCTGGGTGGGTGGGAAGGAGGGCCGGCTGTCAACCAAACACAACCAATGCAGACCATGTTCACACCCCAAAAAATACATAGAAATGCCCAAATAATGCAGGACAATGTGCCACACCAATATCAACCCCTGACTGTGACGACTTAGGACAATGCAATGTACAGGCCCGCACCCAGAGGCACAGTCACAACTGTCATGTGTGTCAACCATTGATGCCTGCAGAAACATAACATACATTGTTTGTGTCTCCCAAAAACAGGTGATGATGGGGACACAGCAGCAGACGCTGAGGAGTCCCAGTCCCAGGCTCAAGAGGATGCGGAGCTCACTGGCGTCGTACAGCCTCTGTCCTCCTCGGACGATGAAGACCAACCTGGCACATCCGGTGCAAGTCAACATGCAGCACCAGCAGGACCACCAGCTGCAGCACCAGCAGGACCACCAGCTGCACCCCTGCACCCACCCCTCCAACGACTGTCACCACAAATACCATCCCTGCCGACATGGACAGAACAAGGAGCAACACCAGCACAGGGACCCTGGACCAACCTGGGGCCATGGACACCACCACCACCACCAACCCCCAAGGTGGACCAGGGTTATCTGTGCGTGCCACTGCACACACTGCACATGTCAGCAGGGGTGGTGGGAGGGGTGGGAGACAGAGGTCGCTGCTTGCAGACGTTGCTGGTGTGCATGATGACCCACAACTGGTACGCATAGCTGATGCATACCAGTCCAGCACCGGAGACCTCAGCCAGGTAGTGGGGCTCCTCAGAGACATGAAACAGCAGCAGGCTGCCCATCATGCCCGCTTGGACTCCCACATGTCCCACGTGGAGTCACACATGTCCCGCGTGGACTCACACATGTCCCGCGTGGAGTCCAAGTGGGATGCACTGCATGAGATGACGGCGGTGCACAGGGACATTTTACAATGCCTCCGCCAGATGAACAGCAACCAGTCCACACCTCCCTGTGTGCCAACAACATCTGGTGCCGAACAAACTGCAACTGCCACAGGGAGGGAGGATGACTCTGGCGGAGAGTCCCCTGCACCGCAGCAGCCTGTACTTGAGGGCCCCCCCAAGAAGAGGGGTCGTCCGAGGAGGGGAAAGTGAGAGGCCGATGGCCAAGCGCAACTCCCAGGAAGCCTGAACCTGTTCTGGATGTTCGCCTTTGTGCACAGACTGTTCACCCTGTTGACGGCAACACTACTCCCACACATTGCATGGGGAGTACAAGTTGGACCAATGTGTCAGACAACTGTGGCCCCGATACTGGGGATCCTGTCTACCAGGACTTTCAATTCACCTAGGAACTTCGGATTGCAAGATTTATGTACAGCACTACCCATCCTATGCACTATTCACACAAATGTATCACAATAAACACACTAATACACCATACTTGCCTCTGTCGTGATTCCAACGTGGGTGCTGTTATGGGGATGATGAACTGCAAAATTACACTGTGTATGCGAACTGCAACAGCAAGGACAACACAGGCATGTGAGTAAAGGCAACGTGACACATATGAGGGAGACACACCACCAGGGCTACACAACACATACACACCTAGGCCATCTGACTCATTGCCTACACTGATGTTGCCAGGAAGACGGTGCAATGCACAGACACCACACCCATTCCCAGTTGTAGTCAAGTAGCCCACAGGTGCAGTAAGCAAATGGCAGTCAAATGTGTGACCACAGACAACGCACATCACAAAGTGAAGCACAGGTTTATTACACAGTTGCAACATGTCGTAACCACTACAGATGCAAGGTAATCCCACCTGGCAGCGGGCACACAGTCAACAACTGTAGACGGAAGGAAGTCCATGGGTGTGGCGCACATCACCTGTAGGGACACAACAGCTACCAGCCTGGAAGTGCAATCACGTCGTCGGTGGACACAGTTGACCAAACGAATCTGAAAGTACCCTGTGAAGGACAGAAATGACACACAGTCAAAAGCAATGGAGTACAGGACAGAACAGCAAAACTCATGCACAATACATGTTACAAGATACCCACCCAGAACCAAGTTAGCATGTCAACACTGTTGGGGAGTACAGCCCACCTGTAAGCACACATCGCAACACACATCCAGTCAAGTAGCCCATGGACACACTCCAACAGCACCAGAGCACCACCTACACATCATGCCAACTCACATCATTGACATGACACCTCAGGATACTCACATTCAGCTAAAGAAGTTGGTGATGAGCTGTGTGCGGACATCACCATCATCATCATCATCATCATCGCTCACTGGCATCGTGGTCCAGGCCAGGATCCTCCACAGGTGACGGATGTTGGTCATTGTCATCCTGGATGAGAGGCAACTCCTTCCGCACTGCCAGGTTGTGGAGCATGCAGCAGACGATGATAATCTTGCACACTTTCGCAGGGGCATATGGGAGGGACCCTCCGGTCTTGTCCAGGCAGCGGAAGCGGCTCTTCAGGAGACCAAATGTCCGCTCAATCACTCTCCTGGTCCGACCATGTGCCTCATTGTAGCGCATCTGGGCTGGTGTCACAGGGTTCCTGAGGGGTGTCAGCAACCACGGCATGTTGGGGTATCCCGAGTCACCTACGGACAGACAAGTGCACATTAGCTGACTTGGAAAAGTGGGCGGAATACTACAGATCAGATCACACACAATGGCACAAAGTCAGTACACACCGACAAGCCAGGCACGCTGGTTCTGCATCTGTGCCATCATCCTGGGGATGCGACTACTCCTCATCACAAAGGCATCGTGTGCTGAACCAGGGAAACGGGCACACACGTGTGTGATGGTCATGTCTGCAAGACACACCACCAGTGCATTGACCGAGTGGTAGTGCTTGCGGTTCCTGTAGGCCTGCTCCTGGGCCTGTGGTGGTACCAAAGCCACATGTGTCCCATCAATGGAGCCAATGACATGCGGCATCCTCCCCAGGGCATAAAAGTCACTCTTCACGTCAGTGAGTCATCGCAGTCTAGGGAAATAGATGTACCGGTTCAGGAATAGCAACATTGCCGCCAAAACATCGCGGAGCACACGGCTCAACATGGTCTGTGACATCCCACCAGCAGTCGCCACAGTATGTTGGAAGGTACCAGTGGCAAAGAAGTGTAGGGCTGCCATCACCTTCACCTTGGGGGTCAGCGCTGTAGGATACGGCCGGCCAGGCTGCAAATGTGGGGACAACTGCACTGCCAAATCCTCAATCAGCTGCCTGGTGAAGCGGTACCGTCGGATGCTGTCCCGTTCCACCATCGTTGCCAGGTCTGGGAATGGTCGATGGACAGCAGGAGCCCTGCAGTGCAGAGGAGAAGTAAGCAAGATTGTCAGTCACCCCACATATGCGGCATTGAACACACTCAATATCCCAACATACATCATTATGAGGCACAACTACATGAAGTGTGCAGTTCCGTAAGGACATGTATGGTACATACATGGCCAACATCTGTCAACACGGTCCAACAGGTGGCATCAATTAGTCCCAGGTTGGCCCATTGGATATCATGAGGCCGTGTCACAGTTCCCATCTCCTGCTGCCGTGTCACAATCACCCCCCACAGTGACATGTGAGGACAGATGTGCCCCAGGCACCACAGCTCAACGACAGGTACATTCCCAGGGACCCTGTATTGCCACATGGACACTGGCATTACATGGAGTATCATGTATACACCACAGCAAAACAATCATGACCCCCACAGGTAGTGGCCCCACTTGCCACGGCAGGACAGACATGGACGTCTGTGACACACACACGCACAACATCAAAGTCCATGCACACACAACCTGGATGTGGAGACTGTCTCCCATTGTGCACATGAAATCAGAGACATTGTAAACACTACATGCACAAAGACTGTGGAGGACCATCACTATTGTGCCACTGGGACACCCTGGCTCAAACATACCGTCCCACATGGGACTCACGGGTATGTGACATGACATACACATACACCACCGTGAAATGTGACCATGGCACATGCACAGATATGAACAGTTGCACATCACAGTGGTCATGTACACGTAACACCCAGGATCCTGTCCCCATGAACACGTGCACAGCCTGGGGGTGGCTGCCCACAGGTGACACCCACAGGACAACATGTACACCAACATACACACAATAGGAAATGCAGCCTTACATGCCTTATGATAAAGTTTGGACAGGCTGTCGTGATGTAGGTGTGCCCCTCACTCCCTGGGAGCTATCTGTGGCTGGCATATGTCCATCTGAGACAGGCATGCTGACATATGCCAGTCACATGTACAGTGATGCGTTGAACTGCAATGGACCGATCGGTGCCCCCGGCCGGCCCATTGCATTCAATGTGTGCGGGTACGCGTTGT
Source organism: Calotriton arnoldi (assembly GCA_963921515.1). Classification (NCBI taxonomy): domain Eukaryota; kingdom Metazoa; phylum Chordata; class Amphibia; order Caudata; family Salamandridae; genus Calotriton; species Calotriton arnoldi. Next base: position 584,884 of record CAWUFW010008754.1, on the reverse strand, counting down.
ACCCCTGTACGCGTTGAACTGCAATGGACCGATCGGTGCCCCGGCTGGCCCATTGCATTCAATGTGTGCGGGTACGCGTTGTACCCTGTACGCGTTGTACCCCTGTACGCAGTTGTACTGCAATGGACCGATCGGTGCCCCGGCCGGCCCATTGCATTCAATGTGTGCGGGTACAGCGTTGTACCCTGTACGCGTTGTACTGCAATGGACCGATCGGTGCCCCGGCCGGCCCATTGCATTCAATGTGTGCAGGTACGCGTTGTACCCCTGTACGCCGTTGTACTGCAATGGACCGATCGGTGCCCCCGGCCGGCCCATTGCATTCAATGTGCGCGGTACGCGTTGTACCCCTGTACGCGTTGTACTGCAATGGACCGATCGGTGCCCCGGCCGGCCCATTGCATTCAATGTGCGCGGGCACGCGTTGTACCCTGTATCGCGTTGTACTGCAATGGACCGATCGGTGCCCCGGCCGGCCCATTGCATTCAATGTGCGCGGTACGCGTTGTACCCCTGTATGCAGCGTTGAACTGCAATGGACCGATCCGTGCCCCGGCCGGCCCATTGCATTCAATGTGTGCGGGTACGCGTTGTACCCCTGTACGCGTTGTACCCTGTACGCGTTGTACTGCAATGGACCGATCGGTGCCTCCGGCCGCCCATTGCATTCAATGTCGCGGGTACGGCGTTGTACCCCTGTACGCGCTGTACTGCAATGGACCGATCGGTGCCCCGGCCGGCCCATTGCATTCAATGTGTGCGGGTACGCGTTGTACCCCTGTACGCGTTGTACTGCAATGGACCGATCGGTGCCCCGGCCGGCCCATTGCATTCAATGTGTGCGGGTACGCGTTGTACCCCTGTACGCGTTGGAGTGCAATGGACCGATCGGTGCCCCCGGCCGGCCCATTGCATTCAATGTGTGTGGGTACGCGTTGTACCCCTGTACGTGTTGTACCGCAATGGACCGATCGGTTCGCACCCATTGACAATGGGCTTGCCTGGCAACGGACGCGTTTCGAATTTCGAACGAGTCGGTTGCTGGAAAATCAGTTGGTCACCCACAACAATGTTGCAAAATCATGTATGTCATGAAGTTGAAGATTTGAAGGATGCTGTGGGCGTGTTTTGGTGCTGCTATTCCATGGATTGGCCAGATTCAGAAGATGCAAACGACTTGGACCTATCACTTTGGACACAAGGGACAGTATCTGCCTCTCCAGCACATATATATTGCTGGATGTTCCCCTGAGAGCTCACTTGCCTGCACTACATGCTCCAGGACGACATCTGCCACTGCACTGCTGCTGTCTCTGCCCCTCTGGACCCTGCAATGGCACGTACTGTGGAGAGAGCCCCAGCCTTCAGCCTTGAAGAGAACCAGGCCCTGCTGGACAGCCTACTTCCACAGTACAGCAAGCTGTATGGGACACCAGGGGAGCAGGTGAGTGTTCTGTGCACTGCCTTTCTGAATGTGCATTTTGTCTGACTAGCAAGGCTGAAAGTCTGCACGCCACTGGCTAGCAGGCTCACTGAGTAGTTGTCACCCCCATAGTGTGTAGTGACATGCACTGGACAGGTATGGTGCAGTGACAGTGCATTTGAACAAGGTTTTACTTCCCATGCAATGATACCATGTAGTGACGTCTGGCAAACTGTCCATGGGCAGCTTTGCACTGCCTGTGTACATCATGTGCCCCTGTGATTGAGACATGTATATACAACTGTGTCATGCACGGATATGTTGCATGTGTAGTAATGGCCTTTTCACTTTGTCATCCTGACAGGTTAATGCCCATCGGAAGCAGGAGATCTGGAAGGACATCGTCTGGGCCGTCCGGTCCGTGGGGGTCTACAAGCGCCGGATCCGCAACTGCCAGAAGAGGTGGCAGGACCTTCGGGGCTGGACCCGGAGGATTGCACGGGTCCAGCTGAAGCTGTCGCCTCCTCGCAGGAGGGGTGGAACACGGACCCTGACCCCCACATGCTCCAGATCCTGGCGGTGGTGTTTCCAGACCTGGATGGGCAGCTGAAGGCCAGACAGCAGCAAGGAGGGGTGAGTCAAAGACTGCACTGTGAACTCTGTATTACATGCTTTGTGCTCTCCTCTGGCCTGGTTCAACTGCCACAGTGCAGCAGTCATGTTGTCCAGGAGCCATGTCCCTCTATTGTGCACTGCCCACTGCTCATCTGATACCCAGGTGTGGCCCTTACATTCAGGGAATTGTGTCACTTGGGACTGTGTCCTTGCAGTTTGCTTCACTAAAGGTGGGGGACAGCATCTGTTTCCCTAACTCTGTTGTGGGCATCATGGGTGGGTCCATTGTTCACACAACGCCTGTGTTCGGACATGTGATCTGCGTGTTGCTTTGATATGCGGTCCACATGCTGAGCTGAGCCACCACATGTGCCTGGGGTATGTGGCACACGCCCATGCAGCGGGTGGGAACAATGTTTGGGCCCCAGGAGTGTGCAGATTATGTGTGTCACACATACATAGCCAGCTATCCACTGTCCAGGGCACATCCCTCATTCATGTGGAGCAGGACAGTCATGCCTACTCCAGGCCATGCAATGCACTCTGTACTCCCACTCCCGTGTATCAGCTGACACATTGTGCACAGTGATTTGACCCCTCAGGTGTCTGCCTCTGTGTCAGTGCGCTGTGGATTAGTTGCCAGGACTGCTGGGGTGTTTCTTGGTAGGGGCTCAGCATGCCCCTGGAGATGTGACCATAGGAGACGATACTTGTGTGTCACATAGGTGTTTGATCAGCTGCCCGTGCAGACTGGGGTATGCGAATGTGAAGTTCAGGCAGCTGTTCCCCATTCACAGCAAATTGTGAGGGGCTCAGGTTCAGAGGGTAGTGTCACAGGTCTCCCATATGTCCAATAGGTATGACCTGGACAGATGAGGGTTAAGATGATGTGTTGTGTGGGGGATGTACATGTGCACTTGTGCAGCTCCAGGACTTGCATTCCCCATGACCTACTATTGTGACACAGTGCATAGTGTTGTTGTCTGGCTGCCAAGTCATACATCACTGAGACAGTGATGTATGACTTAGCAGTCATGCCTACTGCCATGGCATGTGTCAACTTATTGGTGGTCCTGCAGGGGAGTGACATGTGCTACATGCACACCATTGTGGCGATGGCTATCAGGACATGGGTGCATCATGGTGTCTGTCGCTGGTATGCATCACATGCATTTCCTATTTGACTCTGGGCATCCCTTTCATCCGGAAACCTGTACTGACTCAGTGGCAAGAGCTGTGATGTGTGCATGTCCACATGCCACACTGTGTCCTCTGCACTGTCCAACTACTGTGTACTTGGTGCATGTGTCCACACTGGGGTGTTGCAATCCAACAGACACCAGACAGATGGGTGCAAGGCCATGTGGGATGTGAGTGCCATGCTTGGCATCAGACTGACAATTGGCTTCTCCTGTTCAGTTAGGGCACTTTTAGCAATGTACAACTAATGATGCCAGGGCTTGCTCTGTAATGTGCTGTGCTCACAGTGGTGTGTGCGTTTGGTGCAGGTGACTGATGTCTGTCTGTTTCCCCATTGTTTGCAGATACATCCACGGCCACGGAAGGGGACAGCTCCACGGACCAGGAGGAGCCAGAGAGCCAGACTGGGTCAGCAGCCGAGGAGTGGTCGGAGGGACCCAGTGGCACGGAGGGCGAGGGGAGCCACACCGAGGAGTCCTCAGCACCATCCACCTCAGCTGAGGACCAGAGCAACTCGGAGGATGACTCCCTTGTGGAGGCGGGTGTCAGCAGCCACCACACCCCAGCTAGTGTTGCTGTCCCCGCCACCACCAGCACCACCACCACCCTCCCATCGGCTCCCATTCCCCAGGTCCGTGGAGGCTCCCATGTTCGGGAGCGTGTCTCCTTTGGGCCAGGCACCGCACCCCCTGCCCCTGTGTCCCCTGTTGCCCTGAGTGAGGAGTCTGTGTACCTCCTTCGCCAGCTCCATGTAGGGCAGACAGCCATGCTGAGTGTCCTCCATGCGCACACCGCACTGTTGACTCAGCTGGTGTCGTTCATGGAGGGCATCTCATCGGGCATGTCTGACCTACAGAGGGGCAATAGGTCCATGGACTCCTCCCTGACGGCAGCAGTGTCCCTCCTCAGACAGTCCCTCACCCCTCCTGCCTCTGCTCCATCCACACTCCCCAGCACCTTACCCGTCCCAAGCACACACACACCGGCACAGGCACACACCAGCACACACACGTCCAGCACACAGACACACACGCCACAAACAAAACGCACACGCACGCACAGTCAGGGGACTGAAACCAGACTCACAGGGGATGGGGCCCTGGTACACACACACGCATCCACGGGCACTGCGCAGTCCTCAGTTGCCTCTCCCTCCAAAGCACCCTCCCTTGCCTCACCTGCAACCCCAAAGACCCAGCGCCTCTTCCTCAGTGACCTCGGCCTCTTCCCCTCCGATCCAGCTGCTCCAGCATCCAGGGGGAAGAGGAAGCCCCCCACATGGAGCAGAGTGCCCCTCGCCCCCGGACACCCTCCCCAGGCGCAGACAGACTGAGGCCCCCACCCGCAAGTCCCCCGGAGTGGTAAGAGCAAGACCCGCCGCCGCCCTGCAGCTCAAGCACCAGGTCTCCTTCCTCCATCCCTCAGGCCCCCACTCCACAGGTGCCCCCACCACACCCTGCCCCAGGTTCCCCCACCCACAGATATACCATCCCCAAGAGGCTCCGGCCTTCTCCCCTGCCACTTGCTCTCCCGGCACCACCCCCCGCTGCGCTTGTCTGTGCCACTGATGTGGTGAGGGTGTCCTCCCCTCTGTCCAGCCCACCTTGCCTGTTCCCCATTCTCCTCCCCTGGTGGTAGGCACTGCAGTGGAGTCAACTACCACCCTGTCTGACTTGGGCACTGCAGTGGCGGACCTGTCCACTCCATCTGCAGGGTCCACTGCAGTCGTGCCGGCACCCACAACATCTGAGCCATGCCCCCCAGTTGTGCCGGCACACACCATGTCAGACACCTCCACTGCAGTTGTCAGTGGCTCTCCAGCACCCACCACCCCTTCCCTGCTTCCTCCTGGTGAGCCCTGATCCTGTCCCTGCGGTGCCTGGCCTACCCCCCGGTTGCCCCTCCTAGTGGATTGTCCCTGGTTTTGTGCAGGCATGTGTAGGGTGGCATCTGCCACTGTCACCCACTTGTGACTTTGTTGATGGACTGGCCATTGGCCTTTGTTTATGTTCTACCGGACTTCTACTTTTAATGCCACATATGCTGAATAAAGCAACTTTCTGTTCTCTAGTGCTTTTGCTTCTGATGTACATGATGTTGATGATGCTAACCATGCCCTTGCTGCAGTGATGGTGATATTTGGTCTCATGATAATGAAGTGTTACTGTGCAGGAACCCATGTGGTCCAGGGGGAATGTGTCCTATCCTGTGGTGTATCCATGTCATCCATAGCAGCATCTGAGGGTGTCATGTGTTCAGTATTTGGCAATGGGATTTCCTACTTAGATTGGCAATTTCACATCTGTGGCTTCCACCCCTGCACATCTGTTGTGCCTGCCATTGTTCAATTCGTCTACTTCCCTGACCGTGTGGCCATCTCCAGTGGACATGCAGGTTTGGGCATCAATGGGGAAGGACTCATCTGTGTTGTCAGTGCAACATTGCTATACAAGTGTGTTGGATCTGTGCTGATGATTCCGTTGGCACTTCCATGACCAGGCTGATGTGACGGGAGCCCTCATTTGGTGCTAATTGTTGATTGTATGACCAAGTGCTCAGCTGACATGATGGGGCCCTACTGAGGCAACATATGGCACAGCTTTCCTCACACAGGAGTGGAGTCCCCTCATGGCAGTGTGTACTCCTGTGACATTGCCTGCGCCCAAGGTGTGTGTTGTATGTGCATGTCTGTGTGTTCACTTCCGTTTAGCTGTGCATGCTGTGATCCCTAGTGTTGTACCTGTTTGTGATGCTAGCTGAGTTGAGCTATGTTCCCCCAAAGTCTTCTCCCTGGGTTCTCTGTGATGTGGGTGCATGGCACATTACTGGTCATCAGGGTGTCACCCATAGGTGTGTTTGCTGTCAGGGCTGAGTTTGTGTGCAGACGCAGATGGGTCACAGTCAGGTTTCCCCTTGGCACTTGTTGTTTGCCCCTGTCATGTGATTTCCAGTTTGTGTTATCTTTCAGTGATTGTGACACGTTGTGTGTGTGACTGCTGGCACTCCTCAGGGTCCGGGCTGCAATGTTGGTTGTTGTCTATGTGTGTTCTTTGTGGGTGACCTTGGCTTCTTCATTGGTGTGTGACTGTGGCTGGGATCCCATTGGTTGGTGTGGTATTGCCGTCATGTCCATGTACAGCGTAGTGTGCAGTGTGTCAGACATTCAGGAGTCTTGTTGAGTGTCCATGTGTGATGTGTTTCTGCACCTTGGTTCCCACCCACCACCCTGGAATAGTCATGGGTGGATGTGCAATGTCACCAGTGCATGTGTGCTTCACTGCTGCACATTGTTGGAGGTCGAGGGGTGTGGTGTTGAGTGTGTGCAGATGAGAGTTGTTGCCCGGCTAGGCCCCTGCCTCCATGTTGGCCTTGGCTTACTGGCCATGCTGTTTGATTTGTGCTTGTGTAGGTGTGATGGTAGTTAGTTGCTCAGGACACATGACTGTGGTTCACAGTGTGAACCACATTTAGCTTTGTCATCACAGTGGGATTGTAATGCAGCCCAGGGTCACCACATTGTGGGGGCCCTGGGGGTGGTGCTGTGGTGTGTCTGTGTCTTGCTGTGTCAGTTGCTGTCCCTACGTGCCTGTGTGACATGTGTGATTTGTGCTCCCTCTCATCTGACAATGCCTGCTTGCCCACATAGGGGATTTGGATCCATGAGTTACCTTTGTGTGGCACTGTATGCACATCTGTATGATTGGTATTCAGGTCTCCTCATGTGTTGTATGGTTGCCTGGGGACACTGGCACCCCCCTCACCTGTTGTGTATGATGTGCAGTGTGGGTCTGCCTGTTTGTGTTTGTGCATCTGCACCACTGCATTGGCATATCTTGGGTGTGCCATTGGCTGTATGTAGTTTGGTGGGTTTCCCTGCTGTCCCTGGGACTCCTAGGTCATCGGTCAGCACAATGATCATGGTTTGTGTGTCCCATTGCTGCCATGGTATGGTATCTGTTCACCTCACATCTGCAGTCTCCACAGGGTATCTGCATGTGTGTGCCCATTGGTGCAAATATGTGGGTCTGCATTCTGATGGTCACTTCTGTCATTGTGTCATTGATGATTGTTGACGGTGTCAGCCCCCATGGGTGTTGTTTGTCTGCACATGGCCAAAGGTATGTCTTATTTGCACTGCAGGATTTGGCTCCCCCAAATTATGTTGCAATGGGACACATACACTACTTTGCCACTGATGTGTTTGTTGTTCTGTGACCAGGAATCATCCATGCAGTTTGGCAGTTGCACCTCTTTCTTTGTCAACACTTACCTTTTGGTCACTGTGATGATGGGGGTTTGGACCCCATTGCCACAATGTTCAAAGTGTGCTTCAGCTATGAACCCCACACTTACATTTTGGTCACTGTGATGATGGGGGTTTGGACCCCATTGCCACAAGGTTCAAAATGTGCTTCAGCTATGGACCCCACACTTACCTTTTGGCCACTGTGATGATGGGGTTTGGACCCCATTGCCACAATGTTCAAAGTGTGCTTCAGCTATGGACCCCACACTTACATTTTGGTCACTGTGATGATGGGGGTTTGGAACCCATTGCCACAATGCTCAAAGTGTGCTTCAGCTATGGACCCCACACTTACCTTTTGGTCACTGTGATGATGGGGGTTTGGACCCCATTGCCACAATGTTCGAAATGTGCTTCAGCTATGGACCCCACACTTACATTTTGGTCACTGTGATGATGGGGGTTTGGACCCCATTGCCACAATGTTCAAAATGTGCTTCAGCTATGGACCCCACACTTACCTTTTGGCCACTGTGATGATGGGGGTTTGGACCCCATTGCCACAATGTTCAAAGTGTGCTTCAGCTATGGACCCCACACTTTCATTTTGGTCACTGTGATAATGGGGGTTTGGAACCCATTGCCACAATGCTCAAAGTGTGCTTCAGCTATGGACCCCACACTTACCTTTTGGTCACTGTGATGATGGAGGTTTGGACCCCATTGCCACAATGTTCAAAGTGTGCTTCAGCTATGGACCCCACACTTACATTTTGGTCACTGTGATGATGGGGGTTTAGACCCCATTTCCACAATGGTCATGGCCTGCTTGCATTGTGGGTGCCACACACATATATGTGTGGCACATGTGCTAGGGGGTCACATTGTATGTTCAAAGTCATGTTCGGTGTTGTAGGCATTTGACACAGTCTACACACGCTTGTCATGGTGTTGGGGGATGTCTTCTTCTTGCATTCCCTAAGTTGTGGTGTGCTGGTTGTGTCATGCATTGTCCATCGTATGAGTGGGGGTGGTAGTAGTGGTAGGCATCCAGCCCCCTGGCTAAGGGTGGTAGTAGTGGTAGGCATCCAGCCCCCTGGGTGAGGGTGGTAGTAGTGGTAGGCATCCAGCCCCCTGGCTAAGGGTGGTGGTAGTGGTAGGCATCCAGCCCCCTGGGTGAGGGTGGTAGTAGTGGTAGGCATCCAGCCCCCCTGGCTAAGGGTGGTGGTAGGCATCCAGCCCCCCTGGGTGAGGGTGGTAGTAGTGGTAGGCATCCAGCCCCCCTGGCTAAGGGTGGTGGTAGGCATCCAGCCCCCCTGGGTGAGGGTGGTAGTAGTGGTAGGCATCCAGCCCCCCTGGCTAAGGGTGGTAGTAGTGGTAGGCATCCTGCCCCCTGGGTGAGGGTGGTAGTGGTGGTAGGCATCCATCCCCCCCTGGCTAAGGGTGGTGGTAGGCATCCAGCCCCCCCTGGGTGAGGGTGGTAGTAGTGGTAGGCATCCTGCCCGCCCTGGGTGAGGGTGGTAGTGGTGGTAGGCATCCAGCCCCCCCTGGCTAAGGGTGGTGGTAGGCATCCAGCCCCCCCTGGCTAAGGGTGGTAGTAGTGGTAGGCATCCTGACCCCCCTGGCTAAGGGTGGTAGTAGTGGTAGGCATCCTGCCCCCCTGGGTAAGGGTGGTAGTAGTGGTAGGCATCCTGCCCCCTGGGTAAGGGTGGTAGTAGTGGTAGGCATCCTGCCCCCCTGGCTAAGGGTGGTGGTGAGGCATCCAGCCCCCCTGGGTGAGGGTGGTAGTAGTGGTAGGCATCCAGCCCCCCTGGCTAAGGGTGGTAGTAGTGGTAGGCATCCTGCCCCCCTGGGTGAGGGTGGTAGTGGTGGTAGGCATCCAGCCGCCCTGGCTAAGGGTGGTGGTAGGCATCCAGCCCCCCTGGGTGAGGGTGGTAGTAGTGGTAGGCATCCTGCCCCCTGGGTGAGGGTGGTAGTGGTGGTAGGCATCCAGCCCCCCTGGCTAAGGGTGGTGGTAGGCATCCAGCCCCCTGGCTAAGGGTGGTAGTAGTGGTAGGCATCCTGCCCCCCTGGCTAAGGGTGGTAGTAGTGGTAGGCATCCTGCCCCCCTGGGTAAGGGTGGTAGTAGTGGTAGGCATCCTGCCCCCTGGCTAAGGGTGGTAGTAGTGGTAGGCATCCTGCCCCCTGGCTAAGGGTGGTAGTAGTGGTAGGCATCCTGCCCCCCAGGGTAAGGGTGGTCGTAGTGGTAGGCATCCTGCCCCCCCTGGGTAAGGGTGGTAGTAGTGGTAGGCATCCAGCCCCCCCTGGGTGAGGGTGGTAGTAGTGGTAGGCATCCAGCACCCCCTGGCTAAGGGTGGTGGTAGGCATCCAGCCCCCCCTGGGTGAGGGTGGTAGTAGTGGTAGGCATCCTGCCCCCCCCCGGGTAGGGGTGGTGGTGCGCATTCAGGCCCTTGTGTGCATATGTGGCATTGGTGATGGGCATCCCGCCCCTATGGTGCTGCTGTTGCTGGTGTAAGTATATTCTGCATCCCTCTGTGTGTGTGTGATGTGTCGTGTACGTGTTGTATGTGTTTTGTGGTTGGTGTCTGGCTTACCTTCTGCGCCGTACGCGTCCGTGCCTGTTCCGGTAGTAAATGTAGAATATTGGTATGATCGGGACGAAGGGATTCATGGTTGGTTTGTGTCGTTCGTCCTTCTCGTTGCTTCGCGTCGTCCTCATCGCTTCGCCTCGTCCTCGTCGCTTCGCGTCGTCCTCGTCGCTGGCGTGTTCGTCTCGGAGCCGTGGATCGTGTTGTGGCGCGAATCGGAGCTTATGTGCGCCTCTCCCGGATTCTTTGACGTGCCGTGCGTAGCGACGGGTTCGGCGCGTACAAAAAGCGCATCGTACTCGTTCGGCCGGACGGAGCTGCATTTTTCCTTCCGTGCGACTCGATTCAGCGTTTCCGGATTCGCCTCGGTCGGGGAACAGGACCTGGTTTGGGTGAGTACGGCTCGGCCGGATTCTTTGCTGTTGTGCGCATCGTACTTACTCGTTCGGTGTGCTGTACGGATCGGTCGGGAAACAGGCTTTCGCATGGCTTTTTTCCCGACCGAATGGTGTTGGGTGCGCCTCCGACCGAGATCGGAATCGGCCCCATGGTGTCACGCATTGTCACATACCTTTTAAAATACAATATGGACAATTCATATGGGTCACTCTGTCACAAGGTTCAAAATGTGCTTCAGCTATGGACCCCACACTTACCTTTTGGCCACTGTGATGATGGGGGTTTGGACCCCATTGCCACAATGTTCAAAGTGTGCTTCAGCTATGGACCCCACACTTACATTTTGGTCACTGTGATGATGGGGGTTTGGAACCCATTGCCACAATGCTCAAAGTGTGCTTCAGCTATGGACCCCACACTTACCTTTTGGTCACTGTGATGATGGGGGTTTGGACCCCATTGCCACAATGTTCGAAATGTGCTTCAGCTATGGACCCCACACTTACATTTTGGTCACTGTGATGATGGGGGTTTGGACCCCATTGCCACAATGTTCAAAATGTGCTTCAGCTATGGACCCCACACTTACCTTTTGGCCACTGTGATGATGGGGTTTGGACCCCATTGCCACAATGTTCAAAGTGTGCTTCAGCTATGGACCCCACACTTTCATTTTGGTCACTGTGATAATGGGGGTTTGGAACCCATTGCCACAATGCTCAAAGTGTGCTTCAGCTATGGACCCCACACTTACCTTTTGGTCACTGTGATGATGGGGGTTTGGACCCCATTGCCACAATGTTCAAAGTGTGCTTCAGCTATGGACCCCACACTTACATTTTGGTCACTGTGATGATGGGGGTTTGGACCCCATTTCCACAATGGTCATGGCCTGCTTGCATTGTGGGTGCCACACACATATATGTGTGGCACATGTGCTAGGGGGTCACATTGTATGTTCAAAGTCATGTTCGGTGTTGTAGGCATTTGACACAGTCTACACACGCTTGTCATGGTGTTGGGGGATGTCTTCTTCTTGCATTCCCTAAGTTGTGGTGTGCTGGTTGTGTCATGCATTGTCCATCGTATGAGTGGGGGTGGTAGTAGTGGTAGGCATCCAGCCCCCTGGCTAAGGGTGGTAGTAGTGGTAGGCATCCAGCCCCCTGGGTGAGGGTGGTAGTAGTGGTAGGCATCCAGCCCCCTGGCTAAGGGTGGTGGTAGTGGTAGGCATCCAGCCCCCCTGGGTGAGGGTGGTAGTAGTGGTAGGCATCCAGCCCCCCTGGCTAAGGGTGGTGGTAGAGCATCCAGCCCCCCTGGGTGAGGGTGGTAGTAGTGGTAGGCATCCAGCCCCCTGGCTAAGGGTGGTGGTAGGCATCCAGCCCCCTGGGTGAGGGTGGTAGTAGTGGTAGGCATCCTGCCCCCCCCGGGTAGGGGTGGTGGTGCGCATTCAGGCCCTTGTGTGCATATGTGGCATTGGTGATGGGCATCCCGCCCCTATGGTGCTGCTGTTGCTGGTGTAAGTATATTCTGCATCCCTCTGTGTGTGTGTGATGTGTCGTGTACGTGTTGTATGTGTTTTGTGGTTGGTGTCTGGCTTACCTTCTGCGCCGTACGCGTCCGTGCCTGTTCCGGTAGTAAATGTAGAATATTGGTATGATCGGGACGAAGGGATTCATGGTTGGTTCGTGTCGTTCGTCCTTCTCGTTGCTTCGCGTCGTCCTCATCGCTTCGCCTCGTCCTCGTCGCTTCGCGTCGTCCTCGTCGCTGGCGTGTTCGTCTCGGAGCCGTGGATCGTGTTGTGGCGCGAATCGGAGCTTATGTGCGCCTCTCCCGGATTCTTTGACGTGCCGTGCGTAGCGACGGGTTCGGCGCGTACGGAAAGCGCATCGTACTCATTCGGCCGGACGGAGCTGCATTTTTCCTTCCGTGCGACTCGATTCAGCGTTTCCGGATTCGCCTCGGTCGGGGAACAGGACCTGGTTTGGGTGAGTACGGCTCGGCCGGATTCTTTGCTGTTGTGCGCATCGTACTTACTCGTTCGGTGTGCTGTACGGATCGGTCGGGAAACAGGCTTTCGCATGGCTTTTTTCCCGACCGAATGGTGTTGGGTGCGCCTCCGACCGAGATCGGAATCGGCCCCATGGTGTCACGCATTGTCACATACCTTTTAAAATACAATATGGACAATTCATATGGGTCACTCTGTCCCTAACGCATGCTGGACCCTGTTCTCCCTGAGTCAGTTCACAGCATTTTATTTAATAGGTTCTGTTACTGTCTTTCCCTACGAATTTTAGGGATATTGTATCCCAGTCCATCAGCTGGGAGGGTTGCTTTAAAGGCTTTGGACCACTTCAAAGGTTTTTTTATCCCCTCTGTTACCGGTGGTGCTCTAGTGGGTTTCTGCATTATGGCTTTCTGTCTTCTGGCCAGTATCAAAGCTAAGTTGGTGAATTAACACTATAATGTATCCTTCTTAGTTTGGATCAGGAGTGCCAACGAATATATCCTGGGAATATCAATAGTTGTATTGCCCATTAGCAGTTTTGGACCAGAAAAGCATTATTATTGGAAATAACCATAGCATATCAATCAATTCAGTGTCTCCCGCACAACATCTTGGACTTGAATTTAACACTGTTGGAAACATTTTATGCAAGCGATTGAGCATAAGGTAGGTGCAGTTAAGAATATAAGGATATTATATTGGATTAGTTTGAACCCAGGACAACAATTTTGGGTATCATACTATTAATGACCAGTTTGCTTCAGCAAACTCTTCCCCTAGGAGGCGTGGTTTGACGCCATCAAAGATGTCTGCCTGCTAATGCAACTCCGCGGCAGTTCGGGAGAGCTGTTGATCTCCCTTCCGGACTACCCTTTCCTCACCTTATCTTTCAAGGCATCTCTGAAGCAGCAACCTCCCTGACTTCAGCGATATGACTGGCTTCCTATGGTAAGCAGTGAAAGACCGCATATTTTATAACTTACGGCGGGTGCGTTACCCGATTGAAGTAGTGCCCGCCATTTTGTTTTCAGTTGTTTTTTTTAGTGCTGATGCTGGTATGGGCCTTTCTACTTGATGATTTTTCAGACCACATGTCTTTTTTGACATATTTACCTACGATTACTAATGGCAGCAGAATACCCAAACAATCTAATGTATCCTTCTTTTCCTCCTATTGGGATTTCTTCATCTTATAGAGGGTGACAAATATCCTTGTTATCTCAGATTGTGCCTAGTGTCACGACTTGCTCCCTGCATTCCCGTGTCCACCACCAGGGGGCTGAACTGGGGGACTTTCCAGTCTTCTAATAAACTTCCAGACCCTCCCCTGCATGCAAATCCTGACTTCCAGCCATTTGGACACTTATTGGGAACTGACATCCATTCCCAATCCATGCCGGGTTTTGTGAAGCCAGCCTACTCATGCCTGAAAACTCCATTACCCAGGATTCCCTGCTCACTGCTTAGTCTCCACCCCTGCAGGCCAAGGATGGGTGGAGGAATTCAGCTCACCTGTGGCTGGCTGCTGCTAGCCTGCTCACACCTGCTGCATATGATTACTGTGAGCTCTTTTAAGCCCCAGCTCCCTTCAGCCCAGTGTTGGTCATTGTAAGCTGTTTACCGGTGAGACCGATCCTTGTTTCCTGTGCTCCCTGAGCTTTTGCTATCCTTGTTTCCAGTGATTCCTTAGCTATAGCTATTTTCCTTGTGCCTGCCTTAGCACTGCCTGCAGTGCTACCTAGTATCCTGAGCTATAGTTAGTCTCTGTTCCTTTTCCTGGGCTTCAGCTATTTCTTGTGCCTGACTTGCAGTGCGCTCTTGACTCCTTGTTTCCTGAGCTGTAGCCATTTTCCTGTTTCCTGAACCAGCTCTGCTTGCAGTGCTTCCTTGATTCCTGAGCCTTAACATTTCCTTGTTCCTGACCTGTAGTGCTACATTGACTCCTGAGCCTTTGCTCAATTCTTGCCCCAGCACTACATCCTATGCTACTTTGTTTCTTGTTTCCTGACCCTGTACTATTCTAGTATACCCTTGTAGCCTCCCTTTCTGTATATCCTTTTCCAGTCCCTGCCTTTCCTCTCATTTCCTTGGTTCCAGTTCTAGTTTGCTATCTTTCTATTCTGCTGTCTCGCTTCTGTTACCTTGTATGTTTGTTACCTGCTTTCTGCCAAGTGTGCCCTGTGATTTCCTTCCTTTCCTGTTAAGCACTCCTCTTTGCTAGCTCCTTGTCTATTGTGCTTGTGTTTAGTTCTACCCCTTTGCTGTTACTGCCTTGCGTGTTCCTGTTTGATCGCCAGGATCCGTGGGCACGGCTGACTACCTAGGTGGTGTTTCTTGTTCACTGTGAGTATTGTCTTTGAGTTACTGTTTTAACATCACCATAGGTATAAGCTCCACAGACCCTGCCTTTGTATACATATCCTATATGTGGGTATTTCCAGTCAGTATCTGTAACAACAATTGTGGGTGAGGAACTTACTGAGCTTCAGTCTTACCGTGTGGAGCTCCTGAGTGCTTTACCCCACATCCCCTTTATTGTTAACGTTGTTTCATGTTTAAGTGTATTGCACATCCGTCCTGGGTTTAGTGATTCTGAATGCTGAGCCGCCTCATGAGTGCCCTTCCTTTCTGAGTCTCACCCTTCTTGTTCACCTCTACAGGCTTCCCCTTTGGATCCCTTTTCTCCTCTGACTTCCTGTGTGCTCCTGGGCAGCGCTGTACTCCTCTCTGTCTTTATTTTCTACCCTGTTCCCAGTCCTTGCCCAAGTCCCTGACTGTGTTCCCCACATAGTCCCGGACAGGCCCTGACAGAATGACCAACCCACATTTCCAGGGTCACTTTTGAAGTTTCTTTGCGTTCAGTTAGCTATTTTTTTTTTTATTAAACCCACCCTGTCAGTTCTTGCCAAGATGTTTAGCAACAGATCCAGAAAGCCCTTAAACTCTAGAGATCAATTCCTGGAACAAAACAGACTTTTACGTGCTGAATATCATTCCCTGTGGTTGGCTGATCCTTCTATGTTAGATTTTCATTCAATCTGTGACCCTGATCTTCACCTGATGTCAGCCAGTGACTTGCAGGATGAAAATGAATACCTGCAAATCTTGTTAGCAGCAGAAAGAACTTCAGCGTGTTGTAAGGTGCAAAGCAACTGTGAAAATGTTCACCCTAGTCCTGAAACAATAAATCCTCTTTTGAGAAATGGACATTTACGTTCACAATATTTCACTCATTGGCTTTCAAACACCTCTTTGCCAGATCCTGACTTGCTTTTCTGTTCTGATCCAGGTTTAATGTCTGTGTCAGCATTGCAAAGGAGAATGATACCATACTCAGCTTGCTGAATAAGAATTCTGGTTCTAGCACGTCTGCTCTCCATTCACACAAGGTTACCCTGTTCTGTAGTCCAGTAGATATCACAGTCCCGGATACTACAAGGACCTGTGAAGAAGTCCCTACTGACGGCAGCGAATCTACTTTTCACAGTCTACTACCATTCTCAGAGCTGAAAGTCTATGAACCATGTGTCACTCTGCCCTTAGCTTGTTTTCATGTAAAGCTTTCAGAGTCCTCAGTCGGCCGCCTGCCTTCAGCACCAGGCTTCCAGGCCGCCTGCCTCCAGGACCAGGGCTTCCAGGCCGCCTGCCTCCGTGCTCTCTGCCTGCAGCACCAGAGCCTCCGGGCTCCCTGCCTGCAGCACCAGAGCCTCCGGGCTCCCTGCCTGCAGCACCAGAGCCTCCGGGCTCCCTGCCTGCAGCACCAGAGCCTCCGGGCTCCCTGCCTTCAGCACCAGAGCCTCCGGGCTCCCTGCCTTGACTGCAGCACCAGAGCCTCCGGGCTCCCTGCCTTGACTGCAGCACCAGAGCCTCCGGGCTCCCTGCCTTGACTGCAGCACCAGAGCCTCCGGGCTCCCTGCCTTGACTGCAGCACCAGAGCCTCCGGGCTCCCTGCCTTGACTGCAGCACCAGAGCCTCCGGGCTCCCTGCCTTGACTGCAGCACCAGAGCCTCCGGGCTCCCTTCCTTCAGCACCAGAGCCTCCGGGCTCCCTGCCTTCAGCACCAGAGCCTCTATTTTTCCAACTTTTTGACCCTGTGCTTCCAGTTTGCCAGCCTTCAGAGTTCTCAATACATATACATCCAGAGACTGAATCACCAGCATCAGAGACAAAACCTTCCAGAACGTCACCATTTTTCTGCAGTCCTCTGGCATCTTGCACTACATCTATGAGGGAAATGGACTTACTTCTTAGGAGCCACGGCCTTGAATCCAGTTCCAGATTCCGGGAGAGGGTCTTTGGAGGGGGTGTACTGTCACGACTTGCTCCCTGCATTCCCATGTCCACCACCAGGGGGCTGAACTGGGGGACTTTCCAGTCTTCTAATAAACTTCCAGACCCTCCCCTGCATGCAAATCCTGACTTCCAGCCATTTGGACACTTATTGGGAACTGACATCCATTCCCAATCCATGCCGGGTTTTGTGAAGCCAGCCTACTCATGCCTGAAAACTCCATTACCCAGGATTCCCTGCTCACTGCTTAGTCTCCACCCCTGCAGGCCAAGGATGGGTGGAGGAATTCAGCTCACCTGTGGCTGGCTGCTGCTAGCCTGCTCACACCTGCTGCATATGATTACTGTGAGCTCTTTTAAGCCCCAGCTCCCTTCAGCCCAGTGTTGGTCATTGTAAGCTGTTTACCGGTGAGACCGATCCTTGTTTCCTGTGCTCCCTGAGCTTTTGCTATCCTTGTTTCCAGTGATTCCTTAGCTATAGCTATTTTCCTTGTGCCTGCCTTAGCACTGCCTGCAGTGCTACCTAGTATCCTGAGCTATAGTTAGTCTCTGTTCCTTTTCCTGGGCTTCAGCTATTTCTTGTGCCTGACTTGCACTGCTTGCAGTGCGCTCTTGACTCCTTGTTTCCTGAGCTGTAGCCATTTTCCTGTTTCCTGAACCAGCTCTGCTTGCAGTGCTTCCTTGATTCCTGAGCCTTAACATTTCCTTGTTCCTGACCTGTAGTGCTACATTGACTCCTGAGCCTTTGCTCAATTCTTGCCCCAGCACTACATCCTATGCTACTTTGTTTTCTTGTTTCCTGACCCTGTACTATTCTAGTACACCCTTGTAGCCTCCCTTTCTGTATATCCTTTTCCAGTCCCTGCCTTTCCTCTCATTTCCTTGGTTCCAGTTCTAGTTTGCTATCTTTCTATTCTGCTGTCTCGCTTCTGTTACCTTGTATGTTTGTTACCTGCTTTCTGCCAAGTGTGCCCTGTGATTTCCTTCCTTTCCTGTTAAGCACTCCTCTTTGCTAGCTCCTTGTCTATTGTGCTTGTGTTTAGTTCTACCCCTTTGCTGTTACTGCCTTGCGTGTTCCTGTTTGATCGCCAGGATCCGTGGGCACGGCTGACTACCTAGGTGGTGTTTCTTGTTCACTGTGAGTATTGTCTTTGAGTTACTGTTATAACATCACCATAGGTATAAGCTCCACAGACCCTGCCTTTGTATACATATCCTATATGTGGGTATTTCCAGTCAGTATCTGTAACAGCAATTGTGGGTGAGGAACTTACTGAGCTTCAGTCTTACCGTGTGGAGCTCCTGAGTGCTTTACCCCACATCCCCTTTATTGTTAACGTTGTTTCATGTTTAAGTGTATTGCACATCCGTCCTGGGTTTAGTGATTCTGAATGCTGAGCCGCCTCATGAGAAACCCTTCCTTTCTGAGTCTCACCCTTCTTGTTCATCTCTACAGGCTTCCCCTTTGGATCCCTTTTCTCCTCTGACTTCCTGTGTGCTCCTGGGCAGCGCTGTACTCCTCTCTGTCTTTATTTTCTACCCTGTTCCCAGTCCTTGCCCAAGTCCCTGACTGTGTTCCCCACATAGTCCTGGACAGGCCCTGACACCTAGCTCTTCAAAATACTTCCCATATTGCTAGTTTCTTGGAATTTACTTTAAGGGACAGTAGACCCCTTGCACTATCTTGCTCCACACAGCAGCTGTCTAATCCCTCTTCTTCTAATGACTTGTTACAGATACAAACCTATCCTTTGAGTTTATGTCGAAACTACAGACTTTAAAACATAAACCTACTCGTTGAACACCACAATCTGCGTCTCTTGTTTTTCTGGATCGGAATCCCTTTTCTATATTAATGGATAATATGGAGATCTCTGAACTAACCAATCTTCCACTTCGCCAGTTAATGCATCAAATATACCAATTTCTGTCACCAAACCTACATTAAAAATGTGTTTAAAAGATCCTCCCTTGCCCACTCAATCTCCTCCACCCATATCTATAGAACTGCTCCTTTAGGAATCAAGAGCCCTTAAACCATATGTGGAGGAAACAAATAGGCACATTCAAAACCTCAATAATAAATGGTCAACCATTGACAATAGAGTCACACACATGGAGCACAGATTGGAATCAATTCAAGCTACAACTAAACAAGTCACTCTTCTACAAACAGAAGTTCCCATCTGAAAAAAACATGTGGAAAAGCTTGAGAATTGCAATAGACTAAACAACCTCTGTATTTATGGCTTGGCTTAGATGGTTCTATCTATGAATTAGAAGTCTCCAATCCCATTTCTTTTTTGTCAGTCATTAGTCTTTATCCATTCATAACAATGACCATAAAACACAAATTTAAAAATACAATTTACATTATGTAGTTTTTTAAGATCAGATTTCTGAAAAGACATCACACATCATTTAGCATACGTTTAAAAACACTGTCAAAATATAAATTAAACAGTAAAAGGTAATGGCATAACATGGAGAATACGCAGATGCAAATAGCAGATGTTATAACTATTTCGTTTCTACTTTGAAGGTCAGAATTTAGTAATCAGGAAGAAAGTAATGTTCAAATTTAAAAAAGAAATCAATTCAGCAAATGGCATAAAAATTGCTTATAGGCACCCATAAAGGCTAACATTATTCTAAATACAGTTAACAATCTCATCAGGGGCTAAAATAAATGTTCTTATAAAGCGTACCTCCTCCTCAATTTTATTGCCAACAAAATAAAATTAAGAACAGAGAAACAAACTGAAGGCATGTTTAAATTTTTAAAAAGATCAAACCCTCTTAGTGAGATGTAAAGTGCTAGTGCTTTAAAATTGGTCGTAAGAAGCGTGCTCTGAGGTTGCTGTATAAAGTGCAAAAAAGCATAAAGTGCACTGTCATTTGGGGCGAGGAATTATTTCATGGGCAGCCTGGAAGAGATTCAAATCAAGAACCAGAACTAGGGAAAGCAACCAAAAAGTGAATTGAATGTAACCTGAGCCTCGTAAGGGAAAACCGATGTTCTGGTTTTTCCACCAACATTAGATACTGTTCTGTCCCAGGCAATGTGGAATTGGAAAATAGTTAAAAACTATGGTTAAATTACTTGATCTTGAGATTCTAATATCCTCGTTCAGCATGAGGAATTTTTCCTTAACTATAGCCTTAGTTTGGGGCTCAATACTATCTGGAGATTCAAAAAAGTTACTCAGGCTCATGTCATTAAAGGTTTTCCTTATATTTGGCAAGGGAACCCAAATGAAGTCTGCCAGGGACCTTGGGAAATAGTACTTTTCTAGAAAACAGTGGTCCCATGGAACTGTATAGTATGAGAGATGAATATAGACTCAATCAGTTCTATATTGAAAAAGACTTGTCCAGCCGGACAGAGGTCTACTTTAATGTTATAGTTAACAGAGTAAAAACTTATTCATAAACACAATAGAGTAAGCGGGACACAAGCCTGTGCCCTCACTACACCTACATAGAACACATACAATGTGACAGCAATACAGAAAGGCTCAGGCACGGCTGTCGATTTGTCATATATGGCAATAACACATAGGGCCAACAAATCGTCTTTTTACACCCTTACACAATTAATAACACATTTAAGGGAGTGTATAAGGTGTGATGGGTGTCAACGGCGTTTCGATCCATACAGTAAATACAAGGATCATCATCAGGACTTAACATAAGCATGCCTGAAATTGAAAGCCTGACAGGGGGCAGGCATCAGAAGAGGTCCTATCCTGCAATTGCGCGGGACCAGTCTCCGTGTCAGAAACCACGATGCGGTTCGAAATTCCGATAAATCATGCGTGCAGCGACGGTCAGCTCATTAGCTGACCGGCCTCCGGCGCACACACCCTTGTGAGGTTCCCATTGAGGATACCCCAATTGCCTTTTTCCGGCGAATCCAGCACGAGGATCTTATCTTCACTACGCCCGTCGCTGCACGCATGATTTATCGGAATTTCGAACCGCATCAGAATTTAGAACATAATACCATGGTTGGGGGTACTCTTTAATAACCAGAAATGATTTCTATCCAAATGAACCGTTTTTGCAACATTAGGATAATCAAAGACTGGGGAAAAAACCATAACGCTCTAATTTATGCCTTGCAGTTTGCATGCAGCTATTAGATGACAGTAAGTAGCTCACTATTCGATGTTAGGATTTTAACTTATAAACTGCAAGTAACAACAGGATCACTGATAAAAGCAGCAACCCACTGAGTTATTTATATTATGTGCACTCTGTGATCTGCATGGTACATGTTCTTTGCAGGAGGCACATTAACCCTCTGCGCTACCTTTCCATCCGTCAAAACTTCCAGTTGACAAAACTCCATCTCTCTAGGAATGGCATTAGTCACCAGAGTTATCATGACATTTTTAATGTTGCTGAAAATTGCTGGAGGCCCGGAAGGATCATAAGAAGGTACAAGTGGTTCCGTTGGGTGGAGCCAAAGGAAATTACTTTTTTGACTCAAGAAACACTTTTGAAACACAATGTTTAATGGAACCAATTGTTATCAGTAGTCACTCTAAATCTAAGTAACACACCACAGAAGATGTACAATGAATGGATATTCAATTTAATTAATATCACATGTGGTTTTTCACAGAAACAAATTAGATTCAGCTGTCAAGCAAACACAAAAGGAACACTGACATCACAAAAGAGAGATTCATGAGTAATTACAACATGCCAAATTCCAACAAAAAGGGGACAATAACATAGATTTCTCCATCCTTCTTTAGGTTCCAACTATAACTTGCAATGTCCGTTCAGTGTGTGGTTATAGTGGACCTGGACATGAGACTATTATATGTCGATGTTTTGACCCTGTAGGGTATGTGTGCGTAGATACATCCAGTAGGGTCTTCCTCAGGACAAAGTGCTTTTAGAAACATAATATACTTGCAAACATGATGCTCCCACCCGAAGTCAGCACCCGGTGCAATCACACTGGTCGCACCGCCCTAGAGCCGCCCTGCTCAAGGGTCATGTGACCTCAGTGACAGAGTCACTGTTGCTCTAAGGTGTGCTGTTTCATAGGCCTGCCCGCAAGATTGGAGGTGAACTTCAGCATGGATTGTGGTGGACAGGCCTTCAAGGTTAACCCACACTTGCCACCGCTAGGGCCCACCTTCTGGTGCTAAGACACATCAGGGCTTCTAAGGTCTAGCACAGAAATGTGATCCCTCAGGAGAGTGGTCTGGTGGACTGGTCATAAAGGCTGAACCAGGTTCCCCAGTTCCAAATTCGGCAGCTCTGACCATAGTGCCACATCCTCTCCCAAACTGAACACCATAGTGTCCCACTGAGAGAAACTCGTACTGCCTTCAACTACAACCCAATTGTGCCCCGCTATAAACACCTGGATGTGACTCAATTCAAATTACGCACTAGACAAGAGTAATATATGCTGCCTAAAAACAAAGTATACATAAGAAACAAGGGAACCCCGACAGTAGAACTTGGGGTGGTCTAAGTATTTAGGGAAAACAATGGTTCATGTTAAGCCATATAGGGCCTAGAAAACAGCAAGGGGAGCTGTTCAATTATGAGCGTTTCCTTAAAGTTATAGTGCTATGCATATAAAATTAGCAGATGCCCAGAGAAACAGCATATTTAATTAATTAAACAATTATTTTTGAAAGACATAAATGCCGGAGCACACGAGGGCTTTCGCAATTCAAAACTGATTTTATTACAAATGATACATCAAGGTAGCATTTAAGAGATTATAGTTTAAAAGTGCTCACATTAAGAGTGAAAGCAAGCGTGAGGTGGCGAGTGAGGGTGACCATTAAAATTTATACATCGCATTGGTAACATGGACAAAAACTCCAAGTGGTAATTTTAGACAGTAGAGGAGTTTTTTGTGCGGTCGACGGCGTTTCGATCTCAATTATTAGAGATCATCATCAGGACATAAATGTGAGCATGATGAATCTATAAAAGATAAAGTACATTTTAGGCGAGGGCCCTGGACCACTAGTTCATGATTAAATACAGTGCTCCCTATGGATGGTAAAGATCAGTGAATTTTTGGTGAACGTATCAATTATCCGTACACTGGTTAAGCAGAATTAATTGCCTCATGAAGAACAAGGTGCCACGTGTTAGGGGGTCACCTATATGGCGGATCGCTAATATTCGAATCCTGGATTGGTGTGGGCAGAATTAGGCCAAGAGCGTGCCAGCAGAACCGGTCTGAGAAAGGATGCAGGCGAAATGAGGCTTGAATATTAGGCGAAGTGCTGGAAATCCAGCGGGTTAGGGGCTCCAGTAGGAGGCAGGGAATGTACTTACTAGGAGTGCGACTGTGGTCGCCTAAGAGAAGGACGGGCAGCTGCTCCATCTGGAAGGGGACCGCGAGGACAGTGTAAGGTACCTCCTGTCAAAAAGGAGGTGAATTAGTGCCGGGCGTGCCTTATTGGAAGTGCAGATGCCTACTTGTTGCATGCGGGTGGCTGCAAAAGTGACAACAGCACCGCTTGTGGAACACTTCATCGATAAAGGACATTCAGAAACTGACTTCACGTGGCAAGTCATCGACGTCTTACGTACTCTGGCCAGAGGAGGAGACATGCAACAGACCCTAAACAGACTGGAATGTAAATGGATTTTTAATTGTCGTTCAATTGACCGAGGCCTAAACTCTCTAGAGGAATGGAATGCAATTCTATAACAACCGTCATCACCAACCAATATGGATCATCTGCCTACTGTGTACTTAACCTTTATTTCTAAGCTTACTGATATATATGCTCTCGTAATTAATTGTTTGTACACTCTGTCTCCCACACTAGCATCAGGCAATTCATATCTGTTTCTTGCCTCCATATTCCGTTTTGCGCATTCTCCCTGATTATCACAGTGCCCTTTTTTAATTTTTCATTTAGTAGATTACACTCGACTATTGGCACGCCCGTAAGAGTCCTTGTATTCTGCGCATGCGCTGCTATCTAGGGCATCAATTCACCGAGCTTGAACTGCACTGTCGCGGTCTAGTCTTTTTTCACACTGGAAGTATATATTCACTTCCGTTTTGTATCTACCCACTTCCTTGATTGCAAGCCCGAGACAAAGCGGCTGCTCGTCCCCGGCCATCTCTTACCAACTCATGCGGTTTCAGGCACGTCACAAGTGGCACAGTTACCCGCGCTCTCGACTCCCCGCGTCCCTCGCGACCTTCAACTCCTTTAATCAATACCTCCCCTCCTCTACAGATATATCCTGGCACCTACTTTGCGGTGTTTTTGTACAATTAACTAACGGCACAGTCCCAGTGCACGGTCGTGACAGAGCGGCGGCACGCCCTGTAGTACCATGACTGATCCATCCGGTCCTAAGGTAATTCTCCTCACCATATACTCTCACCACGTGTCCTGTGTGCTGCCCACCCTCATGCCCGCTCAGTAATTTACCACCTCCACTCTTGACAGGTGGTATCCGACACCAATTACTTGGTGCGCTGTTTTTATCTACGCCTCTCCTTTCCGGCACGCCTGCACTAGAGCAGCAGATTGTTTCGAGATTCCTGACGGACTCATGCAGTCTTCAGGTAATGTTTAGCCACCCGCATGCAACAAGTAGGCATCTGCCCTTCCAATAAGGCACGCCCGGCACTAATTCACCTCCTTTTTGACAGGAGGTACCTGACACTGTCCTCGCGGTCCCCTTCCAAAAGGAGCAGCTGCTCGTCCTTCTCTTAGACGACCACGGTCGCACTCCTAGTAATTACATTCCCTGCCTCCTACTGGAGCCCCTACCCCACGGGACTTCCAGCACTCCGCCTAATATTCACGCCTCATTTCGCCTGCATCTTTTCTCAGACCGTTTCTGCTAGTGCGCTCTTGGCCTAATTCTGCCCACACCATACCAGGATTCGAATATTAGTGATCCGCCATATAGGTGACCCCCTTACAAGCGGCACCTTGTTCTTCATGAGGCAATTAATTCTGCTTTACCACTGTATGGATAATTGATTGGTTCACCTAAAATTCACTGATCTTTACTATCCATAGGGAGCACTGTTTTGAATCATGAACTAATTGTCCAGGGCCCTCGCCTACAATGTACTTTATCTTTTATAGATTCTTCATGCTCACATTTATGTCTTGATGATGATCTCCAATAATTGAGATCGAAACGTCAGTCGACCACACAAAAAACTCCTCTACTGTTTAAAATTACCACTTGGAGTTTTTGTCCATGTTACCAATGCGATGTATACATTTTAATTGTCACCCTCACTCGCCACCTCACGCTTGCTTTCACTCTTAATGTGAGCACTTTTGAACTATAATCTCTTAAATGCTACCTTAATGTATCATTTGTAATAAAATCAGTTTTGCATTGCGAAAGCCCTCTTGTGCGCCGACATTTATGTCTTTCAAAAATAATTGTTTCATTAATTAAATATGCTGTTTCTCTGGGCATCTGCTAATTTTATATGCCTAGCACTATAACTTTAAGGAAACGCTCATAATTGAACAGCTCCCTTGCTGTTTTCTAGGACCTATATGGCTTAACATGAACCATTGTTTTCCCTAAAAAAAAAAAAAAAAGTAGCAACATCCTGGAAAAAGCAGACACTCAAGGGAATGCAAGATTAAGTAAAGCATGTGAAATGTAAGAAGGAACAACATGGTTACCTTAACGCTTTTACACTCATTATTCAGAAATTAATGAGGGTGTTTGCCTGAAAAGTTAAGTACATGACGACAGGGCCCAGAAGGGACCAGTTTCAATGTCCATGTCCCCCAATGGCCACGAACGCCGAGCCTTGTCTATAGGCCTTGGCTATTTCTGCCATCCTGGGACGCGTGTTTAAAATAAAAAAGTTGGGGAACGGAAATTATTAAATTAAAGAAGTAGGGGCATGCCCTGCCGATCCCGCCCACTTTGACCACTGGGTACACCAAATTTTGACTCAGATTAAAGGGGGGGCATTTTAACTTGATATTCTAAATAGCCCAAGCCCAATTCGCTGTGGGAGTTAAAATGTGGGGTTGATTCGGGGATGGCCATTATCCACCACAGGAACTTGTTTTCCAAGGCCTGCATTCCAGCTGGTGCTTCATGGCACCAAGCCACTGCTCCATATGTTCCTACACCCAGATATTTGGATATGTATAACTGGACCATTTCCTTAATTGGCTTATGCACCAATTTGTTTTGCGAATCCAAAAGTAGATTCACACACTACTCCCATTTTCTATATTCTCTGGTTAATCATGCCACCCATGACAAATTAGCTTCAAACAGGATGCCAAAATAATTAAAATTCAAAACCCTAGGGATCAAGGTCTCACCAGTGTAAAAGGATTTTGATTTGGTGTTTTTTGTACTGCAGGTTAAGATAAATTATGTTTGGTGTTTTACTTTAAGACAGGTTTCCTGGGGCCAATTGCTGTTTGTGAAATTAAAGCCGCAATGCCCGCATATAAGAGAACTGGGACTGGACAGGAGGCAATTCTGGGAGTATTATACTACATAAGCCCAGGACTTGATCAACAGAATTAAAATAGAATAAAAACAACAAAGGTGCCATTACGCAGCCCTGCCTGAGCCCTCTGACTAACTTTATAGGTTGTGTGCAATCGCCTTGTTGAGTATAGTGGACCTTAGAGGTAGTATCTCAGTGTAAAGGCCTAATAAGGTTCAACAATGGTGATCCACCCCAGCTGCCTCCATCAAAGACCACAACTTTCCCCTGTTTACCAAGTCAAAAGCACAAGAGAGGTCCATAAACGCCATGTGTAATGAACCTCTCCTGGCCTTGACATATTTTCCCATGATAAGGGATATGTTAAGTGCCTGCTCGATGGTCCCCAAACCTGGGCGGAAATCATATAGAGCCTTTAGGAAGAAGGAATACATTTCTGCCAATACTTCCAGCTTTTCCAAGATAACCTGTCCTAATGTCTTTCTCTGGCATCTAACAAAGATATCGGGCAATAGCACATATGGTAATTCCTGTTACCTTTCTTTAATATAGGCACTAAAGTGAATTCCCTCCAGGTGTTAATTGGGGCCCCTTTTACAACTGCTCTAAAAACAGTAGGAATTTATGGATGCAAGATTAGATTTTAGCATTTCAATGGGGACTCCATTGGGGCCTGGGGCCTTGCCAGGGCCAGCGCTTTGGATAGTTTTAGTAACTGATGTTAGATCGATGTATCTGCCTAGCCTTATGTCATCAAAATAGAGTGGGTCAATTTCTGGTTGCATATGGGATTCATCCAGTTGGCCATTAGGGTCAAAAAGTTTAGAGAAGTGACTTACCCACTCCTGTTCTTTTTTCAGTCATTTCCTCTGAAAGTTCTCAGACTTCCAGAATCACCCATTGTTGTGTAGATCCTATAAACCTATATAGGATCTGCGTGTTTAGACAACATAGACTGTGGGATAGGTGTCCAGACTGATTCCAGACACCCCACCGGGTATGTTCGCCTGTATACCAGCTAACTCACAATGCCACTGTAAACTCCTCTTACCAAGGAGAGAATAGGTCTTGGCAACTATCGAACATGACAACCCTGTCCCATTAGGGATCGTGGAAACAGTGTAATACGTTTCGCTCAGTCACTCGTGCTCACTTTGTCTCGGAGAGAAACACAGAATAAAAGGTGGGGATGTTTTCAATAATCATTTATTGAACCAGCGTCATTCTAGTCTAAAATAGGTGTGCTGAAACAACCATAAGTCTGAAACAGATATAAATGATTATAAGCACCAACAGAGTAAATGGATGGTAGATTCCTACCATAGTGCTAAACCAATGAATACAGGCAGGTATAAAAATACATGTCAATAATAATGCGTACTCCTACGATGCAACCCTAACTAGATGTACCTAAATGTACCTAGCATGTATGTAGGTGTAGAGCCAAGAATCCCCCCTAGGGTGAAGCCAACCCCATTACCTGAAGTGAGAGACTGTGTGACCCCGTCTTGGTTTTGAGATGGACACCCCGCGAGGGATGTCAGACCACTGTGAGCTGGAGTGTCTGCGTGCAGGAACCTCAGCGTCTCGTGTCAGTGTGTCAGCATGGAAGTCTTTCTCCTCTGCCTGCCCTGGCAAAGAGATGGTGTGTATATACCCAAAAGGTACCCTCAGGGGATTCTACCTTGCTGTGTCATGTCGGTCGTGGATGACGGAAGGGATAACCCTTATACATAGTTAATATGCAGAAGATGGTAATCCTGCTGTGATTCTGAGAATCTTCATGCATAATTAATGAGGCTAGTTTTCGGGGAAAACCACGCAACATTTATGCAGCGCTTAACTAGGTAAAAGGTCAATACCAAAACCCATTGTGTAGTGTAATGGTACCGTAAATGTAGGTCAAGGGGTAGGGGACTACTCAAGCCTATATTGGGGTACCGTATGAAACATAACACCCCCTCCTCATCCGACCGGACGACATACTAAAAAGGGAATGCCCTTCTAATCCAGCATAAAATATTGTTAAAAAAGGCGTTAAAAAAGCTTCTAAAAATTCATAAAATAACTAAAAAATAAACTTTAATAGTCTTTTAAAATATGTTCATATATATAGACTGAGTCACAGAGTACGTCTAAAGCCATGGAGCTCAGTAATAGTATAGAAAAGAAAAAATTTGTTTAAAATTCCAATTTCGGTTGTTTTGGAAAAAGGACTAATTTTTCCCAGCACACGAAGAGCCAAATGTTAATGCGTCACGTATGGGAGATACTGCTGCTTGCCTTCGCAGACAACGGTCCCTGTAACACCTCAAAGATCAGGTCAATTAAGCAAAGATGATCTTCCTCAGTTCCTACCGCTGCTGCTGGGGAAGTATTTGTAATATCCAAAGCCTGTGTGCCTGGAGTAGATCCAGTATCCGATTGAACAGAAGCGTCCCGTAGTGGCTCCAAGAATGCCGACATCAACATTGGAATATGCTGGGGACACTGCAGTACGGGGATCATTAACGGTTCCAGCAATGCATCCACTTCTGGTGGCGCAACCGATGGAAGTGTTAGACAGAGGTCCAACACGCATTCATAAAACAAGCAGCGGAGAACAGGCCAAACAGTCAATCCAGACTGGTCGAAAAGATAGGAACCAAGATTCGCTTAGCTCCCGGAGTCGAGGTGTGCCAAGATGGAGTACCATGCGATCACGGTAACATCACTCCAAGAGCATTTTTTCCATTTCCCTGGTGACTGGGACGTCCATTGTGTAGCAGAAAAATTAAAACCAGGATTCCCACTACCAGTAGCAGGATTAGCGGAAGCCCCCCAAAAATGCTTCCGAATACGGAGTGTATGAAGGTTGGAATCACTCCGAAGACTGCCTGAAAAGTGCTTAATAGTCCAGAACCATTGGGGCCGATTCACAGAACTAATCTGAGATAAAATCCTCAACTTACTACTTTTGGTATTCATAGAAGGCATTTAGTAGTAGTAAAGTTAGGAGTCCTAACTTTACTGCTACTAAACTGAGACAAAATCCTAACTTTACGACGTTCGGTACTCACAAAAGGCATTTTGTAGTAGTAAAGTTAGGAGTCCTAACTTTACTACTACTAAATGCCTTCTGTGAATACCAAAAGTAGTAAGTTTAGGATTTTATCTCAGTTTAGTAGTAGAAAAGTTAGGAGTTCTAACTTTACTACTACTAAATGCCTTCTGTGAATACCAAAAGTAGTAAGTTTAGGATGTTATCTCAGATTAGTTCTGTGAATCGGCCCCTATGTTCTTAAATAGGTGTACTATACCCTTTGTATCAGACATGTTAAAGATATGCTGTACCATTTCTCCAAAATGGAAAGGGCAGTTAGTTTGTACTAGTGCCTGTATCTCAGATGAAGATCTTGCAACCTGGAGATCAAACGTCTCTTGGGCTGAGGTTAAGGGCACATCTTTCTGTAAAAGCATGGCTTTAATTCGGCTCAGAGTATAAAACAGTATAAAGGAAACATTCAATGAAGGCCATAACGGCGCCTACCTGACTGTGTGGGTCGGTGGAAACAATACTTGCATACAACATGTAACCCTGGAACTTACAGTGACAAGATATGCGATGCCTAGAAGCATCCCACAACAACCTTGATCATTCAGCATTAAGTAACTCCCATTCAAGAGCAGCCTGAAAACTCGATTAACCATAGCAGCTGGGGAACCTTTCAAATGACAGGATAAGTTGGCTACTGGACCATTACAGGCTCCGTGAAGCATATATCCTGGCAAATGAGAGATCCACTCAAAGAATTCTCGCAATCTGTACCGCTGAGAAACACTTCAGTGCTCTAAATAGTGCCTCAATTCCGTGAACCTGCCATTCTTTAGTACCCCAGACTGATTGAATGTCTATTGTGTCTTTCCATAAGCTGAAACCCTGTTCAGACAGTTGAGCAATAAAGGATGCAGAGTATATCTGTTTTGTGTTAGTGAGTATACTTTTCTTTGCAGATGTAGGTGCAAGCTTATAATAATATGAGCGTGGATCTGATGTATTACAATCAGAAAAATAAGCAAACTTTTGTGCAAACGTTTGTGAACTACCTTTCGGTGGTGTCGGGCAATGTTCCTATTGGTGGTATGTGAAAACATTACGTGGTGCACTTGTTTTGTGCAAAAAGTGATGACCATAGTGTTGATAACAGTACATTGCGTTACAATCAGAAGAGTCATCAAACATTTCATTTGTTGAAAATGCTGCAGACAGTTCTAAATCAGACAACATATTAACAATTTCAAAATCCCAATCGTCAGAGTATGTACTGGAGGTAATTATATCATTTAAAGAAATTTTG
Source organism: Calotriton arnoldi (assembly GCA_963921515.1). Classification (NCBI taxonomy): domain Eukaryota; kingdom Metazoa; phylum Chordata; class Amphibia; order Caudata; family Salamandridae; genus Calotriton; species Calotriton arnoldi. Next base: position 554,312 of record CAWUFW010008754.1, on the reverse strand, counting down.
AATATGTGGTATTTTCAAAAGTTTAGTGGGACCAAATACATCATATGAAACTCTGTCCCAAACTATTCCATCAGGAACTGGAACTGCTGTAATGTTCACCACATAGGACAGGTCTCTTTGTTCACGATGAGATGACGTATGAGGTTTCAATACCAAGTTCACTTTTGATACTGCAGAGCGTTCGAGGAGATAGTGTCCATTCACGATCAAGGAAAAGACAGTCACTAAACCTATCCAGACTAGTATGAACAGTATACCAGTTAATATCCAGAGCTTTAGCCATGATGAAACTAGATATGTCTTTTTCAGTAAAATGTAGAAATCATGAAGTTGTTTTTAGCTGGAAACTGAAGCTGGCGATGACTCAGGTTCACTTGGATCCAGAGAAAATGTGTCAAAATCGGTGAAGTAGCCAGATGCAGTTCAATCTATCTTTGGTAGCTCAGCAGGTTTTGTTGAACTGGCAGTTGTCTCCTGTAGAGGCATATTGATGTAGATGTCGGTGGTAGGCAGAATTGATATTTGTGTTTCACTTGAATTTTGTTGCTGTTCAATTTCAATAGGAACAAGTTCCATTTCATTGTTGGTAACTCCATTACTTTGAATTGTAGACTCTTCGAATATTATACGTTTTTCTGTCTGAACTTCCTGTATGGTAGCGAGAGGAGAGGGGCGGCTACCCAGGAGACCACGCGGCCTGCTATTCAGGATGGGCCACATAGTGGGGTTTGATCAGATCAATGGAGACAAATCTCTTTTCTTTCTTGCCGGCAAGAGGTGGAAGAAGTACTGTTCTTATTCCTTCAACAGCTAGGACAGGTACAGGCTTTCTGTATGATGGCCCAAATTCTTTCTTGTCCACAATCTTTTCTCTGACCAGATCCCTGACTTTTGGGATCTAGGCAGGTCTTGCCGTTACTGATTTAACTTCCCCAGTGGTGGTGCATTTTACTTGCACGTTGCTTTGTAGTACCCGGAATTCATTAAGATCCTGTAAAACAGCCAAACGTTTACAATGTCAAAATGTTTTTCATCTGCCACTGTGCTTTCATAATCGAGATCAGGTACCCACATTCTCGTCCAAAATAGGACTTCATAAGGGGTGACACCTCCTAAGGAACTTCTTGGCATATTATTTAGTGCCCTCTGGAGCCCATATAGGTGATTGACTCAACTACCACCTGAACCTAACACCCTTGCTGTTAAAGATTGCTTTAAGTCCCGGTTTTTCCTCTCCACTACCAAATTTCCCTCAGGATGGTATGGAGAGGAGTAGCGCAATACAACACCCAAACTTCCCATGGCTTCCTTGTAAGCCCTAGAGCTAAATGCGGGGCCACAGTCAGAATGTAATGTGCCAACTGTGTATGTCCCTATAAAGACCCGAAAATCTTTTATAACAGTTCGAGCATCAGCCGAGCGCTGAGGCCAAACCCACAGGAATCTAGAACATGAATCGACTGCCACCAAGATGTATTTGTAAGCCCCATCAGATTGTAAGGGGCCGCAGTGGTCCAAATAGACACAAGCGAGAGGTCTGTCTGATATCAGTAATGGTGTTTGTGGTGGGCGTGCTACGGTCGAACACTTCATCTGCTGACAGATGTCGCACTTAAGTACAAACGCTTTCGTCTGTTTTGTTAGATCTGGCCACCAAAAGCGTTGTTTCAGCAATGAAACTTTCACAGTAACCCCTGCGTGTGCAGAACCCAGACCATCATGTGCAGCTAGAATTAAACCTAACCTGCGGTCCATGTTTGATATTACTCTATCCCCCACTCCTGGAATTTGAGCATACAGAATATTTTTTGCATCTAACTTGTAGGAGTACTTGAGTGGAAAGCCTTTTGGCAAGGCTATGCTGTTTTTGCGTGAAGCAATGACCGCTATCATGGTGCTTCTGTCTATTCTCGTGCTAGAAGCTCATACCCCAAAAATAGGACATTGAGGTGGGCTATTTTTGATTTTTTAAAGTTGAATTTGCAGCCCTCAGAGGCAAACCCCAAAATGATGCTGCTCACCCTGGTCACATTATCCTTTAAATCATCATTTGTTAGATAAATATCATCTACATAGGACAATGCCTCCTCATCCAAATTTTGAAGTAACTCACCTACCCTAGCTGAGAACAACCCGGGGCTATTCTGATACCCTTGGGGCAGTCTACAAAACTGACGCTGAGAGCCGAGCGCTGAGAATCCTGTCAAATATCTGCTTTCAGGCGCTATATTTTGACAGAAAAATCCATTTGAGATATCTAGTGTCGTTTTGTATTTTTTTCCGCACAATGTTATATTAATGCGGCACTGTGTGTGTTCTGTACTGCAAATGTCTCTGTGCATGTGTTCAGATGTCTATAGTCTAAAACTAGGCGGTATGAATTATCAGGTTTCATTACAGGAAACAAAGGATTATTCATTGAAGAGGTGCAAGTTTCTATTACACCTTGGTATTCAAGTTGATCTAAGATCTCCCTGACCTGTTTCTTCACTTCTTGTTTAATAGGGTATTGTCTCTGTGGAGTTGGAGTAGTTTTTACTGGGATTACATGGGGAGGTGACTCAGCATCCCACCCTATATGGTTGCGATATAATGCTGGATCAAGTGCAACCGCCCACTCCTGCGCGTATGAATGTTTTAAGTATATTGGAACGAGGTGGGAAAAAGCCGGTAAAATTACCATTTCTCCCTTTGGGCACTCCATAACAATCTCAGGCGGCCAATCTTTTTCAGCCAAAAGGATGTCATAGCCATAAGTCAGGTTCTCCCAAAAGAGACCTTAAATCTTTCTTTGTATGTCCCCCTCCATTTGGAGTGTTATTTCATATAACGGGTGTGGGACACTTACCCTAGTATCAGGTGTCTCCACCGTGATATGTTCATTCAACGCCGCTGTCACCAGAAATTCCATCAGGTTCTGGCGAGCTATTGTTACTTCTGCTGCGCTGTCTGGCATCATCAGAGCCCATTGCCCGTTCAGAAGTTGAGTCCTCAGAATTCTGGACATGTCTAACTTTAAGACCTGCTACCTTGTTCTTTTCAAATTGAGGTTTCGATTATCGTTCATCTCCTTTTTGGATATTATTGTCCGAAGTACGCTGTGTGTGTATGGATTTTCTTCTTGTCTGTGTTCTGACCATCCTTCCCTCTCTGAGTTTTTTGATGAACCCTGAAAGGAACGAGAGGAACGTGTATCAGTATTCTGATACCTGTCAGGTTTTTAAATTTTATCACGATTCCTAAGGTTGTATCTCCTTTCGAAGGAGTCCTGTTGAGGAGACCCACCCCTTGATTGTTATCTATTGTCTCTATTCTTTTTTTTTTATTATCCTAATTCTTCTTGGAAGAATCAGGTGCTTGCTTGGTGTTATCCTTTTCAGGACCACCCATGAGTTGAGGTTGTGTTGCTCTAGCTCCAAAACTATCTCTACCTAATTCGGCATATGTATCTCCGATAATTTTAGGTAATTCACGCTCCTGTTGTAAAGTAGTGAAATCCCTCAGGTGTTGGCGTATTGCCACTGCTGCTGTCTCCCCTTTTATGTTTGCTAATATAATAGTTGATACCTGGGCAAAATTTCCTAACAATTTCATCTCTAAGTTCAGAGCAGGTTCTGCTCCATACTCATTCTGTATTTGTCTTAATACATCTGGTATTACTGCTATTGAAGGGATACCATGAGTTCTGGTATATATGGCAGCGAAAACTGTACCCCAAGAGGTACAATCCTCTATCTGGGGAGCTATCCCCATTTGCAAGCAGATTGTTAGCATTCTGTGTTTTTCTTGAGGGCTTGTGTGTGGAAACACTGCCTCTAACTGTGTTATTTTCTGAGCTATCCAGAATGGCATTTGCTCACGTCTAGTGGCCATTTTACCCAATACTGCGTGTAGCGTTTGTGGAGTTATTTTAGGTGTAGACCCCTGAATTTGTCCTGCTGGTGTAGCCCTTGTTGGCTGAAGTGTGAGTGTTCTCATAACGAACTGTCAGGTTTCTGTAAAGTTTTATTATTTCTTTGTGTAGCGGACATAAGTCTTCTACCGGCATAGTGTCAATGTCTGGATGTGGTGTGTAAGCTGCTAGGACCGGCCAAGTCGCTCCATCTCTACTGAGCGGACCGAGTCTTACTTTATCTTTTGTGTCTGTGCTCCTGGTAGGTGAGCAGAACTTCAATGTCCTCGTGTGGACAATATTCCTCTGGTGTTTCATCTTCAGTGTAAAAATTGAAATGTATTTGTGCGTGCATCTGCTTGTGGGAATTTAACCCATGAATAGAATACCTCAGTTCCATATGAGCCATGTGCCTCAATCATGAATGTTACTGTCCCACCCCTAACTGTGACTCCATAGTCTGCTAGTTTTAAAGTAAGGGCAGTTTTGACATTTTCTGAAATGTTTATTTCACCTTCTTGCTCTCCTTCTTCCACTGCATTTGCGCATAGTGCTGGCGCAGCGAGGTCTTCGTCAGCCATTGTTGAAAAAGTTTCAAGGAAACTGAGATAAGGTTTTATGCACATTAGGAACTATTTGTCCTTTAAGTTTGAATAAACCTACAGTCAATACTTAGGATATGCCTACTCAAATGTGGCTGATTTTCCCTTCCCACTCCAGAAGTCTCTGGGTAAATGTGAGTAGGGGTCTCTGAGAAAGCACGACTGAACTTCTCAGATTTGACCGTTAAATAAGAACCAAACCAACGTTGGTGGCACTATGTAATGTAGTTCCTATAAACCTATATAGGATCTAAGCATTTACACAACATAGACTGTGGGATTGGTGTCCAGACTGATTCCAGACACCCCGCCGGGTATGTTCACCTATATACCAGCTAGCTCACAATGCCACTGTAAACTCCTCTTACCAAGGAGAGAATAGTTCTTAGCAACTATCGAACATGACAACCCTGTCCCATCAGGGATCATGGAAACAGTGTAATACTTTTCGCTCAGTCACTTGTGCTCCCTTGGTCTCAGAGAGAAACACAGACATGTGGGGACATTTTCAATAAGCATTAATTGAACCAGTGTCATTCTAGTGTCAAATAGGTGTGCTGAAACAACCATAAGACTGAAACAGTTATAAATGATTATAAGCACCCACAGAGTAAATGGATGGTAGATTCCTACCATAGGGCTAAACCAATGAATACAGGCAGGTATAAAAATACATGACAATAATAATGCGTACTACTACGATGCAACCCTAACTAGATGTACCTAAATGTACCTAGCATATATGTAGGTGTAGAGCCAAGAATCCCCCTAGGCTGAAGCCAACCCCATTACCTGAAGTGAGAGACTGTGGGACCCCGTCTTGGTCTCGAGATTGACACCCCACGAGGTATGTCAGACCACTGCAAGCTGGAGTGTCTGCGTGCAGGAACCTCAGCATCTTGCGTCAGTGTGTCAGCATGGAAGTCTTTCTCCTCTGCCTGCCCTGGCAAAGATATGGTGTATATATACCCAAAAGGTACCCTCAGGGGATTCTACCTTGCTGTGTCATGTCAGTCGTGGACGACAGAAGAATTAACTCTTATACATAGTTAATATGCAGAAGATGGTAATCCTGCTGTGATTCTGAGAATCTTCATGCATAACTAATGAGGCTAGTTTTCAGGGAAAACAACACAACATTTATGCAGGTAAAAGGTTAATACCAAAACCCATTGTGTAGTGTATAGGTACGGTAAATGTAGGTGAAGGGCTAGGGGACTGTCAGGTGGCTTGGCCACTTATGTATCAATTACTATCTCTAACGCAATCAAACAACTCCTGGTTCCCCTGTCAAATGTCAGTGCGATTATGATGAATCTCAATTCCAAACGGAAAAGAAAGGAGGTACTAATTTTCAACGTATACCTTAATCCGAGAAAGAAATCTAAAGAAGCAAAGCTCCTGGTGGACTGTTTATTGACACACATTACAAAATTTGAAACCCCGAATATGGTGCTTTCAGGGGATTTTAACCTCCACCTCTTAGGCTCCTCAGGGGCTGGAGAGACCCTTGCCCAGTCCGTGGCATGGTGCATCCTGGAACAAAACCACAAACCTCAACGTAGAGTGAGCACTACAGCAAAATGGCTTCTGGATGACCTGGAGCACATCAACTTCAGGGCCCTCAATGGTAGATTCTCTGATGACTCGCCAGCTGCTGCCTCCTTTTATTCCAAAAAGGCAGCCTCAACTATGGACTATACCTGGTTTTCCCTCTCATTATTTCACAGTGTGGCTACCTTCTGGCTTGGAGACAAGGCGGATAGCGACCACCGACCCCAGGAAATCATCCTCTGGGCGGCTCCACAAACTTTTGAGCCACTGCTAGGGGGCCCTCTCTCCCACTATACAATCAATCTCAGAAGAATCAAATACTCCCTAGTAAATACGGGGGAGGTACTCCAGGTTGCAAAAGACCTGTTACAGAACCCAAAAGAGCACATACAATGCCCAATTGAAAACTAGGAACAACTTACAGTCTGTTTATCAAGTACCTTCTCAACAGTAGCCAAATACCGGCCACCAAATGATCCTGTGGAAACCAGTAGGCTCGCCGGAGCACAAAACAAGCAGCTAAAGATAATAAAAAAAGATTCAACAAAACGCTGAGACTCTTGAGGCTTAATCCGGAAGATCTTGATCTCAAAGTATCCCTGCAACAACACAGGAAAAGTCTCAAGAAGCTGAAATGGGAATTAAGAAGGTCCAGGGAAGAGGAACTATGGGCAAAATTATTACATGACTCCAAACCTCATAACAGCGCTCGTTTCTGGTGTACAGCAAATAAAATAATGCGCCAGTCATATGGTGGTCAAACCTCATATATCACAGAAGAGGTATGATCAGAGTTTTTAACATCTCACTTCAACCATTGGGACGAGCCGAAATGGTGCAAGGAAACAGGGGCCGCTAAGGGGAAAGAAGCCATTGAATTTAAGGATGAAATCAAACCAGACACACTATGTATGGGTGTGGGAGAACAAACCGACAACGTTACAATCAAAAGTCAGATTGCCAAAGGTAGGAGAGAAGGAGCCCCAGGGCCCAACGTGATCCCCCCGCTCTTTTGAAGCAGGACATCGACTTTTGAGCAGGTGCCTTGGTCCCATTATTTCAGGAAGTCAGACAATTGGGACAACTACCGGCCTCTTGGAAAGGTTCCATTATTGCCCCTATCTATAAAGGCGGTGAGAAATCTGCTCCTACAAACTACTGTCTAGTTGCTTTAATGGATAATGAAGCTAAATACTACGCGGGCACCGTACTTGAGGATCTTCAGCTATGGGCAGCAGAACAAGGAATTATACCACTCAACCAAACCGGCTTCGCTAAAAACATAGGAACTTTAACCAATATCTTAACATTGTCATTACTCATAGACAAGGCAATTGCAACAAAACATTCACTTCATCTGTGTTTCGTAGACTTTAAGGCTGCCTTTGATAACATTGTGAGAGCCAAACTTTGGGAAAAGCTGGCAAACTGGAAGATCCCTCAGGCACTGCTAGGCGCACTAATATCCCTTCACACAGACACCTGGGTGCAGGTCAAACTGGGCGACGGCACATGCCTGTCAAGGTGAGTTCCAACAACCAAAGGGCTGAAACAGGGCTGCGTGCTCGCGCCAACTCTGTTTAACCTTTTTTATGGCCGACCTGACGCAGACCTTAGGCCAATGCAATGCACATGCTCCAAGGTTAGGAGGCAAGGCTCTAAACAGCATCCTGTACGCTGATGATGTAGTCCTAATTAGTCACACGCATGTGTGTATTTAACATCTTTTAAACGCTCTTCAAAAATATTCCGATGCCAATTTTCTAGAAGTAAATATGGAAAAAACGAAATCAATGTCCATCAAAAGACGAGGTGAAAAACCCCACCACTGGCACCTACGTAACATCCAATTACAGAATACAACAAATTACAAATATCTAGGGGTAATATTAGACAATAGAGGCCAGTTTACAAGTCAGCTAGAGTCAATTAAAAGGAAAGGAGTGGCCCTTGCGACTATGCTGAGGCAAATAAAAACCCAGCTCACGGGCCCAAGGCTCTCCCCACTTATTCAGATTGCGCAAGCCAAAATCCTGCCCAAGATCACATACAGCAGTGAAGCGCTAAAAGGAAGAGACGCCCACACTCTGGACAGCACTTTAATCAGGGCCTACAGAATCATGTTTAACATCCCCGCATACACATCCGCCGCCCAGATTCGGCTAGAATTTGGCCTCATCAAACAACAGTTAGCAAAGCAGAGGGCGTACATAATTTGCTGGCACAAGATCAAGAATGCCACCGCAAACAGTCTGAGCCATCTACTGTGGCAGGAGCTACAACGGAGAACAGCGGCTCCGGCAAGCAAACATCTATATCAGTGACTTAAGAACACTGGTCTCAGCCAGGTATGGCAAATTTCGACCACTCATGCCATCTTGAAGAAAATTGTGGGGAAGACAATAAGGAGTATGTCACTTGTAGAAGATAAAGTAACCTTCGCGCAGAGAAAACACGCTTGGATGACAATAAATGGTGATGTATCACTGAGACCTGAACCATACTTCAGCGCAGGGTACTCCAGGACCATCAAGGAGAAATTCTTGAAATATCGATTAGGGAAATTTCCAGCTGCTCAGCATCTACCACCATGTCTGCGGGGTCAAAAGCCTCCAGATTGCCGCTTGTGCAGTAACGGAGTCGAGGACATGGCTCACCTGATATGCACCTGCCCTAGCCTAAGAAGAGAAAGATCGTGCCTGCTCAAGCTTCACTTTAATCGGTGAGGGATCCGAACACGGAGGCATGCCGTGATAGCCTGCTTTAATTCAGACGACCCACAGTTGAACTGCAAGTTAGTAAAATTCTTAGCACGGATAGACGAGAAGCTGGGAAATGGTGATAATACCACAGGAAAATTTTAGAACTCCATTGCTCAGCGGGAAAAGCGCTCACGATTAACCCTGGGCGTAGTTCGCGTAGTCGCGCTACGCGTAACTACGCAAAGTGCAGTTCGCACTACGCGAGCTACGCGTAGCACTACGCGAACTGCGTAGTTTGCAGTTCGCACTGTGCAATGCGAGAGAACGGCATCTCGCACAGTGCGAGCAGTCGTTTTCTGCTGCTCGAGTAGATTTTTACTCGAGCAGCAGTTTTCTCAACGCGGACTGGTAGTTTCTCATCGCGAGCGGTCGCGAGCATACGCGACCACTTGCAATGAGAAACCTGACCTCCCCACGTTGAGATCCTTGCCGGGAGGTTTATTTTCCTCGCTCGCGATCGGCAACTTGATGTTGCTGATCGCGAACGAGGAAAAAGTCTCGCCGGGATGTCATTTTGCTTGTTCGCGGTCGCCAACTTGACGTTGAGGACCGCGAGCAAGCAAAAAATGACCGCTGCACTACGCTTCGCTGCGCGTGTTCGCACTGTGCTACGTGCAAATCGCGTAGTGCGAAGTTGCGCAAACTACGCAAACTTCGCGAGCGTAGCGTAGTGCTTTGCCCAGGCCTACTCACGATTAATATACTGATAGGAACCTCCATGAAAGCAGGTTGAAGAACTATCACGTAAGAGGGTTAAACCCAAGGACTCATTAACATTTTTTTAACTGGGCCTGGCAATTCGTATGACAATTCTTTTAATCATCAAATGTTCTTATCTGGTTTTAATGTTTAACTGCACATGCATCAAGGTAGGCTTTTGCGATTCCTTAATTGCGATTATTAAGGAATCGCAATTAAGGAATCGCAAAAGCCTATGCATGTAGGAATCGCTATAAAAATAGCGATTCCTAAACATTCCTTAATTGCGAGTCGCAAATTGCGAGTCGCAATTGAGGAATGCCGTCCCATTCATTCCTATGGGCCTACAGGCCCATAGGAATGAATTGGAGATTGCATGAGCAATTTGCGAGTACCAGTAGGTACTCGTAAATTGCTCATGCAATTTCAAGGGTGCAAGGGTGTCAAAATGACACCCTGTTGCACCCTGAAATTGTGATGTGCACCCATGTTGCGCACACACATGCCCCAAGGGCATGTGTGTGTGTAACCTAAAACTTTAAAAATGCATTTTAGTGCATTTTTCAAGGTTTTGCAAATTACCATCAACTTCAGATTGATGGTAATTTGTAACCCTATTAGCGAAATCGCTATGTTTTTCAGTTTAGTGCATTGCATTTAAGGAATAGCAATTTGCGATTCCTTAAATGCAATCGCAATTAAGTAATCGCAATTTTGCGATTCCTTAAATTGCGATTTTTGCATTTGGGATGATGCATCCCAAATGCAAAAATACAGGTCGCAAAGGGGCAGATTCTGTGAAGTTCTAATTGCTGGCGTGTGAAAGCAGATGTAGCCCTGCATTTGAAACGGTTCAATTGTCCATGTTTCCTGAAGTAAAATCATATTGTGGGTTCTGAAGTATTGAAAGAAGTCAGAATCTGCAGTTTTACCTTTTAACCCATTTACGTTCCATGAGCAAAGACTGATGGTTTTGTTGCTCTTTCTAGTTGACCCTTGATCTTGCTTGATTTGTCATTGGGGGCCACCGGTCCAATAGACTGTTATGGTAATTTGCTCTGGTACTTGATGCATGGGTGATTGTCGAGGGGGCTGCTGGCCGTGACTATAGCGATCATTTCTTACAGGATTCCTCATAGGAGATGTGGCCCGGGCCCCCTTCAGTATTGAGAAGGAACTCTCCAACACCAACGACATCCAGCCGTTGCGAGACCTGTGCACCTCACTGGCCACCTTCTTCCACCGCAAAATCGCCGACATCCACGACAGCTTCAACACCACGACCGCCCCGGCAACCACCGAGACCACTGCCCCCACAACCACCAACCGCCTGCTCTCCTGGACCAACATCAACGACGAGGACACCAGCGAGATCATGAACACCATCCACTCCGGTTCACCGCTAGACCCGTGCCCTCACCACATCTTCAACAAAGCCAGTACAGCCATCGCGCCCCATCTCCGGAAAATAATCAACATCTCCTTTGAGACAGCAACCTTCCCGGAAAGCTGGAAGCACGCCGAGATCACCGCCTTACTCAAGAAACCCAAGGCAGACCCCAAGGACCTCAAGAACTTCCGACCCATCTCTCGGCTCCCGTTCCCCGCGAAGGTCACCGAGAAAATCGTCAACAAACAACTGACCCGCTACCTCGAGGAGAACAACATCCTGGACCCTTCCCAGTCCGGCTTCCGCAGCAACCACAGCACCGAAACCGCCCTCATCGCCGCCACCGATGACATCAGGACCCTGCTAGACAACGGAGAAACAGCAGCCCTCATCCTCCTGGACCTATCAGCCGCCTTCGACACGGTCTGCCACCACACACTATGAACACGCCTTCACGACGCGGGGATCCAAGAGAAGGCCCTGGACTGGACCACATCCTTCCTTTCCGGCAGAACACAAAGCGTCCGCCTCGCCCCTTCTGATCCAAGGCCACCAAGATCATCTGCGGCGTACCCCAAGGCTCCTCCCTCAGCCCAACGCTGTTCAACATCTACATGGCACCCCTCGCCCACGTCGCCCGACAGCACTAACCTCAACATCATCTCCTACGCCACCCAGCTGATCCTCTCCCTCACCAAAGACCCTCACACCGCCAAAGCCCACCTCCACGAAGGAATGAAGGCCGTCGCCGAATGGATGAGGACCAGCCGCCTGAAGCTGAACTCGGACAAGACGGAGGTCCTCATCCTTGGTTCCAACCCTTCAGCCTGGGACGACTCCTGGTGGCCAACATCACTGGGAACAGCCCCGCCACCCACCGACCACGTACGCAACCTAGGGGTCATCCTCGACCCCACCCTCTCCATGACTAAGCAGGTCAACGCCGTTTCCTCATCCTGCTTCAACATCCTCCGAATGCTCCGCAGGATCTTCAAGTGGATCCCCACCGAAACAAGAAAAACAGTCACCCAGGCCCTCGTCACCAGCAGGCTGGACTACGGAAACGCCCTCTACGCAGGAACGACGGCTAAGCTCCTGAGACGGCTGCAACGCATCCAGAACGCCTCTGCACGTCTTATCCTCGACATCCCCCGACGCAGCCACATCACACCCCACCTGAGAGACCTGCACTGGCTCCCTGTCAACAAGAGGATAACCTTCAAGCTCCTCACCCACGCACACAAAGCACTCCACAACTCCGGACCAGCCTACCTCAACAGACGACTCAGCTTCTACACCCCCACCCGCCAGCTCCGCTCGACCAGCCTCGCCCTCGCCACAGTCCCCCGCATCCGGAAAACGACCGCTGGCAGCAGATCCATCTCCCACCTCGCCGCCAAGACCTGGAACACCCTCCCCACCAACCTCCAACAGACCCAAGACCTACTGGCCTTCAGAAGACTCCTCAAGACCTGGCTCTTCGATCAGTAGCAGCACCACCCCCCTCTTCCCCCAGCGCCTTGAGACCCTCGCGGGTATGTAGTGCGCTTTATAAGTGACATGATTGATTGATTGATTCTCGTTTTGGGGCCACTGTTATGCCCTTTGTTGGTAAGGAGCGGAGATGGGGATCCTAAGCTCTGGCAACCAGATATGGTTATACCCCATGCCTCAAAGGTGGCTTTTTCGTCAAGGACTTTGTTGGCCAAGTCCGGTGAGCCCCATGTAGCCTTAGTAGTCTCCCGCTCAAAGGGCTGATCTTGCTTAATAAATTCTATTGAGAGCAGATCTATTGATCTTATTTCTCTTAGAGTTGGTATGGTTGATATTAGTTGCAAAATGTTGCTTCTATTCAGGGAATCCCAAGGCCCTTTAGATTTGAATTTTGGCTTCAGAAGCATGCTGCAATTTTCCCTGGGAGAGCTAAGGAAATTTTCCCTTGGGCCCTCTGGTCCCCATAGCGGCCCTTCGAAGGGGTGGCACTTTCTCCTCTCCACGCCAGAGTTTGTTTCAGTTGTCGGTTCCAAATGAGGCACCCTGCAGTAAGGCCCGGCATCCGCTAGCTGCGGGTTGCTTAAAGGGCCTGGTTTTTCTGTTTTTGGCGCTTGCTTCATTGTGCAGTTTTGACAGGTGGTTACTAGCGCATAGTTGCCCGTGGTGTCCATTTTTCCACTTGTCTGAATTATTTGTGCGATTGTTGTGCTCTCGCTGCCCCTGTTTTCAGTTATTGCGCTTTCTCTCAATACTTCTGAATTTCTTGTATAGGCTTGTCGTGTGGTGTGAGAATGGACATTTGATGGGCAGCTGATGGAAGTGAGTGAAGTTAATAGCGATGTATCTGGTGCTCCAGTCTGCAGAGTTAAACCCTCATAATGAGAGGTGTCTATGATTAGGCTAATTACTTCAGTGTTGGCTTTACGTTGTGCGGTGGTCTCTACGAGTCCTTGTTTGTCGCAGCTGGCCCCTTGGCTTGGGCTTGGTCCACCCCTCAGTATGTGCGAGTTTGAGTTTGGATGGATTTCAGACAGTTTTTTTTCCTTGGGCAGATTAGGGGATATAAAGTTAGCTGTTTTGCGTCAGTTCTTTTGCTGCGGCCTTTCCTCCTGAGTTTTCTCCTTTGTTTGGCGTTGGAGCCGATTTTGCCAACTTGATTTTGTGTTTGGCCTACAGCGGAGACCGATTCCGGTAAACGTCTTGTATTCTCTATATTTGTTTTTTTTACTTCTTCTCTTGTAGAGTTTTGTATTTTGAAGAATTCAGGATCCCTAATCATTTCGTTGTTGCGAGATCTCATGTCTTTTTTCAGGTCCCCAAAAAGGTCGGTCAGTACCGCTGGGAGGGAGGAAAGCTTCTCGACGATAGGCCCCCAGGCGCAGGTCAGGCTGGCATCTCGTTGAGCTCGGGTTATTAGATTGTTAAGATCTCCCAGTTTTTCATTTATGCTACCCACATATAGGGCTAATGTATTTAAAAGTGACAGTTGAATGTCCATCTTTTCTGATTGGTGCAGGAGTGCTTCCACAGATCGTTGCATGGTGCTTAGCAAGCAGATGAACACGCTTTCCCTTTGCCGTGGGAAGGTATTCCTCAGGGGGACTTCGTTGTTGGAAACCATTCCCGTGTCGACTTTACTGTCTCTGCTGTCGCTGCCGGGATTGGCTGAGGATGATCTGCGCAAGGACTATTTTAGGGAATCCTGCGAGTAGGAGGCCACCATGTCCGCCCATTCATGGGTGCCCAGATAGGAGAGGACTTCCTGGTCGTCCTCTTGCTTCTCTTTCTCTTGCTTCTCATTCTCTTTGGGGCCGGCCTCTGTGCAGTGCTTGAGATCATCTAATTGAGATGAAATTTCTAACTGGCAGTCTGGAAAATAAAGAGGCGATGACTGTTGGCCTGAGGCCTGGATGTGTGTTGTGTTTTCTAGAGCCAACCTTCCCCTCACTGGCTCCTCAGTCTCAACATTGTTATCGGACGCGGATGCAGCACCAGTGGTTTCTAAATTGTAGGGGAAAAGAGCGAGTTGCTGAAAGGATTTAGGCAACTGCTCCTGCTCCTTCTCTATATATGTAGCTATGTGCTCGGGAGATGTTAGCTCTAGGGTGCGAGAGCAAGGTTCTAATTTTTGGACAGATTTGAGCAGCTGGTTCGTCTCTTGTTGCACATCTATATACTCGGGAGAGATCCAGTCTTGAGAGTGTTGATGGTTTTTGGCTGGCGTTAGCCGTAGGGTCTTTCCGTTCCTTGAGTTTGCTGGACTCTCCCCTGAGCTGTGAGTCCTGGAATCCCCATCCTGGACCATTGCGATTGTGGTGGTGGCATGCTCCTCTGGCTCCTTTGAGGCTGCCAGTTCCACTGCTGTCTCATTTTGTTGATAGTGCTTCCCTCAGGCTATTTGCCTTACTTGCGGGGTTTGAGAAACAGTGGGCATAGACGGCAATGGATTAATGGGTTCCTGGAGACCTTGTATCCCAGTGCTGGAGGAGAAAATAGTGGAAGCAGCGTCTTTTAAGAAGAAGAATTTTGAGTACATTTTTGGCTGGAAAAGAGGCTGGCGTACCCCGTGCTCGGCCTCATGATTCTCAGTTTGAGTGTTCTGTATGGCTGGAGCGAGAGAGATTAGCGGTGCTTGCGGGTGTGCTGCCTTGCTTGGGTTCTCCAGTGCCTTCTTCTTGCTTTTGCTCCCTCTCTGCTGTGGGGGAGGAGGCTCCCTTGATCTCCCTGACCTCATGACCCGGTCGACTGGTTCCTTAGATTAGTTTCCTTGTGCTGCCTCAGCGGCCTTGTGATCTTATGAAAAGGTGACTGTGATCCTTTTGAGAGACTCTTTTCCCCTGGTGCCAAAACTCCAGACCGCCAAAGCCACCGGGCACTTTCTGGAGTCAGCTTTTGGCTTTCTGTCAGCGGGGGTAGGCTGAGTGCTAAGTGCTGAGTGCTCTAGGCTGAGGGAGAATGGGAGTGGGGTGTGTGGCAGCCCCCCTCTGACCGGCTGTAGAGCTCCTTCTCAATTGGCTGCGATCGCCATGACCCTGTTTGCTCCTGGCGAAACCTGGCCTGGCCCTGGCCCTGATCCTGTCCCAATCATCAGCCCAAGCTTTGCCTGAAGGATGTGCTCCCCAACCTCAAGCAATCAGGGTGAGAGGCTGGGGAGGGACATGGTTATAGGTTGGTGGTCTGGGCCTGGGTGACCAATGGACCAGACGAGAGACCGGCTTGAAAATTAAGGGCTAGCGGCCTGGACTTTAAGCAGGGCGGGGTCTCCACGGGAGAGCAAGCCGCCCCAGCCTACCGCTGGTCTCTTCCTCCCCCCCCGGTAACCTCCGCAGCTCTAAGCCTTACCTGCTCCTGCTGAATTTGCAATTGACGAGCCTTCTGCTGGTTGCCGGACCATGTGTGTGGGCTGGGGCTGAGATGGGGCTGGTATAGTGCAGCCTGACCCAGACGCCGTCCACGGACATACAGCACACACAGCACACTTCCTCTGGGTACCAAGTAAGCAGGTTTCGCTGGACCTTCCAGCTCCTCTGCTCGGATGAGGAGGACTGAGGCTTGTTGTGGCTTCTCCACCTAGACAGCGCCCACCTCGCAGGCTGCACCGGCCTAACGCTGACCGCCTCCGCGAGCGAGAGCGTGAGCATGGGCGGGGCCGCAGCCCGGGTCTGGGAGCCGAAATCTAGCTCCGCTGGCTTCGCGTGGGATGAGGCGGTGAAAGTTTGGGGGGCCTCTGCGAGCTGAGTCAGTTCAGCCCCCCTCCGTTGAGGACGTGGAGACGGTGAAAGCTTGCTGCCCGCTTGCTGCCGCTTGCCGCCCGCTGCGCGTTTCACGCTGGATCAAGTGAAAACACCCTAATGGTGATTTTAGTGGTCTTTGACAACATTAGAAAGCTGTCTAAGTGGTAGCTGTGGAGAGCAGCCTTCAGGCTTAGTCCAGAAGGAGTGTAAAGCAGCTTGTTTTACCAGAACATAATCTTATTGGTATAGATTAAGGGAAAAAGAACCACACAGTGAATTTATAAAAATATGTATTTATTATAAGACACTCACTAACACAAACAGATATCTCCTAGCAGGAGATATACACAATGCACACACTACTTTGCAATAGAAACAGGTAAGTAGCACAGAATTCAGAGTGGTCCCTAGGGGGAGACCAAACCATATACTAACATTTTGGTATGTGAACCACGACTTGAGTCAAGACAATAATCAGAGGATGCAGAAGTCGGGGACCCAAGGAACCACCCGGGGTGAGTATCTAGGAGACTCACAGAGGTCGTGTGCAGTGTAGGAACACGACTGCGTTCTCCGTACAAATCAACGTGTAAGTCGCGGTTGCAATTTTAAAGAAAGAGGACCCTTCTCAGTGGACCCTGACAAAACACTGTGGAAGACAAGAGTTTGGAGAGCCACCCCACCCGTGGATACCCTTGGAACCAGGTTACCTGCACCAGGGAAGCCAGGTGCATAGGTGTGAAGTGGTGTCGGAAACCGTAGTCGAACTCAATAGGAGACTTCAGGAAAATGCCGCTGCTGGAGAAGGGGAAAGTGTCCGGAGGAAGCCAAAGGTGGATTCAAGATGGGAAGAACCTGCAAGCCGAGGGGATGGAGTCTATGCCACTCAGGAGTGACCAGGAGGCATGGAAGACAAATGCCCACTGATGTCGGGTGTTGCAGGAGAGCTGACGGTGACCTTGGAACTGCAGCTGTATGGACCAGGTGATTCTGTGGAAGACCAGGAGCCATACACAAGCTGTCCCACATTGGATGTCAAGAGTTGAGGGGTCAGTGTCCGGCAATAGCACCAACAAGCCTTGGCAATGGCAACCAATGAGGAAGTTGAAAAAGGTGCAATGTCGGGACCAGCAAGGTCCAGGAGACTCACCACAAGTCTCCTGGACAGGCCCGAGCAATCAGGGGAGCCCATAGAAATTTAAAGGTGAGCCTCGAAAGGACCCACAGGCTGGAGGCACTGGAGTCGCAAAAGGGACCTTGAGCAGCTTACTAAAGAAGCAGGCCCACGGTGCAAGCAATGCGGTGTGGTCGAAGATTCTGGTCACTGGAGATGTTTGAGGTTGGGGCTATTTGGAGCCTGAAGATCTTGATGGAAGGAAGCCAACAAGCCTTTGCAACGGCAAGTCGATGCGGTGCACAGGGGTTTGGTTCCTGCGGCACCAACAAGAGATACTGGCCTCAAACTTGGTGAGAAGACAGGGCAGGCTTAGAGGGATGTTGATAATCACCACCTGTGTTGCTGAACCTTTTGGAGTCCGTGGGAGCCCAGGATCAGCAGACCGGTCAGCTTAGTTGCGATGCCTGCAGATGCAGGGAAGTGACTCCTTCACTTCAAGGCAGATTCCTTCAGGTGTCTTGGATGCCCACAGACCTTGGAAGGTTTCCTGTATGGAGCACAGGCATGGACTTTGAGGCAGACAAGCAGGGCAAAGAGATCAGGAGCAGCAGGAGACTTCCCCATTGCAGCCTTGATGCTCAGAGCGAAGTCCAGAGTGCCCAGACTGTCGAAGTTGAAGTGGTGTCTGAATTGAATCATGTCCCAGGATGAATCTAGGGGACCCACCCTCAGGTAAGCCCTTAAGTACTCTAAGGAAAGGGCTGGGACGATTCCAGGGTTCCTTCCCAGGGGAGGGGTTGGAGAGTGGGGAGTATACTCCCATGACTTTGTCCAGTTTCATGCCAGAGCGGGAGCCAATGGCTCCCTGAGCTGGTTTGAACTGGATTATGCAAGGAGGGCACCAAATGTGCCCTTCAAGCAGACTGAGTGGCGCTGGCAAGCGCTCCCACCCGGCCCCAATACCCTAAAGCCTGTCTGGGAGGTGGTCACACCTCCCTGTGACAGGATACCTATTGTTCTGCTTTCCCCTGCTCGAGCTTGGCTCAGCAGCAGGAGGGCAGACTCATGTCTCTGGTCGACAGCAGCCATGTTGTGCTGTCCGGGTCTAGAAGACTGGTACCGGGAGCACACTGAGAGCCTAACGGATGGCCTTTACAGTGCTTGGAATCATACCTCCCACACTGTTTATGGTGTGGGGGTATGATTCCAACATGTCTGATACCAAACATGATAGGGTTCGTTACAGGGAGTTTCAAGATGGCCATCGTGTAATGACGCAGTGCCCCTTTACATGTTATATGGCTGTCTCACTTACAACCCGGGAGAATGGACTCCGAAGGCTGTAGGGGTGTCCTGCTCATGCAGGGGCACCCTCACGCTTAGAACTGAGCACCCTGCCTTCAGGATTGAAAAGGCATGCTGCAGGTGTGACTTATAGGTTTTAAGTGCAGTGACCCTAGATATAGTGAACCTATATCTTTTGTAAGTGGGGTTAGCCCCAGCTTACACAGGCTGCAATGGCAGGCCTGTAGTGACAGTTTGAATGGTCTCCCATGGGTGGCATAATCCATGCTTCAGCCCATGGGGGAGCCCTGGGGTACCTATGCTCTGGGTACCTTAGTACCATATACTAGGGACTTATAAGGTGACCCAAGTATCCAATCTGGGAGGTACCTAAGTACTTACCATTACAATTTAGGGGAGAAAGCAGAGAGACTGGGGTCCTGATTAGCAGGATCCCAGTCAGACTAGTCAGAAACAGCATTACACCTGGCAAAAAGTGGTGGTAACCATAAAAGCAGATCCTACTTTCCTACACCCATATTGATTATTGTTTTTCTTTTCTTTATCCATGTTAGGTGATGTTTCCCTATCTGCTCATCAAAGTCCTTCATCCGTTTGCATGGTCTACCCTTCTCCCCAACTCACCCTGGAGTTCAGTAGTGTTTTCTTCCCTAGGTGGCTTCTCCACCCTCAATATATGTTTGTTTCTTCGGTATGTCATTTTTTTAATATGGATTCTATCTCCTTCTTTTTCTTGTATATTTCTTCTGCCTCTTCTTCCTCCTTACCATTACCCATCCTTTTTTTAGAGTGAATTCCCATGTTTTTTTCTATTTTCCATGTTTCATCAAAAGTGAAGTTTGTAATTAATGATTACTGATTTTCTTTAGATGATGCTACATGTTATTACTTGGAATGTCAAGGGTCTAAGTTCACCTATTAAGAGGCATAAAGTACTCACCTATTTATATAGACTGAAAGCAGATATTGAATTCTTACAAGAAACACATGTTGTAGCTTCAGAAGTTCAAAAATGTAAATGTTAATTGGTGGGTAATGTTTTTATTTCCCCTGATTCATGGAAAAAGAATGGGGTTATTATTCTCTGACATAAAAATGTAAACATCACACTCCTTTCCCAATATTCAGATGTAGATGGTAAATGGGTCCAAATTCATATTCAGATTAACAAAATCTCTTCATACAACATCTATGCACCTACCAAACCTGACAAACGTTTTGGCCTACTATTTCTTCTAAATTGATGTCCATTTCTACAAATTATATAATATTTGGAGGGGATTGTAATTTAGTTTTTGACCCACATGTAGATCGTGATTCTAAAGCCACCTTTTCCCCATCTGTTATGCATCAACAACTCACTGCACCATTGACCAATGGTCTCCTATTTATTCATGGAGAATGTGCAACCCATCATTGTGAGAATACACATTTTTCTCTCCCACTCACCTCTCCCAATCTAGAATGAATTATGTGTTAGTTTCTAAATCTCTGGTACAAAGCATTATATATGCAGATATTGGTTCTGTACTGATCTCAGATCCCGCTCCTTTCATATTAAATTTAGACTTACTTCCTATCACTAGTGGTAACTGAAGATGGCATTTTAATACATCCCTGATGTTAGATACTATTTTTACTGTGAATTTTTAATTATTCCTTACTGAATTTTTTACTCTTAACTCCTCTTCAGACCTCTCCCTTCGTATTATCTGGGACTCATTTCAAGATTCTGCCAGCAATTTTATTATCTTCTATGTTTCCAGGAAGATAAAATTGAACTGTCAAAAAAGCACTAGAAATCCTGAATCACATTGAACATCTGGAGACTCTTTACGCCAACACTAATTCAAGATACACCTAAATAAATTAATTGCAGAGAAGTTCCAATAAAACAAACTCTCTACTGAAACTTCAGCTTCCTACCTACCTAAAGGAAGTGCTAAATACTATGGAGGCCAAAACAAAGCAGGAAAATGATTAGCCACTAACCTTAAAATTAAAAAAGAAGGTATTAACCCTTTCTGTGCTCATGACGAGCTGGACTCGTCATTGCACACAGTGGTCATGTGCTCATGACGAGTCCAGCTCGTCATGACACACAGCCTCGGAATCCCTCTGGTGCGCGCACCAGAGGGATTCCCTTTATGCCAAAGAGCCTCGGGCGCTGGGTAAGCGCTTCCCCCGCTCCCGAGGCCCCCCCCCCCTGGTTGCCCTGAAATGACGATCGGCGCGCACGTCGCGCTGATGTCATTTCAGTGAAACTGAAACTGAAATGAGCCAAGAGGCTCATTTCAGTTTGTTTCTACATGCTCAGGGGCTATCTCAGCCCCTGAGCACGTAGAAACTCAGGAGAGGTATCGTTGGAAAGGGAGAATCTCCCCTTTCCAATGGTATCCCTCCCTAGTGGATCCCTGCTTGGTGATTGCCCCAGGAGGGCGATCCCCAAGCAGGGATCCACCCACTAGGCACCAGGGAGGGGGGAGCGGCCCCTTGGGCAAGGGCCTTTGCTCCCCCCATAAAAATGTTGGCATTATTAGTCTTTCTGCCCCCCCTGGGGGGTAGAAAGCCCACTAGACACCAGGGATTTTTTATGGGATAGTTATTAGGGGTGGGGGCTGCCCAAAACGGGCATGCCGATGCCCCCACCCCCCCCGGCCACAAAATTAGCAGAAAGCCCACTAGATACCAGGGATTTAAAAAAAAATTATAGTTAGGGGTGGGGGCTGCCCAATATGGGCATGCCAATGCCCCCACCCCGACGCAAAGGTACAGTCTTTCTGCCCCTCCTGGGGGCAGAAAGCCCACTAGACACCAGAGTTTTTTTCCCCTCGATAAATTTAGGGGTGGGGGTTGCCCAAGATGGGCATGCCAATGCCCCCACCCCTCCCCCCACGAAATCCCAGTCTTTCTGCCCCCCCGGGGTTCAGAAACACCCTAGATGCCAGGGATTATTTTTTTTATAGGCCCGGGGTGGGGGCTGCCCAGAATGGGCATGCAAATGCCCCCACCCTAGCCCCCAAAGAAGATAAAAAGACTTTCTGCCCCCCCAGGAGGCAGATGGGGGCAATAGCCCCTGATCTGCCCCCCCCCGGGGAGGGGGCAGAAAGCCCACTAAGCACCAGGGATTTTTTTTTATATAGGTTGGGGTGGGGGCTGCCCAGAATGGGCATGTCCATGCCCCCACCCCAAAAAAAATGCTACAGTATTTCTGCCCCCCCGGAGGCAGATGGGGCAATAGCACCTTATCTGCACCCCCCGGGGGGCAGAAAGCCCACTAGCCACCAGGGATTGTTTTTTTTACAAAGTTCGGGGTGGGGGCTGCCAAGAATGGACATGCCAATGCCCCCACCCACCCCAAAAAAGATGCCATTGTCTTTCTGCCCCTCCCAGGAGGCAGATGGGGGCAGTAGCCCCTGTTCTGCCCCCCGGGGGGGCAGAAAGCCCACTATGTGCCAGCGATTATGCTGGCTTTTTTATACGCAGGGGTGGGGGCTGACCAGAATGGGCATCCCAATGCCCCCGACCACCCAAAAGAATAGCCACAGTCTTTCTGCCCCCTTCGGGGGCATATCGGGGCAATAGCCCCTGATTTCCCCC
Source organism: Calotriton arnoldi (assembly GCA_963921515.1). Lineage (NCBI taxonomy): Eukaryota > Metazoa > Chordata > Amphibia > Caudata > Salamandridae > Calotriton > Calotriton arnoldi. The sequence goes on along the minus strand of CAWUFW010008754.1, from coordinate 532,163 downwards.
CTCCCCAGGGCGGCAGAAAGCCCACTAGGCACTGACTTTTTCGGAATGTGCCTACCTGTTGAATTTGGTTCCTAGCTCTGCCGGCACCTAGGGAAACCTAGCAAACCTATACATTTTTAAAACTAGACACCCAGGGGTATCCAGGATGGGCTGACTTGACTGGCTCTCACCAGGTTCTGTTACCCAGAATCCCTTGCAAACCTAAATATTTGTCCAAAAAAACACATTTTCCTCACATTTCTGTGGTGGAAAGTTCTGGAATCTGCGTGGATCCACAAAATTCCACCAACCCCGCGTTCCCCAAAGTCTTCTGAGAAAAATGGTACCACACTTCTGTGGGTAGGACTAGTGGCCGCGACAGGAAACGGCCCAAAACGCAACATGGACACACCACATTTTCACAGTGAAAACGGACCCTTTTTTTGCAAAGTGCCTAGCTGTAGATTTTGAACCCTAACTCTGCCGGCACCTAGGGAAACCTAGCAAACCTATACATTTTTGAAAACTAGATACCCAGGGGAATCTAGGATGGGGTGACTTGACTGGCTCTCACCAGGTTCTGTTACCCAGAATCCCTTGCAAACCGAAACATTTGTCAAAAAAAACACATTTTCCTCACATTTCTGTGGTGGAAAGTTCTGGAATCTGCGTGGATCCACAAATTTCCACCCATTCCGTGTTCCCCAAAGTCTTCCGAGAAAAATGGCACCTCACATGTGTGGGTAGGCCTAGTGCCCGCGACAGGAGACGGCCCAAACACAACGTGGACACACCACATTTTCACAGTGAAAACAAACCCTTTTTTTGCAAAGTGCCTAGCTGTAGATTTTGAACCCTAACACTGCCAGCACCTAGGGAAACCTAGCAAACCTATACATATTTGAAAACTGGACACCCAGGGGAATCCAGGATGGGGTGACTTGACTGGCTCTCACCAGGATCTGTTACCCAGAATCCCTTGCAAACCTAAAAATATGTCCAAAAAACACATTTTCCTCACATTTCTGTGGTGGAAAGTTCTGGAATCTGCGTGGATGTACAAAATTCCACCCACCCGCGTCCCCCAAAGTCTTCCGTGAAAAATGGTACCTCACTTGTGTGGATGGGTCAAGTACCCGCGACAGGCAAGGGCCCAAAACCTATTGAGGCGACATCAAAATTACCTATCACAAACCAACCTGGTTTTGCATGGGGGGTCCCATGAGTTTTTGTCCTCGGGCTCGACGGCCATCTAAGGAAACCAACCCAACCCACACATTTCTGAAAACTAGACACCCGGAGGAGTCCAGCGAGGTATGGCTTGCGTGGGTCCTCCAAAATTTTCTTACCCAGAATCCCCTGCAAACCTCAAATTTAGCTGAAAAAAATCACGTTTTTCTCAAATTTCTGTGTGGGAAAGTTCTGGAATCTACGTGGATCCACAAATTTCCTACCACCCAGCGTTCCCCCAGATCTCCCGATAAAAATGATACCTCACTTGCGTGGGTGGGTCAAGTACCCGCGACAGGCAAGGGCCCAAAACGTATTGAGGTGACATCAAAATTGCCTATCACAAAACAACCTGGTTTTGCAAGGGGGGTCACCTGGGTTTTTGGCTCCGGGCTCAGCGGCCATCTTGGGAACCTACCAAACCCACACATTTCTGAAAACTAGACACCCGGGGGAGTCCAGCGAGGTATGGTTTGCATGGGTCCCCAAACGTTTTCCTACCCAGAATGCCCTGCAAACCTCAAATTTAGCTGAAAAAAATCACTTTTCCTACCACCCTGCGTTCCCCCAGGGCTCCCGATAAAAATGGTACCTCACTTGTGTGGGTAGGCATAGTGGCTGAAACAGGAAATGGCCCAAATCGTATTGTGGAGACTTCAAAATTACCTATAACAAAACTACCTGGTTTGGGGGGGGGCACCTGGTTTTTTGGCCACGGGCTCGGCGCCATCTAGGGAAACCTACCAATCCCACACGTTTCTGAAAACTAGACACCCTGGGGAGTCCAATGAGGTATGGCTTGCGTGGATCCCCCAAAGTTTCCCTACCCAGAATCCCCTGCAACCGTCAAATTTAGCTGAAAAAACATATTTTCCACATATTTTTGCGTGGAATCACCGTGCTGGCACAAATGTCCTACCACCCAGCGTTGCCCTTGTTCCCCCGAGTAAAATGATACCTCACTTGTGTTTGTGTCCAAACAAGATCCGGCTACAAACGTATTTTTAAAAAAATGTAGCGCTTAGAATTCTCGGTGCTCTACCCTAAATCCCTATGTTTTGGGCGCTTCCCAGTCACAGGCCTTTGGCCCACCCACACAAGTGAGGTATCATTTTACTCGGGAGAACAAGGGGAACGCTGGGTGGTAGGACATTTGTGCTGGCACGGTGATCCCACGCAAAAATGTATGGAAAAAGTGATTTTTTTCAGCTAAATTTGAGGTTTGCAGGGGATTCTGGGTAGGAAAACGTTGTTGGACCCACGCAAGCCATACCTCGCTGGACTCCCCCGGGTGTCTAGCTTTCAGAAATGTTTGGGTTTGGTATTTTCCCACGATGGCCACCGAGCCCGGGGACAAAAACCCAGGTGACCCCTCTTGCAAAACCAGGTTGTTTTGTGATAGGTAATTTTGATGTCGCCTCAATACGTTGTGGGCCCTTGCCTGTCGCGGGTACTTGGGCCTCCCACCCGAGTGAGGCACCATTTTTATCGGGAGACCTGGGGGAACGCTGGGTGGTAGGAAATTTGTGTCAGCCCCATGATGCCACAACTTTACCACACAAAAATGTGTGAAAAAAGGGATTTTTTCAGCAAAATGTCAGGTTTGCAGGGGATTCTGGGTAAGAAAACGTTGGGGGATCCACGCAAGCCATACCTCCCTGGAATCCCCCGGGTGTCTACTTTTCAGAAATGTGTGGGTTTAGTAGGTTTCCCTAGGTGGCCGCCGAGCCCCGGGCCAAAACGTCATGGGACCCCCCTTGCAAAACCAGGTCGTTTTGTGATAGGCCATTTTGAGGTCGCCTCAATACGTTGTGGGCCCTTGCCTGTCGCGGGTACTTGGGCCTCCCACCCGAGTGAGGCACCATTTTTATCGGGAGACCTGGGGAACGCTGGGTGGTAGGAAATGTGTGTCAGCCCCGTGATGCCACAACTTTTCCACACTAAAATGTGTGAAAAAGGGATTTTTTCAGCAAAATGTCAGGTTTGCAGGGGATTCTGGGTAAGAAAACGTTGGGGGATCCACGCAAGCCATACCTCCCTGGAGTCCCCGGGTGTCTACTTTTCAGAAATGTGTGGGTTTGGTAGGTTTCCCTAGGTGGCCACCGAGCCCCGGGCCAAAACGTCATGGGACCCCCTTGCAAAACCAGGTCGATTTGTGATAGGCCATTTTGAGGTTGCCTCAATACGTTGTGGGCCCTTGCCTGTCGCGGTTACTTGAGCCTCCCACCCGAGTGAGGCACCATTTTTATCGGGAGACCTGGGGGAACGCTGGGTGGTAGGAAATTTGTGTCAGCCCCGTGATGCCACAACTTTATCGCACAAAAATGTGTGAAAAAAGGGATTTTTTCAGCAAAATGTCAGGTTTGCAGGGGATTCTGGGTACGAAAACGTTGGGGGATCCACGCAAGCCATACCTCCCTGGAATCCCCCGGGTGTCTACTTTTCAGAAATGTGTGGGTTTGGTAGGTTTCCATAGATGGCCGCCGAGCCCCGGGCCAAAACGTCATGGGACCCCCCTTGTAAAACCAGGTCGTTTTGTGATAGGCCATTTTGAGGTCGCCTCAATACGTTGTGGGCCCTTGCCTGTCGCGGGTACTTGGGCCTCCCACCCGAGTGAGGCACCATTTTTATCGGGAGACCTGGTGGAATGCTGGGTGGCAGGAAATTTGTGTCAGCCCCGTGATGCCACAACTTTACCACACAAAAATGTGTGAAAAAAGGGATTTTTTCAGCAAAATGTCAGGTTTGCAGGGGATTCTGGGTAAGAAAACTTTGGGGGATCCACGCAAGCCATACCTCCCTGGAATCCCCCGGGTGTCTACTTTTCAGAAATGTGTGGCTTTGGTAGGTTTCTCTAGGTGGCCACTGAGTCCCGGGCCAAAACGTCATGGGACCCCCCTTGCAAAACCAGGTCGTTTTGTGATAGGCCATTTTGAGGTCGCCTCAATACGTTGTGGGCCCTTGCCTGTCGCGGGTACTTGGGCCTCCCACCCAAGTGAGGCACCATTTTTATCGGGAGACCTGGGGGAACGCTGGGTGGTAGGAAATTTGTCTCAGCCCCATGATGCCACAACTTTACCACACAAAAATGTGTGAAAAAAGGGATTTGTTCAGCAAAATGTCAGGTTTGCAGGGGATTCTGGGTAAGAAAACGTTGGGGGATCCACGCAAGCCATACCTCCCTGGAATCCTCCGGGTGTCTACTTTTCAGAAATGTGTGGGTTTGGTAGGTTTCCCTAGGTGGCCGCCGAGCCCCGGGCCAAAACGTCATGGGACCCCCCTTGCAAAACCAGGTCGTTTTGTGATAGGCCATTTTGAGGTCGCCTCAATACGTTGTGGGCCCTTGCCTGTCGCGGGTACTTAGGCCTCCCACCCGAGTGAGGCACCATTTTTTTCGGAAGACCTTGGGGAACGCGGGGTGGGTGGAATTTTGTGGATCCACGCAGATTCCAGAACTTTCCACCACAGAAAAGTGAGGAAAATGTGTTTTTTTGCCAATTCTTTAGGTTTGCAAGGGATTCTGGGTAACAGAACCTGGTGAGAGCCAGTCAAGTCACCCCATCCTGGATTCCCCTGGGTGTCTACTTTTCAAAAATGTATAGGTTTGCTAGGTTTCGCTAAGTGCCGGCAGAGCTAGGGTTCAAAAACTACAGCTAGGCACTTTGCAAAAAAAGGGTCATTTTTCACTGTGAAAATGTGGTGCGTCCAAGTTGTGTTTTGCGCTGCTTCCTGTCGCGGGCACGAGGCCTACCCACACAAGTGAGGTACCATTTTTTTCGGAAGACCTTGGGGAACGTGGGACGGGTGGAATTTTGTGGATCCACGCAGATTCCAGAACTTTCCACCACAGAAAAGTGAGGAAAATGTGTTTTTTTGGCCAATCTTTTAGGTTTACAAGGGATTCTGGGTAACAGAACCTGGTGAGAGCCAGTCAAGTCACCCCATCCTGGATTCCCCTGGGTGTCTACTTTTCAAAAATGTATAGGTTTGCTAGGTTTCCCTAAGTACCGGCAGAGCTAGGGTTCAAAAACTACAGCTAGGCACTTTGCAAAAAAAGGGTCATTTTTCACTGTGAAAATGTGGTGCGTCCAAGTTGCGTTTTGCGCTGCTTCCTGTCGCGGGCACTAGGCCTACCCACACAAGTGAGGTACCATTTTTTTTGGAAGACCTTGGGAAACGCGGGGTGGGTGGAATTTTGTGGATCCACGCAGATTCCAGAACTTTTCACCACAGAAAAGTGAGGAAAATGTGTTTTTTTGGCCAATCTTTTAGGTTTACAAGGGATTCTGGGTAACAGAACCTGGTGAGAGCCAGTCAAGTCACCCCATTCTGGATTCCCCTGGGTGTCTACTTTTCAAAAATGTATAGGTTTGCTAGGTTTCCCTAAGTGCCGGCAGAGCCAGGGTTCAAAAACTACAGCTAGGCACTTTGTAAAAAAAGGGTCATTTTTCACTGTGAAAATCTGGTGCGTCCACGTTGCGTTTTGCGCTGCTTCCTGTCGCGGGCACTAGGCCTACCCACACAAGTGAGGTACCATTTTTTTCGGAAGACCTTCGGGAACGCAGGGTGGGTGGAATTTTGTGGATCCACGCAGATTCCAGAACTTTCCACCACAGAAAAGTGAGGGAAATGTAGTTTTTTTGCCAATTTTTTAGGTTTGCAAGGGATTCTGGGTAACAGAACCTGGTGAGAGCCAGTCAAGTCACCCCATCCTGGATTCCCCTGGGTGTCTACTTTTCAAAAATGTATAGGTTTGCTAGTTTTCCCTAAGTGCCGGCAGAGCTAGGGTTCAAAAACTACAGCTAGGCACTTTGCAAAAAAAGGGTCATGTTTCACTGTGAAAATGTGGTGCGTCCACGTTGCGTTTTGCGCTGCTTCCTGTCGCGGGCACTAGGCCTACCCACACGAGTGAGGTACCATTTTTATCGGGAGACTTAGGGTAACACAGAATTGTAGAGCAACTGTTATTACCTATTGACTTTCGATGCATTTCTGCCTTCCAAATGAAAGACAATGTGTAAAAAATAAGTCATTTTGAAAAATGACCTATAATTCTCATGCTAGTATGGGTACTCCCAATTTCGAAAATGTGCAAATATCTACTGTTTCTAAAATCTACATTTTGTTCCCATTTCAGAAATACATAGGTATCTTTCATAACAATTTTTCCATGTGTACATTTTCCCAAAATAATTGCTATATACCCGGTACATAATAAAAAACCATTGCAAGATGCTGCTCAGTTATTGCCTCTGGGTTCGTCGGGTTCTTGGTGAACCTACAAGTCCTATATATCCCCACAACCAGAAAGGTTCAGCGGATATAACGGTATATTGTTTTCAAATAGCTGTCATAATTAGAAGAAGTTACAGGTGAAAACGTTGACACAAATGGCTGTTTTTTTCAACTAATTTTCAATTTTTCCTTTATTTAACTGTTAGTTTCTATAAGGAACACTTTAAGGATCTACACAAATGACTCCTTGCTGAATTAAGATTTTGTCTACTTTTCAGAAATGTATGGCTTTCCAGGATCCATTATTGGTTTCATACCCATTTCTACCATTAACTGGAAGGAGGTTGAAAGCACAAAAAATAGCAAAAATAGGCTATGTCCCAGAAAAATGCCAAAACTGTGTAAAAAAATTTGGTTTTCTGACAAAAGTCTGCTTGTCCCTGAAATCTGGGAAGATGGTGATTTCAGCACCACAACCCCTTTTTGATGCCATTTGCAGGGAAAAAATAAGACGCTTTCATCTGTAGCCCTTTTTCGCATTTTTCCCAAAAAACAAACTTTTGCTGTATTTTGGCTAATTTCTGGGTCCCCTCCAGGGGAATCCACAAACCATGGGTACCTTTATAATCCCCATGATGTTAGAAAAAAAGGACGCAAATTTGGCGTGGATACCTTATGTGGTCAAAAAGTTACAGGGGCCTAAGCGCGCACTACCCCAAATAGCCAAAAAAAGGCTTAGCCCAGGGGGGGGAAAAGCCTAGCAGCGAAGGGGTTAAAATTGATTCTATTCTAAGGATAGATACCTCTCCTGTTTTTAAAGATGCCGATATCTTAAATGAATTCAAAGCATACTATAATACTCTTTACACCCCTGAATTGACTCCAAATCCGGATGCCATACAACATTACTTATCTTTGACACTTCCATAGACTTCTCTCCATTGGGAACAGATATTTCCCCTAAAAATATCGCTCAGGCAATGAAATTAAATAAACAGGAAAAGGCCCTGGACAGGACGGTTATCCCATTAAATTCTATTTACAGTTTTCCAAATCTTTGATCCTAAAACTTCATGCATTATTCTACAAAGTCACCTGGCGGCATCATTAAAGAAGCACTAATTTGCCTCATTCCTAAAGATGGCTGTGACCCACAATTATGTAAAAGTTATAGACAATCGCTCTGGTGAATTGCGACTACAAAATCTTAGCCAAAATTCTTGCTCTTTGTCTCGATGTCTTTTTTTCACTCCTCATAGGTAAAGAACAATCAGGTGTCATCAAAGGGTAACACATTTCAGATAATACTAGAGTATTCTTCACTGTTTTAAGTAAATCCAATAATTATACACAATCATTAGCCGCTATTTCCCTCGATGCTGAAAAAGCTTTTGGTCACATGGAATGAACTTTTCTTATTCTCACTCTTTCGTGGTTTGATTTGGTCCCAAATTTATTTCCTTGATATCCCTTTTATATAGTGCCCCTCAAGCCTACATTTTTGCAAATGGTCTCTTTTCTGACTCTTTCTTTTTACATAGAAGTGTACAACAGGGTTGTTCTCTTTCCCCACTTCTTTTCATTTTTGCATTGGAAACTTTTCTTAGAAAAATACAACAAACTCCTCATATATTTGGTGTCCAAAGTAGAGATAAATAAACCCACTAAACTTTATGTTAATGCTAATGACATCCTATTATTCATATCCAAACCTGACTCGTTTCTCACAGCTTTCCTTGCAGAAGTCAATACCTTTGCAACACTCTGTAGGTATAAATTGAACCCAGATACATTTGAAATTCGTCCGCTTAACATCTTATGCTTCAGACTAGAGTTTATTCAATCTAAATTTGCTTGGAATCCTGATAAAATTAAATATCTAGGTCTTTGGTTTACCTCTTGTATTAAACAAACAATAGCTTTAAATCTCACTACAGTTATAACCAAGTTAACAAATGTAAGCACTAGATGGCATCTTTCATATCTGTCTTCGTAGACTTGATACTTTCAAAATTATGCTGTACCTAGTATTCTCTTTACCATGTCTGCGATTCCTCTTACAATTTTTAATAATTTCTTTAAAATCATTTACTCTGTACTTTCCCTCTTTCTATGGAATAAAAAACCCTTGTATGTCTCTTCTTAAACTTAAGCATAGTAAATATTACATCGGTATCAATTTTCCAGATTTCTAACTTTCATCATCATCAAACTCTTTATTCGCTCTTGTGAAAAACAGATCTCAAAAGATACATCATAATACAAATAAGAGTTCATAAATAGTGAAAACCAGAGTAACAATACAAATAAAAAATATATAGCAGCATATAACTACTGCATCAGACACCTGGAGGAGTGACAACCTTATTTGCGCCCAACTCACGGAGATTGGGGAGGGGAGCGGCGCCTTGAGTCAGCGGAATACGGCGACACTGGAGAGAAGACAAACATATTCTCGCAACACCATGGGAAAGGTGGACAAAACACAACCAAAGCTCAACTTTGACCAACGGAAGTCCAGGCACCGGGAACAGGATTCTGAAGAGGGCCCGGAGGCGCACGATGAAGACCCAGTCGCGGCGGAGGGAGATATCCCTGCTATATTAACTTCGATGCAAAAAAGTCTGCAAAAAAGTCTATCCAATATAGATAGCAAGATAGACTCCTTGGCACTCTGTATGGACCGCCTAACAGAACGAATGGATAAACAAGCGGAACGCCAGGATATGACGGAACGCAGGGTTACGGAAGTGGAGGAGGCCCAAACAGAACTTAACTCAGATCAAAAACAAATGGGGAAATTACTGATCACTCTCCAAGACAAGGCAGAAGACCTTTAAGCTCGCTCTAGGAGAAGCAATATTCGAATTACAGGCCTACCGGAGACCACCAATGTGGGCAATATGGAACTGTTTGTGGAAAAGTTATTAGAGACGCTGTTCGGCCGTGACACTTTTTCTGCAATGTTTATAGTAGAACGCGCACATCGCTCGCTGGGTCCAAAACCCCCCCCTGGTGCGCCACCAAGGCCGATCATCGCAAAATTATTAAATTACAGGGACAGGGATGAGTCGCTGAAAGCGGCACGAGAGAAGCAAACACTCCATTATGAGGGATCCACAATTTTGCTATACCCGGATTTCACGGTCCGTGTTCAAGAGGCACGTAGACAATTTGCACCGCTGAAAAAGCAACTACGGGAACAACAACTGGACTATGCCATGCTGTATGCGGCGAGACTGAGAGTGAACAGACAAGGGTGCTCTCGCATCTTCACGGACCCTAAAACTTTGCAAAAAGCCCTGAAGGAATGGGCAAAGGAGAGGCCACTCCAGAAGAATTTGCCTAACCATGAAGGGGCTTCAGGAGGCGACCTAGATGAACAAGACTGACTGCTGAACTATCATACCTGTCAGATAAGTCATTCGGTGGGGGTGGGACATGGTGAGACATAAATGCTTGTCGAGTACAATGGATGAGGTTAGCATGGAGTGCTAAATAAAATGTCTACGGTAGCCAAGAGGGTATTGGGTTACAAACAATTTGATATGGCCTTCAATAGTGTCAAGTTCAATCGAGCTTGCTTGGGAATGGGAGACAACAGTCACTGGCTTCTTAGCACAATAATGTTTGTTTAAAGCACATGACTTGCTTGATGGCGTAGGGGGGTACCCTGTCACACCTGTTGTAAATGTGTATGTGCAGGGCCCAGGCAACATCTGCCCTAGCGTGTGAACCACAACCTGTAATTTTTCTGTTTTTTTCTTTGTTTGGGGGTTAGAACAGTTTCAGCTAAACATACAGTAGATGTATTGGGTTTGTTAGCGGGATTCCGCCATTGCAGAGTTGGGGTATGCAAGGCGTGGGAGGTGGGACAAAAAGACACAAGGTAAGTCTTGGCTATGGCACAGAGAACACAATACAGACCAAGTACAGAGCAACACGCCGCATGGTGACGAAGAGAGTTACGCAGACAACAGAGAGTTGCAATAGAGGGGCCGTATGTCCAAACACATGACACAGGAACAACCCCATATGCTTAACATATTGACCTTGAATGTTCGAGGCCTGAATGATTACAGGAAGTTGAGGAAGGTTATGGCATATCTCACCAGACATAATATAGATATTGCGTTATTACAGGAGTCCCACCTCCCGCTTAACAGCAAAATGCTGAGTTGCAGGGGGCTCCCTGGTAACGTACATGCAGCAGGATTTACGTCTATTGCCCGGGGAGTAATTACTTGGCTAAACCCGAAAGCGGGACTGCAACTTTGCCCATTGGAAACGGACAGTGACTGGAGATATGTGATCACGAGCTGTAGCGGGAAAGGAATAGATCTGATTGTGGTTAACATATACGGTCCGAACTATGATAACCCTAGATTTTTTGAAGAGATTGCTAGGAAGATGGGACAGCATGAAAGGGCTTACCAAATATGGGGAGGGGACTTTAATTTAATTAGACAGGTCGGGAGGCCCATAACGACGCCCAACACCTACGGCTCGAGCAATTACGGGGGCGATGGCACAATTGGCTCTATTAGACGTGTGGAGAATGAGATCCTGGGGAGGGGGAGGGTAAACACATTAATCTTCATATCACAATTTACACACCCGAATTGATTACTGGTTAGTTTCTGAGGGTCTGTTCGCAAGGGTCCGGAACTGTGAAGTGCTGCCCCGTACTTTGTCATATCACTCACCAGTGCTCTTAGTCTTAGAGTGCCCAAGTAAACGCATCCCTCCCTTCACGTGGAGATTCCCCCCTTACTCACTATTAGGCCCTGCCTTTAAAGCTGATCTGACGGAAGCGATAGAAAGCTTCTTTGAACACAATATAGGATCTGTGGACACCTTCGCTGTAGTGTGGGAAACTGTCAAAGTATATATTAGAGGTATCGCTATGACTAAACATTCGGGTGTCCTCCGAGCATTGTGAAAACGCCTAGCAGACTTGGAGAATAGAATACAGACTCTAGAAGGCAGGCTACAAGCCGCCGCTGATGATAAGGCGCAGGGGGAATTCCGGGAATTACTCAGCGAGTTTCATGATACCGCGGATTCGAAACTGAAACACCTAGGCAAATATGCCATGGCCCGCACATATGGAGAAGGCGAGCGGCCGGGCGCAGTTTTGGCCTCACTGCTTAGAAAGCGAAGGGAGAAGACGGAGGTGACGCTAATTACTGATGAACAGGGGGAACCCATCAAGACACCACAAAACATAGCAGACAGATTTTGGTGATACTACTCTGCATTGTATGCCTCTAGAACTGGGGAGATGGACGTGCAGATTTGAGACTATTTGGCACACATTAAACTCCCTTGGCTGACTGTTGGACTTGACCCTTTTTGCAGGGTCATCCCTAAACTTTTTGCCTTTCTCCTAGCCTTTTCTCTGACATGGTGTTGGTGGTTTTAGGCCTCTTGGCACTTTAACACTGCTGTCCAGTGTAAAGTGCGTGAGCTCTCTGTGTACATTTGGTAGGATTGGCCTGCCCTCTCATAGGAATGCATTGGGGATTCCCTGATAAGTGTGTCAGTGGTATTTCCTGGGATGAGAGGAGCAGCGTGGTCGAGTTTAGTATGTATGGAATTGTAATAATAAATGCTGCACAATGGTGTGCGCAGATTTATTATGACTATTTGAGAAATGCCACTTTTAGAAGTTGGCATTTATGTGTCTGCCTGCCTGATGTGAATTGCATGTCTGGCTTTTGAGTGACAGGGGCTGGGAGGTGTCTGTGGCTCCAGGAGGGGCAGGGTGAGTCAGCGCTAGGCTGAATAGGACATCTACATTTGGAGTGGTCGGAGGAGTAGTCCCCTGTCCCTGAATAGGATTGTGCCTGCCCTGTACAATGCTGGCTCCGCCCCCTGTGGTGTGTCTGATCACCTTGCCCCCACCTGACAAAGGGGAAGAGGAGCTTGGTAAACAAAGTGCTCCAATTCCCCCCTGAACCAGTTGCATCTGGTTCCCCCTCAAGCCCTGAGCTGCAGACAAAGAGATTGTGTGGTATAAATGTAGGGGCTGTGACCCCATGTTCTGTGCTGGTGCTTGTTCCTGAACCTGCTGGGGCGTGCTGCTGCTGGGGCCCAGGAGGAACCACCATGAGGGCTTGCCTCCCTGGGCCCAGCATTGCACCCTTGAGCCCTAAGGACTTTTTGGGACCTCTTGCGCCCTGTGAGCGCTTTTATTTTAATTATCCTGAAGAGGAGCGCTGTGCTTTACTTTCCCCAGGAGAAGAGAGTGCTGGGGCTCTGGCAGCACTAAGCTGCTCATCATGGAGGAGGGAATCCCCGGCGTAGGGATTCCCCCATTCTGCGACGGAAGCGGGTGCCCACCCCGCATGTATGCTTACTTTAGCAGCGGGTGCCCACCCCGCATCTGTGCTCTTTTTAATATGCGGGTGCCCACCCCACTTTATGCCGTGAATGGGAGCGGGTGCCCACCCCGCAATTCTCTTTAATTACGGCAGGTGCCTACTCCGCGTTTGCCAAAGGAAATCACCGCCGCGACCCGGGGAAGAGGAGCGCCGAACCGGAAGTCAGGCGAAGCTGCCTGACGTTGGCCGGATCTTCAGCCGCCATGGAGAAGAGGAAGTACGGTGAAGTGGGGCTCCCGTGTGCGAGGGAGAGCCCCGCGGTGTCAGCGGTGTGGTGATTGCGGCACAGGGGGCCCGAGGCACATTGTCGGTGCCTGCCCCCGCCGCATTGAAGGAGAAGCCGCCAGAGAAGGAGAGAGAGTCCCGAGGAGTGGGGGCTCTCCTGTGCATGCCGCCCGGGACCGGAGGAGTCTCCAACGGAACTCCGGTGAGTGGGGCTGCATGCTGGCACCTTGGGAGTGCCTATTTCCTGAGCGAACCCGCAGGATAGCGGGCCGCTCCAACGCGGGGGCATATTTGTTTTTAGAGGGCCCAGAGGGGCCCGTGCCCCTCTCAGTTTGGCCCTTCTCACAGCTGCCCCACCTGCTAGAGGGCAGCTGCACCGAAGAGGGCTCCGGTGAGCTGGTGCCGATCGAGGCACATGGTCGGTGCTTTTTGGCCACAGTTGCCCCACTTGACAGTGGGCAACTGGAACGATGGGGCCAATTTTATTTAGAGAGTCCCAGTGGGGCCCAAAGGGCACAGTCGTGCCAGGGCCCATTTACTTTGTTTCCAGCTGCGCCGCACCAGCGCGGGCAGCTGCAACGTTTTGGCATATTTGTTCAAAGGGCACAGTGAGTGCCCAGGCCCATGTTCTGCTTCACAGCTGCACGGCAATTAGCGGCAGCTGCAACATTTAGGCCAACATTCCTTTGGGGGAATTTTGAATGAGATAGGAGTGAGATACACTCCTCTGCCCCAGCGCAATTGCGTGCTTTTGGTTTCTACTGCATTGGCAGCCCTGACATTATGGACATAGGGTATTTGAGCCCTCTGAGAAGGCCAGTTGGCCAGGGGGACTGTGAGGTTGGTAGGGCGCCAGGCCCTAATGTGATTTATGTGGTGCGCAGGAAATGTGATTCATGTACTGTGATTTATGCATCGTGATTTATGCCTCTAATGTGGTTTATGATTCTGAGGTTTTTGCATACTGTGTTTATGCTTGTGAGGTTATTCTCTACCGTGATTTATGTCTCTAATGTGAGTTATGATTAGGAGGTCATGGTCTAATAGGTTTAGGCTTATGAGATTGGCGGAAAATGTATTTTGCACCTGATGTAATACTGTGCATAATATGATTTGTGTCGCAGGATATAATGCTGAGTACAGTGTTTGCCAGTAATTACTGGTTGTGTTCTACATTTATTATTGGTTCTACATTTACTATCTTTACTTTGTGATGGTTCTGACAGTGGCCCAATTGGCCCTGTCATGTGTACATAATCCCCTGTAAATATTGCCTAGTGCCAGTTTGCACAGTGTATATTGTGTGATTACTATTCTAATGTGTTTATGATAATACAAAGGCTATTTTTATATATAACCTTGTGTGGAGTTCCTTTTGTGGTGTGTCTAGTATGTTGTTGCTGTGTGTGGTTGCGCAAACGCTTTACACATTGCCTCTGGGATAAGCCTGACTGCTCGTGCCAAGCTACCAAGGGGATGAGCAGGGGTTATCTTCAGCGTGTAACTCCCTTGCCCTGACTAGAGTGGTGGTTTCTGCATGGCTTTGGCGCAAGCCTTAGCCAACCAGAAATCCCATTTCTAACATTGGTGGTCAGCGGTGAGGATAGGACTTGCGTTTGCGCAGTACCACAGCGACAACTGGTTGCACTACAAACTCTGCATTTAGATAGTCACATGTTTGGGGATTATTGTTTCTGATTTTGTTTTAAGTATCATTTCTTTGAAATGTGTTTTCTTGTTGCACTATGAGTTGGGGGTCCTGCCAAGGACAGAAACCAGAGAATCTGGAGGAGTTTTGTACTGCCCTTGTGCAGACTGCTATTTCTGGGGTGGCCCTGCAGGGCAAGCTGGAGAAGGTAACTGCCCCTGTGCTGTCTGCTATTTCTAGGTTTGGCCTACAGTGGTAACTTAATTGGCATAGAGAAACTAGCTCGGGAGGGTAGATTATCCCCTAAGTGCAGTTTTAGTTTTCTGGATTCCCCAGTAAGGGTGGGATCCAGTGGTGGCAGCAATATGGAGTCCAGTGCAGGAAGTCCCATTCCCAGTTCCCAGAGTATGGTACCTGGTTCCCAGTTAAGAGGGGTACAGGTTGAGATTCAGGGGCAGTAAGATACTGTCTCACCAGTCTTTGGGGGAGTGTGGATGAATGTTGTGGTGCACTGGACGTTTGGTTGATTGGTTAGCACGGCAAATGGTGTTAAAGGGCTGTTCAATCCGTTTTGTCAGAGAGCACATGCCCCGTAATTGTTTTCCGGAGTCGCACCAACACCTGTTGGAGTGTGAGTTCTTTTGATTCTAGGGAGCTTGCATTGGGGAGTGATCCTAAGAGGAATGGTGCAGGTATCTTCCAACCCAGAGTGGTGGAAGTGGTTCAGAGTAGCCCAGCTAGTTACCCTTATAGTGAGAAGGTTGCAAGGCCTCACATCCTGTCTCGCAGGGGAAGATGTGAGACTGGGCCGTATTCCGTGCCTCAACCTCAGTCTCCAGTACTGGGTGGTTTCTTGAGGGAACACCAGGTAGGGAGCCTAGTCTGTCCTGTTGGACCGTCCTTTGAGGGGGATCTCCCCATGTTAGGTGAGCTGGGAGTGTCTGTAATCAGGCCTCCATCAGTTCTGGTGTCTGGCAGTGCCACTCCTAAGTGGAGGGTGCAGAAGTCCAGATTGAGAGGTAAGAGGGGGAAAGAGTCCCCAGTGGAAGAACCATTGGGTCAGGGGCCAGCCAGAAGGGCTGAGTCACCAATGATTGACCATGGTGACTCCACTTCTGTCCTGGGGGATCTTCACGCACTGTCAGATGGACAGGAGGTTGTGAGATCTGCGCCAGGCAGACTGTCACACGACACATTAGTTATGTGTCACCCTCGAGGAGGGTATATGTACTCCCCAGGAAGTCCTGGTTCGCTGGGCAATTGTCCAACCGAAGGGTTCCGTCCCTGGGTTGGGAGGCCAGTTTCAGGTGTTGTCTGACCTGGAGGGAGGGACAACTGTAATCAGTGTCCTGACTGGTTTGCCTTCTGGCAGTGCCACTCCTAAGTGGAGGGTGCAGAAGTCCAGATTGAGGGGTGAGAGGGGGAAAGAGTCCCCAGTGGAAGAACTATTGGGTCAGGGGCCAGCCAGAAGGGCTGAGTCACCAATGATTGACCATGGTGAGCCACTTCTGTCCTGGGGGATCTTCACGCACTGTCAAGTGGACAGGAGGTCGTGAGATCTGCGCCAGGCAGGCTTTCACACAACACATTAGTTATGTGTCACCCTCAGGGAGGGTATATGTACTCCCCAGGAAGTCCTGGTTCGCCGGGCAATTGTCCAACCAAAGGGTTCCGTCCCTGGGTTGGGAAACCAGGTTCAGGTGTTGTCTGACCTGGAGGGAGGGACAACTGTAATCAGTGTCCTGACCGGGTTGTCTTCTAGGGGTACCACTCCTGATGGGAGGGTGCAGTATTCTGGAAGGGGGTGCAGAGGGAGGGAGTCCTCGCCTCTGACCCCGGTGCAGCCGGAGAGTTTAGATCCCAGGTGGGTAGACCAGTTGATGGAGAGAGGTCCTGAACTGATGGGAGAGTTGTGTTCTGGGGGTGCTTCTCCTGGGAGAGTGCGGAACCCCAGAAGGAGAGGTAGGGGGAGGAGACACTTTGCCTGTGACCTCTGGTCAACCTGAGGGTGCGGACCCTAGGTTGGAGGATCAGTGGCAGTTTGGAACTACACTGAGAGGAGGAGTGGAGAATGGCTATTATGTGCCAGGGGCTACTGCCCCCCACTCTGTGGATTGGCAAGGACCAGTGACATCTGGGTGGCCTAGGGCCTGGTCCTGGCCGTGGACAACTAAGGAGAACCAGTGGGGTAGCCTAGTTGGGCCTGAGAGGTTTTTTTTCCAGAAGGAAGCACATGGGTTCAGAGTGGCGAAGAACCGGAGGGTGCCCCTGCAGTTGCGGGCCCGCGTCCGTCTTCTATCGCCCGAAGCAGGGAAGCCCATCAAGGTAGTGATTGGTCTATCCTGCGTTTTGGCTGGAAGGGGGTTGTGTTGGACTTGGCCCTTTTTGCAGGGTCATCTCTAAACGTTTTGCCTTTCTCCTAGCCTTTTCTCTGACATGGTGTTGGTGGTTTTAGGCCTCTGGACACTTTAACACTGCTGTCCAGTGTAAAGTGCGTGCGCTCTCTGTGTACATTTGGTAGGATTGGCCTGCCCTCCCATAGGAATGCATTGGGGATTCCCTGATAAGTGTGTCAGTGGTAATTCCTGGGATGAGAGGAGCAGCGTGGTCGAGTTTAGTAGGTATGGAATTGTAATAATAAATGCTGCACAATGGTGTGCGCAGATTTATTATGACTATTTGAGAAATGCCACTTTTAGAAGTTGGCATTTCTGTGTGCTATGTGTCTGCCTGCCTGATGTGAATTGCATGTCTGGCTTTTGAGTGACAGGGGCTGGGAGGTGTGTGTGGCTCCAGGAGGGGCAGGGTGAGTCAGCGCTAGGGTGAATAGGACATCTACATTTGGAGTGGTGGGAGAAGTAGTCCCCTGTCCCTGAATAGGATTGTGCCTGCCCTGTACAATGCTGGCTCCGCCCCCTGTGGTGTGTCTGATCACCTAGCCCCCACCTGACAAAGGGGAAGAGGAGCTTGGTAAACAAAGTGCTCCAATTCCCCCCTGAACTAGTTGCATCTGGTTGCCCCTCAAGCCCTGTGCTGCAGACAAAGAGATTGTGTGGTATAAATGTAGGGGCTGTGACCCCATGTTCTGTGCTGGTGCTTGTTCCTGAACCTGCTGGGGCGTGCTGCTGCTGGGGCCCAGGAGGAACCGCCATGAGGGCTTGCCTCCCTGGGCCCAGCATTGCACCCTTGAGCCCTAAGGACTTTTCGGGACCTCTTGCGCCCTGTGAACACGTTTATTTTAAGTATCCTGAAGAGGAGCACTGTGCTTTACTTTCCCCAGGAGAAGGGAGTGCTGGGGCTTCGCAGCGCTAAGCTGCTAATCATGGAGGAGGGAATCCCCGGCGTAGGGATTTCCCCATGCTGCGACGGAAGCGGGTGCCCACCCCGCATGTATGCTTACTTAAGCAGGGGGTGCCCACCCCGCATCTGTGCTCCTTTTAATATGCGGGTGCCCACCCCGCTTTGTGCCGTGAATGGGAGCGGGTGCCCACCCCGCAATTCTCTTTAATTACGGCAGGTGCCCACCCCGCGTTTGCCGAAGGAAATCACTGCCGTGACCCGGGGAAGAGGAGCGCCGAACCGGAAGTCAGGCGAAGCTGCCTGACATTGGGCGGAGCTTCAGCCGCCATGGAGAAGAGGAAGTCCGGTGAAGCGGGGCTCCCGTGTGCGAGTTAGAGCCCAGCGGTGCCAGCGGTGTAGTGATTGCGGCGCAGGGGGCCCGAGGCACATTGTCGGTGCCTGCCCCCGCAGCATTGAAGGAGAAGCCGCCAGAGAAGGAGAGAGAGTCACCGAGGAGTGGGGGCTCTCCTGTGCATGCCGCCCGGGACCTGAGGAGTCTCCAACGGAACTCCGGTGAGTGGGGCTGCATGCTGGCACCTTGCGAGTGCCTATTTCCTGAGCGGACCCGCAGGAGAGCGGGCCGCTCAAACGAGGGGGCATATTTTTTTTTAGAGGGCCCAGAGGGGCCCGTGCCCCTCTCAGTTTGGCCCTTCTCACAGCTGCCCCACCTGCTAGAGGGCAGCTGCACCGAAGAGGGCTCCGGTGAGTTGGTGCCGATCGAGGCACATGGTCGGTGCTTTTTGGCCACAGTTGCCCTGCTTGACAGTGGGCAACTGCAACGATGGGGCCAATTTTATTTAGAGAGCCCCAGTGGGGCCCTGAGGGCACAGTCGTGCCAGTGCCCATTTACTTTGTTCCCATATGCGCCGCACCATCGCGGGCAGCTGCAACGTTTTGGCATATTTATTCAGAGGGCACAGTGAGTGCCCATGCCCACGTTCTGCTTCACAGCTGCATGGCAATTAGCGGCAGCTGCAATGTTTAGGCCAACATTCCTTTGGGGGCATTTTGAATGAGATAGGAGTGAGATACACTCCTCTGCCCCAGCGCAATTGCGCGCTTTTGGTTTCTACTGCATTGGCAGCCATGACATTATGGACATAGTGCATTTGAGCCCTCTGAGAAGGCCAGTTGGCCAGGGGACTGTGAGGTTGGTAAGGCGCCAGGCCCTAATGTGATTTATGTGGTGCGCAGGAAATGTGATTCATGATCTGTGATTTATGCACCGTGATTTATGCCTCTAATGTGGTTTATGATTCTGAGGTTTTTGCATACTGTGTTAATGCTTGTGAGGTTATTCTCCACCGTGATTTATGTCTCTAATGTGAGTTATGATTAGGAGGTCAAGGTCTAATAGGTTTAGGCTTATGAGGTTGGTGCATAATGTATTTTGCACCTGATGTAATACTGTGCATAATATGATTTGTGTCGCAGGATATAATGCTGAGTACAGTGTTTGCCAGTAATTACTGGTTGTGTTCTACATTTATTATTGGTTCTACATTTACTATCTTTACTTTGTGATGGTTCTGACAGTGGCCCAATTGGCCCTGTCATGTGTACATAATCCCCTGTAAATATTGCCTAGGGCCAGTTGGCACAGTGTATATTGTGTGATTACTATACTAATGTGTTTATGATAATACAAAGGCTATTTTTATATATATCCTTGTGTGGAGTTCCTTTTGTGGTGTGCCTAGTATGTTGTTGCTGTGTGTGGTTGCGCAAACGCTTTACACATTGCCTCTTGGATAAGCCTGACTGCTTATGCCAAGCTACCAAGGGGGTGAGCAGGGGTTATCTTCAGCGTGTAACTCCCTTGCCCTGACTAGAGTGGTGGTTTCTGCCTGGCTTTGGTGCAAGACTTAGCCAACCAGAAATCCCATTTCTAACACTGACGAACACTCACAGGGAATATCTCATGCGCCCATTAGAAAAAGAAGAAATATCGGCTGCATTATCTGGAATGCGAGCTGGTAGTGCCCCAGGCGCAGACGGGCTAACGGTATCCTTTTATAAAGAGTTTAAGGATATACTCATACCACATCTTCACACCCTGTTTGAAGAGATCTATGAAAGTGGACAACTGCCTCCGTCTATGAGGGAGGCTCTTATAGTTGCCATTTTGAAGCCAGATAAACCGCCCACAGAGTGTGCGTCGTACCGCCCACTGTCACTGTTGAATGTCAATGCAAAGCTGTATGCTAAGGTATTGGCGAATCATTTAACCCCACTTGTCCCGCTGCTGGTTGCTCCGGAACAGGCCGGCTTCGTTCCTAGCAGGAACTTGACGTATAATTTAAGAACAGTATTCGGAGCGATCCAACATATCAAACCAGAAGTGCAGGCAGTGGCAGTGTTCTTAGATATGGAGAAGGCATTCGACTCTGTCGAATGGCCCTTTATGGGACAAGTCTTAACGTGCGTAGGCCTGGGGGACATATTTCTACAAATGCTGGGAGTACTGTACAAAAATCCGATCGCCAGAATAAAAATAGGAGACCTGGTCACAGACCCCATACATATAACCAGAGGGACGAGACAGGGATGTCCGCTCTCCCCACTCCTCTATGCGCTGACTGCAGAACCACTGGCCTGTGCATTGAGGGAATACCACAGGTACAGAGGCCTCCGCTTTCCGGGATATGAGTTAGTGATATCGACATATGCAGATGATACGCTACTTTATGTACAGGACCCTGAACATAATCTGTCTCCTGTTCTTCGTGAGGTGGTTCAATTTGGTGCATTGTCTGGTCTCAAGGTTAATTGGTCCAAATCAATCATATTCCCACTCACCACTGCCACAGTGCAGTTTACCCTGGAGTTCCCTTTGCAGTGGACCACAGACCCGGTACAATACCTGGTTGTCAAAGTTCATATGGATTCGGAAGTAGTGTTCCGAGAAAACTATGGAGTTGCAGTCAGTAGGCTGGAGGATGATGTGGAGCGCTGGCTTAGACGGCTGCTCTCGTTATTGGGTAGGGTCTCCATCATGAAGATGGTGGTACTGCCTAGGTTTTTGTTTCTGTTTGCTAACATCCCGGTGGTCTTCCCTAGCTCTTTTTTCCGCATGCTCACAGCGCTACTACTTAGGCTGGCCTGGGCTGGAAAACATACCCGGATACGATGGGACATCCTAACGTTGCCATATCGGATGGGTGGCTTTGGGGCGCCAGACCTGAATTTGTACTATAGGGTCGCGCAGTGCGCACACGCTCATTTTTGGATACATGGCCCTGCAGATGCGCCGCACCTCCAGATTGAGAAAGTTGTTGCAGCGCCGCTTCCTATGCCGGTGCTCTTATTCCAGCCACCGGACCGCAGAACTGGGATTCTCGATTTGATTAATTCGACCGTGCACGCTTGGCACTACCTTCTTAGGTTGCAGGCTGGTGTCATATTATATTCCCCACTGGCTCCTCTAGAATGGAGTCGTTGGCTTCCCGCATGCACCGACAGAGGGGTAACTCGGGCACTGAGTGATATCAATATTACTAAGATTGGGGATTTGTTTGGGGAGGGTGTGGCGAAGACGTGGGAAGACGTGAGTACACAGGGCCAGCACACTACATTGCTACACAGATTCCACTTTCACAGAATGAAGCACTCGCTAAGGGAAATACTGGGGAATGATTTCGCTGAGCCACCCGATGTTGCACCACTCACTACCATGATAAAAACAGAATTGCCGGAGCGGATGGTGTCCAGGCTCTACAAATCGGCACAGGAATATCGGGCCAACCATTATACTAAAGCTCGCCTGGCCTGGCAAACGGACTTGGGGATGGATATAGATGATGGAATGTGGAGGTACTGTTGTGAAAGTACGAAACGCATATCACTAAATGGCAGGCACAGATTAATCCACTTTAAATTTCTGAATAGAATATATTACACCCCTGAAAGATTACATAGGTATGGACTGAGGGAGACTGCTGATTGCGAAAGATGTGGTGCCACCTTGGCTAATTTCTATCATTTGGCATGGTTGTGCCCGGGGATCGCTAATTTCTGGGATTCAATATTTAAGACTCTGGGGGAAATCGTTAAAGAGCAGCTCACTCCAGATCCCGCACTAGCGCTACTGGGATACTCTAAACACTTACCTAAATCTACCAGACGTTTAATTGATATGGGGCTGCTCATGGCGAGGCGTAGGGTGGCTATATGCTGGTCTCGTGCCCCCACCCCTACCATAAATAGTTGGTCGAGAGATATGGTATACTGCTGCACGCAGACGGAAAATTATAGCAAACTTCTCCCGCCACGCAATCGCCCTAAGAACTTTTGGGAACTATATGTAAGTTATAGGGCTGCCAAAGAAAACGACGAAGGCAGTAGAGACGCCCCTGTTACGAAGTAGCATTAAGGGAGTCGGCTGGTCGAGGGACGTCAGTTACAATAGGCTCTCAGGTCTGCTTCCAGGGCTCAATAACTGCAAAATTCTTATACGTCATGTTGGAATGAGCTTGGCTGTAACATATGACTGGGGAGGTCCTCCAGTCTTGCAGTATCCTATATGTTATATTGGAAGGTACCACAGATGAATGTACATTTGCTCTAGTATTGTAACTCTCAGAAGTAAGAAGATTGTCAAAAACCAGACACAATGTTGACAATGTATGTAGGCTTATTAAGAAATGTCTCTGTTGTCTTGGCTTACTATTTTTGAACTCTGATGTACTGTATGGAAATTCTAAATAAAAACATTTAATATAAAAAAATAAATAAAAAAAAATATATATATATATAAAACAGACAGACACATAATAACAACTGGCAGGATGAGCTTAAATGAAAATCTGTAAAACCACATCATTAAAACATCATAGAATGATGTAATTGCAATGCACATTTTAAAAAGGAGCCTACTGAATGACTAACGATGGGACTGGCTAGTTGTTGCAAAAAGATCAGTACCACTCTACACTTACTAAACTTGAATTTCTGAAGCACAGGAACTAAAAACCTTTTAGTAAGTGGCAGTAAGTAAGACAAGATGCAGAAAGGTCTGAGGAGATGTCTCATCACAAGGGCATATACATATATCAGAGGGAGCAAACTGTCTTTGGGGAAAGCATAGCAGCCACCTAATAGAACCTAGCCAAAATGGGGTCAGCAACATCCATTCCCAGGTACCTGAGACCAGGTGCAAATAGGCAGCCAGTCCCTGCATAGTCTGAAGGAGACAATATTCTCTAACAGGGGGTTTCAATAGTTCCCTACCCTCCCTCAATGCCCTTTTCTGGGACAAGAAACATTCTGTAATCCACCCTTTGTCCTTCTTGCAGATTACCGCTGGTTTCTTGAAAATCTGTGAACTGCCTAAAGCACAGGTTGTCGCCCTAATATATCTAAGCCAGGGGATTCTAAACCCATATGAGGAGCAGAGACACTCAGAAATGATTGCACAGTTAAGGCCAGCCT
The DNA here is from genome assembly GCA_963921515.1 of Calotriton arnoldi. Classification (NCBI taxonomy): domain Eukaryota; kingdom Metazoa; phylum Chordata; class Amphibia; order Caudata; family Salamandridae; genus Calotriton; species Calotriton arnoldi. The sequence continues at coordinate 508,691 of CAWUFW010008754.1, read as the reverse complement.
CCTTGTTCTGCCAAATCGAGACGTGGTTCTTCAAGACTGAGCAACACTGATTTTTCAGCTGCCGGCGGTATTGGGGAAGCACTTCGTGCTCCCTTATCTGGAAGGTCCATTTATTACTTACTCCATCCAAGAGGAAGCACATCAACTGGCTTATTTACGATAACGGATTTGGAAGTTTGCATCCGTTTTTTAAGGATCGAATTTATGAGAAGGGATCATTCGCGTTTTCCCCAATCCTGAGAAGTTAACCTAACAGGCTGTGCACCAACGTGTTCTTAGTCCTTATAAAGACCCCATTGTGATGTTGCCCACTTACACCCATATCAGGGGGGTCAAAAGGTCGACGTGATATGAACAAAAGCGTACCATACCTAACCAGACATATATAAGACAAGATGGAAAACATATGTCTTTTCTAAGGGCATCAACTGTATTTGGACGCTAAGACAAACTTATGTGTATATATGTTAAATGTGTTGATTGTCTTCTATTGTCTATTGTGATAGCACCTGTATCATTTTTAGGCACATTCCTACACATGTATATATATGTCACAAAACATTGTCCATAGTCTGTATTTGGTCTGAATGTTCTTATGTACTAAGCACAGACGATTTATGACTTTAAATATATCGGTCATCTCTAACTGTTATCAAACAAACAGTGTTGTTGTCATTTCTGAATTTTTGTTTTGAAGGGTGTTTATATGTAACATTAATTGATAGTCCTTCATTTAAGTGGATGTATTCCACTGATCAAAAGTAATTACTTCTACGTGGCGGAACCTCTTCTTCTATACTGCTGTAATTCCCCAGGTTCTTCTGCATGTTACTGGGGCACCCCATTATTATTAGAAATCGAACACCGCAGCAGCAGAGGGGCAAATCTTCGACATACTACAAGCCCAGTTCTGGATGAACAACAAAACGAGGTGTGGAAAGTGAGGCGCCCAGTGCACATCAGCAAACTCTGTTTTCTTCAGTTTGAATATTGTCCTCATCCATATAGCCCCATATCCCCAAGTCATGGGTCAGAATGGAGAGACACTTCCTGCTATGCATCTCTAATATGGGGGCCATGGGCTTTTTCCCTATTGATGAGATAGAGAGATGATTGAGCCAACCGCCTGCAAAAAACTATGTTTCCTGTTCCCAACACAAGGAGCCCAGGTGCAAGCACTATCAAACATCAGCCCAAGAAATGAGAATTGGTTCACCTTCTCAATTACCCTTCCCCTGATACTCATACAGCGTGTACTCATGTTTTTTGGGCCACAAACCAAGACAAACATTTTTGAAAAATTGGTTTCCAGATCCAACTTCTTCATATATGCAACAAAAGTGGAATTTAGTATCTTTAGACCACTGGCCGCCCTTGCAATTAACACTGCATCATCTGAATATAAGAATGCTGGCATAGGTTTTTTATTAACCAGTGGAACATCCACCCCCACATTCACTAACTCAGTTTTAAGGTCATTTATATACAAAAAAAATTAAATAGGTGCCAACACACACCACTGTCGAACGCCCCGTATCACTGGGAAGGAAGATGAGCACTCTCCACCATCACTACATCTAACTGATGTGATTAAATCCAAATTAAGATGTCGCAAAAAGACACCTCAAGTGCCAGGTACCTTAAAATATCCCAGGGCTTGGACCTACTCACACAGTCAAAGGCACTGATTAAGTCCAAGAATGCCAACTGGAGCAAGCTACGCTTGGTGAACTTAAATTTGGGCACAAGGAGGTGAAGGTTTAAACATTGCTCCATCATGCCAAGGCCCTTTCTAAATAAAGCCATACTTAAACAGGGAGAGAACATTCTTCTCTGTAAACGAAAGAAGCAAACATTCAAGTATGATTCTCCCAATTAATTATCTTGGTAACAAAGTCCAGTACTGAAATTAAGCGGTAACTGTGGGGCCATGTGCATTGCCCTTTTTAAAAACTGGCACAATTATAGACTTGCACAAGGAAGATGGGACACCAACTTTAGAGGCAGAGTTTATAACATTAGTGAGCAGAGGTGACCAAAAAACTGGGTTCACTTTAAAGATGTCCATTTGAATCCCACCAGGCCAAGGTGCATTTTTAGATGGACTATCGAGAATGGCCTCGAAACCTCATCTGACGAGAAATAGATGTTCAAATGTAACACAGAATCGACCATTCCGCTCTCTTAACTAAGAGAATTAGAACAGTAAATTCTGCTAAATTGGTCTATCCAACTATCAGGGCCAATATGAGTGCTCACTTAATCAGGCCACAAACCTGAAGCAATGCCAACATGTACTGCTTTCCAGAAAGCCTGAGGATCCTTGGCCTGACAAGCAGATACCAAGGTTTCCCATTTTTCATCCTTCAAGTCGGCCTTTCTTTTCTTTATTGCCAAGGAGTAATCCTTCCTACAGAAACCAATTGCTTCCTGATCCCTAGGAGAGTGCGGCAATTCCCCCCTTAGTCTTTTATTTGCAACTCTGCAAGCCTTATCAAACCAGGATTTATTATGCCTCATTCTATTACCTATAAGCCTCTTGAGCATATCTCCTATACAAGAATTTATTTCTGCAAAACTTCTCAATGCTACATTGGGTCCAAGTTCCTCTGAAGTACAGGAATTAGTCAACCCCATACACCCTTCTGTATTTTTACACATCATGGACTTCATGTTTACAGAATTCCAGACTAGTCTTCACCTAGGATATTTTGTAGCTATTGACTGCTTTAACCTGACATTACACTTGGGCTTATTTGCGGAACTTTGATGGAGGACGTTAACAGGTTATGATCACTTATATAGTGGGTAAAACTTCCCCTTTGGAGGCAAGAAAATGCATACTTATAGAGCTAAGGATGAGACCAATTACAGATCCTAGCCCCCTGCCCATATATGTTGGGATAGTAGATGTCACAAGATTACTAAAACCACTCTCTACATCGTAAGTTGGCAAGTAAGTATATGGTGTATATCCCCTGGTGTCCATATTATCCTCTCAATTAAAGTCAGATAAATCTGGGGAGAAAGTCGAAGATGCTAGGGTAGAAACCAATTTAGCATTAAAAGCACCAGCTATTATTACTTTAAATGGTAGATCAAAGTAAACATTCCTATCTGCTAATTTTTCCACAAGCACAAATGTCTCATGAAAGTTCTGATTATCCCTGGCAGAAATTATTGTAGAAATAAGCCAGAATTATGCTTAAAGTGGAATTCTACCACAAGCCGAAGGCCTGCATATTTTCTCCCTTTGTCTGTAACTTTATTTTCTTGCAGCCAATATCAACTTTAAACCAAGGTGCCAAACCCCTCTTAACCCAACCTAAGGGTGGTGGGGGAACTAGAAGATTGAAACATATACACCCATCAATAAATACTTCATCCAGAGCCCAAGTTTCCTGCAGGAGTACGATATCGTACCTGTTAATAAGAGCACACCAGTCCTCAATCAACAACTTGGAAGCCAACCCAGCAATATTCCAGCACAGCGATCCCAACTTCACATTCAAATACTGAGGATGTTTTATCACCTGATCCATACTGCAAACTGAAGGGACGGGGAATTATAGTCAAGGGGCTGGTTTTCTTATTCTATCAAGCGTAATACTGATAAGACTCATTGTTTGGATTTTGATGTCCGTTGAGCGTGCTTAAACTACCCAACATTTTCCAGTGGGGGGAGAGTCAACATACAAGCAGAGGGCATGCTGCCTGTTATCAATGAAACTGAGAGCCCATGACAATAGTACAATTGTGCTCACCGCCACTTCATCAGTAGGTATCCTCTAGTCCAGATAACACCATAAATGTATTCCCAATTAAAGGCTGGTCCACATATTGCGATCAATGGATGGGGTGTGTTTAGCAGTCTGCAAAGGGATGGTAGGTGCCACATGCTTCTAAAAAAAGCACAATATTAAGATTTTTGTTGAGCTGGAGCTTACTGCGCCTGCCCTAGCTTGCACCAAAATTTCACCAGCAGCCATATGCTGGCAGAAATTTACAATTGTGCAATCTCCGTCAAAGTTCTTTGGTAGAGGGCCCAAGGGTAAGGGGGCTCACCTTCCAGTTCTAGGCACCAAAATGATCTCCTCATGGAGGTTTAAATTCCATCTCACATTTATTTTGAGCCAATGAGTCACCCTATTTTTCAATTGAAGCATAGATTCTGTCACCCCCGGAGCCAGACTAGGCACATTTGTCAATATGGCCACGTATGGGCACAAAGCAGGAGAGAGATTAATCATGGGGAGGGGCCCTGAACAGGTCTGAACTCCAGCTGGAACTGGATGTCTACCGTCTTGGGACAAAATCATAGTATGACTTGCTCCCTTTATGCTGGAACTGGAAGTTGGGCCAGAAGAATCAGAAAGTCTCTGCTCCTTTTGAATTGTGTAAACTTATGTGTGAGTTTGGGTTGAAGTTGCTATGCTCTGTGCCAGGTTTGCTGGTCCTGCCCTGCACCCCTTGCTGTTTTTATTCAGGCATTTGTCAATTACAGAGAGGCGATCATACAAGGGGTGCAGTTTTGCATCAAGCAAATCATCGAGTTTGCCACATATACTGTCCCAAAAAGCAGTATCAGTCAAAGATAGAGTGGGTACCTTGCCAGGCGAATTGGTGAATATCAGGCTTCTGGGACCCTCTTCGTAGGCTTCAGGACTCTTCTCCTTCGCGTAGCTGCCAGGGAGGGACCAGGAGAGCTAGTTTCTAAATCGACAATGTTCGAGCCCTCCCCTCCATTAGAGCCCCTCACTGTAACAGAACACGTTCGAGGACAAACATGGTCAGCAGTGGAGTCATCACTAAGAATCTGTGGGGCCGGTGACAAAGGTGGAATAACTTCATCAATTGAAAGTGAAAGCCAGCATTCAGCTAGTTCATTTGTCTGGGCAAGACAACTGTCCATAGCTGTATGGCCATGAGTTTGTAGTGCTGCTGGGGGATCTTTCCGCTTTCCCATAGTGCTTGAATAATGTTATGGAGAGATCCGCAACAACAGAATCAGTCACGGTTGCCAAATAGTATCATAGAAGAGACCCAAAAATAATGCTTCTCTTAGCACAAGAACCACCAACAAAAATAGTAAAGAGGGTGGAGAAAAGCATATACCCCATGCAAATAATAGAATTCAGGTACCTTGTATGGTTGCCGGAGCAGCTATAGAGTAGCAAAAAAAGGTGCCAAGAGGGATCTTCCTGCAGATGACGGATGAAGACTGGCCTGTCTTGGTCCAGTCTTCGCCTGGGCATGCATCCAGACGCATCCCACGCCGCGGTACACAAACACGCGCTTAAGACCACTAGGTGAAGTTAGCCCCTCCTCCTGGACTTGTCAATGTAATCTGGGGTTTGCAGTCGCCACTCCGCCAAAGCTACAATACAGTTACAGGCCTCCCGCGCCGCGGTAATGAAACATGCGCTTAAGAGCGCTTGGTGAGTTAGCCCTTCCTCCTGGGGTTGTTGATGTATTCTGTGATTTGCTGTCCTTGGTCAGCCAAAGCTGCAATACAGTTACAGGTGTCCCGTGCCGTGATACACAAACACACAAACACATGCTTAAGAGTGCTTAGTGAAGTTATCACCTCCTCCTGGGCTTGCTGATGAATTATGGGTTTTGCAGCCCCCACTCCTCCAAAACTGCAATAGAATTACAGGTGTACCACACTGCTTTTCTAATTAAACAATCTTCCAAATGCTTATCATATGTTATATTATGTTATGTTAATTTGGTATTTATAAAGCGCACAGCTACTCCCAGGAGTGTCCCGGCGCTAAGCAAAAACCACATAACAACCGCAGAGAAGAGCACCAAATGCGAAACCTACAAAACGTATTAAAGTTGGAAAAGCCACGTCTTGAGCTTTTTCCTGAAGGTGAGCAGGTCCTGAACCTGTCTGAGGGCCAAGGGAAGGCTGTTCCATAGGTGGGAGGCGACCACTTGAAAAGATCGACCTCCGACCCGAACAAGTGAAACTTTAGGAACAGGAATCGAGAATTGAGTTGAGGACCTCAGAGTACGTTGGGGAGTGTAATGGGGAAATCTTTGTCTGAGATAAGGGGCTCCAATCTGATTAAAAGCTTTAAAAACCAAAATCAGCGCTTTAAAATGGATTCTTTTCTGAACAGGAAGCCAATGCAGGGATAACAAGAGAGGGGACGTATGAGTCCTAGGGCCTGCCAGGAAGATGGCCCTAGCAGCCGTGTTTTGAATCACCTGCAAGCGAGCAATTAAGTAACCGGGAAGTCCCAAGTACAAAGAGTTGACGTAATCCAATCTCGAGATTACCAGAGCTTGGACAATTGTCTTTCTGTGAGAGACAGAAAGCAGGGGAAGAAAGTTCTTCGCCATTCTTAAGATCCCAAAGCAAGTCCCGGCTACAGATTGGATCTGGGACTTCATAGAGAGCGTGGCATCCAGTCTGACTCCGAGGTTCTTAACCATGGTCACAGACGACCTGGGGGGGGTCAAATCCTGTGGCCACCAGTTATGCCAAGCCTCACATGGTCGAGGGCCAAAAAAGATCATCTCAGACTTATCAGGATTACATTTCATTTGATTATCCTTCAGCCACGAGAAAACTGCTGAGAGACATGAGTTTATTGCATGACCATCAAACTCAACACCCTCATATTCAGCTACAGAATTCTCTCCCCTTTAGAAAGACATTGAATTGTCTTTTCTATCCCCCTTCTCTCATAAAGAATTCCTATCCTTCACCCAGAAGACTCACTTTATGTCCTCCCCTACCACAAAACTACCTGTAAACTGCTCAGACCAATGCTCTTCACCCATCTCTCAGATAAAGAACAATTTCTTCAATCCTCTATTTGACAGAGCAAGCAAAGGATTATCAATAAGCCTATTTTTTGGAAAACCTGGAGGGACAAACGTTTGCTTTGGATTCACCAGCCCCTGTTAAACTATTCTTTTATTACATTTCCTCAAGCACAACTATTATACAATCTCCCAAAAACACACTGTAACAAATGTAGGGTTTTACCCATTCTGTGTCTATGGGAAAATGTGTTCGTACATAAGGCCCTTAATACTTTATTTGAAGTGATCACCCATGCTTTAACTACACTGTTATCACATGTTCCTATCCCAATTTATGGTAATCAGATTACCCCCCTACTTTCCAAGTCCCCTACTGCTTCACCCATCTGCAAACTACTTACTAAGACCCAAGGCAACAGAGATAAGTTGGTGGTTAAATTACAATGGGAAAAGGTTTCCAAATGTCATGGCCTATCAAACTTTGGGATAAAATATGGTTGAAACCGCGCAAGACATCACTATCTGCTAACACAACTCAAACTTTATTTTTCATTTATAATAGACTATAATAGACTTATGATTACCCCAGCTACTTTACACAGGATGAATTCAGAATGCTTGTCAAACAATTTGTCATGTAGCACTCTCTCTACAGATTAATACCATATTCTCTTTTCTTGCCCATTACATATCAATTTTGGCTGAAGGTTTGGATCCAAATGAATTCTATTTTTCACACAAACATTCCATTTGATTATCTTTGTTTGAAGCCTTTCAGATGTTGGGCAAAATAGTGCTTGAAAAACTGTTATACTTGATTTATTAATTGAGTTGCTTTTCAGCAAATTACTAAGCACTGCAAGCATTCCACTGCAGCGACGCTCCTCCGCAATGGCGGAGGAGCGTCACCCCACTGCCTGGCTCGGATTCAGTAAATGAAAAATAAAACAATGTCATTTTTTGTTTTTGTTTGCTCCTCTGAGCCAGTTTGTGATGGGAGGGGCAGGGCATTGGGAGGAGGAGTGCGACATGCACTCCACTCCCAAAGTGCGCATATGTGTTTTGGCCGGCCATCTCAGGCTGACCAAAACACACGTGCGCTCTTAGGTTTTCTCCAGCCTGGCTGCATTGAGCAGCCAGGTTGGAGAAACCCCACAGACTCCCTGGTCTGAGCACGGTGTCTTTCCTGCCTGCTCGCACCAATCCCAGTGCTGCTCTCACAAGAGAGCAGCGCAGGGATTGCAGGGAGTCCATGACGTGGCCCCAGTGCTTGCTGGGACCAGGAAGGACAGAGACCGAGCATGACGCGGGAGGCAGCTCAAGGTAAGTTTTTACTTTAAATTAATTTTTTATTATAAAGCGCTTCCCCTCCTGCGCTACCTCCACCCACCCCACCACCTCTTTATTGTGGCGGCCGTGACTGTTCCACTGAGCTTTCTTTTCAAGCCTGGTGGTAGAGCTATTATCATAGACTCAACAGAGAATACGTTACCCCTATTTTACTAGTCATTAAAAGAGACATTATTTGGTCACCATTTACCATCTTTTTGGATACTTGTGCTCGAAACTCTACCACTCACCAGTCTCTACTAGAAGAAGTACTTTAAACTTTATGATTTGTATTAGTGCTCACCCTCATTTATAGTATACTCATAATTGCACTGATTCTATGTTACTATTGACTATCTCTACACTTATATTCCCACTCTCCTAACTTTCACTCTAATCCGATTCGGTCTACTATTAATACTCTCCTACTTAACTCTATCTCACTCTCTTTTCTTAATCTTATTTACAATGATTTATATGCAACATATTTTGTATTATTGAGATGTGTTTATTTACAAAACTCTTGTAGTTATCCTTATCCTCACAACTTTTACTATAAATTATGTACCACTTGTTGCAATTATGTTTAATAAACTCCATCTTTAAACTAAAAAAAGCTGTCTTCACCTTAGTCTTCCTACTAGGTTTTTTGTTACATCTTTAGGGTAGCTTTACTCATGTTCATTAAAATTAGGACACTGCCTTCCTACTATTAATCAGGCTAAGTGTTATTTCTAATATAGCATGTCCCTTAAATCCTCCAGATTTGCAGACCTAGGTTCTAGCCAAAGAGTTGAACTCTGTAAATTGCCCTGACGGGATAGGTATGTTTGTTGCAGTCTTTGAACCATGTGTAGTTTATTACCTGCAAATAAGTCATCAAATGTTAAAATGCCAGCTGCTCTCCATGTTGTCATGTCATGAATTCCTGCTACTTCTGTGAAGCTCATTTAATCACCAAAATGTTAAAACAGGTGCACAATGACAGATGTAGTTGATCAAAGCAGAACTTGATTCCCACAATATTGGGACATATCCATTATCAGGAGGGAGTTGTGATCCTCTTATCACATTGCTCATGTATTGATCCTCTGTAACTGGCAGGGCCTCTGACGTTATCTAATCCTTCATCTCACTAATAGAATGGCTGAGAGTTTATGAGTTCAAGTCTTCATATTAGGGCAACATTAGCTCTGATTTATTTTGCCCTTGATACTTAATACTATCCTGCAAGAATTCGATTTAACATCAGTTATGAATAAGCAGCCCCCGGGGAAAACCGACATTACTCCCACTTTTATCGGAAGAGGGTGTGAGACTATTATTGATTTTATTTTTGTTTCTACGCCTTTTTATTCCCTGACCACAGATTTTTTAGTAAAGGCAAGTGTACGTAGCGACCACAATCCTATTTGTGTCTCAACAGGATGGTCTTGCGTACACAGACACATTAAGGAGGGGTCGGGAGTTCCTTTAAAATTGGTAGAAGCGGGAAGGAGTCTAAAGTGAGGGCAAATTGTCCCAGAGCAACTTCATGAGTCCCTTTTAATCCAGTGTTGTAGAGAGTTTGCCAACTGTCATGATAGTGAGACCAGTGCATCGGATATCATGGATGCATTTGGAAATATGTCCAGTGTCATAGGGAAGTTATTACAGGTCCCAGGCGGGGCCTGTAAGCAGCCAGGACCAAGATGGGTTGACTCAGTGTTTTCCCAGGCATCTAGGACATTGAAACAGGCCTTGGGAGTCACGCCTCGAGATCAGGTGGCTGTTAAAAGCCCTCAGAAAGCCTACAAGGCTGCTATAGCAAACTGTAAGTCTACCTTGAAGGAGGAGGCCTGGATTGATTTAGTTGAGGCCAGCACATTGAGAAATAGCTTAAAGTTCTGGGGTATCATTGTGAGAAGTTGGTATATGCTGTCCACTAATTAAAGTGGGCACCCTGTACCAGTCCAAACAACCCTTATTGTGATTTAAGAGGTCAAAGATAACCTTAGAAAGCTATCCAAGTGGTAGCTGTGGAGAGCAGCCTTCAGGCTTTGTCTTGAAGGAATGTTAGAGATACAAAGCAATGGGGGGGGACGTCACTAGGACCTGGGTAAAATACGGTACAGAAAGGGAGTGGTCTCAGTGGAAACCAACTATGACATAAACATCATCATCACCTGTAAAATCAATTACAATGAATGTTTATTTACATTTGAACAAATTTAATCATGTTGAACATGCGTTTGACCCTGGAGCCTGCGGGCCTCACACTGTCAGTTTCTCCACTACTTGCCGTGGTGGACATAGGGTGCCCCCCACGGTCCTGATGAAGACACTACTGTAAGGACTAGATTTTCCTACACTACCCATGGGTCGAAACGTCGACAGCGCTACTTTTTTTTTTTTCCAAATGTAGATGACAGTGATAGATTCACTGCGTCTTTCTTAACATTTTGGTTGTGTAAATAGTTTAGCCTTGGTTAAGGCTGGATAGGCAATTTATGTTTTGGATGTATATATTGGTCACTGCCCTCCCTCTCTCACTTACCCTCAATTTCACACATTGCTGCACTACTCCTTCCCTCCCCCTTTTGGGGCACCTATGCCCAATTCTAGTGACAAATGTGTCTTTTGAAGGAATGTTTAGAAGCTTCTTTTACCACATGGCAATCTTTTTGTATTGGTTAGATGAAAAGAGAACCACACAGTAGTTATAAAAATATGTATTTATTATTATAACGTACTCTAAATACTTCTCAGTATCTGCTACACGCAGATAAACACAAAGCACACAATACTGTAGCACAGAAATAATGGTAAGTAGCACTAATACACAGTGGGCTCCAGGGGAAGACCAAACCATATACTAAAATAGTAGTATAAGAACCACGACTCGAGTCAAGACAGTGTCTAGAGGATGTAGAATCGCTGGGATCCCAAGGAACCACCCAAGATGAGTAGGTAGGGACCCCACGGAGGACGGGTGCAGTGTGAGAACACGACCGCTAGCTACGTACAATTCAATGGGAGAGTCACAGTTGCAGTTTTAAAGTTTAAGGACCCTTCCCAGTGGATTATGAGGAAGCCCTTAGGATCATAGGTGGTTGGAGAGCCACCCCACCCGTGGATACAGTTGTACCAGAGTTACCTATCCCAGGGAAGCTGGGTGCATAGGGCTGAAGTGGTGTCGGAAACCGCCTTCGATCTCAATGGAGGACTTCCAGGAAATGCCACTGCGGGAAAGAAGAAAAGTGTCTGATGGAATCCAAGTGTGCATTCTTGATGAAGAGTACTTGGAAGCAGAGGAGACAGAGTCTGGGTCACTCAGGAGTGACCAGGGGCTCGGTAGACGAATGCCCACCGATGTCGGGTGATTTAGGTGCATTGAGGGGGTTCTTGACTCTGCAGCCACCGGGACCAGAAGACGTTGAGGACAATCAGGAGCCGGATACGAGCTGTCCCACGAAGGATGTCGAGTGCTGAGGGGTCGGTGTCCGGCTGAAGTGCCAACAAGCCTTGGCAGTGGCAACCCATGAAGATCGTCAAGAAAGGTTATGGTTCAGACCAGCAAGGTCCAGGAGACTCACCAAACATGGGGCAGTCAACCCTCAAGAGGACCCACAGGCCAGAGGCACAGGAGTCGCAAGGAGACCTCGAGCAGAATTACAAAGCAACAGCCCACGGAGCACTCAGTGCAAGGAGGCCAAAGTTCTTTGGTGGAAATGGTGCCAGAGGTTGGTGCTACTAGGATCCCAGTGCACTTGTTTTGGGAACACCAACAAGCATAATCGCCAACAAGCGTATGCACTTGCAAAAGTACGCGGTGCACAGGGGTACAGGTATTGCAGCCCCCACGAGGGATTCTGACCTCAAACTTGGTAAGAGCGCAGCTCGGACCGCGACGGACGTGGAACCCACCTCCTGTGTTGCTGGAGCCTTCGGAGTCTGCAGGAGCTCAGGATCAGCAGACCGGTCAATTGCGTTACGGTGCCTACGAATGCAGGGGAGTGACTCCTTCACTCCAAGGGAGATATCTTTGGTTGTCCTTGATGCTCCACAGGTCCTGCATGGAGCCTGTATGGTGCATGGGCACAGACGATGCTTCAGATTGAGAGGGAGACGAAGTCGGGACCAAATGAAGTCCAGCGAAGTCCAGAGTGTCCAGATGGTCGAAGTTCAGTGGTGTCTTGATCAGAATCTTGTCCACGTCGAATCTAGGGCCCTACAGCCAGGTAAGCCCTATTGTACCCCCGGGAAATGGTTGGACAGATTCAGGGGACTCTCTGAGGGGATGGTCTGGACAGTGAGGAGATTACTCCCATGTCCTTTGTCCAGTTTCACGCCAGAGCAGGAGCCAATGGCTCCCAGGACTGGTTTGAACTGGACTATGCACAGGGACACCAAATGTGCCCCTCATGCAGACTTTCGGTCACTGGCAAGCGCACCCACCCAGGCCTAATACACTAAATCTTGTCTGGGATGTGGTCACACCCCCCTGTGACAGGATGCCTATTGTTCTGCCTTCCCCTGCTCGAGCTTGGCTCAGCAGCAGGAGGGCAGAAATGTGTCTCTAGTCAACAGCAACCATTTTGGGCTGCCCGGGACTAGAAGGCTGGTACCGGGAACACCAGGGACCTCACAAAACTCGTTTTTGATGGGTGGAATCATACCTCCGGGTGTGGGTGTATGATTCCACAATGTTTGACACCAAACACGATAGGGTTACTTTCAGCCGTTTTAGAGTTGGTCATCACGCGGTCGCATAATGCCACTCTATATGTCGTAAATGGCTGTACCACTAACAACCCGGGAGAATGGACTCGTAGGCTGCAGGGGTGTCCTGCTCATGCAGTGGCACCCTCTCACTTAGAACCATGCACCCTGCCTTCAGGATTGTCAAGGCCTGCTATAGGGGTGACTTATAGGTTTTAAGTGTAGTGACCCTTAGACATAGTAAACCTATATCCTAAGTAAGTGGTGCACGCACCAACTTACACAGCTGCAATGGCAGGCCTGTAGATCCATTTTGCATGGCCTCTCATGGGTGGCATAATACATGCTTCAGCCCATGGGAGGCCTCTGGAGTACCTATGCCCTGGGTACATGTGTATCATATACTAGGGACTGACAGGGGTACCCCAGTATCCAATCTGAAGTGTACCTAAGTACATGACATAACATTTTAGGGAGAAAGCAGATGGGTTGGGGTCCTAATTAGCAGGATCCCAGTCAGTTTAGTCCAAACAGTGTAACATGAAGCAAAAAGTGTGGGTAACCATAAGAAGCAGATCCTACTTTCCCACAATCATTAACAGTCCCTTCATAGCTGGAGACAGTGGCAACTTACTGGATGCCCATATTACAGAGGATGAGTGGATAAACCATTTTGAGGGTATCTTTCAGTCGGACACTCTGCTATCTGAAAGGCAGGAAAGGGTGGAAGGCAAGGCGGAACTCGTTTTTACTACACAAGAGGTAAGAGCTGGTATTCTGGGACTGTCCTAAAACAAGACCTCAGGGCCAGATGGGATTCCGCCAGATCTTTACATCGCCCATGTGGAAACCTGGGTGCCTGTACTTACAGCTGTCATCAACGCATCAGTCCAGGTCGGCCTCCCAGACTCTTGGGCCCTATCGACCATAGTCCCGGTGTTTAAAAAGGGGGATCGGGACAGCACTCTCTGCTACAGGCCCATCTCTCTTTTGGATTCTGTGGTGAAGGTGGTGGGCCGTATGGTACTGGATAGGCTTGTATCCTGGGCTGATGAAAACAACTTTTTAGCCGAGATACAATATGGTTTCCCCCCAATTCGCTCCACGGTGGAACAATGTTTAAACCTGTATATGGTCTTGAATAAGTACACCGTGGCCCGCTCCAGCTCCATCCACCTAGCCTTTATGGACCTGTCCTCAGCGTTCGACTGTGTAAATAGATCAAAGCTGTGACAGTTGATGTCCTCTATTGGCATTGACAGGGATATCGTTTTATTTCTTAGGGACCTTCATAGAGATTCAAAAGCGGCTGTTCGCTATTCAAAAGACCTCAAAGTGACCCACACGTTTGACATCAAGAGAAGGGTGCACCAGGGGTGCATATTAGCCCCCTTTCTTTTTAATCTATATATCAATTCCCTCGAAAAGGCCCTTTTGGACATAAAAGCTGATTGCCCCCATGTAGGCAAGCATAGCCTGCTGGTCCTCCTATATGCAGACGATGCTGTTCTCATGGCGAGGATAGCAAGGGGTCTACAACTCCTACTGAACTCTTTTGTTCATTTCATGGAGAATTTGGACCTGACGGTTAATCATACCAAATCATTTGTCTTGCAGGTGGGAATCCATAAAGCTAAGCAGTCTACCTTTAAGTTAGGAACCTCCTCAATACCTAAGACTAATGTCTTCTTCTCTTTGGGAGTAGTGTTTGATGATACCTTGAGTTGGGGCACCTTGCTTTCTCGCAAGAGAGGGGACCTAGTCAAAGCAACTGCAGCTGTTTTTAGCTTTGCTTCTAGAGTGGGGGGGGCCCAATAGGGGCCCTTTTGAAGATTTATAAAGCGAAATGTATTTCAAGGGCCAGCTACGGGAGCAAGATATGGGGTCATATTGGGGTAGAGGCCCTGCAACTCACTGAAAATTCATTCCTGCAACGGGTCCTTTCAGTACCGCAAAGCATCCCATCCTACGTTGTGCATGAAGAGCTGGGGATGCCTTTTCTTTCAGATGAATTGGCTTTCCATTCACTAGCATTGTGATTAAAGATTTGGGCTAAGCAAGAAAATGCACTCAGTAAAGATATTTTAAAGAATTGTCTTTCTCTTAACCATGTAGTGCGCATCCGATGGCTCCAGTATATAAGAGTAGACCTCTCTAGGCTAGGTAGGGCAGAACTATTTGATAACCCCGATCTTATATGCAAGAGGGACTTTGCCTGTGCTAAAGAGTGTTTTTTAAGTAGGAGCTGCTGCGAAAGAGAGGAAACAGAGCTGTGTAAGCCCAGCGTGCATAGGTACATTGCGTTAAAAACTGTACCAACCACTGAACCATATCTTTTAGGGCTTAAAAGCATTCTTGATTTCTTGATTTCTTTTTATTGACGAGGTTTCTACTATCTCCTGACACAACCATGTGGCGCTCATAGAGGTCAGTGCCTCATGCCCTGTGGCTGCGACGGTCAGTCTCCTCAGGACATGATGCACTTTTTAATGTTTTGTAGTTTTTTACGCGGCTCCCAGAAAGTTATTTATTATCCCTATTCTTAAAAAGGCTTGTTTTAGGAGGGTGAGAGCAGCTTTTATCTTTTTACAACTCCTCTCTAGTGATACCGTTTTGTACACGCTTAACTTTTTATGAGTTGCTGTTAGACTCAGGTCAAGTTGTGATTAATCTTGGCATTGGGATTCATCAATCTCTACCCTGTAATTAGACTACCCTGGTTGTACTGTATTGCGAATTTGTAATCTGCTGAAGTTTTATTGATGTTTGTATGACTTTTATGTTTTTATTTGTAAAACCGAATAAAGTATTTTTTTGATGATGAGCTCTGATTTATTTTGCCCTTGAGATCCAACCACAGTACCTTCAGATGATTTGATTGCTGTTAGATGTTTATGAGTACTTTCCTTCCTGAACAGACATGCCATAAGATGATTCTCCTCTCCATAGCTGAGTGTCCTAGACATATTTTCCTTGTTGTTAAATAGCCGGAGGCGTTACACAAAAGCACTAAAGTCAGTTTTTGTATGTGAAGCTCTCTCCCAGAGTGATATCTGTAACCGTTCCTATTTCTTAGTTACTTATATTGTATTCTTATCTAGATGTTTGATGTCTTTTTAACCCAGTGAGAGGTTTGATTGCATATACCCCAGATGTCCACCTTGAAGAACTTCCACTCTTTCAGTGTACTACCAGTCAATCAGCGATTGTCTCAGAAGTATTACACAATGGAGTTCTTGATAATGCGCCTATAGACCGCATCCTGTACTGAAATAGCTTGGAGTCTCCATGTTGGAATGCACACGATCCTCTTACCTCACAGCAAGCATTCCAGTACCAGATTATGATAAAAGAGTGTGCATCCTAAGTGATCTACTCACGCTTGTATTTGGTTAGAGTGTTGAATCATGTCAAATTAACTTGTGCACCCTTTTGGGTGTAGATTGTGTCATGTTTGATTAAGTTCCAACATTGCAGACAGTTTGTGAAGTCTTCTGTGTATCATCACATTGGGGCCAGGTAGTGGCGGGTAGGACCTATCCAGCCCAAATTTGAGAAACAAATGAAGTCTCATCCCAATTTGCTTGGAGCGCACAACAGTTCAAAAATATGTGCCTGCAGCATACCCAGGAAATCCTATCTTATCTTATTTGCATACTATTGCTAGTGGGTCAACAACTAAGGAGCCCTGCACTATTAAGTATCTGCCTTTTGGGTCAAACCTGGTTTGATATTCCACTACGAGAATTCCCATCTAAGTCTATAGTAATGACGACATCACATCTAGAGAGTTGTGGGAATTTTTGGGAAGTCCCAGTACAGACAGGGTAACTGAGCTCAGATTGTGACAATCTGAGCCTTTTCCCACTGATGATCTGGGGCTTAACTGTACTGTTGAATCCAAAACTGAGCACGATGTACACAATTTTAGCATTTGATCCAGACAATAGCAACGTTGAGCAGTCCAAGGAACTCATGGATGTAGTGGAGTTTAAGACTTAGAATGCAAAAGACATCAGATAACAAATAATAAAGATGTTCAATGTGTATATAAGGACCCCCGCTACTAATATCTGTTCCCAGGGCAGGAAAATACAATTAGTTCAAAACAAATTCCTTGTCAACTTTTATTCTGTTCAGCATTAAAGAACATAATTGCTATGTGATAATGGAAAAGGCTAAGTGTACACAAAAGAGTGTATTAAAAACATTTTATTCATGCAAAATTACTTAAAAATTATTTTTGATTAACACCGCCTGTGAGATCACATGGCAATTAAAAACAACGAATATCGCAATCTCATTCAATGCATTGAAACAACAAGGATACATTTCATAGTTTCAACAAATGCAATCCTATGGTCAGATACTTTCAATACAATAATCACAATTTTGCAACCATGTTAATATACGACAATAACAGTGTTACTAATGAATATAAACATAATTGTCAAGGATGCTTGAATGAAACATTTGATCTAGGAAGAGAGAACAAATATTTTCCAATGCATATATTCTTGTTGACACACACAATGGGGTGGCCTTGATCGTCGATGGATCTACATGGACTCAAGTCAACCCTATTGGCCTATATTAACATGGTTGCATAATTGTGATTATTGTATTGAAAGTATCTGACCATAGAATTGTATTTGTTGAAACTATACATATGAAATGTATCCTTGTTGTTTCAAAGCACTGAGAGAACAATGAGATTGCGATATTCGTTGTTTTTAATTGCTATGCGATATCACAGGCAGTGTTTATCAAAAATACGTTTTCAATGTAATTTTGTATGAATACATTTTTCTTTAAATGCACTCTTTTGTGTACACTAAGGGCCTGATTCACAGAACTAACTTACGTCAAAAACGTAAGTTAGTACTTTTTGGTATTCACAGAATACACTTACTCATTTTGGTATTCACAGAAGGCACTTACTCATTTCGGTATTCACAGAAGTTAGGAGTCCTAACTTTACTACTCCTAAACTGAGAAAAATCCTAACTTTAAGACTTTCGGTATTCACAGAAGGCATTTAGGAGTCCTAAAGTTAGGACTACTAACTTCTGTGAATACCGAAATGAGTAAGTGCCTTCTGTGAATACCAAAATGAGTAAGTGTATTCTGTGAATACCAAAAAGTACTAACTTTACTTTTTGACGTAAGTTAGTTCTGTGAATCATGCCCTTAGCCTTTTCCATTATCACACAGCAATTATGTTCTTTAGTGCTGAATAGAATAAAAGTTGCCATGGGATTTGTTTTGAACAAATATAAAGTATTGTTCAGCCAGTACTTTAGTGTATAAAATGAAAGTACTTTATTTCAACTCTACACACAACTTAATTGCTATACATAATCAACAGACATCAGTCATGAGTGATATTAATGAGAAATAGTCACCACAGTAATCTGGGTGCACAGTCGTTCGTGTTACTGTGCATTGGCCCTTGACATTTTTTTTAAAGCCTCAGTAGAGTTAATGGGGACAGGAACATCTCATTGACACAATTTGCTTCAGTTGTATAAAAGCCCTCTACTATTCTTACCACCTCGGGGTTCAATCCTTTAGTACCTTTTCTGTCCTTGATATGTCTTCTGTCCGACACAGACTACACCAGTGTCTGGCCAGCATGGATCGCTGTTCACTGTGATCTGCACAGCATGACCCAAAGAGCATTGGTGGGAGTGATCCTACCCTGGGCCAACAGGCTGGTGTGTGAACAGCATCACCGGTGCTGATGAGAGGAGAGTGGATAGAGCTCCTGCACCAAATGAGGATGCATGCAATGAAGCTGTCACACTTGCGGCTCATTTGCTCATGCAGCTGAGATCTTCCTTGAGCCCAAACAGAAAAAACAAGGCAGACAAACTATTTGCCCACACTTTGTTGACTTGATGAGCATGTTGTTCTTGATGGAAGCCCATTGGCAAGTATGCCTCTCCTCTGGCACTCTTGTTCCCCAATATTTTAGGCAGGGAACTTGGCAGGATCCTAGTTACTTTGAACTCCGAATCCACTGTGCCCTGCGGTCTGATTCCACTGCTGGATCAAATTGGGATCCCTGGACTTCACCCTCATAGAATAGTGCAAGTCCCTCTTGGAAGCAGCAGTGGATGTGTTCAACCTTTGCTGTCACGACTCCTTCATGCCTTTGCTCCTTTTGAATATTATCTTCCTCTTGCAGGAGCACCTGCAATGCCCCTCCTATGCAGTAAGTCAGCTCTCTCCCTTTGGTGAGGGTGCAAGCAGTCTGTCCTGGCAACAGTGGGTCTATTTCCTCAGGTTACTGATTACAAACCTGGCAAGACGAATTGGCAGTAATTATACCCAAACATGGAGCTCAAAATGTTTTTTGGTCACTACTGATTACACAGATCCATGATACCTTATTGGTTCATTGAACTCTGAATGAAACAATCTCTAAATCAAAAGCATATCAGAAGCCTGCTAAAATTAACTACAGGGAAATTGGGATCCTGCCTGAAAAAACAATCTAAGGAATCATGAATGTGTGAACCCTCTACATCACAATTCCCCATAAGCATGGAGTAAAAGCTAAATTGAATTTCTGGGATACCGAGATGCAACAAAGGCAACACTAGCTTAATTAATTGAATTTACTAAACAGTTTGCCAGCCTATTCAAAGCACAGCAAGGATAAAACAACTAACTTTACCACTATCAAATCTCTATTTTATCTTAGTTACACTGATATGGACTTTCAAGAACTTTAAACAGTTTAACAACAACTTAAATGAATTTTATTAACAGAGAATTATAAACTCAAACACTCATGCAAAGTACACACATGTTTCAACATCAAACTCAATATTTAGAGCAGACATAAGCAGATATCACTAATCCATAAACCACGCCCACATAAGCTTGCTATGGAGCGAAACCACCCAGCTCTAGCACACACAAGAGTCTACTGTCTTTTTTCAAGCAATATATCCAATGTGTTTGTCCTGACTAAGAGGATAAGACTTCACTAATAAGCATCCGGAGAGGTAATTCTTACACCGTTGCTACAACCACAGAATAACAGATGAAGAGAATAAAGCACAAGAAGAATCACAGAAATGAAATGCAAACAAAAATAGACTTTAATGGTGGTGATATCCCATCACTGGATATTTCCCCATCTTTATCACCCCCTAGGAATACACATCATGGCAGGGATGATGCAGATGGTGATACATAAATCAAATGGAGGAGAGATGAAGGGTTGCTCCATTATAAAAGGAGACAAGGACATGCGGAAGTCTGCCCCATGCAATAAAAAAAGAAAACCAAAGAAGTGGGTTGCAACTTAGGAATAAGGAAAATGTTCATAGGTTCAATTCTTGGTTTTGGAAATAGCCAACATTTAGTCACTTTACAATACTATTATTTTTCTAATAAAACAGAGGTTCAGAAAAGGATGGCATGAGAAAATAATGTTGTAGGGATGTTAAAGGGTGAATCTTCCCCTGTAAAGTAATACAAAAAAACACGTAAGATTGGGTTTAAATCATGGAAAGGTGCTGCATATGGTGAAAAGTATGTTGGCACTTTTTACCATTAAAAGGGCTGATTGGATGGATCAGGGCTATGTGTAGGTCCCTCAGGAGCTCTAGGCATGAATTACAATATACACCAGACAACCCACTTATGAAAATCTAAACAGGATATTCACACTGGAAAATCCAAACTGGACAAGTTTCAAGTACAAACCATGAAGGTTTATTTGAAATTTAGAAATCATTACAGGAAACAAAATGCAATAGTTATTTAATTCAATTAAAAATATTCCAAATGCAAACAAATGTGAATCAGTATAGGCAATGGAAGCTGAGCCCTATTCTAGTTAATAGTCAGAAACAAATACAGCCTAGCACACGCCAAATAATAAATCAAAGAGCAAGTAGTCATAGGAACTGCTCAGTTTAAAGGCAGGAGAGAATAATGAAAAATCTTATGAGAAGATTGACAAAGACTCTGCCTTCAACAGGAGCATGGAAAAGTCCTGACTCATTTCCCAGCACCACATTTTATATAGTCTTTTCGTAGCAGAAATTTAAGCACTTACCATGGTATGAAGTCGCACCATGTATCGTACACCTAAAATTGCAACAGTACAAGCCAATCATCATTTAGAAGTTACATTACGTAAAACAAGCTCACTCTAAAATCTCTCCCAAACTTAATATACAATTATGGCTTTTAGCCTAAATACAGGGGAAACGACATTGGATTACTAAACAATAGCTGTTTGAAATATATGAATAAACCACAGTTCTATTAGTGAAGATATCAAACTTGAACGTTTAAAAATTGTAGTTCCTCAGGCAGCAGGCAGTAGGCAGTGAGCCCGTAAATTGTTACAGTTAAAAAAAAAAGCACCACAAGACAAAAGCATAAAACTGCTGAATTATGAGTGATTTTACAAACCCTGAAGGACTCTTCTTTAACATTAGCTGCACAGACATAAATGAGAAAGCACATTTAATATGCACAGTACAACACATGAAAATGGATTTGAGAGCTTGTCGTGTCAATTTTAAAATGCTACATCATAAAAATACATCACACTTACATTATTTGTGTCTCATCCATATTATTCAATCACATGTTTTTTTTATAATTCTAATTTAGCTTCATCAAGTAAAAATCAAAAGTCTGGTATGTAGAGGCCCGTTCCGTCATCACATACTCTGTGGCCTTATTCTGATATTCCTGCACATATTCACGAGGGAACTGCACCCAGTTGAGACTCCAGTGACTTTCCTGGACATTCCACCACTACCATTCAAAAAGCCAAACAATTGTAAACAATATCTCTTGATGAAAGACTGAAAAAGCAAACAAAACAACATGCAATACACACCTGATACTGCAGGCAGTTGAAAACCTATGCATGCCATGGTGTGGCCTCAGAATAATGCGTGACTTCGAATTTCTCACACACACACACATGAAAATATAGATGACCTTTCTCTGATACCACCATGACACCCCGTCTGTGTCAGAGGAAAGTAACAGAATAACAGAGAGTTAGGTACCCAAAAACACAGAAGAGAAAGTAGACAAAAAAGATGGGACTGCAGCCAAGTGATAAAAAAGACAATGTCAGAAAAATCCCTCAAAAAACAGAAAAATACAACAACAGGGCAAAAATGCAGTTCCAAACATCATGGAAGAGAAAAAAAGGTTACAGTAAAGAAGGGTTGGGTTTGGAAATGAGAGAGATTGGCTCAAGTAGCACTGCAGTGCATAATTTACTTGCCTTTTGAAAGTGATCTTCAAGATGGTTCAAGATGGTTCTTCCTGTGCTGACCAGGAAGGGCACGGAGGCCATGGTTTCTTCTGATGACATATTGACTTTAAAAGGTATTCTAAATAACCATTGTTTTGCCTTTCATTTAGACCTACCATCATGAACGGTCAGCAGGGAATTAGCAACATGATTACAAGCCCTCTTTCCTGGTCTCTTAAAAAATCCTAGTCATCTGGCTCTGTAAACCCTTCCGTAGAGCCAGCCCACAAAGACCTGTTTTCTGATCAGCCACTGGTTCCTGGGCTGACAAATGAAGTGCAGTGTGAGTATGTTATGGGAAATCTTTCAACATAATGATTGAACAGTATTATGAGCAGCAAAATGTGTGACACAGTGCCTATCTGGTCTTCCTTTCCACTTCTGCATCCTCTTCTGATACAGAGCCTGGTGAGGCAGATGTTTGCTTGGAGCCGCAAGAGTGCAGAAAATCATTAAATGGAGCCAGGTTGTGCAAGTACTGCCGTAGTTCCCTCAGATATGGAATCATAGATTAAAGGGTAACATTAAAGGTTCATGGACAGGCTGTTTAACAGTGGTGTGGCAGAGCACAGGCCCTACCTGTAGACATACCATTCTGAAGATCATTCAAAAGCCTTAGTTTCTTCATTTGCGGATTACTCAGTGTCTCATCCCTGATTATACTCACATGTCCCAGTAGCATTTTTATAATGGCTAAAAAGGGCAGAATCAAAGAATGAATCACTGCTCTAGCACACATTACAAACAATACAGAGCACACTGAAATGGAACCCTTCCACTTAATATCCCCTCTTTCTCCCCAAGGGGCATGGTCTGATTCAGAATTGCAAGCAAGACAAGTAGCAGAAGCTACAAGACATATTATCACAAAAATCTCTTGTCCAAAGTAAAAGACTACTTTGACAGACCAACAAAGGACCTGATTTAGAGTTTGGGAGGCAGGGTTCTCCATCATGGATGTGAAGGAGTAACCTGTCTGACAAATCCTCTGTCTGCCTGCCTCATTTAGTGTTGGACAGGCTATGAGCATTCTGTCGTCGGAGCCATCGTTGGCTCTGCCAAAGTAATACTACCTCCAATGATTTGACAGATTAGGGGATATCAGAGGAAGGAGTTCACAATGCCTGTCCTATTTATGTGTAAAGTGTAAAGACTTTTTTTTCCTGTCCATTACTGCCAGGAAAAAATATGACAGTAAGCAAAACACACAAATGACCCCCACATGGTATGGGGACCATTATTTTATTATCTTACCAAAACAAATTGCCAAAGTGGGATTTTGTTTTTGAAAAACAAAAAACTTTTGAAACATTTTAGACGTTACTTTCAGTCAAACGTTTCCTACATTGACAGGAGCAGCCATGACAGCAGTTCCTGTCAATGTAGAGAGTTGTCCGCAGGGCCAACAGACAACTGTAAATTAGGTGTGCGATGGTCCCTCGGGATGGCAGAGGTATTGTCCTCCACAATCTAGAGGGAGTAAACTCCGCCCGCCAAACTTTAGGAAAGGCCCACAGTCATTCTAACCAAGATGGTTCTACCCTGTTCAACATTCTGCTACAACTGTAAGACTCTTCTCTGCTCAGTTCTTTGCTAAATGTGAACATCATTTCCTTCCATGCTGAGAACACCGGGTCATGTTATGAACATGTGTGTTTGCATATGGCAGAGTGGTTGGTCTGTTTTTTTTTTTTTTGCAATTACATTGTCAGAAGTGTATACGTTTAATTTGAAAACTCATAGGGGCATATTTATGAGAAGCTTGCGCCGCCATTGTGTCACTAATCTTAATGCGACGGCGGCGCAGGCAGTACTCCATATGTACAAGCTGACGCACACGGACAAATGCGTTTGTTCTTGAAGGCCTGAGTAAAAAAAAAACTGAGTAAAAAATGGCTGCGCAACGCACAAAGTACGATATTCAAGGTAGATGTTCCCCTGTAAATTGTAATGTAATACTAACGCAGTGAAATTTATGGTTTGTCAATGTGTGATGCATCGTCCACAAGCAGCGCGCAAAGCCTGAAATGCATCAAACCTTCTGCGCATCAGCAACTCAGGCATAGGTAATGACGCAGTGGCTGTGGTACAGAAAGACAAGCCACACAAAACAATTTGGCAAGCCCAACTACGCCATGGAGGTGCTCATTCTGCAGCTGGGAGTTGCGAGGAGACCACCACCAGCGCAGGCTGTTTTTTGCCAGCGGTTTTCCCTCATTGACCACAGGGAGGATGAGGTCAGGAGATTTTACAAACTCAAGAGGGACTCCATTATAGAATTGCTGAACAAGATAGTGCCAGGGCTCCAGCCACCACCTGCCAGGCCCACTAACATCCCTCCACAGGTAAAGCTGATGGTAGTCTTCCACATGCTGGCATCTGGTTCCTTCCAGATTATAACAGCCAGAGTGGCAAGAATACCACAACCATCATTGTCTGCCTTCCTACCCTCTGTCCTGGATGCCCTCACCTGCCTCATACCCCAGTACCTCCTCTTCCCCAACACCCAACAACAGCAGCTGGAGGCCAAGCAAGGTTTTTTATGCCATTACGGGATTTCCCTATGTGCTAGGTGCCATGGATAGCATACATATGCAAATGGTTTCCTGTGCAGAAACATAACACCTGAACAGGAACCCGAAGCACACCTACTCCATCAACGTCCAGGCCATCGTGGACCATCTGGGGATGTTCACCAATCTGATTGCAAAATACACAGGGAGCACTCATGATGCCTTCATCTTCAAGCACAGCCTCATCAATGAGCCCTTCCAGAATGGGTGATATTGGGATGACCTATTTGTTGGTAAGAAAATCTGAAGTACATCACATACCTACTAAAATTTTGAAATGTCTGCCAAAATAGCCATCACTGTGTCTGTCATATGCCATATGCCATATGTATGAAGGGTGTGCCTCATAATTGCACCATGCACCATGGTACATGTGTAATGCAAAACCCTACATCAAACATGATAATACACGCAAAGCAACTATGTGTGCCTTTGTATAGTGTAAAATTTTGGAGCAATGCAACACTGCACAAAATGCAGTGTTGCATCACTGTGATAAAGAAAGGGGTACCATGGGTGTGTGGGTGTCTCTATGCGACTCCCATGGTTTATGAGGCATGTCATGTATACCACCCCAGGTAAACCTGAAAATGCCTCAAATCAATTGGTCTCTCCAGGTCATGTGTAACATGGATAAATAACTTCAGTCCTCCAAGTCACTCCCGCTTCCTATGTGTGCTGCATACTGTGGCACACATACATAGACGATCATGCCTCTAAGGGTTCATTATGTGCAGGCAAGTGCTTCCTTCTGATCAAAGGCAATACCGCATGCGTTGCAGACACCCCAGCACCATGGTGAAAGTGTGTCTGTGTTTGTGCTAGGCAGCCCATTGTGTGCCAGTGCAGGGTGAAAGGACAGGAATGCGCTGTATGGCCTAAATACTGTGCCCTTTCACAGTGAAGCAGCACAGCACAGATAGGTGATTTGCTGCACTGCACAGTGCCACTTTTCCAAATATCTCAGCCCTTGGGTCATATGCACATAGTGGGAACAACGTACTGCAACATGTAGCCAATGATTTCCCACATTGACATGCCCTCACTAATTTGTCAATGACAGTAGCTGCAGATCATCAGTGAGTAGTAATGAATCATTTCACTCTGTGTGAATGGACGGAACCACATCATCTGCATTGGGTAATAAATGACAATAAAAACCATGGGCCCGATTCACAAAAGTAATCTGAGACAAAATCCTAACTTTACGACTTTCGGTATTCACAGAAGGCATTTAGGAGTACTAAAGTTAGGATTTTGTCTCAGTTCAACTTAAGTTTGTCTTAAGTTTAATTTAAGACCAAAACTTAAGATTAACTGAGACAAAATCCTAACTTTAGTACTCCTAAATGCCTTCTGTGAATACCGAAAGTCGTAAAGTTAGGATTTTGTCTCAGATTACTTTTGTGAATCGGGCCCCTAGTCGTAAAGTTAGGATTTTGTCTCAGTTAAGTCATGTAGGGCAGCAACAACAACAGTGTTCTGACAGGGACATATGTATGTGTGAGTCTCAAACATTTTGGCACTGTCACAGCCTACCTAGGGATGACCAACAGGCCAAAAATCAGACAAATATTCTGTTACTTGCACATGCAGTGAGTGCAAATGTCATAGAGTGGTGAAGACCCTCTCAAAAGACCTAATAACAGTTAGCTACAGGCCAAACATTTCTGTATGTAGAAGTGTCCAAAGTATCATGATGTGCTCAACTTTTGCTATGACACAGAGAACTGGAAGAGACATGTGAAATACAATGGCCAAATGTACATGTAACATGTATTGTCAAATACTGCAAGTAATGTGTATGAGTCATTCAGTACACATAACACACATGGACAGGAGTGTGGCTGTAACAATCAGCATAATCATTGACAGTATTATATTTTTTTCTAATTTCAGCTGACGACAGATATGGTCTGCAGCCATGCGTCATGACCCCAATTGCACAACTCCAGACTGAGCCGAAACGACAGTACAACCAGGCACTGGCCAAGATCAGGAACATTGTGGAATGTACATTTGGTGTGCTCAATTCCCGGTTCCGATGCCTGGACATGTCGGGTGGAGATTGCTATACTCGCCCTCTATGGTGTGCAAGATCATCCTTATATGTGCCATCCTACACAACATATGTGTACAGACAAATATCCCATAAGACGTAGACCATGAGGAGCAGGAACCAATGGGGGAGGAGGAGGATGACACACCATGGCTGGTAGGTGGTAACGCCACCACATTGTGCAGAATTGCTCTGTGTAAATTTACGTTTACTGGATAGAAAAAATCTCAGCTATGACAACTGAATTGTGCAAAATGTAAATAAATGTTTGTACTCATTCTTTTTTTGGAACTTGTATGTTACAGTCTCTGTAAACATCAAGTCACGCACATCTCCTCAACTTGAATTAGGCCTCAACATATAACAATCATGTTGTCTGACCCATTGATCTAGATGGGGGCATGGCTCTCATCAATCAATCCACCTATTCAGAATTGCAATTGGATGCAGTGCACTGCATTTAAGGGAGAGGACAGGCATGCCACATATCCACATCCAAAATGATCATTCCTGTTCTCACGCACTTGAGCAATGCAGTGCTGCACAGGTAGCAGTCTTGCAGAATTCTGCAGCAGCAAAATGTGTTTCAGATGGCACTCAGTGAGTGTTGAATACATACCACCAAATATGTCCATAGCTGAGACAATCAACTCAGTGTAGGAAGTCTCATCAATGTGGTAGCATGCACAACGGCACATGCACAATGGCAGCACTTTTCAGGAGCTAATGTAGTAGCAAATACCTTCACAGATCCTGATTGACAGTTGTCATGGATAAGGGTGGGCGTATTTGGCGGAGTACTACTACGCGGAAAACTCTGTGAATTCCGCAACTTCGCTCCACTTCCCACTTAATTAAACAGAGACCTCATATACTTTTGGTAAAATAACAAGTATCTCTGACTTTACATGCTAAAATGCATATAGTCATTTCAAAAAAGTGAAAATGAAAATTTAGCAAGCAGTGAGAGAGGTGATGATTTTGAGATCCTCCCTAACCTAGGGAGAAAACCAAGCAGATGCCCTGAAAACAAAGAGCACATCTTGCTGAACAATTCGGTGGTGGTCCCATCCTCTTAGGACCACCCCAAGCACAGTTATGGGAAAAAATACAATCCCAACCAAAGGCCCTGCATAGCATTATGGGACGAGATTCGCAGTGGGCAGTGGATATTATAGTATCCAATAACAAAATAATCTACAAAGAGCTGCAGTTCAACTCGTGGTTACTAGGTGTCCCTCACGAGTTAAATGCAAAAGCATTGAAATTATTACATCAAGCTGCAGTTCCACTAGTCGTTACTAGATGTCCCTTACGAGTCAAATGCAAAAGCATTGAAACCCTTTCATGAAGCTGCAGTTCAGCTCTTTGTAGAATTTATAGTATTAGCTCTCAGCTCAGGGTTTCAATGCTTTTGCATTTGACTCGTGAGGGACACCTAGTAACGACTAGTGGAACTGCAGCTTCATGAAAGGGTTTCAATGCTTTTTGCATTTGACTCGTGAGGGACATCTAGTAACGACTAGTGGAACTGCAGCTTGATGTAATAATTTCAATGCTTTTGCATTTGACTCGTGAGGGACACCTAGTAAAGACGAGTTGAACTGCAGCTCTTTGTAGAATTATTTTGATATTGGATACTATAATATTCACTGCCCACTGCTAATCTCATCCCATAATGCTTTGCAGAGCCTTTGGTTGGGATTGTATTTTTGCCCATAACTGTGCTTGGGGTGGTCCTAACAGGATGGGACCACCACTGAATCATTCAGCATGATGTGCTCTTTGTGTTCAAGGCATCTGCTTGGTCCTCCCCCTAGGTTAGGGGGGGATCCCAAAATCATCACTTCTCTCATTGGCTGATATTTTAATATCAAAGTTCACTTCTGTGAATTGGTTATATGTTTTTTAGCATGTAAAGTTGCTTTATCAAAGCATTTGTGGGTGCAGTTTAGTAGCTGAATCCACTGGAGCGGAGTGGAGTTCATTGCCCACCCCTAGTCATGGATAAAGGCCCAGAATGAAGAGTACAAGATGACATTTTCTTTTTACAGGATGCATAGTGCATGTCTGGGAAACCTCAAAACACTACACATGTGACTCAATTCCTGGACAAATTGTCATATTCAGGCCACAGTTGTCAGTAAACACAACTCACAGACCTTGCAGAATCTTATAAGGAGAGTCAAAGTCGTGTAACACAACAATATGAGCAGATGACTCTGCATTGTGAGTAATTACTTAGAGAAGGTTAACAATGGAGGTGTTTTGCAAACATCACAACACCTGAAGAATACAAAGATTTCAACAGTGTAATATGTCCATGTAAAAAGTCTATCAAAACAGTATGGTTATACACACAAATTAATTGAACATGTTGTGATGGAGGAATTTGGATAAAGACTTACCTCAGCATGGCTAGAGTACTGTACCCCTACCCTGAGTGTACACGTACATAGTTGAGTGGTTCGTGTTTATCTTGTATCATCCCAAATGGGGAAATGACATTTGAGTTTGTGCCATTACATAGGCCTGTGTCAGGTAATGCTGTCTTCTTGGACCGAGACGCCCACACAAAGACTGGCCGTCAGAGTAGATGTTCTGCAACTGCCTATGGCAGGAGCGAGACAGAGACTATGTGTGATTGGCAGAATGATGTTCATGGAACATCAGTAGTGTACCTGACTATGTGTTCCTGGTTCATTGCAGTGAGGCCTATTGGCTCACCTAGCTATTCCAAAGGTCTGTTGCTGTATGTCACACTCAACCCAGCCCAACATCATGTCTATTAAAACATGTGTGCATGGTAAGACCATGTGCATAAAACATGTGTCTGTGCAAGACATACACAACACAAATGTGGCAATGTGGAACAGTGTGCGCATGCTGAGCGTGTGTGTGCTGCAAAAGTGTGTTCACCTTCTGACACTCAAGCACAGGTCAAAAGGAATGTAGATCCAAACATTGTGTGCTGCACATCATGTTGTTTGTTTACATTCAACACGTGGATCACTGTAGAGCTCACCTAATGTCCAGTGATTGAATATGGGGGGACATAGAATGTGCATAGCCACACCACGCAATACAGATAGTCTCCCTACTGCACGGCTATGTGTGAAGGACATTGCACACCTAAAAAATTGAAGTCAGAAGGAGATTTGCAGGTCCAGGTCCTTGTAATGCCGCTCCTGGGAGTAAATTACTTACTGGCACATTTCTTGGTTTGCCTGGGTTGGTATGTTTGGGAATGCATATTTATCCATCGGGTGTGCATGGGTACACCTATGCAATGGTCAAGGAGATTTGCTCTGGTGCATCGAAAGTCAATGTAGTGATTTGCAATACATTTTGTCACTCATAATTAATAACTCTTCTCAGGACTACACAACCTGCCCTTGTTTCGCTCAAACCACATCTACCATGGTGCATTGTGCAAGCCCCACACATATTGGTTCAGATCTATAGCTCTGAGTACAGAGGTGTCTTCACCACCACATCTCATGCTGGACCTTGCCTAGCTTTGTACGCAAAAAAGGGCTGCTTGACTATCACGTGTGCCATATTGCAAATATAACATATGTTTAAGAAATATCAAGTACATCTGCAAGCTGGGTGGCACATACACTGTAGTATGGGTGAGCCAGCCTGCTCTGGGCTTCCCTAAGTGTGCTTTGCATCTATAACACATCTCGTGGCACGATTCCTGACAGACTATACAGAATAAAAAATATATTGGGCAGAACAGGGAATACAATAGAGTGGCACATAGGCCCCCAGAGCATTCTTCACATGAAAATATGAGTGTTGGGGACATTCAGGTGTGCAACCTGGTAAAAGCTCTGCCAACTTAAGTGTGATCAGAATGCTCCTGATTTCAGCCTTGCTGTGCTGCCATGTTGCCTGCTGTTCCCCAAGCTGGGTGAAGTGGAATGCACATGCACTACTTAAACCCAGACTCACCACACAGGCCATGAGCCAGGCAATGATCATTAAGTGACAGCAACATAAACCACTTACACCCAGCCAGATTCACCACATGGACACTGCCCTCTGTCACACGGACCTGTCAAGTGGTGCCAACCTAGTCCACAGCTGTGCCAAGGACCATGCAACACTGGATGTAGTAACACATACATTACATAACTGCACCATCACCACAGCTACCTAAGTCCCCCCCAAGCCTAGTACAAACCACAAAAGGAAGATAGTTTAAAATAATTCATAATACACTACAATAATAATTGTGTTCCCTTCACAATAAATTGTCACTCAAGATGTAACACTTTGGAAGGTATAATGTCAAACATAAGCACCACATGACCAATGAAATGTCACACATAACCAAAATTTAAACTTGGCTGCTATAACTCCAGGACCAATGGAAATGTATTTAAGCTGTAATTTCCTGATTTTCACAGTCCCCTACATGAGATACCACACATTAGGCCAGTAGTATGGGTCAGAAACCATGCAACGCCTCCCTGTTGATCAGCGCATTGCATTAGTTACACCGGTCATAAGCCGTGCATTGAGGCCAGTCTGCATATAAAACGTAAAAACTGCCAATGCGCTGTGCGCTCATCACACATGGCAATTTCAGTACCGATGCATCAGAAAAAAAACAACTCATTTGTTGAAAACGGGCGGTACACATCCAGCAAATGACTCAATGGGTGTGGCAGGCGGCATACTAGAAAGTGTGAAGTCACTTTCTCTTTTTCTTTTTCTCTGTTAGTCTGTGCTGGGTGCCTGAGGTGTTTAGAGAGTGGCTGTGAAATTGTTGGTTGTTTATTTTTAGTCAGTTTTTGATCTGTCTCTATATTGTGTCTTTGTTTAACATGTTTGTCCTTTTGTAAAGATTTGTCTAGTTATTGCCACTGTATTGTTTTGAGTTTGTCATTTTTGGTAGGTGTATTTTCTTGTAGGGGTAGTTGTAATTGGTAGGGGGGAATTATTTTTCTATAGTGTCTGTGGGAGGGATAGGGCTATGTCGAGGAGGAGCAAAAACTTCAGTGAGCAGGAGTTGGATGGACTAATCTAGCTCATAGTCCACTACCTGCTCAGGATGGTGGTGGCTGGGGGTAGGGTGAGCCAGGGCTACCCTGCAAAGGACAAAAAAGATTGATGGGAGCGTGTTCGCGACATCACCAGAAAACCTTCCAGGTCAATCAGACCTGCATCCAGATGAACCATAAGTGGGCTTGCGTGGTGGCGGAGGAGGCCGATATAGTTGACCTCCTTGGCCTGGAGATTGGCAGACCCATAGGTATGTATGTTTGTTCCTTTTGATTTTGTGATGTAGCTATATCTGTACTGCCAAACAAAAACATGGACTGTGCATCATTTTTCTAGTTCTTTTTACTTATTGCAACATGCAGGATGTATATCACATTGTGATGATATCAGGAATTGAAGGAAAGTAAGGGAACTTTGCGTGCCTCAGAGTGCTTACATTATTCAAATGTTAAGCAAGGACAATGTGAATTGCTCCATTGCCATACCCTGGCACAAGAGCCTGTTTAATGGTTGTGTGGTGTTAGTTCTAAATGTAAAAGCATGGAATCATGAGCTTTTCCTTATGTGACATACATGAATGTGCAGGGGATGCCTCCAAATTGCCAGTGCACCCACTGTTGAAGGCGAAGCAGCCAATTTATGTCCAAAGCCCATATATGTATAATCTTCCGTGTGTGCAGCATTGTGCTACACATGTACAAAGATTAATATGCCTCATATATAGCCACATGTGCAGACCTGTATTTTTTTTCAGGTCAACACCAAAACATTATACCTGCGGACAAGGCATGCAACCCTGCACAAAGCTGGAAGGTACAAATAATTCACACTAGCCAAGAAACACGTATACAGCTTCAATAATGATACATACGGTGTATGCCTATCCTATTCTAGCATTACACCTCTTAGTCTTTCCAAGGGTCAATGTTGTCACCCATGTGTCATGAAACAATGAAGTCTGGCCAGCATAACTAAATACATCACATGCCTGATGCATGGTTCAGGGATGTGATGATGGATACATCTGAACTTACATCATCCAGCCAGCTCAGGACTGCACGAGGACTAGCTGCATCTTACAACCTGGCCATATTCAGATGTGCGTGTCTAAGCTGTAAATCTGAAACACTGGGATAGCATAGTTTGTACGATTGAAATGGAAGCATATGTTAAAGCACTGTTTGGGGGCGTGGCTTAAGCAAAATGGAGTAGACGCATTGCTTGAAGCTCCCGTCAACTTCAAATATCAGCAAGTCGGCGAAAATACTCACAATCGCAGCGACAAGACCGTCCCTCCTGCCTAGATGCCGCTTGTGATCCCTGCGCGGCTGATGTGAGGTGGTGTTCCCGGCCCGGAACGGACGGCTGAGAGGATGACCTGTGGCCATCTTGCCTTCGCCACTGGGAGCTGGCTGGAGGGACGGAGACTGAGGTGCGCAGAGACTGGGACACGCAGAAGCGGACACCGGTCACCCGGCGGAGGTGGACGGCCTCGACTGCCCGTGGTTGCAGCGCCCATAATGGACACCTGATCCCCTTGAAATTCAGGTGAGGGGATACGGCTGTGGCACGTCTGGGGCCCCGGGTCCGTGTGCAGCCAGATCGCAGCCTTTGGTAGCGTGACTGGGCAAAGCCTGATGATGGGCAGAAAGACGGCAGGGGTCGCGTGAGATCCTACACCTGGGGAACTGATGCTCAGGCTCGGAGAACAGGCGTGTTGAAGTGGGTTTTCCCCTCCGTGTCCCCATCTCACGAGGTGCGCCGAATTAAAAGCGAGGCGCAGTGGTGGGGAAGCTCCCGTAGGAAACTGTGATTGGGCTTGAAAACAGCCCTGGCCTTGATGTGGAGTGCCTGATAAGAAGGCCAACGGAGATCCTGTCAGACATTGCTTTGGCTGGAGAGGCTTCAAGGCGGGCCCCGATTAGGGATGCCAGTGAATAAGGCCAGCACGGTCGAGGCCTGACTGGACCGAACGCAGTGGATGACCAGCAGTCCTGGGGCAAACACAATGAGAGGTGACAAGATACCATGTGTGGTGACCATGTAGTAGTGCACTGAGGATACCCTCGCGCTAGTGCCAGGAGCCCTATTGGAGATTCATAGTGGAGAGCACAGGTGAAACACTCTAGAGTAGCACCCACGTGCTAGATCCATATCGGATACATGTCATGTGACCTGTAGAGGTGGGGAGGATTCCAGTGAGGAGGAGGTCCAAATTGCCATTAGGAGAGGTAGGCTTCTTTAACAGTCTACAAATAGATAAGATAAACAGGTGAGCATACAAAACGGGGACAGTACCAGGTGACAAAGGAGGTGGCATGATGATAAACACAGGCCCACTAAGAAACTGGCCAAGAGGCACAGACATTTGTTAATGGGCACTTTGCCGCCAGAAATTGGTGAAGTCCACATCTTCCTCCTCTGATGTGTGTTGTGCCTCCCCTGAGGGTGGTGGTGTTTGTGTGGGAGGCATCTGAGACAATACCCATTATGGGCAGATGATGTAGCTCCCCTGTCTTTGGCAGCGTTTGTCTATGCCAGCAAGGAAGGCAGCACAGAGCTGACAAGGGCCTGATGGCTTACCAACAAGACAACAACGTTGCTGTGGAAGGCACCCAAAGTTGCTATATAGGAGTCCTGCTTGCACTCCATAGATTTCAAGATGGTGTGGATGCCCCCCCCCCAGCTGGGTGGCAACCTTACTGGTGTCACATTGGCAGGGCTGTTGTTCTTGCTTCTTCCTCATGACACCAGCAATGTAAGCCAGGGACTGTTCCATTCTATGGAGCCAAGGGTAGGTGCCTTTGATTGCCTTAGATGTGATCTTATTGGGAGAAAGGCACCTACGGACTCCGTACCATCAGACTATGGTCTCCATCCCCGCCTGCACCTCATCTACCAGCTGCCGCTGGACTCCTACCGCTCGCCATTAAAAGGCTACTTTGGAGTCCTCAGAGTCGTCCACAGCTGGGCTTGGGCTGGCAGATGAGGGATGTCCTTTAGAAGTTGGTTCCTCTGGAGACCCATCAACGCTGTCATCCCTTGCCGTGACAGGAGAAGGTGTTCCAATGCAGTCCAGGAGTTGCTGGAATGTGTCATCATCCATGGGGGGCAGGATGTCATCGCCA
This sequence comes from Calotriton arnoldi, assembly GCA_963921515.1. Classification (NCBI taxonomy): domain Eukaryota; kingdom Metazoa; phylum Chordata; class Amphibia; order Caudata; family Salamandridae; genus Calotriton; species Calotriton arnoldi. Next base: position 473,798 of record CAWUFW010008754.1, on the reverse strand, counting down.
ACATGTTGGTCATCCAGGACAGGCTGCTGGTCAGGAGGTGTTGTTTCTCCCTCTGCAAAGAAATTAGAATATGTTAATGGTGATCTATGACAGATGTAGTCATGAGTAATTTGGCTGACAGACATACTTTAATCTCATTCACTTTAAGTTACACATTGATGTGTAGGACATATGTCAATCGAAGGAAATGAGGCCAAATTGCACTATAGTTGTCTTTCAGATGGCAATATCTTTAAATTGTTCACACAACCAGTGTGTAACAAGGGTAACTTTTCATGTCATACCTACACATTGCAACACAGTTACACAGATTGCTGGCCTGCCCTGCCTGTGAGGGTAAGTTGAATTTAGGGCCAAATCTGCCTTGTTAAATAACTTTCTTTTTCATGATAGCTATACTGATTATAGATTCACTTATTGACAGTCTTACTGTGCACATTGTACCAAGTCACCAGGGTGCCTGCATCCCCTCTAGTCACAACTCAGCCCACAGCTCCTGGGAAAGTGATGTAGGTTTGGTCATGTCTTTGATTTGATCCTGCACTCTGCCTTTCACACAGTAAACCAATCCACTCTGCCTTGTTGTGCTGTCTTCCATGCACTTTGCGCATTAATGTGGGCAAGGGCTCATATTTGACACGCATCCACACTACTCTACACAGCTGGCAACCTTGCCACACGGAAGGAATGTCTAAGGGCATGTACTTACCATTGTTTACTTATTTGTGTGTAATAATGTAATTTAATTACACACACATTCATCTCCACAGTTCAGAACAGTAGGCACTGTGTACCATCTCTGAGGGGGATAGGCCCAGTTAAACTTGGAAAATTACAACCACTGACACTCACTCCATTTCTTCATTGCCAGAGTTAGTTATCTGCAGAGTATCACACATCTCTTAACTCGGCCACACTCAAATGTTCCTGTACATGGCTCCTCTGGTAATCCTCATTTAGACCCCCAGACTCTACTTACTGACACGTACTGATGGCACCCAGTTCATACTTTAACTCTTATGTGACACCACCAACATAAGTTATCATATGCAATTGACCGATATGCCTACCTGTATGTGAGAGCTATGGCTCAAGCTGCACTCAACATTCTAGTAGTAATGATATTCTGTGACATGTAACTACCCTGGTTGGCCACCCAACTAGGCCCATACACCTCATCCTCCAACCATCCCCAAAATATGCTCATCATCCTAAACACCCAGCTAATTCTGTCACGTCACTATTCCCTGTTTCCTGCTTTGGCATATGTGTCATAGTCAGACATCTGTTTTTACAGCTACCTGCTACATCTTCACCCTGGTCTACATTACATGTAAGATGTAGTACACCAATGTCCTCTTCTACAGCATCCCTTCACAGCTGTGACACATGTGTGACACTATCAGACTTTGCAGTGCACGTTTATCACTCAAGCTATCTTGCAGTAAACATGTCACAACTCACCTCTTTGCTATGCTGTGGCTACCCATTCAGACAAAGTGCCGGTTCATTGTGCTCAGCCACACCTACAATGCATTACATTACCACGGGTCCACCAGGCTCACACACCATCTATTCTCCCAACAAAAACTCATGGTCCTCTGGTGTGCATCACTTGCATTCACCCTCCACCCCAACTATACATTTGTACATGACAGGAGGTAGGGTGGTCTCTAAAATGGCGGGTGACATCGGTCTGCTCTCACCCCGCACATCCGGACAGCTGTGTGCAAAGTAGTTTCATACTAGTGACTATACATTTGGCTCTTCGCATGATTCTACTTGGTGATACTTCACATACTCCACACCTGAACCCCCTCTCAGATGAGGAGTTAATCCTCTGGCAACCCCATTCCATTCCATTGCTTTACATGCAGCCATATTTGGCTGCATGGGCCTGAGTTAGACACAGTAGCTTCATGATGCAAGGGGATCTGCATTGTCACAGTCAGGTTGGGCAGGGTTCAAGGGTCCATGCATGATGTGCTGTTCCAGTGCAGGTTTGTTGCTTTGTATTGTGGGACTTGTAGTCCTGGTCACTCATGCTCTACATTCCACTACAAGTCCCAGTTTACAAAGATGAACCTGGACTGGACAAACTTGACGTAGCTGGAGTGGGCTGTACAACATGTAACTGGGCAGTATGACTTACATGTATGTGATGTATGAATTAGCATGCAAGAGATTCCGGCCCTTTCCCTCGCACACAGCACAGTGAAGCACAGGAACATAGCTAGCTGTGCTGCACAGCATGACATTTTTAACCATATTGTCTCTTGTTGCCACTTACCCTGTAGGTCTTGCTGGTCCTCAAAGCCAGCACTGTCCTGTCCTTCCACTCTTGCCACCACCTCTGCTGGGATGAAAGATGCCACCTGCTCCTCTAAGGGGTCCTGCACCTCCTGAGGTCCTCCTCCTCCAATCCACATGGCTGCCCTAGATTCTTGGCCAGTTTCTTCTTAATCCTGCACTTATAGTCATGCCAGCGCTTCTTGCACTCTGGCACTGTCCTTTTAGTTTGCCCTTCATTGTCTATCATCTCCACTATGGACTGCCAAATGACTTCTTTCTTCCCTAAAAGCAATTTTGAGGTTACAAAGAAAAGATGTTCATTCCTTGTCAATGCAGTTAATAATGTTTGGTTCTCCTCCTCACTGAAATTACTCTTCCTCTGCTCCAGGGGGTCTGTCGGGACATCCTGGCTGGTGTTGGGGTTATTGAGGTTGTTGCCCTGACTGCTGCTGCCTGCTCCATATCTCCCTTTTGATGTGTAGGAAAACATTGCCAATGCGTCTCTTTATGAGTACATTTTGATGCATGACACACTCCAATGTGACGCAAAGGTTTCTTTCAGCACGTAAGTGTTGCTTTATGATCCACAAAGCAGCTTAGCGTCACTTTGGCTGCAAATGCATCACCTTTCTCTGCGCCATCCATACCACGGATGCATCAATATTTTTGACACACCATACTGTAAATGAGGCGCATCCATGGCATTTGAAACTGTCGTACCGCAGTGCAAAGATTTCTGACGCATTGCTGCCTTGTTGCAGTGATGAATCAGTTCTAATAAATGTGCTCCTCACTGATTAGTGCATGAGCTACATATAGCACAGTTTAGAAATAGTAAGCAATGGCTGCCTCTGTTTCCGCTGTGACTTCGGCAGCTCTTGCACTAACTCAGAAAAAATCTGAGTTAAATTTATGAAGTTTATGCAATATATTTGCATGAAACAGTGAACAGCTTTAGCGGTACAAGCACACAAATTTGTGATATAACCCACTGTCTCGATAATAATGTACGATGCTCCACAAAAGGGCAATTTACAGATGATGGAATTTCTACAGTTAATTATTTTGAAATGACTGCAGATGCACTCCTTCCCGTTTTTAACAAACGTGCAGTGTCCTTCAGATACTGCAATTTGCAAGAATCTTTCTGCTTCATTGTACCACAGCAGTGTGTGGGAAAGTCCTACGTAGCCTGAAAATCTAGCAACCAAAAGAACACCTTCCTCCAATAAAGGTACCATGCTTAAAAGTAAGGCCTTGCAATTTTGTGTGGCTGCACTCTGATTCACTTGTGTTTTGCGCCTGATGTGGATCACAGATCTTATTTGGACTTGTCAAAATGTATAGGTTGCACGTGGTAGTCTAGGACACAGCAGGGAAGAGCACAATCAATCAATCAATCAATCAGGGGTTTGTATCGCGCACTGCTCACCCGTGAGGGTCTCAAGGCGCTAGGGAGGGGGGCAGCTCCGGATCAGTCGAAGAGCCAGGTCTTGAGGTCCTTCCTGAAGGTGTGCAGGGTTGGGGAGCATCTGATGTTCACGGGGAGCTCGTTCCAGGTCTTGGCTGCGATGTAGGAGAAGGCTCTCCCGCCTGTTCTGTTTCTGCGGATGCCAGGGCGAGGTCGGCGGAGCGGAGGTTCCTCTTGGGTACGTGGAAGGCTACTCTCTCGTTGAGGTATTTGGGTCCGATGTTGTTGAGGGATTTGTAGGCGTGGGTGAGGAGTTTGAAAGTGACCCTTTTCTCGACGGGGAGCCAGTGGAGGTCTCGCAGGTGTTGGGTCATGTGTTCTTGACGCAGAGTTCTGAGGACGAGTCTGGCGGCGGCGTTCTGGATGCTCTGGAGTCTGTGTAGTAGGGTTCTGTTGATTCCAGCGTATAGGGCGTTGCCGTAGTCCAGTCTGCTGGTTATGAGTGCGTGGGTGACGGTCTTTCTGCAGTCGGGGGGGATCCATTTGAAGGTCTTGCGGAGGATGCGCAGGCAGTTGAAGCTAGTGGAGGTGACAGCGTTGATCTGGCGGTTCATGGAGAGGGAAGAGTCGAGGATGATTCCAAGATTTCGCGCATGGTCAGTAGGAGTGGGTGGATTCCTGAAGGCGGAGGGCCACCAGGTGTTGTCCAAGGCGGAGTTGCAGGATCCGAGGATGAGGACCTCGGTCTTCTCTGAGTTGAGCTTCAGGCAGCTATCTTTCATCCAGGCTGCCACGTTCTTCATTCCTTCCTGGAAGCAGAGTCTGGTGTCTTCGGGATTCTTCGTGAGTGAGAGGAGGAGCTGGGTGTCGTCGGCGTAGGATACAATGCTGAGCCCATGCTGTCTGACGATGGTGGCGATTTTTTTATGTAAGTAAGAGGAGACCAGTACTTAGCAGGGTATTTGAGACCTGTTGCACTGGTGATCAGAAGGACTGTAATTTAGAACAAGCAAAGGTAGCGTAAGGACAACTTTTTAAAGTAAATCCAACCCTTTTTAAAATAAACTGCTCTTACTGTGACTTTTATCATAAGAAAAAGTCTGCCGGGGGAAATGGCAGACTGTTTGCTAGAGGGAAAACAGACTTTCGACATCAGTAGTCAGTTTACTATGAAGATAGGAAACGGATGGTAGGAGGAATGTGTGGTAATTGGAATTATAAATTTAAAAAAAAAAAAACTTTTGCCATGGAGATTTGCATTCAAGCACATTAAATTTAATATGCCCAAAGATGACCTATTCTCCCTAGCAGGCATTAACATTATGTAATTCTCGCAGGATCTGGGAATCCTTCTTTATTTGTGATGAGATTTCTGAGTCCCATTTAGCCCACAAATATTTGCTAGTTGCATACATTTTTGCTTATAAACTTGCAAACGGTAGTGAGCCAATGCTAGACCTCTTATCGTTATCTTTCCACATCTTTTTCAACAGAAAATACATTTTACATTTATTCTTTTTAACACAGTAGTCACGCTACTTTTTGCAAAATATGCATTTGCCAAAAGCCAAAATATCGGGCCGTTTGTTAGGGAAATATTTGTTAGTAATTGGGCGACTTGTACATAGCCCACAGCTGTCCTTGAAAGAAATTCACATAATAAAGCAAAATCTTTGGCTACAACATTATGGGAAGTGGTAGTACGGTTCCTTTGGTGATATCAGAATACATTAGCAGCGTACACCTCCAGAATACTGCATTCTAAATATTGTAGTGCCAAAAACTCATGGCCTAACTATCGACAACAGCAAAACTTGGTAGTCATTACCAAAACCTAATGGGAACACATGTGGGATAATATATTTATTCTCTAAAAGCCATGGCCTTGATAGAGAGCTCATCCAAGGAATGAAGATCAATGAAAAACACACGAAAGCCAACATTTAGGTCCACTCTCTCTGTGTCTCTCTCAGTACTTATTCTGATTGTACTTATTTTAAATCTACAGCTTACTTTAGCTAGACATGATGATGACATGCTTCTGATTTGTCTGTGCTCTTCTGTTTAAAGGAAGAGCCTACAATTATTGTAACGCATTTATAACCATGCCAACATAGGTTGTGTTTCAGTCAATGGTTAATGTATGAAAGGTTGCAAAGCTTTTTCTCATTCTCTCCATGTATTCCTTGACGAAATTGCAAACGTTTGCAACGGTCACGTAGTTCCACACAAGTTGGTCTCTCGCATGAAAATCAAGATTTCATATTTATTTTGTATAATGTGTTGAGTCACTCACGAGGAAAAGCTAAGCAAGATATATGCACTCACTTGCTAAATGCTTACTCCCGTGACAGTTTCATACTAGCCATCAGAAGAAGTTAAGCAAAGTAGGCCCTTGTGAAGTACTGGCTTTCCTCTGTTTCAGAGGACTCTAGAGAAAAAGTTCAGAAAGTTATGAACTTTAACACAAAGTGCTTGTGAGTTACTGGAGCCATATAACATTCTCGACAGACAATTACACAAGTCCATCCATATGTGCATGAAAAGCAGGACATTCAGCCAAATACGAAAAGGTCAATATGCAGCACTCTACTAGACTACACTCATGTGGTAACAACTTTGCACACATGTTCTAAATAGCAGCAATGCACAGGTCTTCTTGGCAACTGAATCTGGATATGAACACCCATTACCTCCTCGTAAGCCTTCCTCGCCACATGATAAACGAAGTGAGCTTCAGCTCCACACCAGAACCTGCCAAAGCAAAAGCTGGCCTCCCATGCCTCCCATCCCTTCCCAACATGGCCGACCCATATCACCCCTGACCTCTATAAGTGGAGGGTCGGCCCAACCCCCAGCCTGTTTTTTTGGTTCTGCGCTGTCTCTCCAAGTGTGCTTTCAGGTAAGTGTGGTCCTGCTCTAGCAGGTACTTGGGTTCCTGGGTGGAGGCCCTGCTCTAGCGGGCCCATGGGGATCCTCCCCCTTCCTTCCCCCGTGTCCTCTGTAGTGAGCCAAGGATTAATAGGGGGCGGCCGCGGGGGTATGGGGCTCTGCCTGACTGGCCCGTCTTCTCCCCTGCGGCCATGGTGGCTTCCTCCCTACTTCCAGGTGTGCGTGGCTTACTGTCCCCCTCTGTTCTGCGTGGGGCCTGCATGGTTCTCTTCCCGCGGGTCGCTTCAGGGGGGGAACACAGTGGACCGTAGTCTTTGCCGACCTCCATGTACACGCTTTGGATTCCCTGGGGGTTGTACGCATTGTACCAGGGAGACCTTGCGGGCGGTTCGAGGCGGCCTACGCGCTGGATGCGGGCTGCACTCAGTTGCGCGCTGGTTGCTGTGAGGGGCCGCATTTTGTGTTGGGCCCTCGCGGGTCCTGGCCTTCCCTTAATGCCAGCGTCCGGGACAATGGCAGTTCCAGGCGCCGTTCCTCGCGGCGCTTGTCTTCTCTCATTTCTGCCCGTACTTGTGATGTGTACAGCACGGGCGGTTGGCGGCACTCCGTTTTCCCCCTCAGGTCGTGCACGGCGGTCCAGTCTGGGTTTGACATCGGGGGTGGGTGGGGCCGCGCTTTCCCGCATTTGTGTCCAGCCTCCTGCAGGGCGGGTCCAGGCGTGTTCGGCCTTCCCGCGCAGCCGGTGGCTTCGCAACTTGGTGCCGTGTGGAGTTGGGGTTTTCCCTGGGCATTTTTGCGGCATTTTCGCCTCTTTTAAGTCACAGGCTGTGTCTGGGGCATCCTTGGGCTGCTTTTCACTTGCGTTGAGTTGCCGTGGCCGAGTGGTTGAGGTCTCGGCCTCTTACTCCGAAGGCTGTGGGTTCGAATCCTGGTGTGTCTGTGGTTTCTACGGTACGATTTTAGCGATGGTGCTTTCTCTGATAAATGTTGGATGACATATATATATTTTTTTATTGGGTTTATAGCCTATGTGTGGTGCTTCCGGCTTTCTTTCTCATGGTTCAGGGGGCGGTTCCTCCGGTGATGGCTGGCTCTGGCTCGCAGGTCCCAGCTGAGACCCTGTATTTGCAGTCCATCCAGGCAATGAGCCATGCTGCGGTGTCGGCAGCATTTGTGGAGCGCGAAGGGGGGCTGGTCACTCTCACTCTACCCCCAAACGTCCACGCCTGGAGCCCCCACGGTCTCTGATGTCGCTGGGGAGGATGTGGCCCTCCTGGGTCGGTTTGTCCGGGGCCGGGAACTGCGTGATGTCCTACATCACCGTAGGGTCATCGTGGCGTCTCCTGCTCTCATGGTCGATTGATCTTTCGGAGGCTTTCTTCTTGCGGTGCCAGCGCAAGGAGCATGAGTCCCGTCCTCTGCCTTCTTCCATTTAGTAGGTTATTGGCTAGGTGTGGCAGGATGTCGGTAGGCTGGCGTTTCCTCGGTTACTGGCCGAGCGCTACGCCATCCAGGTCTTCACTGAGAAGTTCCCTCCCTCCGTGAAGGTGGACTCTCTCTTATGGCTGGTCTTGCCACTCGGGGCTCCATCTTCTCCGAGGATGCCTCTCCTTCGGACCCAGTTGACAAACGGGTGGCGGCCATGCAGGCCTTTGCGGCAGGCCTTCTTTTCCATCCGTGCTCCAGCATACTTGTCATCGACGGTCCAGTCTTTTTTGTGGGCAGTCCCTTCATTGCTGGTTGGGTGCGGGGTCCTGTATTTACTGTGATCGTCAGTCCCATTGAGCTGGGCATGGCCTTTCTGGCTGTGCTTTCGAAGGGGTTCGTGGTTTATTTCCCGTTGCCTGTGTTGTGTGCCTTTGCCCCTGCCGCTCCTTTGCTCTGCCTCCACGGAGTTGTGGTGTGTTGGTGGTGGATGGCTGTGGTATTTGCTTCTGGGGTCGCCGTCCCCACGTACCCTGTTGGGTCTTGAGGTGTGGCGATTCCCCTTTTTGTCGGTTGGGCGGCAACTCTCTTCTTATTCCCTTGTGTTGCTGCAGTACTTCTCCTGTCTCTGACGGTGCGGTTTGTGCCGGGTAGGGGCTTCTCTTTTGCTCTGGCTATGTTGTGCTGCAGGTTGGGGGGGGTTGCCTGGCATTATTGGCCTCCCTGGGTTCGCCTGCTTCTTCTGCTGGATCTTCTATGACAGTCTTACACCTGTGTTTGTTGTTGTCATGGTGGTTTGCTGTCCGGGGGCTTTGTTGGTGCCCTTTCCTTTCTCTGACTTCCCCTTGGTGGTCATGTTTGTGCAGGCGGCTGTGTTTCGCTTGCTGTTGGTCCCTGTGTTTTTTTGTAGGGGTCGATTTCTTGCTTCTCTGAAGGCTTTTAGTGTCTTCTAGCAGGGCAGAGGCCCTGCTCCTGGCGTTTCTGGGTTTCGGCATGCAGCCGCCTCTCGTTCCACCCGTCCACCTGGCTTCGGATTGAGGGTGGTCCCTGCTGTAGGTGGTTGGTTTGCTATCCTTGTCCGGTGTCTGCCGACCCTGGCCTTGGTGTTCATTGGGGGTCGTCTGGACATTCTCCGGGGGATGGTGTTCTTGCCTCTGGGCCGGCGGGTCACCTTGTGGCCGGATCTGGGGTCTCTCCTGGGAATGGATCCGCCCCTGTCCATCTTTGGTTGGGAGTTCAGGGGTTGTTGTCTGCTTCCTTCCTTGTGCGGCCTTGGGCTCGCCTCCACTTGTACCCCTCGGTGTATCATCTCCTAGCCCATTGGGTTCCCTGCTCAGGGGATTACGACATTCCGGTGGTGGTGTCTTCACAGCTCCGTGCCGGCCTGGGCTGGTGGTTAGTGGTAGGCCCATCTCTCCAGGGGTCTCCCCTTTCTGGGCTCCCCGTCCCGGGTGGTCGCGACCTCTGCCGGTCATCTGGGCTCGGGGGGCAACCCAGGGTTCCTGGTCTATTCAGGGTCGATGTGTTCAGCTTCAGGTGAGGTGCTCCTCCTACTTTCAGGAACTAAGGATGGTTCTCTGGGCATGCCTGGTGTTTGCCCCTTCTCTCCAGGGTCATCATGTGTTGGTCCGGTCAGTCTGTCAGGTGGTGCGGGGATACATCACTCATCAGGGGGGGTGCCAGGCTCGCTCCCTTTGGCTGCTGTCCCAGGAGCTGGTGTCCTGGGCTGAGTCTTCAGTCCTGTCCCTCAGGGTGGTGTGTCTCCCAGGGATGGAGAATGTTGTGGCGGTTCACCTGTGCTGGGTGTTTTCCACCTCTGTCTGCCCTCTCCCTGGGGTTCTCGGTGTTCCGGCTTGTGGTGGCTCGGTTTGGCCTTCCGCAGATCGACTTGTTTAGCCGACGGGTTCGTTGCTTTCCTGCCCTGTTTCTGCACTCTCCATCCGTGCCCGGGGCTTGGCGGGTGGCGGCGTTGTCATTCCCTTGGCCGGCCTCCTATGTGCCTTTCCACTATTTCCTTTGGTCCCGCGGGTCCTGTGCTAGTTCCACCTGGAGTAGGCATTTGTCCTGTTGGTTGTTCCCGGTTGGGTTCGCCGTCCTTGGTTTCCTCTCTTGGGCGAGCTTGCTGTTCGGGAGTGCTGGGGTGTTCTGGCTCTGCCTTGCCCATTGAGGGGCTCCCCGCTCCCTGTGGGGTTGTTGCACCGGCTCCATCTGCTGGCTTGGCTCTTGCATGGGTGACCTTGCTGGCTCAGGGTTGTTCTGTGGGGGTGGTGGACTTGCTGCAGGGTTCCCGCTGGTCTTCTGCTCTGCGGTCTTCTTCCCGCCATTGGTCTTCCTTCTCTCGTTGGTGTGGGCTGACCGGGGTCGGCCTGGTTTCGGTGGATCCCTTGCGGATACTTGATTTCCTCGCTGAGGTGGTTTTCCCTGGGGCTGGCTCCTTCCACGCTGTGGGCTCAATAGGCTGCCTTGCGGGCTTTCCGCAGTCCGGGGCTGGACGGCCTTGATCCTCTGGTGGCTCGCTGGCTACGGGGTTGTTTTTTGCAGCGGCCTCAGGCTATTTGCCTTGCTCCGCCCTGGGTTCTCCTCTTGGTTTTGCGGGCCCTCCGGGGGTCCCCTTTGAACCCCTGGGCTCGGTGGTTTTGAATTTCTCGGTGGTGTTCTTGGTGGCTTTTGGTTCGGCTGGTTGGTTGGGCGACCTGGGCTCCTTCCTTCGGTCTCCTCCTTTCTTGCGGGTCCTCCCGGATCATCTGGTGTTGCGCCCTGGCCCTCGGTTTCTTCCCATGGTTCCTTTGGTGATTAACCGCTCCCGCATGGTGGTTTTGCCCATTGTTTCCTCCGGGGGTTGTCTTGGGTGCTGATGCTTCTCTGTCCCTGCTGATTGGTCGGAGGTCGGTCATGGTGTGTCTGGTCCACTCTGCCAGCTTCTGGTTGTGGCAATTTATTTGTGTCTTTTGGCCCGGTATAGTCTGATCACATGCCTTCCGTCTCCATGTTGTGTCAGTGGTTTGCGCTGGCTCTCTGGCTGGCCTCCGGGTCACGGGGGTCTGTGCTCCCGGCCAGGGTTTAGGATCGTTCCGCCCGGGGCCTCTCTGTTTCTTGGGCCTCGTTTGAGGGGGTTTCTACGGTGGATATTTGCGGGGCCGCGCCCTGGGCCCCCCAGCACATGTTCATGAAGCGCTCCCGGGTATTTTTCCTCCTGGGGATTTTGCAGAGGCGGTTCTCGGTGCTGGGTCCTCCGTCCCTTGTTTTGGCCTTCTGGTTGAGGCCTGTGTGGTTTGGCGTTATGTACTCCTGGTCGTTGGTTTCTTGTTCACTATGAAGCCTCTTGGCTTGGGTATGTGCTCACTTCGTTTATCATGTGGGGAGGAAGACTTACGAGGAGGTAATGCCCTGGTTACTTACCGGTAATCTTCATTACTCCGAGTATTGTCTTCCTCGCCACATGAGTTCCCATCCCTCCCTCCCTGGGGTGCTATCGGCTTCATATTTGGGCTTGGTAGTTCTCCAGGCTGGGGGTTGGGCCGACCCTCCTATAGAGGTCAGGGGTGATATGGGTCGGCCATGTTGGGAAGGGGTGGGAGGCACGGGAGGCTAACTTTTGCTTTGGAGGATTCTGGTGTGGAGCTGAAGCTCACTTTGTTTATCATGTGGCGAGGAAGACAATACTCGGAATAATGAAGATTACCGGCAAGTAACTGGGGCATAAATCAGCTTACTTGTATAGCTTCCCCCACAACTTTTTCTGCAAAGCAGAACATTTAAAAAGCACACATTTCAACAGTTAACTCATACACAATGCCGCATATTTCACTTATCCTAAAAAAGTGAGAAAAAATCACTTCAATAAAAAATATCATCATTGCCACTGAGAAAGTACAGTATAAATTATGTATTAATTTGCACAGAGCCTACTAAAGATATGGCCATGCAACAAAGAATGAAACATGACTCTCATCAATTTAACAACCATCATAAAAGAGGAAATCATTCATGCATAAATGAGTCTTATAAGCAGTTAGCAGGTTATTGAATTTAGATTAAATAACAATAAATCAAATCCCAGGTGTGACCTCTAGGGCAGTAATTCACTTTTAGCTTCTGCAAAAATCTTAAATACATTCCTAAATAATAAACCCTGCAGGCAAATTATTATGTTGCAATGTGTTTCACATTATGTTGAAATAAAGGGTTGCTTAATTGTAAAGTTGTAAAACATACATTTCTTTTCACCAAAGTCACAAAGAAATGTAATCCACTATTTAGAACACATTCAGAGGCATTCTATCAAGTTCACCCCATTAGGAAGGCCAAATAAAATCAATGTTTTCTACTGACTTTTGCACTCAGTTCCTTCTCTGCTGTGTTCAGCCCTGGACTTAATGAATTCATCGAAAAGGGCTGATGATAAAAGACGTGCAGTTCTTCATTGAAAAGCAACCTTCGTGCTGACCTGGATGTGACAATGAGTTCTGAACAATGATTTTCTTCACAGACAGATATGTGTCTAGCCAGTCATTCCCGTAGCCTGAATGCTGCTAAGGGACCGTTGTCATTTTGATTTTTACTGGCAATAATATGTATCTTAGTACCTCTTGCTAAGGGTCTACATCTTGGCGGAATTTGTTGCCTGGGAGCAGGAATCAGAAACACAACACAGCCCCATATTTATTGTAAGTGCACCCAGGCATTGATACAATTTTAGCAATGAAGTGCGCATTAGCAATGGCGGGTGTAGCACATTTAAAATGTTATTTCATTAGTTTTGAAAATGACAAAGCACGTTCTTACTTGTCACAAGATTGCCAGCTACAAACAAACCCTGGGATGTTCAAAGATAGATAAAAAGTAAATTCCTATTTTTATTAAGTCTCGAAAGGTGAAGGGTCTAAGAGAGGTGGGACTCCACCAAACAAGAGAAAGCCTGGTATCGCCAATCGTTTTGGCTTTAGTATATTCAAAAAGTTTTTTTAATAAAGTTCACTAACACACAGTACAGGTACAGCAGGGTAAGAGAACCTCAGTTTTCTCTAACACAAATCACAGATAGGGCTAGGTGGCAGCAGTGAAAACTTATGCTCACACACATGCGGACACAGAATTAGGTAAAAGTTAGGTAGCAGTTATGCTTACTTCTTGACGCGCACAGAACATGTACATGATGGGGCATATTCTCAAGGAGCTATCGCCGAGTTAATGGCACTTTATCGCAGCCAAAGTTGCGATAAATTCATCGCCCCATTCACAAGCTGGTGTTAACAGCCCATAACACCAGTTTACCCGCGATAGCAGCCGCAAAAAACATCGCCACAGATGACCCCGGCAACTATCGCTAATGAGATGCAGAGTAGGCGTTCCCGTGCAAAAATCCGCGACAACACCACAACGCAACATTCTCAACGACCACCCAGATCCGCAATAAGATCACAAAACATGCAATAAGGTGCGTTAGCAGCAGAAAACTAATACCTGCTCCGACCTGGTGCAAAGTCGGACGACAGCCTGCACCACAAAAGAGAGCCCAGCCCAAAGCCACACCTGAAGAACAACAGATGCCATGGAGCCACTGAACATGCGTGCCGGACACCCAAGAGGGCCACAACACCCACCGCCACCAGGACCCCCCCCCTCCCCACGCGCCCCACCCCGGGCACCCCCCACCTCCCCCGGACCAAGACACAGCACATCAACTGCACGAAAACATTAACAAAAGCACCCGCCTGATGTCGCACAATTGCAACAATCAACATACATGTGAACACTGAAATCCTGATTCATACATACACCATTGAAAGACCAAACAAAATGTCACATTCTAATTTGTCACCAAACAACTATTTTGAAGAGTCATGGCGGGGCATCCCTGGACAATCTGTGACTCACAGCCTGCAAGACAATATCCAAGATAAGAAGGTGCAGGCACTCATCAAAGGACAGGGAGAGAGAGAAAGAGAGAGAGAGAGAGAGAAAGAGAGAGACTGAACAAGGAGCGAAAGGCCAATCGGGCCCTTGGATCATGCAAACATGCCAACAGCTGCGTGTGTCTCGAAATCTGTGCACCCCAAATCACAGGCCTGGCATCAAAGTCAGCACGAAGTCCACATCACAATTAAGACATGCAAGCAGTAGTCAGACTAAAATCATGAATAAAAGCTCCTTTGTCTCAACACACAAGTCCGAAGGCCAACCAAACCCCCGACCTTGGTCCTGAATGCGGCTGGTACACCCTGCGTGAGATACCATACCAGCCTCCGACGACTCCCACACCACGAACTGTGCTAATGAAACACCAACGTGCCCACACCCAACACACTTGTCCCTGCACGACCTACACCAGCAAGGGATGCCCTTGACACATTGGTTAAAAACTACCCATACGTCCAAACGTTGCACACACATACGACTCATTGCCCAGAGCTGTGGCATATCGTCCACCGAACTTCCGCCGGTCTGAGGAGTACCGGTGCCACGAGACCAACAAACGCAATGGCAGGCATTCCCGGGCACATGCACAACCCCTGTCACGTGAAACTGTACCGTGCACGAATGATGCATCTGTTGGGATCCCTGCCAATGGCAGTGTTGCAAATCAGTTTCCGTCTGAGTTTCCGTCTTGCCTACGTCACCTGCGTCCAGCCCTGGTTCCACTGTCGATCATGCACATTCGAGTGGCCCATGGAGGTCTGCCTATCCAACGCAACGGTAGCTGAATTGGATTATGACCTGACAGTGCGCCCCCTGTTGGCCCACGAACAGGAGTGTCACCTGGATAGCCGTGCATGGTATGTACTGATCCTTGGCGTATGTGCTGGCAGTTGCGCATGGGAGATTGCACAACTCCTCGTGTGCAGTAACCACATCGAGGCGCTCCCCTATTGGGCTGTGTTGCGGATTGGGAAAACGGCGTGGACTGAGCACATCTGCCCGGACCAGTTAATGGATTGGCTCACCCTGGTGTTCCTTGAACCCGACAACGACGTACTATTGGAACACATTGCACATGAAGCTGCGCTGGCATTCATGGACGAGTAACTACGTTCCTGCAGCCACATCGGATTGTCACCCACAGCACAGGTCCCAACACCTTGTTGCATCGTGTGGAATGCTCACATATCCCACCACAACAGAGGACATGTCTGCCTTCGTCTGGTCTCTGAATGCATGTGCGTGGAACTACGGGTGTGTACACACACCTGTGCAAGTTGATGCAGTTCCATGGTCGGAGCAGCACAGCGTCGTTTGGCAACGTTACCAATTCGGACACACTGCTGGGGGGAGAGTACACACATGGCAATGTAGCACGACATGTGAACTTGTCGGACCCTTTCACCTGATCACTGTCAACAGAGCAGACAGTCGGCGCAGTCGGGTGGCAGAGCACTATGCAGACCACATGGGCTGTGAGTCGTGCCCCCTCACACGGGGCAATGGCAGACGCCAAACAACACATGACTTGTCCAGCCAGGCAAGGTGGGCTGAGACCGTTGCCATCCGTGATGATTGGTGTTCATTTTTGCCTCCCCATTTCCTGCACCTCGACATGTTCCAATGCTGCATCTTAAGCATGTCCCTGCCTGTTGTGGCCATTGCCTTGCCCGTACTGACACGCACATGCCAATAAAGTTTACACAACACCACTGGTGTCTAACTGTGATGAGTGTTGATTAGATTGACCACTCGTGTGCCACAATGAGCATCGTCCCTACACAGGGAGGAACTGACTGACGCATGTACAATGGGGATGGGTCCCTTTTGACAGCTCCACCTCTGTGAGCTAGACATTATTTTGGGATAGTTGCTGGCCGACCTGTGCACTTACGTGTCTTCAGCAATGTGAGTATGATGTCCAACCTCTGACCATGTTGAGCAATGTTATAAATCATAACAGAATGTGTCCACACAGATGTGTGTGAGTAGGTATGCGACGTGAAGTTCTGTTGTTACATGTGATGTAGGACACCACTTCTGGCCTGCTACCAATTTGGTCAGTGCTACACACAGCCCTATTCAATACATGGACTTGTGCCTACGTTGGGTGGTTGTGAGATTGTTGTTAATGTGCAATGGGGACACAGCTAGTACTCACCTTCACAAGTCATCCAATTGGCCATGTGTCTCTGGGATAAACATGCGCATTGATGTCATTTACCAGGGTGTACCTTCTTGTGCAATCATTGTCCCTACATCAAGCCATACATCCATACGTGAGTGAACATAGTCATGACACATCTGTAGGATTTCAAATGTTTTATTCACATTCTGGTGAATGACGGAGAGGGAGCTGTACATGGCCATCCAAGCCCACAAAACATGGAAGCCCAGTGGTGGGCCAACCAGAGTCCTTTGGGGATTAAAAAGTGATTTGGAAGAGGGGGAGTGCAGTCCACAGCAGGATTGCTGTGTAATTGTCAAGCAGTGGAGATATGGCAGTCCGTGTTGGGGTCCGGGTGAATGTCGCAGAGTGTTCCAGGGGTCAGTGGAAGGTGTTGTCCCAGGGCATGATGCATAGGGCAGAGCCAGGCAGGGACAGGCCATATGGAGGTGATGGATGCTACTGCCTCCTTCCTCACACAGTCATTACCCTCCACATCTTACTCCTCTGAGACGTCTTCTGTGTCCGGTGTGTCAGGTGTGTGTGGTAGTGTTATGGCTGCGTCACTGTGTGCCACTGACACATCAGGGTGCGAAGGTGATAGGGCTGCATCACTGTGTGCCACTGACACGTCAGGGGGCAGAGATGTGTGTGTCGAGGTTCCTGCAGCAGTCATCTGGAACAGGCTCAGTGGCAGCAATGGCAAGATGAGGATCTGCAAAGCATGGAAGATCGCAGCTATATCTCGCTGGTGTTCAGCAGTGGCAGCCATACTTCCAGCCTGCATCGGCTCCATGGTCTCCATTGTCCTCCGCATCTGTGCCAACTCTGTGCTGTCATCGCTGGAGCCTGTCTGCCTAGACAGTTATTGTATCCGAGTAATGGACCCAGCGATGTCAGCCAAGGATTGTTGGTGAGTATGGTGCGGACAGTGGGTATCCGGTAGGGACTGTAGGTGCTCCCTGATGGGACTCAGGCACCCACGTATGGCATCGAGTTTGGCTGCCATGAGCTCGAAACCCAGCCGCAGCTGATCTGCCATATTCTCCTGGCACCCTAACACACGGCGTTTGAAATCCATGTGTTGGTCGTGTGGGTCCTGGGAGGCAGCCATGGTTGTGTGTGCTTCCTGCTGTGTGGTCTGTGCAGGGTGTGGGCTCACCGCGATGCAGCTGGGCTGCCCTGCTCCTGGAGGTGGGGTGCAGAGGCTGTCCACGAGCAGTTGGAGTGTGTCTGGGCAAATGGGCAGGGTGTCCTCTTCATCATCACTGAAGAGATGTGTGGTCTGCTCTGCAGGAGGTGTTGATTGTCCCTCGGCAATGTAAAGGGGAGATGCAGGTTAACAGTGTGTTCCATGTATGTTGATGCATTGTAGATGTTTACATTCAGACTGCATGGTGAAGTACATTGTGACTGTTTTGGTGAAGCTGGCTATTTGATGGGAGTCAGTGGGCATTTCGACTACATGACGGATGTGTGGTTGTACTCGTACATTATCATCTCACAGTGTCATGCATTGCCAGATGTGATTAGCCAGTTTCTACGCACGAGCGGCACCAGTTGTGTCCTCTGTCCTGTGGTGTAGGGGTTGCACTCTGTCCCACATTGTCACCAATGTTGATGTACTGTGATTGCTATGTGTGTGTGCTGCATTGTTGGCGATTCGCCCCTGCAGCTCTGCATTGGCGGACCCTTATCCCTTTGAGTCAGTGTGCATTTGACTTGTGTGCTTTTCGGGTGCTGGGATGTTTATGACTTGGGTCATGTGCTACTGGAGATATTTGGTACTCTTGTGCATTGTTTGTCTGCAGATGTGTTTTTGACGTCATGGGTCGTAGGTGCACGTGGATGTGTCAGAGTGTGACCTGCTCCTTTACGGATGTGGTCCACACTCAGCCACCTCAGTGTCGTCTCGTGCACCATGTCATGTATTGTGACTTCAGCCATGATATCTGTCATGCAGTGTCACTTGCATTGCCAGTGTGGCTCACAGAGCCGCTGATTTTCTGGATTCAGCACATGTGCATGGGTAGGTTGTAGCATTGGTGATATGGAGGGGGCCCATTTGTGCACATTGTAGATGGGGGTCTACTTGGTGTTTCTATGTGTGCTGCAGTGTGCCAAGGGTATCAGGGACATGTTCCACACTCATTGTGGGTGTGCAGTGTGCTGCACATGATTGTGCATGTGTGCCCTTGTGCCCATCTGCCCCCGTCCCCCCAGTCCCTGGTCGTTACTCACCCTGTTGCTGTTGGGTCAGGTCATATCGGGCTGTGTCCAGACCCCCAACTCCTTGCACCGTCTCCACACTGATGACTGTGGCCACCATTTCCTCCAGCTCATCCAGCTCCTCCTGTGGCGCAGGACTCCCACCTCCAGTCGCCTTTGCTGCCTTCATGTTGGCAGCGAGTTTCTGTTTGGTTTGGCTGTGCACTTCATGCCAGCGCCTCTTGACCTCCTCCATTGACCTCCTCGACACTCCGACTGCATTCACTTTGGTGACGATGGACTGCCATATTTCTGTTTGTGTTGCCAATGATGCAGTGGAGGTGACGAACCGTTGTTGTTAGTGTTCTATCACCTCCGTGACGGTGATCCGGTCTTCCTGCGGACTGAACCACGTCTTCCTCTTCTCCTTGCCCTCCCCCGAACATGGGGTTCCATGCTGGTCCTCCGTGGGGCTTGTGGAGTTCGGCTTGTCCTCTGCACTCGGTCCGGGTGCATCCATGGTGCTACTGATGGAGCAAGGTATCTGGGATGGGATGGGTAATTTTGTGATGGCTTAAAATGCCATCAGAGAGGGGATTGATCGAGCAAGTACTCGTAAAAGAGACTTGCTCGGAAGCAATCCTCTCGTTTAACTCACAAACGAATTATTTACAACGTGTTTGTAATTAATAATTGCATTTAGAACAAGACACGCGGGACAAGGAAGCTTGCCTATATGTTTACTAACGACAATAACATGAACGAAGGACTAAGAATGCACTCTAACACGGGATCTTTACTGCGCATGCGTCTACTGCATCTACGTAGTATGACGTACTAACGCTTGGAGGGAAATTCTTGCACCTGCGCAATAAACGATAAAATGGTCGCTTGAAAGCTCACATGCATGGCACCTGCATAGCTGAAATAGAATATAAGTTTTATACTAACGCAAATGCAGGAAGGGAAATAACAAATGGAATGGGTTAGAGTAGAGGTTGGTGGTATACAGTGAAATCATTTATTTTTGAGAATAACATTTCTCCTTTTGACTTTATTATTAGTGCGTATTTGGGCCTGTTAAATTTGTCTGAGTCGAGCAGACTGACGTTGCGCCACGCATGCGCCCTGGCGAAAAAGTACGAAAAGATGACTAAGGACTTGTCACGAGTCGAAGGCCAGCGAAGATGTGCCCTGGGAACATGAGGGTGAAGAGTTCATATAAAGGAACTTTATTCAAGAGATCGCAACAATTGTATTAATAAAGTTTGGAGATGTATGGGAAAGGAAGCGGGGTAATAAAGTTTGAGGGGAGGAGTTTTGAAACAATGGTTTAAAGAAATAAGTGAAATGCAAGCATGGTGTGACGATCATCCCCCCTTCGCCTGTCCAATCAGAATTAGTAGTTTGTAAAAATTGAAACATTAATGGGTGGTACATGGATATAGAAAGGAATAATTGAGGTAGTTTTAGTTAGTTAGTTTAGCATTGACACGGGAGAGAGCGCGATGCTGGGAGTGATTTTTAGCGGAAGCATTGCAGAGCTCGGGATGCTGTCGGTGTTGGGGTGGTGCTGATGCAGTGAGACGCTGATGAAGAAAATCGAATGCAGAACCATCTAATTAATTTAATTGGGTTAGAAAGAAGATCGCGGAATAACCACGAGGAGGAAGAGAGTGTCAGAGAGAGGTGCGACGCAGTCGTTGGTATTTAGAGAGGTGAAGTATCCTGTCTTGATTCCTGTCCTGAAGTCTTTGTCTCCTGATCTATCCTGGGGGACCCTTACCAGCCCTTTGGCCAGAGGGTTTGGTCTTCACACCCTTCTTAGTAAATGATAAAACTCATCGTATTGATAGATGCTCTTCTCTCTCTGTCCTCTTCTTTCTGAGCATGGTTATTGTGTGGATCTGAATCATTAAATGCATATCTGAAATTTGATTGAATTGACACTCTTGCGAATGAGGGTGTTTGTACTGAAGCGATTGAGATGGTTCACAAGCAACTAATTTAGAGAAAGATTTTTAAAACTTCCTGAGTCTGTGATTATTTCATTTTTAATCAAGAAATGTTTTACAAGTTGTGTTAATCATCACCATCAACTAGTTCCAACTAATGGTCCATTGACCAGAGGAAAGAACTAATTGATCAGTGAAAGGTTTAGTTAGGGAAAGAAATAACTAGACCTAGAAGTATGAGAAGCATAAACTAAAAAGTTCCGGCGGTCTACTTGCTGTTATTGTGGAAGTAGTTATATGGGCCCAGGTGTGTATATGGTAGTGGAGTATCTGTTGTTAGTACACCGCTGGATCAGTTTTCTGGTAGCAGAGCTATGGTTATTATTGACTAGTTTGGTGATAAGTATAGATTATTGATTTTTTGATCTATGTTTTAACAAAAAAGTTAGCGTCTTTGTTTTATGTCGTCTTGAAAATTCCCGGGGAATGAATAGCAGGTGGCGATAGAAACCACACTGCAGTGAGGTTACTCATCTGTTGGAATAACACTGAGAAGCTAGGTAGGGCTGGCAGTGTTAAAGTAGGGACTATTTTCTGTGTAAAAGTGAGAGTGATTGATAGCAAAGAGTTCGCTGGTGAAACTTTAGGCGTTATATCACCTAGTAAGGGTAACCCTGAAGGAGTAGCAGGTTCTTCTAAGCTAGATTGACAGCAAAAAGAGTTCGCTGGTGAAACATCGGTCTCAAATTTTCCCTCACGGGTGACACCGGAGGAGTAGCAGGTTCTCTGGAGCTTAGGTGAAGAGTAAGCGGAAGATTTTACTCGCAGTGAAAAGAAATAAACTATCTTTTGATTTAGCGGAACAGACAGAGTAGCGAATGTTTTTATGTCGTTAATAACAAAGAATTTTTAGAGAAAATATTGAGAAATAAAGTTTTCGTATTACCTTGTAAAGGGAGGGTCAGTTGCCGGAGTGGTACTTACGTCACAGTGAGCCGCGCTGGGATTGGTAGAAGCAGCGGGCGGGTGACAGGAGCAGCCTTGTAAAGGAGGGGTCAGTAGTAAGGAGCAGAACTGACGTCAGGAAAAGGCCACGCTGGCATTGGTCAGATCACGAGCGTGAGCCTGATTTGATTGGACACTTGGGGGCTTATTTACAAGCCCCTTGCACCACTTTTGCGTCATTTTTCCCATGTTAAAAATGGCGCAAAAGTGGCACAAGGGGCTTGTAAATCTGCCCCTTAGTTAGAAGCCGCGCTAGGATTGGTAGAGAGAAGGATTGTATGCAGGATTTTGATTTGACTGTCAGTGCAAGACGTACGGGTAGAAGATTTGAAGGATTTGCGGAATACAATTTCCTACATCGTTCTTCAAGAATGTATGGAGAGAAAAGAAAGATGTCATTTTTAAAGAAAATTAAGAATTTCTTTGTAAAGGATAAGCCTGTGTTGACTAGAGAAGGAATTCCTATTCCGCCACCGAAGACACCAACATCTTTTATGATGATGGAAAGAGGATATCATACCTGCATGTGGTTGGAAAATTGGGTAGAATATACGAAGGATGATGGTGTGTTAGCATTTCCTAAGGATGGTACATTTAATGGGAGAATTCTTCAGAATTTGAGATTGAAAATGAATGATTTGGAACCTAGACCTAGGTTAACTCAATATGAGGCTTTGGAAGAATGGGAGACTGAGTCATATGAACGAGAGAAATGCAGAGGTGGAAGGTATAGAGGATTCTTTCCGAGACATTTGCATGAGTCACGCGAAGGGCAGATGAAACAATGGAGGAGAGCTATGGTATCGGAAGGGTTATATCCAGTGTTAATGGCTGAGGAACAGTCTGGAGGAAAGTGTAAGGAGAAAACGAAACATATGAACTCAGCAGGTTATGGTGAATCAGACGACGAGTTGTTAGAGGATATTTTAATTAAAAATCCACCATTGTATCAGGAAGCAACTAGTAAGGTTACCCCAAGTGCACCGGTAATGGGAATGCGATTAACCCCACAGATTTTACATGAAATGTCATATAACAGAGTGTTACAGGATAATGAAAGAGAAGCCTTGAATAAAACTAGAGAAGAACTAGCTCAAAAGATAGGACAGTTACATTTGAATACTGAAGCCTTGACAGTACCAGTGACCATTGGTCCGGTAATCCCATTGTATGGAGATAATAAGATTTGCCAGAAATCACAACTTGTGACAGTTCCATGAAATAGTCCTAGAAAAGAAATATTAATTACAGATGATCAGGTTAGTGAAAGTGAGTCAATTATTTCATTAATGGACCTCCCTATTGTGGAACCTCTGACGGAGACTCCAAAGAGAGTTACGCCTATGAATTTGAGAGAAAGAAGACCTTTGGTTCCGGCTGGAACTGGAGGCGCAACAGTAGTCACCTCTGAAGAAATAGAAAGGTGGGCTCAGGAAAGAGATAATCAGAACCCAACACCAAAGGTTTTAGATATCAGCAGATTGAAAGTGGAATTGGAAGAGATGATGACAGGATGTGTGGGCACAGAAAGATTGAACGCTTGCAATGATGAGGAGTTATTATTTTTGTGTAAGAGTATAACCAGGAGAGCAAGAGTATTTCATGAGAGACTGACTGAAGTTGCTTCAGAGATTGGAATAGATATAGGAAAATCGAAGTTGTTGCAGAAACCATATCGAGTGGACTTTACTGATAAAGATTTAGAAAGTGTAAATGCTTCTGGAAAGAGATTACAGATAAAAGAATTAATGAACATTTTGCAAAAATGGGGAGACATTGATAAATGGAGAATTAGATGGATAAGAAAGAAAGAGGAAGTACAAGCGAGAGAAGCAGCAGCTGCATTTCCAGGAAGAGAATCAAGCAAGACAGAAAAATTGTGCCCGATGAGAGAAGTTCCAGGAGGTGGATATGTTCATGTTCCTTGGAGTAGACAAGATATTTTATCATTTACAAATGATTTTCCAAAACTGAGAGAAAAACCAGTTGAGTGGTACAAGCAGGTAGAGAGGTTAGAGAAGGTTTCAAAGGTTTTATTGATAGACTTGGATGGTCTATTTAATATAGTGGTACCCGCTGATTTATGGACAGAATGTAAGATCACAATTGATTGGCCTAATGAGGAGTATTCTAGAGATGCAAAAACAGGAGCACCTTCGGAGGAGGTAATGAAAAAGTATCACCAAGTAATTACGTATTTGAAAGGGAAACTTCCTCCTAAAGAAACCGATTGGGTAAAAATAGATAGAACAACACAAGAACCAAATGAATCTGTACATGCGTACTATGAACGGTTATTGCAGGTGTTTAAGCAGTATAGTGGTTTTGAGAATATTGGTGACAAAGATATGGGACATTTTGTGTATCGCTTTGTATATGGTTTAAAACCAGAAATCAGTCAGATGATACAGCAGCACATGTTGTGTTGGCAAAGCAAGACAGTGGATGAGATTCTAAAGTATGCAAAATATTGCGGAGATGACATTGAGGCCAGGCGTAGGAAGCTAAAGGAGAAAATGATGTGGGCACAAGTAAAATTGGCAGAACAGCAAGAAGAGAAAACAAATGACCAAAATAATAATCAAGTGAAAGAACAGAGTCAGAATAATCAAGGAGCGAGTGGTAGTAAATATAAGGGACGAATGGACAGAGAAGAAGCGAAAAAGAAGTTTCCTTGTCATGCGTGCGGAAAGCTTGGACATTGGAAGAACGAGTGTAAGAGTACTCAGAATAATAAGAATGATAATGGGCCAAATCATAATTTAATCTCACAGATGCAGAATGAAGTACTTATGAGTCAGCAGCAGCAGGTAGTTACTCCACATATCAGGTGCCACCAGCTCCTATGCCAAATTTTGTGAACCATCAAAGTTTCAGTGCGAGCACCGGATTTCAAGGAGAAAGTGGTAAGAATAATAGAACAATTGCACAATATTTTTTACAGAGTGATGAAGAACATTCAGATGCCGCACAATGACGGTGCCTGAGGGGGAGGAAGAGGAGTGCGTGCTTGGTGCATCCTTGCCGGTAGATCAGTCAGGTCCATTTGTTGATGGGAGAGTAGAGGGTAAAGACATTACTTTCCTATTGGATACTGGTGCTACCAGGTCTACTGTGAGAACAGCAGACATCCCAAACCTACCCCTCTCGGGAGCATCAATCCAAGTTGTAGGCGTGTCTAACCAACAGATTAGAAACCCAATCACAAAGCCAATGGAGGTGCACATTGGGAACTTCAAAGAAATGCATTGATTTGTAGTTTGCGATTCCAGTCCAGTAAATCTGTTGGGAAGAGATCTTTTGTGCAAGATGAATTGCACGATCTATTGTACACAGGATGGTGTCGCTTACCAAACCCCTGATGAAGACGTTGTTTACAAGATGATGTTGGCCAAACAAGGAACAGAAGTAGATGAAATGTTTTCATTAATAACTGAGAATGAATTGCCAGAAGAGTTAAGAACCACAGTTAATCCAGAAGTGTGGGATTTTACAGGAAAAGACATTCGGCTGATGACAAATATAGACCCAGTTAAAGTGACAGTGAAAGAAGGTGCAGTGTATCCAAACACCCGATAGTACAAAATGAGTCCAGAAGTAAAAGCAGGAATTATTCCAGAAATTGAACGAATGGTTAAACAGGGTTTTTTAAAAGAAGTGATGGGTAGTCCCTGCAATTCACCAATAATGGGACTGAAAAAGCCTAGAGGAAAGTACAGAATAGTGCAAGATTTACGGAAAATAAATAAAATTGTGGTACCGTGTTTCCCAATAGTGCCAAATCCAGCAGTGATCCTTTATCAGATACCCTGGAATGCAGGTTGGTTTACAGTAATTGATTTGTGCCAAGCGTTCTTTTCTATTCCTTTGCATCCAGACAGCCAGTATCTTTTTGTGTTTAAGTTTGAGGATCATATTTACGCATGGTGTCGAGTTCCTCAAGGGTACACAAAGAGTCCTTCAATTTTTAATCAGATTTTGAAAAAGTGGTTGGAATCATTGATTATGCCTGGAAATTCTGTTTTGGTCCAGTATATTGATGACCTACTAGTGGCATCAAAAACACTCGAAGATTGTGTCACAGACACAATTGCATTGCTGAATCATTTGGCTGAAGGAGGACACAAGGTGCCTCCAGAAAAGTTACAATTTTGTCAACGAGCAGTTAGATATTTAGGGCATAAAATAGAAAGAGGAGTTAGAAAAGTAACACCGGAAAGAATAAAAATAATCAAAGAGATGCAATTGCCACAGACTCAAAGAGAAATGAGAATGTTTCTAGGAGTGGTTGGATACTGTAGGCAATGGATTAATGGTTTTTCAATGTTAGCAAAGCCATTAATACAGATGATCCGGAAAAGAGCAAAAGATCCGATTTATTGGAATGATGAGTGCATAGAGGCATTTGTGAAACTAAGAAATTGTTTGTGTGAGGCTCCTGCTTTGGGCATGCCTGATTATTCAAAAGATTTTGCTTTGTTCTGTTGTGAGAGGGAAAATTGTGCACTTTCAGTCTTAACACAGAGACATGGATTGAGTCGACGTCCAGTGGCATATTTTTCAGCCACATTGGACCCAGTGGCTTCAGCATTGCCTGGCTGCTTAAAAGCAGTAGCTGCTACTTGTATGAATTTGGAGCAAAGTGAATCTATAGTGATGGGACACCCGGTAAAAGTTTTTGTTCCACACTCAGTTGAGATTCTTTTGACAAGAACAAGAAAACAACACCTCACCCCTAGTCGTTTGACAAAGTATGAAAGAGTGATTTTAGGAGCTGAGAACGTGTCTGTGATAAGGTGTACGATCATGAACCCAGCCACCCTAATGCCAGACCCCTGCGGTGAAGAAGTGAAAGATGAAAGTAATCATGATTGTTTGGACGTGACTGAGTTATGCACGAAGCCCCGCCCGGACATAAAAGAGTCACCTTTGAAAGAGGCTGACCATGAGTTATTTGTAGACGGTTCCTGCCTTAGGACACAAGAAGGAGGACTAAGTGCTGCATATGCTCATTGTAAAATATCTGGGGTAATTGAAGCATCCTGCTTACCTGGGGTCAAGTCTGCACAAGTAGCTGACTTGGTTGCCTTAACAATGGCATGCAAAAAGGGGATACATTGGAGAGTAACCATATTTACGGACAGTCAATATGGGTTCGGGGTTGTGCACGACTTCAGCCAGCTCTGGATGCAGAGGGGATTTCTGACTTCATCAGGATCTCCTATCAGAAACATCAAAAATGTGAAGGATTTGTTGGAAGCATTACAATTGCCAAAAGAGATAGCAGTTGTAAAATGTGCTGCACATCGGTCAGGAAATGACTATGTGACTGCTGGCAATAAATATGCTGACCAAGTGGCTAAATACTGTGCTAAAAATACAGTGGCCATAAACCGAACAATTGAAACGTGTGAAACCAGATGCCAACTTATGCTTTTCTCAGTACCAGAAACATGGGATGAGATTAGATAATTGCAGGAAGAAGTTGAGGAAAAAGAAAAGGAAATTTGGATAAAAGCAGCTTGTACAAAAAGACCACATGATGAGGTATGGGTGTATTTAGATGGAAGACCAGTCATGCCAGATTGTTTACTTTAAAAAATGGCGAGAGTGTATCATGGAGCAACACACATAGGGAGAGATTCAATGATCAGGCTATTTAGACAGAGTTGGTATAATCCAAAGTTCAGGGTAATCGCAGAGAGCCTTTGCCAAAGATGCTTAACCTGTCAACAGCAGAACCCAGGTAGAAAGACAGTGGTAAGCTGGGGAAAGATCGGAAAGGCAGAAGGTCCCTTCACCAGATTACAGTTAGATTTTATTGAATTACCCCATGCAATGGTCTGAAATATATACTTGTCATAGTATGCCTTTTCTCAAGATGGGTGGAAGCCTATCCCACTCGAAGAAATGACAGTCTTACAGTTGCCAAATTGTTGTTGAGGGAGTTGGTTCCGCGATTTGGTTTTCCAGTCACTTTGGAATTAGATAGAGGCCCTCATTTTAATAATGAAATAATTCGATTAATCTGTGCTGCATTTAACATTGAACAAAAACTGCACCGTGCTTATCGTCCAGAGGCATCTGGAATTGTTGAGCAAATGAATGGCACAATTAAGTCAAGATTGGGAAAGGTGTGTGCATCCACAAAACTGAAATGGCCAGATGCATTACCTCTTGTACTGATGGGTCTCAGAAGTATTCCAGACAGAAAAACAAGAATGAGCCTACATGAGGTTCTCATGGGAAGAGCCATGAGACAGGCATTTATTCCTGGGAATAAACTAATGAGTATAACTGATGATCTGGTATTGGACTATTGCAGAGGATTGGCTGAAATCATTCGTTCCATCTCTCACCAGGTTGGAGAATACGCAGTTGAAAGACAGCCAGACCAAGCACATGATTTGAATCCTGGAGATTGGGTGCTAGTGAAGAAACATGCAAGAAAGTCGTGCCTAGCACCAAGGTGGGACAGACTGCGGCAAGTCATACTAGTCACTACCACTGCAGTGAAGTGTGCAGGTTTGCCCAATTGGATTCATGCCAGCCATACCAGAAGAGTTCCGAACCCATCAGAACAACAAGAGCAACCACTGACTGAACAGGCTGAAGCGTCAGGAGTTGTAAACTGTGAAATTGAAGAATCTAGAGTGATAGATTCTGAAAGACAACCATATGATGAACAGCCAAGTACAAGTCAGGAAGACTGGATACCAGTGATTGAAATAATTGATGATGTCATTGAAACCAGACGAAGAACAGAACTGAAAAGACAGGAAAGTAGTCAGGAAGGGACAGGGGAAGAAGAACACACTCAGGTGGAGAATAAAAAAAACTTTCACGAACCTGAGGAGGGAAAAATAGAAGAACACGTTCAGGCAGAAGAAGAAAGGTTTGAGTTAAGGCCTGAACAGGAACAGATAGAATTAGAAGAACAGGTTCAGGCAGAAGAAGAACAAAATAACGGTAGAACCTGAGCAGGTGGAAGCAAAGGCAGGTACAAGCACAGAAAATAAAGAATCAGAACAGATTGTACCTAGAATAAATGAAATAAAAAGAACTTTACAAAGAGATAAAGAAGGTGAAAAGGCAGTGCAAATCAAAAGAATCAGAAAGGGAGAAAATTGGCCAACTGGAGTAAAGAAACTAAAATATCACTTGAGAAAATCTGAAAAGAAACCAGAACAAGTAAACGAAGTCACAAGTCAAACGCAATCTAAGCAAACCTTGGCAAAAATAACTCGAAGAAGTCCAAGATTGAGAAACTTAAATAGGAGATATAAGGTTCCTGAGTGGACTTACGTCATACGTCAGCATTAAGCGCTGAGACTCCTGAGGCGGAAGCCGGGAGAATATTTGCTTGTTTTTTATTCTTCGATTGCACTGTCCTATTTGTAGCGTGAATCTCTTTTAAAACAAACTTACAGGTCTAACTTTTATCCCTTTTTTAAAATTGTTTCTTAATCTGTACTTGCTATTGTTCACTCACCTGTTACTCGGGGGGAGGAATTACCGCGGTCACACGCAGACCGCCGGCAGAAGTAGAGCCGCCATCTTTGGAGGGGGGTTCCGGGTTAGCGCTCTAGTCACCTTTTCTGCCACTACAAATGCTCGCACAAACGCGACCGCGCAGCATTAAGCGCTGAGACTCCTGAGGTGGAAGCCGGGAGAATATTTGCTTGTTTTTTATTCTTCGATTGCACTGTCCTATTTGTAGCGTGAATCTCTTTTAAAACAAACTTACAGGTCTAACTTTTATCCCTGTTTTAAAATTGTTTCTTAATCTGTACTTGCTATTGTTCACTCACCTGTTACTCGGGGGGAGGAATTACCGCGGTCACACGCAGACCGCCGGCAGAAGTAGAGCCGCCATCTTTGGAGGGGGGTTCCGGGTTAGCGCTCTAGTCACCTTTTCTGCCACTACAAATGCTCGCACAAACGCGACTGTGCAGCATTAAGCGCTGGGACTCCTGAGGCGGAAGCCGGGAGAATATTTGCTTGTTTTTTATTCTTCGATTGCACTCTCCTATTTGTAGCGTGAATCTCTTTTAAAACAAACTTACAGGTCTAACTTTTATCCCTGTTTTAAAATTGTTTCTTAATCTGTACTTGCTATTGTTCACTCACCTGTTACTCGGGGGGAGGAATTACCGCGGTCACACGCAGACCGCCGGCAGAAGTAGAGCCGCCATCTTTGGAGGGGGTTCCGGGTTAGCGCTCTAGTCACCTTTTCTGCCACTACAAATGCTCGCACAAACGCGACCGCGCAGCATTAAGCGCTGAGACTCCTGAGGCGGAAGCCGGGAGAATATTTGCTTGTTTTTTATTCTTCGATTGCACTGTCCTATTTGTAGCGTGAATCTCTTTTAAAACAAACTTACAGGTCTAACTTTTATCCCTGTTTTAAAATTGTTTCTTAATCTGTACTTGCTATTGTTCACTCACCTGTCACTCGGGGGGAGGAATTACCGCGGTCACACGCAGACCGCCGGCAGAAGTAGAGCCGCCATCTTTGGAGGGGGGTTCCGGGTTAGCGCTCTAGTCACCTTTTCTGCCACTACAAATGCTCGCACAAACGCGACCGCGCAGCATTAAGCGCTGAGACTCCTGAGGCGGAAGCCGGGAGAATATTTGCTTGTTTTTTATTCTTTGATTGCACTGTCCTATTTGTAGCGTGAATCGCTTTTAAAACAAACTTACAGGTCTAACTTTTATCCCTGTTTTAAAATTGTTTCTTAATCTGTACTTGCTATTGTTCACTCACCTGTTACTCGGGGGGAGGAATTACCGCGGTCACACGCAGACCGCCGGCAGAAGTAGAGCCGCCATCTTTGGAGGGGGGTTCCGGGTTAGCGCTCTAGTCACCTTTTCAGCTACTACAAATGCTCGCACAAACGCAACCGCGCAGCGGGCGCGCCGCCAGCGCGCCGAAGGCGCGCCTAAGGCAAGCCCGTCTGCGCCCGTCCGCACACACGACCGAGCCCAGAGCCCTGGCACGCTGGCCGGAAGGAGGTAAACGGCTCAAACCATAATCGTCTGTTCTATTCCGCTGAATTATTACACCGGATAAGATCGCAAGATGAAGCGAAGCGTGCAGTAGCCGCTTGCTGCCCCTGGAGGTTCCCAACTGGTTTCGAGGGTTTGGTAGCCTGTCGGTACTGCCGCTTTCAAGGGGAGCTGATTTTGCCCAGCCTACGTGTCCCGGCTGCATGCCCAGATGCTCTGGTCACGAGTACAGTCCCTAAAATATCCGGTCTAACGGCGATTTTATGTAATGTGAGATCATTAGCAAAGCATCCCATTGAAATATGGGACATGGTCACCACTCATTCCCCTGATATTTGTTTCTTTACAGAAACTTGGCTAAACTCTACGAACCACCCTATGATAAATTTAGCCATTCCAGATAGTTACAAATTTTTACATTTGGACAGAGTAGGAAAAACGGGCGGTGGTATTGCCATTGCTTTTAGAAATTCCCTTAATGTTACCTGGGTGTCGACCGTTAGCAACGAGGATATGGAACTGGGTATTTTTAAGATTACCATATCACCCACAGACAGTTGGTATGGAGCACTGATCTACCGTCCCCCAGGCTATAAGGCCAATTTTAGTGACCAATTGGCTGAACTAATAGCGACACACGTTCTTGCATCAAAAAAAATTCTCCTACTAGGGGATTTTAACTTTCATGGAGAGGACCTTAATAATTCGGTAGTAAATAAACTCTTAGATAATTTAGGCCTATTAGGCCTTACTCAAAGAGTTAAAGGTCCAACGCACCGGGCCGGACATACCCTCGACTTAATCTTTTCGAGTATTGACCACCTTACCTGAAATTCCCCCAGTCCCCAACTGTGGACAGATCATTTTATGATCATGTTTACAATTCAATCAACGGGCAAGGATGATCTAGCAGTACATCCAGGTCGAAAAAAAGAGGTGCGCAGACCTTGGCACAACTTAACTCCAGAAAATTTTAGCAAGGCTTTTCAATATAAATCATCTGAGAATGACCCGGATGTATCTAGATTGTTGGAGAGGTTTAACTCCGCTTTTCTGACTGCATTGGATGAAGTAATTCCATCCAAAAATTACGGCACTCTACAGCGACGCCCGTCTGCCCCATGGTATACACCAGACTTAAAAATTAGGAAAACTAAGTGCAAAACTTTGGAGAGAACCTGGCGGAGTAGCAAAGACCCCCAAGATAGACAACGATACAAACAAGCCCTGACTAGCTATCATCAGAGCATAAAAACTGCTAGACAGATTTTTATTTCAAAACAAATTGAACATGCCAGTAACTCATCTAAAACCCTCTTTTCTATAGTAAAGGAGTTTGTGTCTCCACAAGTGTGCAGCCAAGCTCAAATGGAATCCCAAGAACTTTGTAATTCAATAGATGTTCACTTTGAGGAGAAGATTAGAAAAATCTATGATAATTTCCCTACTGCCCCTCAAATGAACCCAGAGCAAGAGCACAGGTCTGAGGAGCCAGAAGCAGAAGTATCCTGTACTCTCAAATGTTTCGAAATGATTACATTAGAGGAGGTCCTCCACTCCTTGGCTTCTGCTAAATCGGGTTCACCTGAGGATCTCTGTCGGCCCAAGACGATGGCTCTTTTGGCCCCTCGCTGCGCCCCCGAGATTTTACAAATTTACAATTGCTCAATACAAACGGGATGTTTTCCCAGGGCCTGGAAGGAAGCATTTGTACGGCCGATATTGAAGAAACCGACGGCAGATCCTCAGGTCCTTAGTAACTATCGCCCCATCTCCTTGCTTCCCTTGTTGGGTAAGCAATTGGAAAGCCAAATAAATAAGCAGTTGGGGTCCTATCTAGAATCAAACAATATCTTGGATCCCTCACAATCAGGTTTTCGACCTGGATTCAGTACAGAGACTGCCCTTCTGGCCGTGACTGACTCCCTAAGAAAGGAAATGGATTCTGGAGGATCAATAGTTTTGATCCTATTAGATTTGTCTGCGGCGTTTGACACCATCTCGTATTCAAAGCTCGTGGACAGACTTTTGGCCTGTGGAATCCAAGATACAGCCTTAAAATGGCTGCGACAGTTCTTATCTGACAGATATCAAACCATCACTTTGGGTTCCTACCGGTCAGAAAAAATGCATTTGGATAAGGGGGTTCCGCAGGGGTCCTGTTTGAGTTCCACACTGTTCAACGTCTATATGGCCCCATTGGCAAAAATAGTTGAACAGTTTGGGTTCGAGATAATATCATATGCTGATGATACTCAGCTTATGTTTAAAATTGGTCCTAACCTAGAGACAGAGAAAACCCGCTTTGCTACAGGAATGCTTGCAATATCTAGTTGGATGACGGATAATTGCCTCCAATTGAACCCCGGTAAGACTGAGATTATGTTAATGGGGAACGCCTCATCCATCTGGGTGGGTGATTGGTGGCCCCCCCAATTGGGAGAAGTCCCCGTACCCAGAAAAATTGTGAAAAACCTAGGGATAAAATTGGACCAATCATTAACAATGAAGGATCATATAAATGCCACTACTAGCTCCTGCTACCATGCCCTGCGCCTTTTACGTAGGATCTTCCCTTATTTGCCCTTAAATTCCCGTAGAACCCTTGTTCAAGCTATGGTGATTAGCAAAATGGATTACGGAAATGCCCTACTGGCAGAGGCGGATGAGACCTCACTTGCCAAACTACAAGTGATCCAGAACACGGCCGCAAGGCTAAATTTAAACCGCCCTACAGGCTCCTCGTCCGGCCCTCTGCTGAGAGAACTACACTGGTTACCGGTAAAGAAGCAATCCTTTTTTTAAATCTGTTGCCTCACGTACAACGCTCTCAGAGGCAAAGGGCCCCGGTACTTGCAGAGGAAACTTTTAAAATACGTTCCATGCCGAAATCTTAGATCTAGCTCACTTGGCCTCTTACAGGTGCCCCGAATACGCCTTAAGCGTACTGGGGGGAAAGCCTTTTCCCACCTTGCTCCTAAATATTGGAACAAGTTGCCCCTGGCTCTCCGTGAGACCCCTTTTTACAGCACCTTCAGAAAAAAACTGAAAGCCTTTCTGTTCTAGGACATTAGGCAGTCCCTCAGGTATGTCTCAACACAAGCGCCGAGATGCCCCCGGGTGAGTCGTGCGCTATAGAAGTGGTTTTAACATAACATAACATATTCGAAGAGTTTGAATCCTTAGATCTAATTGATGATACAGAAGAAATTCATATTGTCCAGATTGATGAAAGCAAATTGAGGCCTCCTTAAAACGACAAGAGAAAAATCAAACTGACAAAGAAAAGATAAGAGAAAAGAAATTTTCTCAGAATTAAAATGGCAGAAATTGAAGTTACCGGGAAACCAAAACGTGGATTAAAAAGAAAGTGTTTTAGATTTTGATTTTGTAGTATTTTATTGGCAGCACTAGTATGGTTATTCCTAACAGTAGGAGTACCTTTGTTAATGAAAATGAGTGACAAGAATAATACAGATACTAATTTTAAGGTAGATAGAATAAGAGAAACCGAATTAGAAATAGGGGTAGAAGATGAAGCAAACTATCATAATGAATCAGACTATAATACGTCTTCTAATGTGTTTATTAAGTTGTTATTTCAATATGTTAGCACCATGGAGATTAATAATTGTTACGTGTGTATGAAGTTACCATCATCAGTATCAGAAGGAATGACGTATCACCATATACCTTTAACGTATGGTGTGTCATGTAGTATTTTGTCAAGTTTATTTTATGCTACAGGGAGACGTAAATATTTTTATTCAGATATAGATGTAGTATTCTCTGAGTTGCCTATTACAAAGAATATGAATCCAGTAGCTAGTAGTAAGAATGCACAGATTATGGGTGAATTTTTCATAACAATGAGTTCAATAGATTTAGTTCAGGCACGTAGGGATAATCTAACATGTACATTAAGAAAAGAAGAAAAAGATTTTTGGGATTTAGTAGAAGAAAGGAGACAGGATTTAATAAAGAAAGTGACTGAACAGAAAACCCATGTACCTCTATGGGTTGGGAAAGAGGGAATCTATGCAAGTGGCAAGGCTCATGCTGCGATGTCCCTGGATTTTGTGAAAAGGGGAAAATTCTGCCTCCATAGATTACAGACAGATTATAACAATAACTACATTGGTTCCAGTGAATGCGAACACAACTTCCTAATTTTAGGAGGGTGGGGAATAAAAGGGGGAACTGATCCTGTGTTTCCAGGAGTTTATTATGTTTGTGGGAGCAATGCCTATTATAGGTTACCTGCAAGATGGTACGGGAGCTGCTACTTTGGAATAGTGTTTCCAAAAATTTATCATGTAGATAAAATCAGTGGAACCAATGGAAATTCTAATGGATTAACACGTAGAAGAAGAGCTAGTTTTTCTGAAATTGTAGGAGACATCTTTAGTGCATTGATACCCTCAGTTGGAGTCATTCTGAATTCACAGAAAATTTGTAAGTTATCAACCATAGTTGATCGTCTTTCTACAGACACTGCAGGAGGATTTTTAATGATTAACATAGAAATGGTTGCAATTAGGTCTATGGTTTTACAGAACCGTCTTGCTCTTGATATATTGTTAGCAAAAGAAGGTGGAGTCTGTGGCATGTTGAAAATTCAACATTGCTGCACTTATATTCCGGATAAGAGCAGATAAATTAAAGGATATATTGAAAACATTACAAGAATGCATAAAGATTTGACCCAACTGGAGGTTGACAGTGTGTGGGGAAGACTAACAAAAAGTATAACATCAATAGGGTAATGGTTTGCTGATTTTGGGAAGAGTTTTCTAGGTCAAATAATAATACCATTAGTTATGATAATAACAGTAGTGATGATAATAATGATTACATATAAGTGTTGTAGAAGAGTTACGAAAGAGAAAGTACATATTGAAAGAAAAGGAAAGGGACAGACACGAAAGAGAAAATATGATGAAATACGTTTTGGAAGAAATGAAAGGCAGGTTATATAAGAAGATGCAAGATTTAGAAGGAAACTAGTTTATTGATGAAAATTTGAGAGGAGAAATAGAGAAAACTGAGAAATGTTAAAGTTGGTATCTGGGATGGGATGGGTAATTTTGTGATGGCTTAAAATGCCATCAGAGAGGGGATTGATCGAGCAAGTACTCGTAAAAGAGACTTGCTCGGAAGCAATCCTCTCGTTTAACTCACAAACGAATTATTTACAACGTGTTTGTAATTAATAATTGCATTTAGAACAAGACACGCGGGACAAGGAAGCTTGCCTATATGTTTACTAACGACAATAACATGAACGAAGGACTAAGAATGCACTCTAACACGGGATCTTTACTGCGCATGCGTCTACTGCATCTACGTAGTATGACGTACTAACGCTTGGAGGGAAATTCTTACGCCTGCGCAATAAACTATAAAATGGCCGCTTGAAAGCTCACATGCATGGCACCTGCTTAGCTGAAATAGAATATAAGTTTTATACTAACGCAAATGCAGGAAGGGAAATAACAAATGGAATGGGTTAGAGTAGAGGTTGGTGGTATACAGTGAAATCATTTATTTTTGAGAATAACATTTCTCCTTTTGACTTTATTATTAGTGCGTATTTGGGCCTGTTAAATTTGTCTGAGTCGAGCAGACTGACGTTGCGCCACGCATGCGCCCTGGCGAAAAAGTACGTAAAGATGACTAAGGACTTGTCACGCGTCCAAGGCCAGCGTAGATGTGCCCTGGGAACATGAGGGTGAAGAGTTCATATAAAGGAACTTTATTCAAGAGATCCCAACAATTGTATTAATAAAGTTTGGAGATGTATGGGAAAGGAAGCGGGGTAATAAAGTTTGAGGGGAGGAGTTTCGAAACAATTGTTTAAAGAAATAAGTGAAATGTAAGCATGGTGTGACGATCATCCCCCCTTCGCCTGTCCAATCAGAATTAGTAGTCTGTAAAAATTGAAACATTAATGGGTGGTACATGGATATAGAAAGGTATAATTGAGGTAGTTTTAGTTAGTTAGTTTAGCATTGACACGGGAGAGAGCGCGATGCTGGGAGTGATTTTTGGCGGAAGCATTGCAGAGCTCGGGATGCTGTCGGTGTTGGGGTGGTGCTGATGTAGTGAGGCGCTGATGAAAAAAAT
This sequence comes from Calotriton arnoldi, assembly GCA_963921515.1. Classification (NCBI taxonomy): domain Eukaryota; kingdom Metazoa; phylum Chordata; class Amphibia; order Caudata; family Salamandridae; genus Calotriton; species Calotriton arnoldi. Next base: position 437,389 of record CAWUFW010008754.1, on the reverse strand, counting down.
CGAATGCAGAACCATCTAATTAATTTAAGAGGGTTAGAAAGAAGATCGCAGAAGAACCACAAGGAGGAAGAGAGTGTCAGAGAGGGGTGCAACGTAGTCGTTGGTATTTGGAGAGGTGAAGTATCCAGTCCTGATTCCTGTCCTGAAGTCTTTGTTTCCTGATCTATCCTGGGGGACCCTTACCAGCCCTTTGGCCAGAGGGTTTGGTCTTCACACTATTCTTGGTAAATTATAAAACTCATCGTATTGATAGATGCTCTCCTCTCTCTGCCCTCTACTTTCTGAGCATGGTTATTGTGTGGATCTGAATCGTTAAATGCATATCTGAAATTTGATTGAATAGACACTCTTGCGAATGAGAGTGTTTGTACTGAAACGATTGAGATGGTTCACAAGCAACTAATTTAGATAAAGATTTTTAAAACTTCCCGAGTCTGTGATTATTCCATTTTTAATCAAGAAATGTTTTACAAGTTGTGTTAATTATCACCATCAACTAGTTCCAACTAATGGTCCATTGACCAGAGGAAAGAACTAATTGATCAGTAAAAGGTTTAGTTAGGGAAAGAAACACCGCTGGATCAGTACGCAGTTTGGATTGTTTTTTTTGCTTTTATAGTGCATTTTCACGCATGACGCGTGGACATTGCAGGCCTGTCGCTGGTTTTCGCTGATTTTGGTATCGCGCTTTGTGGCATTGCAACTTTTTGGGCGTTCGTGTTTCGCATTTTTTGTTTGTCGCGTTGGTTTTTACGCAGTCATTTGGCGCGTTATCATGCTGCTATCACATGGTGCCGCCGGGTTGGGAATTGGACGTTAAGACGGTGCCATTTTCTCGCGATGGACTGCGATATGCAAAGTTGCGTTAAGCTAAATTTGCGATGGTTATCACACGTTCTTGAGAATATGCCCGATGTCTTGTTGTAGTGTGAGCTTTCCTTGCATACATAGAATCATTACAGCACATGCAGCATTGAATGATATTTTGTACCCTATACCTTTTTTTAACACAAACTTTATTACATTTTCAGAACAGTACATCAAAAATAAATCATGCTTGTTCACAGGTACCAGTAGACAGAGCATGTCAAGTTTATACATTAGCAATCGCAATAGTGATAATGAACAGAGACATACCTCTCATATAATATGCAATCAACTTCCACAAACCCCCCCACCCGGATCCTAAGTTAACTAGTAAGAGTCACATATTAAGTAGTCTGAGTGCCTTATTACAAGTACGGTGGTACATAGGACCGCTGTACTCATGGAGGTGGTCCGACCACCGTCACACTGCAGGCCCACCTGCAATATTACAGGTGTGGCAGTCGGACTGCCACAGGACCACTGCGTCCACCTGTGATCCAGGATCATGCAGCAGTTGTGCAGCGGTCAGAGAGCTGCAAGCATATTACAAATTACCTGTCTGCCGCCTCTTTCATGGCAGTGAACCTGCCATGAAAAAGGTGGTGGAGAAGAAACAAAGGTGGCCCTAAAAGTACCCCCTGCTGCTCCTGGGCCTAGGGGTGCATGCAGGGGGGCACAACATGTGCCCCTCTGAATTTGCACCCCCAGTTCTTGCATGTTGTTGCAAGCATGTCACACTGTGCAGGAACATGCAGTCAGAACTTTCACGGCAGCGGTCTGCATGTTAGGCTCTCCCATGAGCCTAACAGACCACCGCTGTCAGACTGCCGCTGCAACGCCCACCCACCATGGATTTTACTTGTAATCTGGCAGGCGGGTGCACCAAATATAGCATGTTACTACGCATGCTATCACATCGTGTTCCTTTACAACGCGGTTGTTGCAACGACTGCGTTGTTAGAACGTGATACCTTTACAAAGCGAGTCATTAGATCGACTTGCAGTAGGGGGCGCGCTGGACTGCGCAACAGTAGGGAATGTGTTGGAATAGTAAATTATACTATTCCTTATGTTAGAGTGCTCCCTACAGCAAGTAGATCTAATGACTTGCGTTGTAAAGGCATTGCGTTCTAACAACGCGGTCGTTGTAACGACCGCGTTGTAAAGGAACTGCGATGCGATGACTGCGTTGTAAACGCTGTCTCCCGGGTGCACCACAGCCTTGGCGGTCTTCCAGAGGACGGCGCAATGGCTGCACTGCTGGAGGACTGCAAAAGTCGTAATAAGGCCCTATGTGTTAGTGGGGCATGAGTGTGCGCGAGAAAGAATTATATACCAAATGACACCATAGGAAGTCACTGTTGTGTTGACGTACAAGTACATGGCAGTCTAAGGGTAAGCTCTGGTATTTCCTTTAAAGACAGAATAAGTCATGCATATATATCGTATGTGTGGTGACTGCTGTTCAGGTGTCAGTACTGGATTTTTTACCTTATACTTTGGACTTACCAGGCACACTAGAATTCTCCCAGGTCTGCCTCCCTCACCATATCTGTGGGTTGCTGCAAACTTGCCCAACAACGTGGCCTCTGACTCAACCACATCACTGTAATTGTCAACTAAAATCATAATACTACCAAGGGTGGTCACATCACCATTGTGCAGGTATTAATTTTCCACAGCATAGATCTCACCTTCTAATCTGAAAGGCGAAGCTCAGAACTAGCAAGATGCATGATCTGTTGCAATGAATAGTCCTGAAAATATTGCCTTGAGATGCCAAAGAAGGAAGGGACATTTGCTAAAATGAGATAGTGATTCCCTTCCAAACACTAGCCAACTCCAAGCTTGGCAGTTTTTTTTTGTAGCTCTTGGTGGTACCTAAAACTCAGGAAGATTTTATGTAGTTAGCAATTGAAGGTAAAAGACCTGTCAGTGACCATAAATACCAGAAAGTTTCAAAATCATCAGACATAGATTAGCAGATAGGATCAGATTGGGGCTTTTGATTTGAGGAGGTGATCTTGAAATGGAAATTACTTAGACATTTTTATGGCCATTTTGAAGAGAGATCGGAACCTGGCCTGAGTCATCCAGAGTGGGAAAATTAGAGACACCAGGGTCTTCTGTCTACAAATGCGAGCTAGGCCCATTACAGTCATGAAAAAAGGAAGAAAAGTGTGTTACCCATCGTACAAGAAGATGCCAATGGCAAGAGAATACTGTAAAAATGGTTTATTTGTGAGTTCAAATATGAGGCAATGATCTGGTGGCAACAGACCCCAGTGATGATTCAGTGATTGGAGAACATAACTCTCAAATTACATTTGCGAACCCTGCCTGGTGTTATATGTCAGATGGATTATGTATCAGACTGTGGAAATGTCGTCCATCTACAAAAGTGTAGTCAAATGTGCCTTGTCCTTGGTGAAATTGAAGAGCAAAGGAGTCTGGAGAAATCTCAAAAATGATTATGCATTGACAATTCCTCTACAGATCATGACCTCCCATGTGAGTACTGAACACTCCAAGGGCCTCATCTCCACAGATGGGCATGTGACTAAGACTACATCTGGGGATCTGGGAAAGATGGTACAAGCATTCCAAGCAAATAAATCATCTTGCCACTCTGCTATCTGTTCCTGAGTGTCTTTGTCTAAAGGTACTTTGTCTCTAACGAGAAACACTTTCATAAATGCCTGATCCTGAGACATAGGCTTGCATGGTATTGAGAGGATCATGGAAATGCAGCTTAAATAGACAATGTCAAAAGCCTTACCATTCTGATCAGTTGCCTGAGAGATGTGTGGGGATGTGAGATAATCCCTATTTATTTTTAATATGAGTTTTTCTGGACTCTGCTGGGATGCTATTGGTGTGGTTGTGCCAGTTGCCGGCAAACATGACAGCCTGAAGCAGATCTCCATGCCCCACAGCCGCTTCAGCCTTTATTAGTGGATTCACTAGAGATGCTTCTTGTGACAAGATGACTATGCCGGGGTTGTCTGACCTTGGACACATCTGCGGGCGCTGGTCACTGAGGGCTTGCATGGCTCTCATGGAGACAGGCAGTGGTGGCATGGGTCCTTAGAATCCCAGCAGTGACAGAGGCTGCTAGTGAGCCTAGATCCTGCCTGTGCTCACACTGGTGCAGTGGCTGCCATGAACTGTGTTCAACCCTCTGAGCACCGCAGTTGTGAGCGAGGCCTGTTGGTGAACTGGGCCAAGGTGCTGTCTTTTCACATGGTGCGGGATGTGGCCAGCTGCTGTAAATTAAGACCCAAGACACATTAAAACAGCATGGCAACTGAGGCCTAGCAGCATAGACCATCCTCCTGCAGGAAATTACCTCCAGGTGGCCTGGTTGGTTAATTTATTATGCGTGCTTCAAGACACTGAATATATTAGACATTATAGCCCTTGACATTCTCCTGGACTGCTTGTTGGATTACTGCATTGGTTAATGGTGTTTACTCTTCCAAGGTCTCCAAAGGGATTACTAGTACCACCACTGGCTAGTTGTTTAGACCATCTTACACATCGTGCATCCTCTGGTGATTCTGTAATATACCATATATACTGTCTGATAAGAAGCTATTTGACTGGCCCATCTTCTCAGCGATATGGAGAATACTGACACCAAGCAGGTCAAACTGCCTATAATATGAAAAATGCACCCAGGGGCAGACACATAGAATCATTGATGGGCACTCCACATCAGTTATCTTCCCAGACTCCTGCAACAGGTGATGAGCTAAAGCAGCTGCTACTTGACATGAATAGCAGACTGGTAGCCATTGAAAGCAAGAAGAACACCCTAAATTTCCAAATGTATCTTCTGAAAGAAAGAGCGACAAGCAAGCTAGGCCTCTCGACATGACAGAGCGCAGAATGTCAGACCTTGAAGGCTTGGGGGCTGAGACTTCCACATAGGACAAAAAATATTTGTTCACCTGGAGAAGCATATCAAGGCAGTGAAGGCTAAAAATGAAGATCTGGAAGCTCGATCCAGGAGAAATAACCTATTCATTATGGGTGCCTTGGAGTCTGCGGCACTAACTAACTTGAACTCTATGTGGAGACCCTGGAGAAGGATTTCTTTGATAGAGAGACTTTCGCTGATGTTTTCCAGGTTAAGAGGGCACATGATTTCTGAGATGCAGGCTGCCACCAAGGGCAGGCACTCAATCCATTATAGTGCATCTACTAAACTACACAGACAGAGATGCGGTAGTGCACAAGGCCAGAGAAAAGGAGGACATTAAATTCCAGGGTATAAAAATCACTATGTATCCTAATTTTTTACAAAACAAATCACAACAAAAATGTTTGGTGGACACAAACAATTTACAAAACCACAATAAACATTCTATAATCAATAAACCCCTTGTCTGTGTACCCTAGAAAGTAAATTAAATCAGTATTTCTTAAGTTAACCCCTTCCATGCTTCTGTCGGCCAACTGCCGTCGCGAGCACTACCTCGCTAGTGCTGCGCACGTCCGTTGGCCGACGCGGCCCCGCCCACTCTTTCAAACCGCCGCACTGCGGCGGAATTCGTGCCGCGGTTAAGTGGTTAAAACACAGGCAACATTAGAAACTTGATTTCAAGTAAACAAAGAAAACAGTTCCAGAAAACATGATTAAATCACAAACAGCCCACAACATCCTTGCTTGGCAGACTTCTCTCCAGCAGATTTTTACTCCTGAGTTAATGTACTGCACCCTGTGCACTTTGGGCAAGCACATAACCCAAATTAGTTCCTCAAACCTGTAAAAGGAAAATGTGTTAATACACGTCTCTACAGATGTGTAAGCGGTACTTCGCTTTACACACCATGTAAGAAATTGGGATGTTAGTTGACTGGGATGTGAACGTTGGTCAAGCAACAACCACAATCCCTGGTGGGGTGAACCACAAAAAAGTCACTACATTAACCTGTGCTTAACCCTGGGTACCTTGGCACAAAAATCAGCCAGGCTTAAATTAGAGGCAATGTGTAAAGTATTTATACAGCACTCAAACAGCAATAAAGTGAAAACACAACACAAGAAAAATCCCACACAAATTTACAAAAATGGAGTACATTTCAAAAAATGATTTGACATCAAAATGACAAAAATCAAATCAGTAGAACCGGAGTTATGAATTATTAAGGTTGCCAGTAAAACTTACCACCTAAAAGATCAAAGTGCCAACCGCAGACGTCTAGTCACACTAGGCTGGATCACAGTTGAAAAATGTGGCAGAACACAATGGAATGCATGTATGATACAAGGAGTGGATTGGACCCAGTCAGCGCTTACCTTTAGACGTAGAAGAAATTCTGATGAAAAAGGTATTAGAAGGTAAATTCAGCAGAGCAAGGCTGCAGCTGATGTCTGAGGAGGGAGCATCATCATTGGAGAGCTGCTTGATGAAGTAGCTGTGAAGATTTAGACTCCAGCAGGGGGCTGTAGCCGATGAGAACTCCATGGGGCTGGATACCCCTTTGACGAAAGATCTGCTGCTGCTGCGAAGAAGATAGCTGGAGCTACCGTGAAGACAGGCAGACCGGTGATGCGCCTCAGGCTGACTGTCGAGCAGGTTAGTCCTGATCGTTCCTCGGTTCTCAGAGCAGTTTTTAGCCAAAAATATTCCTAGTCCCAATTTTGGGATTTTGTGTATATGGGCACCTTTAGCACCACCACCAAGGGTTCAGGACTAGAGTGGGACCACTTGGGGTTTAGAACATATTAAGGCTGGGTCCAGTCACAGGCTCAAGATAGTGACAGCCTGTTATATCCCTGTGCCTCTGAACAGGAGGTCAGCAATCTAGCCCTTGGAGTCACTCTGGTAGTCCTAGATTCAGGTTGAGAAATAGGGCTCAAGCAGCATGACAGGCCCCTGAGGGTTCAAGGCAGACAGCAAAGCAATCCTTCTAGGTGCAGAAACCAGTTTTGTGAAGTGCACAGCAGGCCACATCAGCAGGTAGCCCTCTGAGAGTCCTTCCGAATATCCAGAAAGTGAACTGAAGAGTGGGTCTGAGGGCTCTGTTTTTATACCTGGTGCCTTCTTTAATGTGATAGAAGTTTTTCAGAGGTTTCTCTTTGAAGTGCTTGGATTTTCCTGAGTCCCCTGCCCTGGCTCCAAGCTGGCTGAAGAGAAAATACAGTGGTGACAAGCCTTTTATGTGAAGGTACAGCACAGCCTATTAATTCGCAAGTGGGGTTGTGCCCAGCTCCGCCCTCCATCCTGCCAGCAGATGGACCATTCAGGCCCAACTAATCCCTCTGTTGTGTGACTATCTGGGAATAACTGCCAACTATACCTAGTCATGTGACCCTTGGGAGGCTGCAGGCACCAAATGGCAGAGGGCAATAAAATTTTAACTTTCTAAAAGTAAGACCCAATTACAATTGCCAATACTGATGATCCTTTCAAGCAATCAATGTTCTTCTTCGTGATTGCACATATGAATTCCTGTGAGCACCGTTTATTTTCTTTATAATCAAGAAACTTTCAATAGCTTTTCAGAAGTCATTCATAGACAGTTGACCAACAAACATGGAAAACATTATATCAACTGTTTCAATGGTGATAACCCACATAACATTTGAATCACATGTGTATTACACAAAAGAAACGACACATTTGTATAACAGCAGATGTATCCCAGCTCTGAATTTGAATGCCCACTGGGAGCTGGAAACAATTTTGCAATCAATTCAACTAGCTCCTGCCTGTTGAGCCATATCCAGAAAAGCAGTCCAGTTTAGTCCTTTAAGCAGCACAGCAGTCATTCTGACTGAAGTTCAGTTCAAGATCCAGAAGTGTTTGATTTCAGGGGTCAGAGACCCAGTACTTATACCCAAAAGTGCCTTTGATGTATGAGGCGACTTCAAAAAGAACTCTCTGAAGTGCACAAGGATCCTTTTCAACCCAGTCCTGTCTGCCAGGCTAACCCTGGGGGGTAAATCAGTGCTTCGTGTGAGAACAGGACACAGCCTATTCAGATGTTGGTGTGAGCCAGAATGCAGATGAGTACTCTATCACACCTAACCCTTCCTGTGATGGTGGATGTCTAGATGGAATGCACAATGTGTAGCTGTCACCCAGCCCAGACATGTATTGGAGACAGACTGTCAGTCACAGAGAACAGTAAGTAAAAATAAATGTCCACTTTCTAAAAGTGTCATTTCTAAAACAGTAATGTTGAATCCAACTTCACCATTAAGGAGGATTTATCATTACCATTCAAAACATATCAGACATGAAAAAACTACTCCTCTGTGATCAGGAATTGCATCTTAAAAGTATATTAAGTAATTTCCAATGTTGGTCTATGAGAGCAGTAGGCCTCAGAGTAGTGAAAAATGAAATAGGCTGTTTGTCGCTACCAGGACATGCACAACATTAAGGTTCATGTCCTACCTTTACTTTCATAGCACAATGTCCTTCGGGTTAATTAGAGCCTACCTTAGGTGTGACATATGTAATAAAAGGGGAGTTTAAGGCTTGGCAAGTAGTTTTAAATGGCAAGCCAATGTGGCAGTAAACCGCATACACGGGCAATACAGTGGCAGGCCTGAGTCAGGCTGGCACAATCAGGGCTGCAGCCCACTAGTAGCATTTGAAGGACAGGCCCTGGGTAAAAGGTATACCCCTTTACAAGGGACTTGCCAGTACAATAAGTATGCCAATCAGGTATACACCAATGTCATCATGTTTTAGGGGAGATGCACATGTACATTAGCACTGGTTATCAGTGTTAAAGTGTTCAGAGTCCTATGGCTAACAAAAGGAATCATGAAAGAATGGGAGGCAAAAGGTGAAAAGTTTGGGGAAAGACCACCCTAAGGATGACAGGTCTAACAGTCTGGTATTTAAGATAAGGCTGCTGCTGTGTGCTACGTTAAGAGACTCTGGGCTGGTTACATGTGAATAAGTGTTTGTGTTGCATATGTAAAACTACCATTTTGTGCAGCCCAGTATATGTGCACAAGTGGCCTATCACAGAAGGGACTCAGTAAGGATTGGTACTGGCCAAGGTTATATTATAAGTGACAAGGAGTGAAGGACTGCGCACATGCGGGTTGCCGTACGTGGGTAAGACTGAAAGAAAAATCAAGACTAGACTTCATGAGCATAAAAGCAACATCAGAACCAAAAATATCAAGTCTACAGTCGCTACCCACTTTACTGACAACAATCATAACATCAGCCAATTAAAATTCCTCTTCCTGGAAATCGTGGAGAAGGTTGAAGGCAGAAATAACAATACCTACCTACTACAGAGAGAGAACTATTGGATCAAGGCTTTGAACTCTTCTAAACCTTTTGGTTTAAATGACAGAATGGAGTTTTCGTGCTATCTCTAACTCCCTGGTCTCTTTGGATTCTAATTGTCTTACTCTTTTCACCTGGTTACTTCATTTAATTTCTCTTCACATCATTCCCTCTGTTTATGTGTTTGGCACATTTGGAGTTTCTTCAACACATTCTATTACTTTCTTTCTTGTTTCTATATTTATTTTAGGTTGATGGTGGTTATACTGTATTCACATTGGTTGCCCCACTCTCCATCCTGATCCCTGTCTTCCACACTTCATCACTGTTTTTAGCTTGCACTTATTCCTTATCTTATTTTTCATCTTGGTCAGATTGTCTCACATGCAATCTCTTTTTTTTCACTGCATGAGTACGTTAACAACTTCTACAGACCCGAGTATCTGTACTGTAGTACACGTCCCCTTGGACGTTCCAAGATGGCCGCTACACTTTCATCACACACTGGCTCGTTTGTGAGTCTGTTCTTTATTGATATAACATTCACGTTGCATGGCCACTCTCACATTTTTGATCAGCGCGTTCAGACGCGGTAGCTTCTAGGAGCACCGGTGAGTGTTTTCTCCGTTCCACTCTGGTTTCGGGCGAGCACCCTATTTGTCCGATTTTCGATCACTCGTGATGTTACTGTGTTATCGACACTGGTTGCAACTTCTATGCACTGGGCCCTATATATATTTTTTTAACTCACGAGACGCTCTCTTAAGCTCTTTCACCTTCACGCTTTCGTTTTACACTTTGTATCTTCGCAGTTTGTTTCAGGTTCGCTTTTCACTTACACGCTTTGCACGCACGCGTTGTTATTTCACATTTGTTTGACATTTAGTCTTAGACTCGGTTTGATTCACGTCACCTCACTCCTTATTATTTCGTCACGCATAACTTTATCACCCACAATCGCATCACCCGACATTAGTATCATATTCTGTTGTTTGATATTTGCTCATGTATCATGCATAGCATATTCTGGCTGGACGGATCGTCTGTTTTTATTGTATTCTTTGCTGATTATTTTCTAGATCATTTGCCCCTGACGAAGGGCTTTGACAGCCCGAAATGCATCGGGATTTTGAAATGTTCATTTAGAAGCTTTGATGATATATCTACTATTGATGGGACCGATATGATTCATGAAATATCAAATGACCCAAACATATTAAAAAGAATTTATTTCAATTTCATATTTTGGATTTATCCATTGTTTGACACTAATATTCAGACAGCTGTTTCACATCCACACATCGTGTGGTTATCAGCCTGTGCCCAGGGGGACGTTCCCTACACAGGTGACGCTTTCTTCTCATTATATTATAAGTGGGCATTCACAGTGTAGGTCTGTAGTACTTACAGGAAACATCTGTGGTGCTTCACCTTGTTATACTGGATTATAGGCAAAATCTACCCTGAACTACAGTTTTGCTCCACCTAGACCTACAGGGTCCAGCGAGGTATCAAAACTTGCACATCGAGTTTAAATTTGCAGTCCCCAAATCCCCCATGGGACTTCAGGATGTGTTATATTTGACTGGCTCAGCTCATAATCAGATTCCAGGTCTTTGTCTCACCCCCTACTGGGTCAAGTTAATTGTTCTGCTCTCCTAAATGGGGATCAAAGGCCTACCCAAACAAAAGGGCAAATAAGAATGCTTGACCTAGTTTCGGGGAAAGATTCTGGGGATGAAATTTGCTAATGTTAATTCGATTGTCACATTCAAACCGGGCTGGGACAGCCCGGGCCCACTGGAACAAAGGAGAGACCTATGGGGCCAACACAAGAGGAACTCTCCTTTAATGTTTTGGTGGGAAGTAATCAGTCAGCTTTATCATCAATGGCTAGAGGTAGAGACAACTTGAAGTCACCATTTTGTATTGTCTCTCAGTGCTGTGCAGGAGGGGTGAAACAGTGGTGGAAGGTTGATGCGCATCCTCAAATGGACCAGGGGCACCTTGCCCCTAAAACATTCCACCCCACTTAAAAACCTGTGCCCACAGGAGAGACTGATGAGAAGACACTGGGCCTGGGAGTGACAATGGCAAAAGGATGCCCAGTGGAAGAAGAAGCTACCTGATAGCCTGCAAGGATGGACTTTAGGACATTAACTCCAGCTGACCCCCACGACTAGTATTGATCTCTACAGGGGCTGTGACACCAGCTAGCTAGTGATGGCTGCATGGATTCAAACAAAGCAAGGATGAAGCAAAGCGGCCCGATGTGGCCAGAGATATTCCATTTCAAAGATTTTCCTTTTTCAAAACAAAAATAAAAAAAACGTGTGCATAATGCTCTGTCGTCCTTTCTCTTAATTCCACTGGGGAGAGCCACCAAGGCTATGGACGTCAACGCAAACCCACTTCTATGGATTAAATGGGATGGGGAAGTGATTGGAACCACCCTCCCAGAGGCTTTTTGGACCAAGGAACCCCATCCTCTGGGGCTTACCGTGAACATAGATGTCCCGGGCACCACATACCCCTGGACACTGAAGAGAAGGTGAATCACCGGTTGGCCACCCTGGCCTTCTGCTTCCCTGCATGGGCTCCTCATGGGCAGGGGACTGTGTAGTACTTTTTCCAGGGGCCAGAGCTGAGGAGATACTGCTCCCACCCTGCGGGAGTGGAGAGACATGATGCTGGCTCCTGCACTGCACCAGGAGACATATGTTGCACAGAGGGAACAGGCAAGGCTGTAGGGACTTTGATCATCCCACCAGAGCCCACAAGGAACTTGTGGGTGCCCCGAGTGGGACCGTGGCACCTCACCAAAGAAATATGATGTGGTGTTACAAAACAAAAGAAGCAGACAGCGGGCCATAGCTGCTCATTTAATATTCATGAAAGCTGGCCGAGGAGAGCCAGATAGTGCCCTATGTGGGATTAATGTTGCATAGTTTCCTTCTCATGGTGTTACAGGGAGGGGTAGGGGCACCACAAATGAATTCCCAAGTGTTGTGGAGGGACTACAGAAGTTCCAGTAGCACACCAGAAGGATTATGGTCGTTAACCCAAGTCTCCTGAGGCCTTTTACCAATGACCCCAGGAGAGGTTTGCATTTATTTTTAAGTAAACCCTGAACCGGATCTTTTGCTCTTGAGCTCTGAAGTACAGGGACTCCTTATTGTTAATCCTTTGGCTGTATTTTGTGGCTTGTAAATTGTGAAAGACTGGCAGACGTGTTTTGAAAGCAATATGCTTTGTTCACGAAATTAAGGGGGAACATTGAACAGTTTCTATTATTATGAATGTGATTGGTTATTGATACTATGCTTACCATTTTTAATTGTGTCATGTGGATCAAACATGATATGTGGCTTATTGAAATAATGTGGTGATACTCTGACTAACCCAATAGGTCTGCCTTATATAAAGTGATACCTCTTATAATGTGTTATATTAACAAAGGATAACATGGTTATTTTTATTACTGTGATGGCTCCCCGACAAAGCCAGTAGGCCTGCCTTATTTAAAGTGACACCCACTTATATTGTGATGCTATTTGTGATTATGTAAATTAGGACCCACCTAGGGATGTAGTGTGATATGAGGGTGTCCCAAAAGGTACTTGCATCTCTCCTGACTGTATACATTTGTAATTTAATGTGTAGCATTTAACATTAGTTGTATGATAAAATTAATTTTCCTTTTGGAAAGAAAAGGCACTGGCTGGATATTAATTTATTGAGTTTTGTTGTTTCGTGCAAGTGGATTGGGATCTCTAGTCAACACCACCTTTCCTGAGTAGAACATGGACAGCTCTGCTTCGCTATCCTGGGAGAGTCAAGAGTTACAATAGGGTACTTGGTTCCCAGTATTCAGCCAACCTCAGGGCTATTACTTTTGAAGACTCACATCCTTTGCAACTTTACCTTAAAATGCTACTGCACCCGTTATGAGTTGGCTGCTAATTGTCAATATTAATCTGCACTCTAAAATCTGACTCCCTAAGTGAGAATTTATTTGATGTAATATCCACCACTTAGTTACAAATTTTGCCCCAATTATGCGGAGTAATATGCAGATTTTGGTGATTGCCCCATCAAAATCCGCATGTCTTGGTATTTACCATGCATCCCCCCCACTAAATTTTGGCAGAAATTACCAGCCGAAATGTATCCAAGGAATGTAATTTTGATTGCAATACTTGTAATTCCGATTAGCTACATTAAAATGACACCTGCTGGATAGTTACACACAGCAGGGTCTTTAACATAGACCAGAAAATTAGCGTACATAATTAAAGCAATTTTTGTAACAGATGTCAAGTAGATTATGACATTAGTGATGACCTCAAAGAATTTACATCACTCAAAGTTATTTAATTTAGAGTGAATTCAAAGAAATGAATACAAATAGTTCAAACATTGCAAGTATGATAAAATAAAAACCAGAACCACCATCAAAATTATTCAGCTATCTTAAAGCTCACTAAAAGAATAATTTGCCCACAACGAGTACATTTGAGGATACATGTGACCGACATTGAGTGACAGGATAAACCAATCTTCAGACAAAATAAAAATTAGTGGTCATTTCAAGTATTATTTATTATGTGTATTATTCATCTTCAAATGAGCAGCGAATATAGTGGGAAATACACACAGATGTCCAGATTGATGGTAGGAAAAATTATGACTCCTGTATAAAACATTTAATAGTGCAATTCCTCTGATTGGATGCATTAGTGTGCACTTATCATAAGCAGAGGCCATCAATACATTATTGCAGAAGAACGCTGTACGTGTTGCTCGGTGCTGTCTGTAATAAGATGCTTCTGCCAGAGATAAGGTACACTGCAGGCTCAGTTGAGGATTCAGGCTAAACCAGAGGGTGCTCAGATGGTAATATGCTTGCTCTCAGTTATGACGCCACTAATACAGCAAGGAGCTGCTCAGCTGTTTCTGCAATGAGAACAGTGTACTGCTTAGTGGCCGATGCCTGTGGCATTCGTGTTTTTTGTCCACTGAATGTTTCTCAGTGAGCGCTGCACATCAGGCTCATGATCCTTTGGAGTTCCATAATTAACGTTACACTCAATGTGCAGTCAGTAATGATAGATTGTACTACTGAATTTCAACCACAACCATATTGTGGCATACTAATATCAAGGACTGAATATGGGAGGACAAAATATAGAGTGGTAAGTGCATTTAAGGAAGTGTAGATTTACTATTCCTTACAACATCTATGTACCTTGAAGATATATGTACTGCGTAGTTGCATGTATGTGGAGTTCATTGTTGAAAATCTATATTTACTTTCCTGTTGATATATCTTTTTAAATATTCTGTCCTCAATAGTCTGTTATTGATATTGCTGATTGAATATTTAGGGGTACACTACTTAATAGTAGGGTGATTCTCAATGAGTGTTGAATGTTGATTATCACATCCAGGTGCTTGTCAATGAGTAAGAGTCTACCAGTAAGACTAGAGTGATGCTCTCAGGGTCTATCTTCTAACATCACATTTGCGCTCAATGGATGCTGCTCACTAAGCCCTTCCCCTGCACTTGTAACACCATGGTGGTGCTTTTTGGATGGTGCTAATAATGCCCGGGTGCAGCCTAATGGATGCTTTGAGTAGGAGCTGCCAGTGACATCATGATGATGTAATGTTTGGCTCTGCTTGTATAAATATGATGCACCTCAGTGGGTGCTATCTAAAACACAAGGATGGTCGATGGATGTAGCTATTGAGAACATCAGGTACATCAAAGTGGGTACCTCTCCCACTGTATTTAGGATTCTACTCAAAGGACGCAGAAAACAAGAGTTTTGCTGAGTTGGTGAAAGTCACATGCAGTGCTTCCAGTAGCTGAGGTAAAGCTCAATGGGTGACATTAGCATAAGGGTACTTCTAGGTGTGCAGAAGACAAGGTTATGAAGGTACTACAATGGACTATGCTAGTAACTGTGTGTGACTCTCCATGGCTTCACTCTCCATAGATGTTTCTCAGTGGGTAAAAGTCATATTACAATGATGCTGCAGTGAATAAGCTTAGTTGCATCAAGCTGATGCTAAATACGTCAAACGAATATGTGCATTTCAGTGTGTGATGCCGGTAACATTACAACATCAAGGGACATTCTTTGCTTTTTCTGCACAAACTCTATGTACCACCCCACCACCCCCTGACCTATGCTGCTGTGGTGTCTTGCAAAAGTCCCAATAGTGTCAGTTCCCTGAGATAGGTGCACAGTGCCAACGTATTTTCCTATGACTTTGGAGATCATCTTGCGCTGTGTACTACATCAGCCATCAATTTAGTATCTCTGACATACAGTCTCAATCAGGGCAGAAAGTGCTAAACCTAGTGAGATAATGAGATTGAAGGACTTAAGGAATCAAAGCCGGCCCACAAGCAATTTAGAGCATGTACCGTCTTCCCCGATGTCCAGAGAGAGGTCTGGGTACCTTGCTTGACTAAATACAGGTTTGTTGTGCTACAGAAAACACATTGACAATACTGACCAGCCAAGACACAACTTCATAACTACAGAAAACAGGCAGGGAGGGGACAAAAAGGCAAATAAACCAGCAGTATAGCACCCTCTTTTCTCTGTGCATGTGACCATTGATGGGATTTCCAGTTCTTGTTTTGTGATGGATGCAACTCCTGTCTACCACAGTTGTCAAAGCTCCAGCAGAAGAAATTTGGGCCCGTTTTGGCCCCTCCGACTCTGATCTTTTTAGGGAGTTTGAGGAATAAAGGAGTTAGGTTTCAATTCAAATTCAAAAATACAGTGCAACCTATTTGGCTACACAGTAAGGCTCGAAATTGGAAAGTCAGGTTGAATATAGATTTATAAAAAATTCGTAGCCAAAGTAATATAAATCAGTCGCAGGCACATTGCATATCAATACAAAATTATCAAAGGACTGCCAAGTCTACGAACAAAATTAATTCTCAATATTTAATAACCAATGAGAACCTCAGTAGGGATGGTACAAAGTAAAAGAAACACAGCAGAATGAGAAGATTGGAAAATCCGATCCTCATGTCTATGATTTATGAAGATTTCTAATTCCCCAATTAAAATACACTAAAAAAATGCCAAATTAGGTTTAATCAGATCCATAAAATGAAGAGAAAGGTGTCAGCGTGAAACCTCAGTAGAAATTTCTAAAATAAAGCATAGAATGTAAGGCACAGAGGCCAAACCTCTTCTAATCTCAAGAAGTCTCAGTGTAAGTGTGCTCAAAGCCACAGAACATTGCCTAGTTATACCCTCACAGACCTTCCTAAATTATGGTCAAGGACCCAAGAAAAAGACCACCTTCAAACAATACTCTCTTTAGCAAAACACAATGGTAATTCTTCTTTCTTTCATGTAGATTTCAAAAACATGCTCGTAATCTTTTTTCTTTGATCTTCATATTTCGAGACAACCTTGAATTTACGCCTTCATTCCACACGAACAGTAGGCCTCTCTTTTGGCCAGAATTTCTCTCTCCCTTGGCTCCCTTCTCGCTTTCTTATCTGTTTCACACAAACAGCCTTTCTTCATTTATTAGGTCATTGTACCTGGAGAGGGGAGAAAACTCTCCATCCAAGAAAACATTCACATGAAAAGTTAGACATTGTGAAACCCATATGCTTAAGGCCTTTGGTCAAGTTAACAAATTGAAGACTTACAATACACAATATAACTAAATGAATGCTAATTCAAGAAGAGTCACGTTATGAAAGTGAATGCAATTCTCATATATACATATTCCAATATGTAGCAAAAAGCAAAAATCTTCTTATAAATGCCTATAAACTACAACTCATTATTACTGAAAACAAAGCATTAGCAAACACACATATTTATAAGTGTAATGATTACATAGCACATGCACTTCATATGTGGCTTTAAGTGCACTTTGCTCTTGCAGGTTACTTATATCCCATGAATACATAAGGCCTCCATATACACATCTGGCCTAATCAATAATAAAGAGGGTAGAGGCAATTTTATGATGCTCCACCAACTAACACCCATATCAATATATTGACCTTGTGATTGTAATTCTAACTGTAATTGTAATTGCATCTATATGGCGCTTACTACCCCTGATGAGGAGTCATAGCGATTTTTGGATGAGTAGCATGGAACTCAAAAAGGATTAGTGGTGAATTAGTATAGTGAAATATGAAGTTAATTTGAGCGGTGGATATGTTAGTCTGTTATTTGGATTGAAAAAGATAGTGGAGGGATAGAAGAGGGAAGGGTTTGCATTTATTTAGCACTTGCTACCCCTGATGATGTGTTGAAGTGCTTTACGGCAAGTAGCATGCTACTCCGGAACCCAAAAAGGATTAGTGATGAATTAGTCTAGGGAAATATGAAATTAATTTGAGCAGTGGACATGTTAGTCTGTTATTTGGATTAGAAAGGATAGTGGAGGGATAGAAGAGGGAAGAGTTTGCATTTATATAGCGCTTGCTACCTCTGATGAGGTGTTGAAGTGCTTTTTAGTGAGAAAGACGCTGCTCTGGAACACAAAAAGGATTAGTGGGGAATTAGTCTAGGGAAATATGAAATTATTTGAGCGGTGGTCATGTTAGTCTGTTATTTGGATTGAAAAAGGATAGTAGAGGGATAGAAGAGGGAAGAGTTTGCATTGGTATAGGATCTGCTACCCCTGATGAGGCGTAGAAGCACTTTTTGGCAGGTAGCACGCTACTCCGGAACCCAAATAGTATTAGTGGTGAATTAGTCTAGGGAAATATGAAATCATTTGAGCGGTGGACATGTTAGTCTGTTATTTCAATTGAAAAAGGCTAGTGGAGGGATAGAAGAGGGAAGGGTTTGCATTTATATAGTGATTGCGACCCCTAATGAGTTTTTGAAGTGCTTTTCAGAGGGTAGCATGCAACTCCGGAACCCAAAACAGGATTAGTGTGGAATTAGTATAGGGAAATATGAAATAAATTTGAGCTGTGGACATGTTAGTTTGTTATTTGGATTGAAAAGGAGTAGGGGGGCATGAGTAAAGGGGACGTGGAGGGGGAAGGGTTTAGAAAGGCTTGGCAGATCTGAATAGTAAAAGAGGTATGAATTGATGCAAGGAGGGGTAGGGGAGGGTAGAGTCTAGAAAGGGTTATTTTGGGGATCCAAGTAGTGGTATGGGGTTTGGGATGAGTGAGAGAGTGGTGTTAGAGGATATATTAAGAGAGTTATAGGGTGAGAAATAGAGTAATAGGGTAGTACATTGGAAATAGTAGTAGAATGAGGGTTGAGATGAGTCAGAGAGTTGAGGTAGATAATATATTGAGAGAGGTATAGGGTGAGAAATAGGGTAGTGCATTGGAAAGAGCAGTAGAATGAGGTTTGAGATGAGTCAGATAATTGAGGTAGAGGATATATTGAGAGAGGTAAAGTGTGAGGAATAGGGTAGTGCATTGGAAAGAGTAGTAGAATGAAGTTTGAGGTGAGTCATAGTGGAGTTAGAATACATATTGCAAGAGATAACAGGTAGTGTATTGGATATACTGAATTAGAAGCAAAGTAATAAATATAAAGATACCTAAGTACATGGAAGGTATATGTGTATAAGGAAGGTAATATATATAGATTAAAGTTGTATTTAATAAACTCAGACTTTCAAGTGTTGATGCACTTTAAATTAATTTATTTGTTGGTTTTTTGTAATTCAATAGTGAAGCAGTTGTAGATAGATAGTTATGATAAAAGATTTACTTATTTATGCAGTCACCTATATACATGTAACTACAAGTAATGTGTACATTAGTTAAGCAGAACTAACGAATATCTATATTTTAAAAACATAAATATTATACACATTTATACAAAGTAATACACGCATGGAGGTACACAACTGTAGTACAAATAAATGCTTATATATACAGAGGGATATGATGGATATTTATGTTTGAGTTTGGTGGTTATGTGGAAAGAGCCAACTCTTGACTAGTCTTCTGAAGATAAGGTGATTATCCGTGGATCTTATGTTTGTGGGTAAAGAGTTCCATAGTTTGGCTGCTTGAATAGAGAAGGATGTGCCACCTACGTTTTTTATCTTGTATGGTGGGATTTTGAGGCGAGGTGCCATTCTAGAGCCGAGGTTCCTTTGTTGAATGTATTTGGTGATTTTATTTCTGATGAAGAGCGGTCCTGTTCCATGTATCGCTTTGTGGGTGATACAAAGCAGCTTGAATGTGGATCTTCTGGCAACTGGTAATCAATGTAGGGCTTTCAAGGCAGGGGAGATGTGGGCTTGTGGCTTTATATGTAAGAGTAGTCTGGCAGCAGAGTTCTGACTCAATTGTAGTCTTCTCATAGTTGTTAAAGGTGATCCTTGGTAGAGGCTATTGGCGTTATCAGAGTTTAGACAGAACAAGAGAGATGGTAGCCTGAACCTTATGTGGAAATCCCAGGTGGGGGAAGATGCGTTGCAAAGTTTTTGTAGTAACGAAGCTTGATCTCACTAGTTTGTAAACTTGGGCATTCATTGATAGCTTGGCGTCCATGGTAATTCTGGGGTTTCTTACTTCCTTTGATACTTTAGGTGGTGTTCCCAGATCATTAGGCCAGGTGGCAAGTGGGTCATAATCTTTCCAATTGCCACACATGAGTATTTTCGTTTTGGAAGCATTCCATTTGAGATGGCTCTATGCCATCCATTGATCCACAGCTCTGAGACAAATGAACATTGGTGAGTTTCCAATGTCTTTGGGGATTTCCAGTTGAAGGAGTATTTGTGTGTTATCTGCATAGTTATAGCACATGAGGTGAAATTGGTTGATCGGTGCTGGTAATGACTTTATGTAAATGTGTAAAAACATGGGTGATAGAGCCTTGAGGGACTCCTGCTTTTGTGAATTACGGTTTGGGAGAGTAAGGGGGAGTATGGGACATTAGTTCTGTTGTGAAGGCAGGAGGGGATCCAGTCTAGAGCAGTCCCCTCTATGCTGGCTTCGTAGAGACTTTATATTAAAGTGTCATGGTCAACAGTGTCAAAGGCATCTGAGAGGTCCAAGAGAAGTAGTGCAGCAACCCTGTTCCGGTCAACTGTGCTCTTAAGGTCAGCCCAGATATCAACGAGGGCAGATTCTGTCTCTTCCTGGACAGAATTCTGTTTTGAGTCTGAAAGTATGGAATTATCTTCAATGAATAGTGACATCTGGGTGAATGTTACTCTTTCTATCAGTTTGCCCAGGAAAGGTCAATTTGTAATCGGCCTGTAGTTTTCAGGGTTAACCCCTTTACCGCGGGCGAAATTCCACCGCGGTGCGGCGGTTTTGAAGAGTGGGCGGGGCCGCGTCGGCCAACGGACATGCGCAGCACTACGGAGGTAGTGCTCGCGACGGCCGTTGGCCGACAGAAGCAGCGAACGGGTTAAGCGAATCCAGGTTTGTTTTCTTCAGTAATGGGCGTATATATGATATTTTTAGTTCTTCTGGAAATATATTCCCGTAGTTAAGGAATTGTTTATGATTCTTCTTGCCGGTGTGGCAGCAGAGGAAGTTAGAAGAATATTCTTGAAGCTTTGTGGTGCACACCATTGCATCAAAACATGAAAAGTAATGCCTCATAGACCTTTTCAGAGCATTTGCATGAGATGGAGATGCTGAAAAAGTTAAAAGTGGTTAGGTAGCATTGAAGCAGAAACTTCACTCCTGGAACAGGACATGTCTGCAGTTGAGCACTTTGAAGGGCAAAATCTAGTTAGCATGGATAACCTTTGATCACACTTAAAGAAATACTCGTGCCTAAGAGAAGCAATATAATTGGTTCCAGGTCCAATTTCCATTATGCTAGAGTAATCTTGCTTAGTTTAGCATACACGTCTTACGTGAGATACCCAAAATTACCCAATCATACCACATTGTATGATTACGTGCCATTTGCTGTAAAAACTTTGCATAGCATGAGTGCATAAGAACAAAGCATGCAACCAGACAGTGGGCAGCTGCTGTTTGTGGTGCTTGTGCTATTTGTGATATTTAGTGTAAAATGTGTCCTTGTGCCCAAGATCGACGCAAGAATGCATTTTGTGATTAAATAGAGCTCCAAATGCTGGTATTACATTTCAGGTAGTTACATGTAATTTCGCATAATTTTCAAACAAATTCACATAATTACACAAATGCAAAATACACAAATTTTGCAAATGATCATAGACAGTACACCATGGGTAGTACAATATTACACATATTCAGAAATGTTTCTAGTGAGAAAACATAAACTATACATATATGTTACGGGTCTGATTTAGAGTTTGAGAAACAGGCTACTCCACCACACATGTGACAGATATCTTGTCTGCCTTACTGTAAATGCCCGGTGCTTGTAATAAGATGGGTGGGATATCCGTCTCCCATCCACCAAACTATAACTCGGGCCCTAATCAATCAATCAGGGAATTGTAAGCGTGCTACTCACCTGTGAGGGTCTCAAGGCGCTGAGGGGGGGGGGTCCGCAGATCTGTTTAGCTGAAGAGCCAGGTCTTGAGGGTCTTCCTGAAAGTGTTCAGGGAGGGGGCACGTCTGATGTCTGCTGGTAGCTTGTTCCAAGTCTTGGCTGCAATGTGAGAGAAGGATCTTCCGCCTGCTCTGGCTCTGTGGATGCGCGGGGTTTCGGCCAGTGCGAGGTTGGAAGATCGGAGGTTTCTTTTGGGTACGTGGAAGTTGATTCTGTCGTTGAGGTATTTGGGTCCGTTGTTGTGTAGGCATTTGTAGGCGTGAGTGAGGATTTTGAAAGTGACTCTTTTCTCCACGGGGAGCCAGTGGAGACTTCGTAGGTGTTGGCTGATGTGTTCGTGTCGGGGGATGCCAAGGACGAGTCTGGCGGCGGTGTTTTGTACTGTCTGGAGTTTGCAGAGTAGGGACTTGTTGATGCCGACGTAGAGTGCGTTTCCATAGTCCAGTCTGCTGGTGATGAGTGTGTGGGTGACTGTCTTCCTTGACTCAGGGGGGATCCACTTGAAGGTCTTGCGGAGGATGCGGAGGGTGTTGAAGCAGCTGGAGGTGACGGCGTTGACCTGTCGGTTCATGGAGAGTGATGAGTCGAGTACGATGCCAAGGTTCTTGGCGTGGTCTGAGGGGGTAGGTGGGCTTCCGAGGGTGGCCGGCCACCAGGTGCTGTCCCATGCAGAAGGGGTGGTACCGAGGATGAGGACTTCTGTCTTCTCGGCGTTGATCTTCAGGCAGCTGTTGGTCATCCAGACTGCGACGTCTTGCATTCCTTTCTGGAAGTTGAGTTTGGCAGTGGTGGGGTCTTTGTTGAGGGAGAGGATGAGCTGGGTGTCGTCGGCGTAGGATACGATGTTGAGGCCGTGTTGTCGGACGATGGCTGCGAGGGGGGCCATGTAAATGTTGAAGAGGGTGGGGCTCAGTGATGAACCCTGTGGGACTCCGCAGGGGATTTTTGTGGGGTCGGAGAGGAAGGGTGGGAGTCTGATCCTTTGGCTTCTTCCGGTGAGGAATGATCGGATCCAGTCCAGGGCTGTTCCTTGTATGCCTGCGTCATGTAGTCTGACGACTAGTGTGCGATGGGAGACAGTGTCGAAGGCCGCTTATAGGTCGAGTAGGATGAGGGCTGCGGAGTGGCCTTGGTCCAGGAGGGTGCGGATGTCATCTGTGGCAGTGAGTAGGGCGGTCTCTGTGCTGTGGTTGCTTCGGAATCCGGATTGGGACGGGTTCGAGGACGGCGTTCTCTTCAATGAATCGTGTCAGTTTCCTGTTGACTGTTTTCTCTGCAACTTTGGCTGCGAAGGGGAGGAGCGAGGTGGGCAGATAGTTCTTGAGGTCGGTGGGGTCAGCTGTGGGCTTCTTGAGCAGGGGTCTGACTTCTGCGCACTTCCAGTCATCTGGGAAGGTGCCTATGTCTTTTGAATGTGTGTACTATGAACCTACATGATACACAATGCATGCAAACAAGTGGCAATGTCATTGAAAAAAAATATAGGGGCACATGCATCAAGGTAGCTTTGCATTCCTTAATTGCGATTATTAAGGAATCGCAATTAAGGAATCGCAAAAGCCTATGCATGTAGGAATCGCTATAAAAATAGCGATTCCTAAACATTCCTTAATTGCGACTCGCTAATTGCGAGTCGCAATTAAGGAATACCTCCCATTAATTCCTATGGGCCTAGAGGCCCATAGGAATGAATGGGAAGACATTCTCAATTAGCGATTCGCAATTAGAGAATCGCAGATTGAGAATGCAATTTCAAGGGTGCCAGGGTGTCAAAATGACACCCTGTTGCACCCCTGAAATTGTGATGTGCACCCATGTTGCGCACACACATGCCCCATGGGCATGTGTGTGTGTAACCTAAAACTTAAAAAATGCATTTTAGAGCATTTTTCGAAGGTTTTGCAAATTACAGACAAGTTTGATTTGTCTGTAATTTGCGGTCCCAAATAGCGAAATCGCTATTTGAAAGTGCTTCTAGCATTGCATTTAAGGAATCGCAAATTGCGATTCCTTAAATGCAATCGCAATTTAGGAATTCGCAATTAATTGCGAATTCTTAAATTGCGCATAGGAAACACTTTCATGCATCTCCAAAGGCCAATTTGCGATCGCAAACGGCCGCTTTTTGCGATTCGCACCGTTTGCGATCGCAAAAACCTTTGATGCATGTGCCCCATAATCCCTTGAGTGGCATTGAACTGATAAATGTGAACTTCAAATACAAGATATGAGCAGAATCTAAACTGATTCTAGAAATTATTGCATGCCCACAGCTAATACCCTGAGAATATGTTTCAATTGTATCAGTACAGGTAAGGATCAAAGTTCTAATTTGTACAAATAACATACAGGCCTGACGTAAGGCTCAATTCAAATATTGGCAGAGAGTTAACTTCATCTAAACAGCGACGGAGTTCCCACATGGCAACATTATGGTCTGTCTACCCAATTTAGATTTGAGCAGAGCATAGGTTTGATGACGTCAGGGACTATTCTGTCGCTGCCATGGTAAACCCTTCCAACAGCCCAACAGAGAAAGGAGGTTTGGCTGTATGTCCACCCACCGAAGTTAGATGAGCAAATATACTGCCAATTTTCAATGCCCTTCACCAGCAGGAAAAACCTAGCGATAAGGGGTATTGGAAAGTGCTCAATGACACCCTCGCCATGGAAAAAAAACTCCCATAGCAAGGGGGGGCATTCTTTTTTATTTTCAAAAAGAAAATCCTGCTTTTGAAAATAAAAACAAAATATTGTTAGTTTGCCGTACAGCTCTGTCATGTTGACAACAGTTCCTGTCAATGCTAGAATTGTCTGCTGGGCCAGGTGACAGTTCTATATTTGGATATGCACCACCTCTGTTGGGGCGATTTATTAATATATAAATTTGGCCCATTGTTTAATTACTAATGATAATCCAGTCTACAATTTGTAATTAAATTCCTATACTTCACTCTAGCTTCCTTCAGGTCTTCAGTATATCCCATTTACTTGTTCAAAGTTGTTTTATTTTTGTTTCACATTGTTATTTTTGTTGCAACTTTTACGGTTATTGTTGGGCCTAGCCCTCTCTGCAAGGTCACTCCCAAACCTTTTGCCTTCACCCATTCTGTTCTGCTAAATGTGTTTTTGATGGCTTTAGAACCATGTGCACTTTATCACAGCTGACCATGGTGAAAGTGCTTGTACTCTCTCCATTAAACATGGTAAAATTGGCGTACACCCGATTGGCACAATTATTTTACTATTAAATCCCTAGTAAATGGGTACTACAGGTGCCCAAGGCCTATAAATTAAATGCTACTAGTGGGCCTGCAGCCCTTATTGTGCCACTCACTTAAGTAGCCTTTCAAAACATGTCCTAGGTCTGCTATTGCAGCATGTATGCAGTTTTAAACTGCCATTTCAGCCTTGCAAGACAAGCCTTTTGCCAGGTGTAAACCTTACTTTTTTATTACGTATAAGTCACTCCTAGAGAAGCCCATTGTGCAGGGTGCAGTGTATTTAAAAATTTGGACTTGTATCTAAGTTTTACATGTCCTACTAGTGAAAAACTCACAAATTCGTTTTTCACTACTGTGAGGCCTATCCCTCCGATAGGATAACATTGAGTTATCTTATGGCATTTAATAGATGATAACTTTTGTTTGGGAGCAGGTGGAAATGTCCTGCGTGGTGTCTAAGGAATTGTAATTTAAATTCCTCTTTAAAAGTAAAGTCAGATTTTAAATCAGAACTCTGAAAATTGCACTTTTAGAACGTTGTTGTTTTTTGTTTTAACCATTTGATACCTGTAGCCTGTTCCTTGGTCACATGATTGGGCGTAGTTGCAGTTGACCTTTGTGTATTCCCCCAGACTGCCACACAATAGAGGGACTGGATATTGGCAGGATGGACCATCCTGAATTGATGGGCGGGATGGAGCTGTCGCTTGTCACACTTGCACTTCAAAGACACTGCTCAGCCCACAGACAAATAAATTTACACTAGCCTTCTGTGACCCCCTGACCAAGTGGAGCCAGGGAAGGCAGGAAATTCCATAACCAGATGTGGGACGAAGTTTGAAAGTTTCTTCCACTTCAAAGCTAGCACCAGGTATAAATATTAGACTTTCATCATATCACTTCTGGCCTTGTAGATGTCCCAGAAGAAGAACTGCTATGCTGCCCTGCTGCTGGAAGGACTGGCCTGTTGCAAGAAGGACTGCCTAGCTGAATGAGTTAGACAGACTGGGACTGCTCATTGAACACAGAACCACCAGAGGGACTCCAAGGGCTAGCTGACTGGGCTCCTGTTCTGAGGAACAGGGACACAACAAGCTTTAGAGACCTGCCCTGCATCTGCTCAGCTGCCCACAGTCAACTGGACCTGACTGTGCACTGTTGCTGGCCTTTTCTTGGTTGAGTCCTGATCCCTAAGAGGTGCCCCATGTTCCTAGATCCTTAGCTGGCATAAGAGTGTATTTCCACTTGCTCAATTGTGTGTTTCCTCAGAAGGGATGCAGCGCAGCGAAACTCGGTTCTGGACCTTGCATTTCAGCCCTCACAGCTCCTCATCAGAACTGATGCAGCACAATGCAGCCTGACACAGGACCTTGCATCACAGCCTGACTTGTCCTGGTCCGGCATGACCATATAGCCACAGTTGGTGCTTTGAGCTCTTAGGCGCTATACTTACCTTAAAACTTTGGAATTCCATATCTTCTGTACTACTGATTGGATTTTTGTTGTTTTGATGTTAAATAATTTATTAAACTTTACACTAATTTTCTAAATTGGTGTTAGATTTTTCTCATGTTGTGTTTTAACTTTATTGCTGTTTGTGGACGATTGCTGTTTTCGGACGAAAAGCGGCGATAATTCTATCGCCTAATTAACAAGGACACGCTAGCGCGTGATTCCTGCATTAGCGTCCGTTTTCTGCACGCCTCCCATCGCATCGCTAATGAGATGCAAAGGGGGCGTGCCTGTGAAAACAACATGGGGAAATATCGCTAACCCAGGTATCGCCATATTAGCAACGTGGGTTAGCGATATTTTAAATCGCGTAAGTATGTCTTAACGCAGGAATTTAACATCTGCTAAATTCCTGACTAAGGCATACCTAACATGGGGGTGGATTGTTTGGCTAAGACCACAGGCCCTATCACCAAGGATATCGCCGTTTTCCATGGGACATCGCTGGAAAACCAGCGATGTTCCATGGAAAACATCGCTATCACTGGAAAATGATCGCCTTTGCGCTAAGCGTTGTTAATACAGCGCTAGCATGGCGATAATTTCCAGCGATAGCCGGCGATAGGATTCCTCGCGCTAACAGCGGCCAGCGATAATTATCGCTGCCGCTTGATAATATGCCCCGCAGTTTCTAAAACATTTTTAACACTCGTAATAATAACCATTACAAATAATATTTCAATATATTTCAATTTTTTTTTGTGTTCTCAGAAACTGCTCCCACACTGAGTGGATTCCCATAACCCATTACAGGAATCCAAACATGTCAATCACTGGCAACCTTTCAAAGAAATGTTTGCCATTTTTGAACTAGGTAAAAAAACATGTTAATTTAAAAAAAAAAAATGATTAGTACTGTGTACATCAGACTTTGGGCCAGAAGCACAAAGCGTTTTTGTGTTCGCAAATAGAATCGGCCCTTTTGCAAACGCAAAAAGGCTTTTTGAAATGTACAAATCCCTATTTGTGATTTGGTAACCTATTACTGGATTGCAAATTGGGTTTGCAATTCGGTATTATGAAGGGGAGTGTTTAGGGCATCAGTTCCTAATACCGAATCGCAGTGGTATGTGTGAATGTTTTGCGACCGAAATGCGGTCACAAAACATTCACATTTTACCACCTACTTGAAGTAGGCGGTAACCCATTCACAAATCGGAAGGGGTCCACTTGCCCTTTCTGAATGTTTGTTAAAACATGTTTTAAGGGCAGGCAGTGGTTCCATGGACCACTGCCTACTTTTTAAACAAGCATTTGCAATGCAATAGGTCTCGCATTTATGCAAATTTAAGCTATTGGCATTGCAAATGACAATGCCTTTTATTTATGTTTTAAAAACGAAAACAAAAATAAAAGGCATTGTCATTTACAATGTCAATAGCTCAAAGTCGCGTAAATGCGAGACCTATTGCATTGCAAATGCTTGGTTTAGTTTGAAAGCTTTATTTGACAGAATAAATTAGTTTAACAGCTTCTGGTACCATATACTAGGGACTTATAAGGTGGAAAAGTCTTTGCCAATTTGGGATTACCAAGTTGAATATAACAGTTTTGGGAGAGAGCACAGGCCCTGGGGTCTGGGCAGAAGACTCCAGTGCACTGTCAGAGTCATAACCATCAGCATTTGGAGAAAAAAGGGGGAGAGGGTGACCATACAAAAAAGACTCTTTCCTACACCCTCCTTTTAAAATGTGCTGTTATCAGACTTGCAGTCCCGTCCAGCCATGGTCTGAATACATCAATACAGAGACCCCATATTTCATTTTCTAATTCCTGATGAAGTAGTGTTGGCGAATCCCAGTTGGTTCAGCGTCTCCCGGCTTCATTTCTAGGGTGAAAGGAGGCAGTGATTTATGCCTTGGGAAGTGCTTGTGTCTACTGAGCACAAAAAGTGTAAAAAGTCGAGACATCCTTAGAGTTTGCTGGAGTGTAGACGGGGTAGAAAATCCTTTAGGTGGTTTTCCTGCATCTGCCAATCTGTATATAAACCTTATATAGTTATACTTATAGATGTTGTTTGATCTCTAAATCCATACCATAGTGAAAAGTATAACGTCCAACTCTCCCTGCAAAGATGAGAGATCCGTTTCCTTCGTATCAACCTAACAAGGTCAATGGTCCCAACTAGGTTGGATCACAGCAATATCACCTACCATCTACCTATGACATGGATGCAAGAACTACAAAGGATCAACCATCAGTCAGCAAGGGAGTGCCTCGACCGGAAACAGAATGCACACATTAACTCTGCCTTCCATCTTTTGACCATCTCACAGGTGACTGATGGATTTGGTCAAGCTGACCCCCCGCTAGGTGCCTATAGGCAGCCCAAGATCCGGGTACACTGCTCGACTGTGCCAAAGACAGCCCGGGTGGAGGAGGCATGGTGGACAAACCCTCGAAATGCAGTAATCTCAGTTACATATGCTAGGAGGGATTCAGTGTCGAGATGGGCATCAAGTTTACACAAGTTAAAGGAAGACCTGGCAACTCTGATCTTCAAAGCTGCATGAAAGTCAGAAAAAACCCCGCTCCACAGCTCTGAACCACCTCACCCGGGTGGAACCATTTCCATCCCATGCAGGAAGCCCTCAATGGACCCGAGGGTGCATTGCCATTTTGGAGACCTCGCCAGAAGAGCCTCGTGTTAGCAGTTCTCACCCTCTCCCGTTATCCATTGCCCAGCACTGTGAAGTGGTCGGCAGGTGACTGGCATAGGTGCTATACAAGACCAAAGAGTAATAAATCAAGTTTACGAATGCCCTTTGTGGATGAAATTAAAATAGAACGTTGGGAGAACTGCGATGAGGGGCAACCAAAAGGAAGCAGGTTTTATTTTCAGGACAAATGGTTCCAAAACAAGTTTGTGCTTTTATTTAGACGTGTGTTAGACTGCTATGGATCGCTGCACGTGCATGCAGCATTTTAAGCAGTTAGCGCGGATTTGGCCCGTTAGGCGCTTTATATGAGCACCAGATCAAATGACACAACTTGTAAAAATACAGAAAAAGGATTTACAGGCACGATGACACGATGGGAATTGGTATTTTGTTAGCAACGTTTTTTATTTGAAAGTACTTGCCAACACGCACAATTCTTCCCAAAGTTTTATTCTGCTTGGTACAGCAGTCCCTGCTATTCCCGAGAATACGGTAGTGCCGCATGTAGGATTCTACAGAGGTTCCGGAGGGTGGTCTCTCCGGGCCCTGTGCGCGGTGTCAGGGGCTGTGGTAGGGGAGGCAGGAGAGGGGGGCTCAGGGCTGAGCCTGGGATTTCTCTGTAATAATTGCAGCAGCTGTGGTGCTCACACTGCGCCTGAACAGCTCGCAGGATGCACTGGCCTCTTCTCCTCCTCCCCGGGCTCTCCAGCTCTGCCTGGGCCCCCGTTATGGGCACAACCCCCGCACCCGCCGCTGTCACCAACAGCACGGAGAGCTACCCCACCCCGACAGGGGGCACCAGTGCACCCTGGCGCATGGAGCGGGCCAGTGGGACGGCCCGGCCCTTTGTCCGGAGGGGCGTGAAGGAGGCTGAGCAGGAGAACAGCACCCCGAAGCCCACTGCTGCCAAACCAGGTGAGAAAGGTACGGAGCGGCGCCTCGTGCACCAAGCTGTGCCACCCTGCCTGCCGTGAGCAGCACTGGTCTTGTCAAATGCACTACCCAGCATTCAATGCATGAAGGATGCACACAAGAGATACTTTCGGAATATAGATATAGGCACGGACTGCAGGAGGTGGGTGGGGAGGCACGGGAAGAAAATAGTGCTCACAATCTAAATAAAACATACTGTGCAACACTCGAAGTAAAGGGGCCAGTAGCCATGGAAGGATACAAATGACGACATGGCCGTCATAAGGAGGGACTAACAAGCCTAAAACCAATCAGAAGGCAGCATTTAAGAACGACAAAGACACAAGCCAATGAAAAAGATGGGCGGAGAGTAGGCAGAGCTTCCACGGAGCTTCCACACCATACTGAATACTGCATGCCTCGCAAAGCGAGCAGCGCATGCGCGCTGCCGCTATAGGCTCGACCTGAAAATGAAAAGAAAACGTTTCATTTTCCTTTTTGAAACACAACCCATTTTCCTTTAGGGAACACGGGCTGCATTAAAAAATATATATTGCTTTATTTAAAAGCCATCACAGACATGGTGGTCTGCTGACCCCAGCAGGCCAACATCCCTGTGATTTGTTAAATTCCCAATGGTTCGCAAACCGAGGCATACCTCATTAATAAATCAATCAAAAAGGAGGAGGGATTAGGAGTGAAATGAAGGTCCAGAACCCATGCTCCTATAAAAGTAATAATTGGATACATAAAAAGGGGTATCTGTTCCTATGGGAGGGAGAAAAGATGTCTACTCTGATGTGTAGGTGGAGATTAGGCAGTTAAGGGGAGGGCCTTCCTAAAGGGAAGATAGAGCCCTCACACACCCAGAGGGGTGTAATGCTTCATCATTGGGCTTTGTCTCCTCATGGGCCAGTACTGCAATGCCCCATGGGCTCATCTAGAAGGCTCTTTGGTGGAGATGTTCTCTTTTTGGCGTAAGGGTGAGTGAGGGTCTGGGAATCTAGGGTAGAGTGTGCATGGTAAGAACAGTGATTAAAACCACCTTAGGAGTGTAAAAACACGGTTTTAATATGTGACCTTCTTGACAGGGTTGAAAAGATGTAAATGTGACTGGTGTGTAATGGAGCGTGACAGTTTCCACACATGAAGTGTACTGAAAAGTTTGACATGTTTTACACCTATTGCTCCAGGAGGGATCAGAAAAAATATATATAATGACTTCTACCCTGCTGCAGTGTGGGTTTATATGTAATGAAATAAGAAGGGAAGAGCCCTGGGAAGAGTATTTCGTATGTATCTCAAGGGACCGTCCTTGGTAATCTGTACCTGGTAGTATGGTCCCTAATTGAGTACACAAAATCCAACCCTATAGTAGGCTTATCTCAGACCCCATGGATCAGGACAGAGGACTGCGTACCAACTGCGGTAAGATAATGATCAGACGGGGAGTCCGCATACATGACATACCCCACTGTGTCTGTCCGGATGCCTCATTAATATTCATGAGGTAGGTCTATTTGCAACCTACTGTAAATTGCAAAATGTGTACACCACACATTTGTACATGGGTGTTTGCTTTGACCAAATAGTGAATTGTAAAAATTTGCTATTTGGTAATCGCAAACGATTACATATGTACATCTGGCCTTATATCTTGTAAAGAACAGAACCTGCACAACACACAGTCAAGCATCTTTTTCACTCACTATATATTGAAAGTGTATGTGTTAGACCTGGCATCCTTGGCGTGGGTCTCCCTTCCATTTTTTCGTAATGCCTCCACTGTTGCCGATATGTTTTTGCTGGACTAGATGCTCATGGGCACTTTGCCGCTGCTAACCAGTGCCAAAGTGCAAGTGCTCCCTATCGTGAATTGATGTAAGTATTAGTGACTCCATGATTGGATGATTGGTTTACTTGTCAGTCCCTAGTACCATGCACTGAGTGTGCCCAGGGCTTGTAAATCCAATGCCGCTGGTGGGCTTGCAGCACTGGTTGTGCCACCCACAGAAGCAGCTTGTAAAGTGTGTCTCAGGCCTGCCATTGCAGAGCCTGTGTGCAGCCTAGGGCTACCGTGTCGACTGAGTGAGTGCACCCACTTACCAGTCCCTAAACCTTCCCTTTACTGCATGTTGGTCACCCCTAAAGTAGGCCCTAGGGCAGGATGCATTGTAAGTATAAGGTAGGACATGCCCTGGTGTGTGTGGCATGTCCTAATAGTGAATTACAGCCATTTTCGTTTTTCACTATTGCAAGGCTACCTGCTCCCCATAGGCCAGAATGAGCAGACTGACTATTACACCTTATAGTCAGAACTGACCCAGGGAACATGGTAGAAAAACGAGTTTAGTATGCCTGAACTCAGGATGATAAAATAAATCTTTTAGTGAAGTTGGTTTTAACATTCTGTGTTTGAAAATACCACTTTTAGAAAGTGGGTATTTTCTTGCCTAACTATCCAAGCCTGCCTCTGCTAGGTTGTGTATTCCTTGTCTGGAGATTGAGTGACAGGGGCTGGGGGTGGCTACAGGAGACAGGATGAGTCAGCACAGGGCTGAATAGAAAGATCTGCATCCAGAGTGGAGGGAGGAGTTGCACCTGGGTCTGAATAGGGCTGTGCCTGCCTTCCACAATGCTGGCTCCACCTCCTGCCGGGCGGCTGAGCACTCTGCCCCACATTCTGAAAGGAAAGAAGGAGTCAGAAAAACAAAGTGCTCCAGGACTGACCAGAACTGGTTTTGGACTAGGCAGAGGCCTCTCTGCCTTCAGAGAACAAAGAGAAACTGGGTATAAAAAGGGGACCCAGACCCCTAGGAAATTAGATCACTTTTGGGAACAAGAAGAAACCTTTGCTGAGGAGCGGAACCAAGAAGAAACTGAGGAGAGACTATCCCTAAGCCTGAAGTGCTGCTTGGGGGATTGGCCTGCAGTGGTTTGCCTGACTGCCAAAGAAAGGAGAAAGGAACTTTTGCTTTGCTGTGACTTTCATCAACTTGTGAAGGATCTCCAAGGGCTTGGAAGAGAGCTTGCCCCCTGACCGAAGTCCCAGGACCATTGGACTTCACCCCCTTTGTGAATTGCTGCTGGAAACTCTGTTTCAGTGGCTACAGAGGTAGGGAGCTGTGACCGACTCTCACGACCGACTCGGTGTCCTGTAAGCACCGCATCGAAGCACCGTCTCGCCCTGCAACGCACGGCCCTGGTCTCACCGACTCCGTCAACGAGCCGCTGCCTGCACCGCATCGAGGGACAATGCGTCCTGCAACGCTTCACTACGCCGAATCGAACTGGTCCGACCGACACGGTCACTGCTGCTGAGTTCGAGTCCTGTGACCGCCCCGGGGTTGGGCACCGCTCGCACGCTTTGCGACGCACCGCCTGACTCGCACCGCTGTCCGGACTGATCGACGCCAGCTCCTTAATCCGGCTTTGTCGCCGCACCGCAACCTGCCAGCACCGCATCGAAGCACCGTCTCGCCCTGCAACACACGGCCCTGGTCTCACCGACTCCGTCTCGACGACGTCAACGAGCCGCTGCCTGCACCGCATCGAGGGACAACGCGTCCTGCAACGCTTCCATTTTTGCATCGCGACCGCGACGAACAGCCATCCGGCTCGCACGCCCGTGCCTGCCGCTTCAAGTAAAAGGTACTGTGACCGAGTCTATCTACGCTGTGTTGGCCCGTCTCGACGCGGTCAGCTGGATCTGTTAGACTCTGTTTGTTCTCAACATCGCCGTAGCCGGAGGAGGCTACCGACTCGCACAGAACCTTGAATTAAGCCTTTTTGATCAGAACTAAGCACTCTTGACAGTATTGTGGATTATTTTTGTCGTTTATGGTCTTGTGATAAATCTATATAAAGTATACCTATTTTTATAAATATATAACCTGTGTGGTGTCCATTTGTAGTGTTGTCACTTGATTACTGTATGTGTTCACAAATGCTTTACACACTGCCTCTGAACTAAGCCTGTCTGCTCGTGCCAAGCTACCAAGAGGGTGAGCAGGGGTTATTTCGGGAGTGTACCTACTTTCCCTGACTAGACTCAAGGGTCCCTATTTGGACAAAGGTACCTACCTCTGCCAACTAGAGACCCCCAAATCTAACATTGGTGGTCAGCGGTGAGGATTCTGGACTTGCATTTGTGACTCATGTACAGTGATTGGTGAACACTACTTAGTGAGTGCAGACCAAAACGAAACCACATACTTTTATAGCATTTTTTCTGGGATTTCCTATTTTTGCAAATGCCAAGTTCAGTCACTATGGAGAAACCAGCATCAGTAGCCTCTGTTGAGTGTGATTGGGAAGAAGAGAGGCTAGAATGCTACACCCTCAAACAGCTCAGACAATTCTGCAAAAAGTTTAAAGTTTCCATGACCGGACTCTCCAGGAAGGAGGACCTCCAAAAGGCGCTGAGGGCCTGGGTCGAATCAAGGAGTGCCCCTGTGGAGGGGGCTGAGAATGCAGAAGGGCAGCTGGAGGGGCTATTGGGTCTAGGGGCTGGAAGACCACCTTCCCCAGTAGGTAGCAGTGTTTCTGCCAGAGGACTGTCTCCAGAGGAGTTGGAAGACAGGAAAGAGAGTAGGATGCACGAAATGGAGCTGATCAAGCTCAAGCTGAATGGGCAGTTAGAATTCCAAATGCAAACTAGGAAATTGGCCCTAGAGGAAAAGAAAATGCAGTTTGAACATGAGAAAGTTTTGAGGGAGTTGGAATTGAAGGCCAAGAGCTTAGAGATTACTCCCTCTGGTGGCAGTGTACCGCCTGTGCCTGTTGAAGCTAGGGTGTATATTCCAAAAGATGTGGTTAAGGAATTTTTTTAAATGATGACATTGGGCAGTGGTTCAAAGCCTATGAGGTAGCCATGTCTTCCCACCGGGTCCCTGAGAAGGATTGGGGAGCGGGGTTGTGGGGACGGTTCCTCAGTGAAGGGCGGGATACCTTGTTGGATTTGCCCTCTGAAGTCTATAATTCGTACAGCCACATGAAGGATGCCTTAATGACTAGGTATGGTTTAACCCCTGAGCTTTATAGGCAAAGGTTCAGGAACTGTAGTAAGATTGAAAGCAGTACTTGGGTGGAATATGTGACCTTCTTTTGCAGAGCCTTGGATGGTTGGGTA
Source organism: Calotriton arnoldi (assembly GCA_963921515.1). NCBI lineage: Eukaryota > Metazoa > Chordata > Amphibia > Caudata > Salamandridae > Calotriton > Calotriton arnoldi. Next base: position 402,328 of record CAWUFW010008754.1, on the reverse strand, counting down.
AAGGGTAGCAAAGCGACTGATTTTCAGGCGCTCTTTGATATGATTGCCTGGGAGCACTTGTCCGGTAATTGTTTTCCTGAGCTACGCCAGCACCTGATTGATAGTAAGATGACTAACCCTAGGCAGCTTGCTGAGGAGGCGGACCGCTGGGTGAGTACCCGGGTCCACAAGGGTCACGTGGGAGACTCCGCCAAGGGTGGGCAGGGTCCCCAGCAGAAGAGTGGGGGGACAAGGGTAAACAGAAGGAGTTCCATAAAGGGCCCCAAAGTAAACCCCAAGGGAACCAAGGGAAAGGTTCCCAGCCTCCCCTGAGAAGAAGCCAGTGGCCCTGACAGGCCCCCCTGTTCACCAGGGACCACTGGTGTGTTACAAGTGTGGCGCCCTGGCCACAAGGCAAACGATCCTCGTTGCCCTTTGCATGGAAAACCAGCACCCACTAGTGCAGTCCCCCGGCATTTGGCTAGTGTAGCCCTGGGGGAGGAGTTGGGTGCCCAAGGTGGGGGATCCCACAGTGTTTTCCCTTGTCTCATTAGGGAGACTCTGAGATGGTCCCTAGGACCCCGCTGCCTGAGAACACTAAGAAATACAGGCAGTGGGTGACCATCAATGGCCATAGGGTGGAGGCTCTGAGAGACACAGGAGCCAGTGTGACAGCTGTCAAGTGTCACCTGGTGTCTAAAGAGCAGGTTATCCCTGATGCATTCTATCCGGTTGTTGCCGCTGACAACACAGAGAGTCACTGCAAGGTGGCTCAGGTTCCCTTTGAGTGGGGGGGTCTCGGGTACTCTTCAAGTAGCTGTGAGGCCAGCCATGCCTGTTGACTGTTTGTTAGGGAACGATTTGGTGAGCTCACCTTGGGCTAAGGTGGAGCGGAGTGCGCATTTAGAAATGTTGGGCTTGCCTGATTGGGCATGTGTGACCACCCGTTCAATGGCAGCTAAAGGTGTTCAAGAGGACCTGGAGCCTGAGAGGGAGGCCCAGGTGCCTGCCAGAGAGAGAGGAGGCAGGGGGCGCGGGAAACCGGCCCCGAAGTTCCCACGGTCCAGGAGGAGGCAGACCCTGAGGGGGATGCCCTGGAGCCTACAGGGGAACAGGTAGCTGAACTGGGGGACCTACCTGAGCTGACCCATTGGCAGCAAGAAGGAGGACCCTCCAGGGAAGAGTTCTGCAAGGAGCAGAACACATGCCCTTCTCTCGTGGGTCTGAGGCAACAGGCCACAGACCAGGCAGCAGGTGATCAGTCTGGATCACATTGGATTTACTGGGAGAATGGTCTCCTGTATTCAGAGCCTAAGGTTGCTGAGCCTGGGTCAGCCCGTGTGCTGGTGGTACCCCAGCGCTTCAGAGCCTTCCTACTGGGGTTGGCTCATGATGTACCATTAGCAGGACATCTGGGGCAGGACAAGACCTTTGACAGGCTTGTTACCCATTTCTATTGGCCCCAGATGCGCAGGAGTGCCGCCACTCACTGCAGGACCTGCCAGACTTGCCAGGCAAGTGGAAAGAGTGGGAGGAAGCACAAGGCTCCTCTCCAGCCATTCCCTGTGGTCAGCACCCCCTTTGAACGGGTGGGTATTGATATTGTGGGGCCACTGGACCCCAAGACAGCCATGGGCAACAGGTTTATCCTGGTCTTGGTGGACCATGCCACCTGGTACCCTGAAGCCATCCCTCTGAGGACAGTGACGGCCCCCGTGGTGGGACGGGCACTGATGGGAATTTTCTCACGTGTGGGATTCCCTCAAGAGGTGGTGTCTGACAGAGGTACCAACTTCGTGTCCAAGTACATGAAGTCCCTGTGGCAGGAGTGCGGTGTAACTTACAAGTTCACCACTCCTTACCACCCTCAAGGAAATGGGCTGGTTGAGAGATTCAACACAGATTTCACTTTCATGGAAAACATACACTACAGTCACCATACTTTCCATGAGGGAGAGAGTATTAGGTCAGGTCACTACTCAGTCTATTAAGAAATATATATGGATGGACAGAGTGTAATGACACTTGCTTTTCAATCAAGAGATTACCTTTGAAATTACCAAATTCCTATCTCATTTTTCTGTAACCAATGTTCCAGAAAATTAAGTGTTTTTTGTATTAGACATAGTTTTTCAATCAATTACATTGTGCATGCTCTTTATCTATGTTATTATGCGGCCTAGCAAGGTTGACCACCACTTAGGTCTTGCCTTTTTAAATTGAATTATGCCTCTATTTTGGATAAAAAATTTGTAACATACTGTTAGATTTGGGGGTCTCTAGTTGGTAGAGGTAGGTACCTTTGTCCAAATAGGGACCCTTGAGTCTAGTCAGGGAAAGTAGGTACACTCCCGAAATAACCCCTGCTCACCCTCTTGGTAGCTTGGCACGAGCAGACAGGCTTAGTTCAGAGGCAGTGTGTAAAGCATTTGTGAACACATACAGTAATCAAGTGACAACACTACAAATGGACACCATTTCTGTGTTGATGGCGATGCGGCGCGCACAATGTAATTCGTTTTATTTATTTATTTATGTACTTAACTCCGTTCGGCAGTATGCCGGAGTTTACTACCCCCCACCCTGCCCCTCCCCCGCCCCGCCGCCCCGCAGCACTCCCTCCAGGAGCCGCAACTGATACTCACAGGTGCTGGATTCAAGGTTTTTGGAGCCTTCTGTCCCTGAAGCTCTAGTCAGGAGGCCAGCCAACTAGCCCTCGGAGTCACTTTGGGGTCCTGGGTTAAACAGATGCAGGCCCAGTCCTTCTCACTCAGGTAGGAGGGCAGCAGGCATCAGGTCAGCACAGCAGGGCAGCAGTTCTTCAGAGCAGCAGTGCAGCAGAGTGGCAATCCTTTCAAGCAGCACTGCAGTCCTTCTTCCCGACAGAGTATCCTCAGGCCCAGAAGTGTCTTGAAGAGTAGGTATCTGAGGTCCAATACTAATACCGAGTTGTACCTTTGAAGTGGGGACAAGCTTCTAGAGGTTTCCCCTTTGAAGTCCCCATTTATCCTGCCTTCCATTTCCCTTTGAAGTCCCCATTTATCCTGCCTTCCCGGTCATGGCACCAGAATTACTACCTGGATAATACAGTCCTTTGTGTGGAGGCATGACACAGCCTATTCAAGTGTACATAGGGATGTTTTCAACTCTGCACTCCGATCCTGCCAGTGATGGCCCATCCCAGCACATAACTATACTGTATGCGGTAAAATGTAAACATCTGTTGACACATCTCAAATTTGAAATAAAAAAATTCTACAAATGTAAACACAATAATGACTTACATTTTCTGTACTCCATGCCATTTTTATTTTTAAATGACATTTGGACTTCTGTAAATGTTAGTTAATATACTCTTAACACTTACAATATTTCTCATTGATATAACAGCCCTTTGAAAGCACTCTTTGGTGTAAGGTTAACACACATGTAAGGGACAATTGTGTTGATATATGTGTTGAATAGATTATCAAAATGTCTTCTAATGTGCAAATACTGTATGTGATTTGTAATGTTTTTGACATGGAAAACATGTTACCTTTATACTTCTAAGTTCACACATTGTCTTTCACATACATCCTCCAACCTCAAGACAACAACCTTGCAAGGGTGTTTAGACAGAAAACCTAGGATGATTCATCCTTTCCCAGAGCTTGCCAATGTGCAAGAACGAGAGCTAATACAAATATGCTGGCTAAGCTGACAGACAATAGTGGATTTATGCCATCAGCCACTTCAGCACTGAACCTAAATCCTACTTCCACTGGATCTTTCCAGCACTCTTTAGGTAATTGAAATGGAACGTCACAAGCTACTTTTAGAGGTGTGCTATTAGAATTAATGGACATGATACTGTGCCACCATAATAGCTTTATACAATTTCCTAGGCCTGGAGACTAATTAAACAACGTGAAGGCCGATGTTCATGGTTTGGGTGTAATTTCACATGTCATAGGTGCCATTGATGGGACCCACATTGCCCTGGTGCCACCACACAACATATAACAAGTACACCACTACAGGAAATACTTTCATTCCATCAAGGTACAAGTGGTGTGCCTACCTGACCTGTACATCTCTAGCATCTGTGTGAGCTTCCCTGGAGCCACCCATGATTTTATTGTACTAAGCAAAGCAGCATGCTGCAGCAAATGGCACAACTTGGAAACGTGAGAACCTGGCTTATTTGTAAGTGTTATGTTTCAATATATGTGAGAATCCCATAATATACGTCTATAAACCGTGCAAAATATCTTTGCTATAATTTACATTTTGTTCAAATTTTGTGAATTCTCAGAGACTCAGCTTATCCTAGTAGACCACAGTTGTTATTGCCACTGAAAAATCCAATATTGCTAGGGGAACTTCGCTTCACATGGTAGATCATAGCCCTCTGGAGCGGGCTTTTGAGCTCCTGAAAGTACCATTCTGTCTTCTGGAGAAGTCTGGAGAAGCCCTCCACTACTCATCTGAGAAAGTGTGCCAGAGTACAAGGCTAAAAATATGTTTATTTGACACTGGTAAGCAGTGAACAAAATAAACAGTGTTTTCAATCACAAATATGAGAAACATTAGATCAAACACCAAAGTGACAGTCATGCTGTATGAGATCTTTAAAGTTCCAGTCCCAAATATTTGGGATAAATGTCCAATTAACAAATATTCATTAAAAGGCAAATGTAATAATTGAATTGTCCCATGAATAATCAGTCCAGTAGAATCCACCTCAGGTGGAATATCTAGACATGTTTGTCCAGTCGACTTGACTTTTAGTCCAAAATGTTTTTAAGTGCTAGGTTTTTCAGAGATGTTAGGAAGAGTACACTTTGACACAACCTAAAGTCCTATGACCTCTGCAATAGCATTTAGGATTTAAGACTCACTCCAGCAGAGGCCACTAGCAGGGTCCAGGTTAGGCTCTATTGGTACTGGTGTGCTGGGCTCTTCAGGGAAAAGGCCTCTTGGAGCTTATTGTTGCCCTGTATCTTACACAGGAAGCCAGCCAACTGACACTTGGAGTATGCTTTTTTTATCCTAAGTACAAATGGGAGCAGGTCCAGGCCTTCAGGTCTCCTAACAGGTCTCAAAAATGTGTTGTTGTTCTTGTGTTCTTCCACAGGTCCAGAGTGTTCTGAGAAGGGTGCTGGTGGAGCCACATGCATGCTTGACACTAGCTTGTGGGTGTGGGTAACTCCTATATCCTACCTCATCAATGGGATAATTGATTGAAGCTTTTTTAAGCAGTTTCATGTGCCCAATTGCAAACAATCCAACAATCCCTCTCTGCCGAAAACCAAAATGGTGAAAACTTTCTCCCCTTTTGAAGAGCCTGTGTGCCCACGTCAGTGGTGTGACCAGGGAAATGAAAACCCCTCCTCTGCAGTCACTTCAAGCCAGCTGTGGAGGCAGTTCCCTCCAAAACTGAGATTGGAGCCTGTCTGGCTGGAGGAACAAAGAAAGAGGCTGTGCAGGTGGCATCTGGCATCTGCTCGTGTCATGGGAGGCCCCTTTGAAGTTAATCAAGTTCCTGGGTACTGCCCAAATGATCATCCTGCCAGAGTAACAGAACCACATTCCCACATCTGGGCCTTTGTCTCTGCTCTGGGAGCAGTTTTCACACCTCATTTGGGCCTTGTGCATTCAGAGGGCTGCAGCTGGAGGCTAAAGCAAATTAACCTCCAGAGGCTTTAGGAAATGGAAAGGTAACTTTCCAAAAGCACCTTTCCTTATTAGTTATGAGCAATATGACTTCACCAGTGAACTGTGCTTTTAATAAATGTTGCAAAGAGTCCTTATATGACATTTCTAAGAGGTTCCTAACCCCCTATATCATTATGAAATGTAACAGTGCATTCCAATGTTTTTCTATGGAACAGTCAACCTTGCTACAGTGAAGATAGCTTTCGGATGCTAGTCATTGTAAGGACATGTTAACTTTGTGTGTGGCTTAGTTTTAATTAGTATCTGCCCTTCCTTGTGGGCTACAAGGCCTATATAGATTTTCTCCTGGCAAAATATGTTTATTTTGACAGATCAGGTTGCAGGTTTATATTTGAGCTGACAGGCTGCTGTACAGGCCTAGAGTCATGTTTACCTGGTCACACTAATGGATGGCACAGTAGTGCTGTAGTTCAAAGGTGACATTTAACTTTCAATGCTGTTGGTGTAGTTTGGATAGCATATACTATGGACTTATAGGAAAGTTAAATGTCCCAATTAGTTGTTAGCTAGTTCAGCATGCTTTAGAGGTCAGAGCACATGCACTGAGACATGATTAGCAGTGTCCCAGTGTAGAAATTAAAAAAACAGCAGCTTTAGTCCACAAACAATGGGACTGACCATGCAAAAAAAGATACTTTCTCAAATATGGTCAAGTGTCAAAATGTTATTAGAATCTAAGGGAGGTATCATATAAAGTGAGTCATAGTCTCTGCCACAGTTCTGGCCTGGATGGTGTCTTAAATATTTGAACAGCTTGAGTATCACTATTTTACCACCTTACCAGTGGTAAATGGTTGCATTTCATAGAAAAATTAAAGTTATATGCTGCTTTCATCTGGACATGCAGCTGCATTTTTTATAATATCTAAATTAAAGAACAGCGCATAACACAATCACATTTTTAAAGCAAGACAAACAGAACAGGGCACAAAAACCACTGTCAAAACAGAACACAGTGCAGCAAACTCAGTACGACAAAACAGCGTCACATTGCAATAATGAAGCACAAAACCACATCAGCACAAAAACAAAAGAACACATCACGGTCAACACAAAATGCGACACACAAATATGCTTTGTTGTTATACACCACCGCCAGAAACTTGCATTCAAAATACTGTGTTGAAAGGTATTTGAAGCAATTAATGTTAACCTTACCACCAAGGACATGAAATCAAAATATTTTGTGATTCATCCTACATCTCCACGTTCAGGTGCAATCAAGTGAGTTACTAGATAATGCTCATCAATTTGACAGCTATTATAAAATGGGGAAGCAATTCAAGCACAAAATGTAGCTAATTAACAATCTATTCAATTTAGGTTACATTGCAATAAATAAAATCCTAGGTGTGACTTCTTGGCTATTGATTCACTTCCACAAAAATAAAATCCCTAAATATTAGATCTTCAATTAAGGAAGTGGGACTGTGTTGCAATACATTTCATTGTTATTATTATGATCAATTAAACGCTCACTTACATTCAAAGCATAAAGGATGAAATTGTAAGAATGGCCTAAAGCTTTTTAAATCAACACCACAGAGAGAATCAGCGCACTATTTAGGACAGAATCAAAGACTATTCTATCAAGTTCAACCCATTAGGAAGGCAAGCAAAATCAATGTTTTCCACTGAGTCCTTCTCTGAGTTCGATCCTTGCCCTGTTCATCTGTGGACTTAATGAATTCAAAGTGCAGGTCGGATGATAGAAGACCTGCACTGCTTCACTGAAAAGTAGCCTCCCTCCTGAACTGGATGAGAAAGAGAACTGAAAAATGATTTTCTTAACAGACAGGGAGGTGTCCAGTCTCCCATTTCGGACAGTCTGCAAGCTGCCAAGGAACTATTTTCATTTAATTTTCACTGCCAATTAATTTAAGTAATTCTTATTTATTTACTAGTACACATTGTGTGCATGCCCCAGTTAGTGACGGTCGGTGCTGCCTAAATCATGATGCATATATTTATTTGTTTATTTGTTTATTCTTTTATTTCAGTGCTGTTGGAAATGGCCCGGTTTTCAGGGTTATCCACAAAATGTAGCTTCTTCCTCCTATTTTTCCTGACCTGTTTTTGTTCGCTATAGGACTCTGGACACCATTGCTAATCAATGCTAAAGTGCAAATGCTCTCTGTAACAATTACTATTGTGATTGGTTATCCATGATTGGCATATTTGATTTACTGGTAAGCCCCTAGTAAAGTGCACTGAGTATGCCAGGGCCTGTAAATCAAATGCGACTAATGGGCCTGCAGCACGGATTGTTCCACCCATATGAGTAGCCCTGTAATTGTACCCCAGACCTGCCACTGCAGTATCTGTGCGCAGTTTTGAACTACCATGTCGACCTGGCAAGTCTACCCACTTGCCAGGCCCTAACCTTCCCTTATCTTATATGTCAAGTACCCCTCTGGTAGGTAGGCTCAAGGTACCCCCATTGGCAGATTGCAGTGTATGTGAAAGGTAGGACATGTACTGGTGTGTGTGAGACATGTCCTGATAATGGCATTTCGTTTTTCACTATTGTAAGTCTATCTGTCCCATAGGATAGCATGGGGATACTTTGTAACATCTCACAAGTATAACTTCCCATTAGGACAAGATGGAGGAATAAGGTTTAGGCTCTCTGAACTCAGAATTTAATAACACATCTTTTAGTAAAGACGGATTTTAAATTGTGTGTTTGAAAATGCCACTTTTAGAAAGTAGGCATTTTCTTATTTAACTATTCTGTGTGCCTCTCCCTGTTTGTGGATTGACTGTCTGGTTTTTGGAGTGACAGGGGTTGGGGATGTGCATTCGCTGTAGACAGCCACTGGGGGATAGAGGTGTGCCTGGCCCTTCCTGGATGACTCAGAGATGAGCTGAATAGACCTTCAATGTATTTAGGGTAGTGGGAGGAGTTTTCCTTGCACCTGAATAGGGCCTGTCTCCATTGCACAATGTGAGGACAGAACTGGTTTGGACTGGGCTCAAAGACCCTTGCACAAAGAAGAACAAAGACAAAATGGGGTATAAGCATTGGACCCAGAACTTTAGATCACTTCTGGACTCAAGAGGAACCTTTGCCAAGGAGAATAGCTGGAGAGCTGTCAGGAGGAGTAATGCCTCTTTGCTGTGTACTGTGTGGGGTTGGCATGCAGTTGAGGCTTCTGCCAAGGAAAGTACACAGACTGGAACTTTGCTTAGAATCCTGCTTGAAGAAAAATCTCCAAGGGCTTGTCTATGCTGGCCTCTTGTTCTGAAGTGTCAGGGACTAAAAGACTTCACCACCAGCTCCCTCCCCTGAACTCTAGTGCTGAGAGCTTTGTCCTGCCAGGAGATGCCTGTTCCAGTTTTGGGCCTCTGGAGGTTGTTCCTGCTGTTAGGAGCTGAAAGAAACCTAGAAGAAGCAAGAAAAGCAATCTGCGGCACTGGCAGCGATGCCGCTGGGATGCAGCGACCTGCACCGAGGCCAGGGGCACCACTCGTGAAGTACACGACGCACCGCCCGGCCTGCACCGCTGCCCTGGCACCCTCCGATGCCTGCCGACACCTGCAGTTATTTCCATTCCTGACGCCAGCGCATGCACCGACTCCGTCATTGCCAGTGCCCGCATCGTATTATCGCGGCGCCGATAACCGCCGAGGGTGACCCCACGAACTTGCCGGCTTCAAATCGCTTCACCAGAACCGCAGCTCCAGCTGACACAACAGACTTCCTCTGTCCTGGATTTAACACGTCGCCTCCTCATGGACAGGACACCTCGCCTCCTCCGTGGCAGCCAGGGAGCCAGCATGGATTTTGGCAATGATGCCTCACTTCCACGATGCCGTGCATCATCATAGACTTCGTTTTCGTTTTCCAAGGTACTGTTTGTTTAGGGGGCCATGTGTCACCGTGCCTGACGCCGTGCACCTCACAGTCGGCGCCGTACTTTGGATTTATTGCTGTCACAATGTCGTAATAGCTCCAGGTGGAGCTTTTTGTTTTCTATAAGCTTTATTTTGGAAATACTGTTTTTAAGTGCTATTTTACTAACTGTATGTTGGATTTTTTGTTGTTTTGGTCTTGTTGAGTTTTGATAAAAATACTATATTTTTCTAAAATTGTGTGTGGTGTCTACTTGTGGTGTTATCACTGTGTTAATGTGTGTTTTGAGTACAAATACTTTACACATTGCCTTTTGGATAAACCTGTCTGCTCGTGCCAAGCTAAAGTGTGTATTGCCCTGATTAGAAGAAAGAGTCCCTACTTGGAGAAAGGTGCATACCTCTGCCAATTAGAGACCCCCAGTTCTAACATTGGTGGTCAGCAGTGAGAATTGAACTTGATTTGTGCTTGACCCGCAGTGATTGGTGTACATCACTAGTTTAGAGCAGACCACTACGCAACCACATACTGTTTTTTTCTGTTTCTGGTGTCCATCTGAATATATTTTTGATACTGAGACTCTGGTTAGTTGGTGCACCTGTCAAGTCTTGACAAAATGGGGATCAACGTCTGGCACCTGTACATCTACACGATGAAGGAGATAAAAGCCTTTTGCAAGGAAAGGGGGTTGCTTGTGGAGAGAGGATCCACAAGGAGGGATCTGGAGACAGCCCTTTATTGCTATGAGGAAACCATTTTTTCACCAACACTACCAGATGATTCTGAGAAGGAGGACTTTTCTAACAACAAGGGAGAAACAGACAAAGAAGAGTGGCTCCTAGCAGTTGAGCGGAGGCTGAGAGAGTTTGACAGGGAACTCAAGAGGGCTGAGGCCAAGAGTGCCTTAGCCCAAGAAAGGGAAAAATGTGCAGCTCAGGAAGTGAGCTTGGGTGGGCTGGAGGTAGAAGACATAAGGGCAGAGTCCAGTTCAGATGGTGGCATCAAAAAGGTGATATTTAGTGCTGAGGGAGAAGTACACACTCCCAGAGATATGGCGCCTGACTTGAAGGAGGGTGTTAACATACACTAGGGGGTTCAGGTTTTTTGAGGTAGCTCTAGTGTTGCACAGTGTCCCTGAGGTGGATTGGGTAACTGGCACAGGGGATCATGTTCCTAGTGGTGGGAGGGACACTCTACTGACTCTAGATGTGAGGTGCAGGGAGAGGGGTTCCCTATGGTAGAAGCCCTGGTATGTGAGTATGGAGACCGCCCAGAAGAGTGTGGGTTGAATGACAGAAACAGTCAGACACTTGCCTACCAGTTTCAGGAGGGTGATGTGAGGTTCTTTTGTGAGGCACTAGAAGGTGATGTGAAGAGTAGCTTGGATAACAGTTTTGGGGCTGTGTGATTCAATTGTTGTAGAGCATACTTTAAGTCCCTGTTTTCCAGAGCTATGCCAACCCCGGGTGGAGTTTGAGTTCTCTGATCCCAAGGACCTTGTACTGGAGGGAGACCTTTTGGTGTATTCCAGAGGGTCTGAAGAAGCTTTTCGGAGTGATCCTGAAGGTGGTGGCTCAGGTTTTCCCCAACCAGGTGAGGTAGGGAAGGATGGTAGTGAACCAGATAGGGGCCCAGTGTAGTAGGATGGGTGTGGGGTCCAATGTCCTGTCTCTGAGTAGAGGAAGTGGGGTGGGCTAAGTCCCAGGGTGCCTGAAACCCAGTCCCAGAGTCTGTTTGGTTCCATGAGTGAGCACCAGGAGGGGGGCCTAGTCTGTACCGAGAGGCCATACCCTGAGGGGGATCCCAAATGGTCAGGTGAGCTAGGAGGGGCTGTTCTAACCAGCATCCTGCCAGTTCAGGAGTCTGGCAGAGCCACTCAAGTTGGGAGGGTGCATGAGTCCAGAGAAAGTGGAGAGAGGGAAATGCAGTCCCCAGTGGAAGGACCAGTGGGTCAAGGGTTAACAGCTCTGAGGTCAGAGCACCCCAGGACTGACCCTGGTGAGGCCATTTTGGCTTGGGGGTCTTCATGCTCTGTCAGGCGGACAGGAGGCTGGAGATCTGCACCAGGCAGACTCTTGCACAACTCATGAGGAGTGTGTTCCCCTTGGGGGGGTTGGTGTACTCCCCCAGAAGTCCTGGCTTGCCAGGCACATGTCCAGCCTAAGAGTACACACCCTGGGTTAGAAGGCCAGGTTCAGGGTATACCCCTGACCTGGAGGAAGGTCGACTGCTAGCAATACCCCTAGGGGTTGTCTTCTGGGAGTACCACTCCGGTGGGAGGGTACAGAGCCACAGGAGGGTGAGTAGGGAAAGGGATGCCTCACCCTTGACCCCCGCACAGCCTAAGGGTACAGACCCTAGGCTGGAGTACCTTTTGCAGGATATCACCCCTGGACTAGTGGGAGAATTGTGCAGGACACCTGCCACAGGTGCCCTGACAATTCTGGAGTCTGCTGGTACTGCTCCAGGTGGGAGGGTACAGAGCCCCAGGAAGAGGACATGGTGTGGGAGAGCCCACCCCAGTCTTCTGTACAGTCTTAGGGTACAGACCCTGGGCTGGTGGGCCAGTGCCAGGATGCCATACCTGATCTGGCAGGAGGGAGAGTGGACAAAGTGTGCCAGGTACCTTGGGCTTTGGCATCCACGTTCTGATGCCACAGATGTTAGAGAGCCCTGAGAGGCATGAGGCCTGGCTCTCTTCACTGACAGCTGTCAGTGGCAACTCTGACTTGCTGTTCTGCTGGACAGAGCTGCCCCTGGAAGGGGGACAGGGGTCTTACCCCGGGGTGGACTGGGCCGCACCACTGTGTTGGCCATGTGGGTACTGTCTGCCTGCTGGGACACATCTGTGAGCAAAGTAAGTTTAGGCACTGCACAGATGGGGTCCACAGATGAGGTGAAGGGTCCCCCACAGGTTAGCTTAGTGGGCCCAGAGAGTATGGATAGAGGGTTCCAACTGAGTTCTGGGAGGCGTAGAATGGGAATAGACCCCTGCTGTTGCGGGCCAGGTTCCATGTTCTAGCGCCACTAGCAGGGAAGTCCATCGAGGTATGGATTGGTCTACCCTGGCTTTAGGCTGGAAGGGGGTTGTTTTGGAAATGGCCCTGTTTGCAGGGTTATCCCCCAAACGTTTTGCTCCTTCCTCATATTTTTCTGATCTTTTTTGTTGCCTATAGGACTCTGGGCACTTTACCACTGCTAATCAGTGCTAAAGTGCATATGTTCTCTGTAAAAATTACTATTGTGATTGGTTATCCATGATTGGCATATTTGATTTACTGGTAAGTTCCTAGTAAAGTGCACTGAGTGTGCCAGGGCCTGTAAATCAAATGTGACTAGTGGGCCTGCAGCACAGATTGTGTCAACCACATGAGTAGCCCTGTAAATGTACCTCAGACCTGCCTCTGCAGCGTCTCTACACAGTTTTGAACTACCATGTTCACCTGACAAGTGCACCCACTTCCCAGGCACTAACCTTCCCTTTTCTTACATGTAAGGCACCCCTCCGGTAGGCCCAAGGTACCCCCCTTGCCAGGATGCAGTGTATGTGGAAGGTAGGACATGTGTGTGGGACATTTTAACTATTGTAAGGCTATCTGTCCCATAGGATAGCATGGGAGATACTTTGTAACATCTTACAAGTATAACGTCAAATTGGTACAAGATAGAGGATAAAGTTTAGGCTCTCTGAACTCAGAATTTAATAACACATCTTTTAGTAAAGATGGATTTTAAATTGTGTGTTTGAAAATGCCACTTTTAGAAAGTATATATGAAAAAACCGAGAACTGTCCTTGCGCTCTTTTACTGGTGTACTGCGCTGAGTGGGAACAACTCCCTCCAATGAATCATGTTCCTCCAGGTAATCCACAATAATCTTTTTAATCGATGTAATTTTCTCCCTCCTTGTTGCTCTTTAATTCTTAATATTCTTCACCACAACGGAGACAGTAAGATACAATCTGTAGTCTTTATTAGACATTCCAAATACATACTGTATGCCATTTTAAGCTTCGTACAGCAGTACGCACAAATTGATCTCTATGTAAAATGAGCACGACATATATTGTCCCAATGCATTTCGAGCCCGATGGGCTCTTCGTCAGGGGAATCTAGAACATAAAATTGAACAGTGTCACTTAATTATACCATTATAATTCATGAATGCTAACACTACAATATCACAACATTGTAAAAAAATACTAATGCAAACCACTTCATATGTAATACCCCCTACCTTCACCCAGTCATTTAGAAAAGATCATGATAATAACTGCAGCACTCTACTGTCCTCCCATCTTAACCAAACTTATTTTAGCCAAATTCTTTAAGCAGCTCACGCTAAATCACTTCCTGTTGAGGCTCATCTCCGCTCCCGATATTCTCCCGTTTTCACTGCTAAATAACGCCTACCCTTAGCCATCCATTACCATGCTCATTTCCTTTCAATCACACCAATTTACAAACTATCCCTCGCTAGTACCTCCAAAACACTCCCTTCCTTTCCTATAATCCCTCACTATAACCACGTCTGTGTACCCTCATTCCCTACCTCACCCTTTTCTTTCCTGTTCACATTCGCATGCAGCCACTTCAAACAGCCTCACCTGTTTTCTCTCCTCTCCGTGGAAAAGTTACATCCTTGTGCTTGCTGTTTGTATAGTCAATGCGTGCACGCTCACATCCTCTTAAATAACCGTCAAGCACACTCGTACTTACCTCCACGTGACCCCTGCCCCCACAACCTGCGCTCGATGTTATCAGAAAAACTACACCTAAAATCTCCACCTCAAAAACTACAACTCCCACAGTACACTCACCTTCCCCAAAAAAAGACATCAAACGCTGTCTGTCACTAAATTTCTAACTCCCGATTGTCGTACTAAGTAAAGTAAATAAACCTCATTAACAATCCCAAAAATTATATTCCTCTAAAAATTAATAACAATGACATACTATGCTTTCTTGCGTAGCCCTTGAGTCACTGAAACCAGAGTCCATATTTATATACATGAAAATAAATCACTGAAACCAAAGTCCATAGTTATGTTCATAAAAATGCAATAATTATCAAACACCTATTTGAACTGAAACATACGATAAAAATAAATAATAACAAAACACTTCATGAATCACAATGGCCTGTCCATGTCAAATGTTCAATAATGATGCTGTTCTTATCGGTCAATATTTACGCTGTCTCCGCGGTGACAAACTCAAATTCATAATGATCTCCTGTTTTTAATCACATGTACTTAATCACCGGGGTGCAAAAACTCGTTGAGGTGATGAATTCTAAGCAGAAGAGACATGAAGAGCCTGCACTCCTTCTCTTGAAAAGACACCATCCTTAAATGTTTTCATATGATTGCGTGCTACCAGTAGTATGCGGATCGCCTGAACCACAATGATAACGTATATATGAAAAAACCGAGCACTGTCCTTGTGCTATTTTACTGGTGCACTAAGTGGGAACAACTCCCTCCAATGAATCATGTTCCTCCAGGTAATCCACAATAATCTTTTTAATCAATGTAATTTTCTCCCTCCTTGTTGCTCTTTAATTCTTAATATTCTTCACCACAACGGAGACAGTAAGATACAATCTGTAGTCTTTATTAGACATTCCAAATACATACTGTATGCCATTTTAAGCTTCAGTACAGCAGTACGCACAAATTGATCTCTATGTAAAATGAGCACGACATATATTGTCCCAATGCATTTCGAGCCCGATGGGCTCTTCGTCAGGGGAATCTAGAACATAAAATTGAACAGTGTCACTTAATTATACCATTATAATTCATGAATGCTAACACTACAATATCACAACATTGTAAAAAAATACTAATGCAAACCGCTTCATATGTAATACCCCCTACCTTCACCCAGTCATTTAGAAGAGATTGTGATAATAACTGCAGCACTCTACTGTCCTCCCATCTTAACCAAACTTATTTTAGCCGAAGTCTTTAAGCAGCTCATGCTAAATCACTTCCTGTTGAGGCTCATCTCCCCTCCCGATATTCTCCCGTTTTCACTCCTAAATAACGCCTACCCTTGGCCATCCAAAAGGGCGCAAGGACAGTGCTCGGTTTTTTCATATATACGTTATCATTTTGGCTCGGGCGATCCGCATACTACTGGTAGCACGCAATCATATGAAAACATTTAAGGATGGTGTCTTTTCAAGAGAAGGAGTGCAGGCTCTTCATGTCTCTTCTGCTTAGAATTCATCGCCTCAACGAGTTTTTGCACCCCGCTGATTAAGTACACGCGATTAAAAACAGGAGATCATTATGAATTTGAGTTTGTCAGTGCGGAGACAGCGTAAATATGGACCGATAAGAACAGCATCATTATTGAACATTTGACATGGACAGGCCATTGTGATTCATGAAGTGTTTTATCATTATTTATTTTTATTGTATGTTTCAGTTCAAATAGGTGTTTGATAATTATTGCATTTTTATGAACATAACTATGAACTTTGGTTTCAGTGATTTATTTTCATGTATATAAATATGGACTCTGGTTTCAGTGACTCAAGGGCTACGCAAGAAAGCATAGTTTGTCATTGTTATCAATTTTTAGATGAATATAATTTTTGGGATTGTTAATGAGGTTTATTTACTTTACTTAGTACGACAATCGGGAGTTAGAAATTTAGTGACAGACTGCGTTTGATGTCTTTTTTGGGGAAGGTGAGTGTACTGTGGGAGTTGTAGTTTTTGAGGTGGAGATTTTAGGTGTAGTTTTTCTGATACCATCGAGTGCACGTTGTGGGGGCAGGGGTCACGTGGAGGTAAGTACGAGTGTGCTTGACGGTTATTTAAGAGGATGTGAGCGTGTACGCATTGACCATACAAACAGCAAGCACAAGGATGTAACTTTTCCACGGAGAGGAGAGAAAACAGGTGAGGCTGTTTGAAGTGGCTGCATGCGAATGTGAACAGGAAAGAAAAGGGTGAGGTAGGGAATGAGGGTACACAGACGTGGTTATAGTGAGGGATTATAGGAAAGGAAGGGAGTGTTTTGGTGGTACTAGCAAGGGATAGTTTGTAAGTTGGTGTGATTGAAAGGAAAGGAGCATGGTAATGGATGGCTAAGGGTAGGCATTATTTAGGAGTGAAAACGGGAGAATATCGGGAGGGGAGATGAGCCTCAACAGGAAGTGACTTAGCGTGAGCTGCTTAAAGACTTCGGCTAAAATAAGTTTGGTTAAGATGGGAGGACAGTAGAGTGCTGCAGTTATTATCACGATCTTTTCTAAATGACTGGGTGAAGGTAGGGGGTATTACATATGAAGTGGTTTGCATTAGTATTTTTTTACAATGATGTGATATTGTAGTTTTAGCATTCATGAATTATAATGGTATAATTAAGTAACACTGTTCAATTTTATGTTCTAGATTCCCCTGACGAAGAGCCCATTGGGCTCGAAATGCATTGGGACAATATATGTCATGCTCATTTTACATAGAGATCAATTTGTGCGTACAAAAATTAATAACAATGACATACTATGCTTTCTTGTGCAGCCCTTGAGTCACTGAAACCAGAGTCCATATTTATATATATGAAAATAAATCACTGAAACCAAAGTCCATAGTTATGTTCATAAAAATGCAATAATTATCAAACACCTATTTGAACTGAAACATACGATAAAAATAAATAATAACAAAACACTTCATTAATCACAATGGCCTGTCCATGTCAAATGTTCAATAATGATGCTGTTCTTATCGGTCCATATTTACGCTGTCTCCGCGGTGACAAACTCAAATTCATAATGATCTCCTGTTTTTAATCGCGTGTACTTAATCACCGGGGTGCAAAAACTCGTTGAGGCGATGAATTCTAAGCAGAAGAGACATGAAGAGCCTGCACTCCTTCTCTTGAAAAGACACCATCCTTAAATGTTTTCATATGATTGCGTGCTACCAGTAGTATGCGATCACCCCGTACCACAATGATAACGTATATATGAAAAAACCGAGCACTGTCCTTGCGCTCTTTTGGATGGCTAAGGGTAGGCGTTATTTAGGAGTGAAAACGGGAGAATATCGGGAGGGGAGATGAGCCTCAACAGGAAGTGATTTAGCGTGAGCTGCTTAAAGACTTCGGCTAAAATAAGTTTGGTTAAGATGGGAGGACAGTAGAGTGCTACAGTTATTATCACGATCTCTTCTAAATGACTGGGTTAAGGTAGTGGGTATTACATATGAAGTGGTTTGCATTAGTATTTTTTTACAATGTTGTGATATTGTAGTGTTAGCATTCATGAATTATAATGGTATAATTAAGTGACACTGTTCAATTTTATGTTCTAGATTCCCCTGACGAAGAGCCCATCGGGCTCGAAATGCATTGGGACAATACATGTTGTGCTCATTTTACAGAGAGATCAATTTGTGCGTACTGCTGTACGAAGCTTAAAATGGCATACAGTATGTATTTGGAATGTCTAATAAAGACTACAGATTGTATCTTACTGTCTCCGTTGTGGTGAAGAATATTAAGAATTAAAGAGCAACAAGGAGGGAGAAAATTACATTGATTAAAAAGATTATTGTGGATTACCTGGAGGAACATGATTCATTGGAGGGAGTTGTTCCCACTCAGCGCAGTGCACCAGTAAAAGAGCGCAAGGACAGTGCTCGTTTTTTTCATATATACGTTATCATTGTGGTTCGGGGCGATCCGCATACTACTGGAAGCACGCAATCATATGAAAACATTTAAGGATGGTGTCTTTTCAAGAGAAGGAGTGCAGGCTCTTCATGTCTCTTCCACTTTTAGAAAGTAGGCATTTTCTTGTTTAACCATTCTGTGTGCCTCTGCCTGTTTTTGGATTGACTGTCTGGTTTTTGGAGTGACAGGGGCTGGGGATGTGCATTCACTGTAGACATCCACTGGGGGGGTTGTGGTGAGCCTGGCCCTTCCTGGATGACGCTGAGCTGAATAGACCTTGGCTGCATTTACAGTAGTGGGAGGAGTTTTCCTTACACCTGAATAGGGCCTGTCTCCCTTGCACAATGCTGGCTCCACCCCCTGTGGTCATACTGCACCAGTGAGGAAAGGACTTTTTTGGGACTAGGCTCAGTGACCCTTGCACAAAGAAGAGCAAAGACAAAATGGGGTATAAGTAGTGGACCTTATACCCCAGAACTTTAGACCACTACTGGACTCAAGAGGAGCCTATACAAAGGAGAAAAGTTAGAGAGCTGTGAGGAGGAGTACTGCCCCTTTTCTGTGTGCTGTGTGAGGTTGACCAGTGTTAGAGTAAACAAATGATGGACGGAATGCTGACAATGCAAACATTCTCCCCCAGTCAAAAGATCTGGGTTAAATCCATTGTTCTTTTGCCCACTACGCCACCCCAGTTTGGACCCAGCCATATGCTGATCAGTCTTGACCCTGTGCCCCATGTGAACAGTCCAGACCGAACTGCCAGGACAGGTCCTCCCTGGACCGGAAACAAGCATCCTGGGATCGGTTTCAGGGTATGTCACCCTTCTTCAGCCAGGCTAGCTTGAATCCAGTGGCGCAGTGAGCAAGGGACCCACGTCTGGGCAAACCCATCCCACTTAGGGCGAAAAGTGTTACAGCAAACAAATGATGGATGGAATGCTGACAATGCAAACATTCTCCCCCAGTCGAAAGATCTGGGTTAAATCCATCATTCTTTTGCCCACTGCGCCACCCCAGTTTGGACCCAGCCATATGCAAATCAGTCTTGACCCTGTGCCCCATGGGAACAGTCCAGACCGAACTGCCAGGCCAGGTCCTCCCTCGACCGGAAACAAGCATCCTGGGACCGGTTTCAGGGTATGTCACCCTTCTTCAGCCAGGCTAGCTTGAATCCAGTGGCGCAGTGAGCAAGGGACTCACGTCTGGGCATACCCATCCCACTTAGGGCGAAAAGTGTTACAGCAAACAAATGATGGACGGAATGCTGACAATGCAAACATTCTTCCCCAGTCAAAAGATCTGGGTTAAATCCATCGTTCTTTTGCCCACTACGCCACCCCAGTTTGGACCCAGCCATAGGCAAATCAGTCATGACCCTGTGCCCCATGGGAACAGTCCAGACCGAACTGCCAGACCAGGTCCTCCCTGGACCGGAAACAGGCATCCTGGGACCGGTTTCAGGGTATGTCACCCTTCTTCAGCCAGACTAGCTTGAATCCAGTGGCGCAGTGAGCAAGGGACCCACGTCTGGGCATACCCATCCCACTTAGGGCGAAAAGTGTTACAGCAAACAAATGATGGACGGAATGCTGACAATGCAAACATTCTCCCCCAGTCAAAAGATCTGGGTTAAATCCATCGTTCTTTTGCCCACTACGCCACCCCAGTTTGGACCCAGCCATATGCAAATCAGTCTTGACCCTGTGCCCCATGGGAACAGTCCAGACCGAACTGCCAGGCCAGGTCCTCCCTGGACCAGAAACAAGCATCCTGGGACCGGTTTCAGGGTATGTCACCCTTCTTCAGCCAGGCTAGCTTGAATCCAGTGGCGCAGTGAGCAAGGGATCTATGTCTGGGCATACCCATCCCACTTAGGGCGAAAAGTGTTACAGCAAACAAATGATGGACGGAATGCTGACAATGCAAACATTCTCCCCCGTCAAAAGATATGGGTTAAATCCATCGTTCTTTTGCCCAGTATGCCACCCCAGTTTGGATCCAGCCATATGCAAATCAGCCTTGAACCTGTGCCCCATGGGAACAGTCCAGACCGAACTGCCAGGCCAGGTCCTCCCTGGACCGGAAACAAGCATCCTGGGACCGGTTTCAGGGTATGTCACTCTTCTTCAGCCAGGCTAGCTTGAATCCAGTGGTGCAGTGAGCAAGGGACCCACGTCTGGGCATACCCATCCCACTTAGAGCGAAAAGTGTTACAGCAAACAAATGATGGATGGAATGCTGACAATGCAAACATTCTCCCCCAGTCAAAAGATCTGGGTTAAATCCATCATTCTTTTGCCCACTACACCACCCCAGTTTGGACCCAGCCATATGCAAATCAGTCTTGACCCTGTGCCCCATGGGAACAGTCCAGAACGAACTTCCAGGCCAGGTCCTTCCTGGACCGGAAACAAGCATCCTGGGACCGGTTTCAGGGTATGTCACCCTTCTTCAGCCAGGCTAGCTTGAATCCAGTGGCGCAGTGAGCAAGGGACCCACGTCTGGGCATACCCATCCCACTTAGGGCGAAAAGTGTTACAGCAAACAAATGATGGATGGAATGCTGACAATGCAAACATTCTCCCCCAGTCAAAAGATCTGGGTTAAATCCATCGTTCTTTTGCCCACTACGCCACCTCAGTTTGGACTCAACCATATGCAAATCAGTCTTGACCCTGTGCCCCATGGGAACAGTCAAGACCGAACCTCCAGGCCAGGTCCTCCCTGGACTGGAAACAAGCATCCTGGGACCGGTTTCAGGTTATGTCACCCTTCTTCAGCCAGGCTAGCTTGAATCCAGTGGCGCAGTGAGCAAGGGACCCACGTCTGGGCATACCCATCCCATTTAGGGCGAAAAGTGTTACACCAAACAAATGATGGACGGAATGCTGACAATGCAAACATTCTCCCCCAGTCAAAACATCTGGGTTACATCCATCGTTCTTTTTCCCACTACGCCACCCCAGTTTGGACCCAGCCATATGCAAATCAGTCTTGACTCTGTGCCCCATGGGAACAGTCCAGACTGAACTGCCAGGCCAGGTCCTTCCTGGACCAGAAACAAGCATCCTGGGACCGGTTTCAGGGTATGTCACCCTTCTTCAGCCAGGCTAGCTTGAATCCAGTGGCGCAGTGAGCAAGGGACCCACGTCTGGGCATACCCATCCCACTTAGGGCGAAAAGTGTTACATCAAACAAATGATGGACGGTATGCTGACAATGCAAACATTCTCCCCTAGTCAAAAGATCTGGGTTAAATCCATCGTTCTTTTGCCCACTACGCCACCCCAATTTGGACCCAGCCATATGCTAATCAGTCTTGACCCTGTGCCCCATGGGAACAGTCCAGACCAAACTGCCAGGCCAGGTCCTCCCTGAGGTTGACCTGCAGTTGCTGCTTCTGCCAAGGAAAGGACAAAGACTGGAACTTTGCTGAGAAACCTGTTTGAAAAAGAATCTCCAATGGCTTGTGTGTGCTGGCCTCATGTTCTGAAGTCTCAGGGACACAAAGACTTCACCACCAGCTCCCCTGAACTCTACTGCTGACAGTTTTAACCTGCCAGGAGGTGCCTATTCCAGTTTTGGGCCTCTGGAGGTTGTTCCTGCTGTTGGGAGCTGGAGGAAACCTAAAAGAAGCAAGAAAAGCAATCTCCGACGCTTTCAGCGATGCCGTTGGGATGCAGTCACCTGCACCGAGGCCAGGGGCACTACTTGTTAAGTGCACGACGCAGAACCGGCCTGCACCGCAGCTCTGACGCCCTCTGTTGCCTGCCAACGCCTGCACTTATCACCATTCCCGATGCCAGCGCTTGCACCGACTCTGTTATTGCCAGCGCCCGCATCCTGTTATCGTGGCACCAATAACCACGGAGGGTGACTCCATGAACTCGCTGACTTCGCATCACCTCATCGGAACTGACTCATCACCACCGACGCAACCGACTTCCCTGGTCCTGGATTCAACATGTCACCTCTCATGGACACGACACCTTCCCTGTGGCAGCCAGAGAGACAGCCTCAACCTATTCACCGACGCCTCACCTCCATGATGCTGTGCATCGTCATAGAGCTCGTTTTTCAAGGTACTGTTTATTTTGGGGTCCATGTGAATCCGTGCCCGACGCCGCGCACCTCGCTGTCAGTGCCGTTCTTTGGATACATTGCTGTCATGACGTCTTAATTGCCCCAGGTGGAGCTATTTGTTTTCTACAAGCTTTATTTTGGAAATAACTGTTTTTAAGGGCTATTTTACTGCCTGTTTGGTGGATTTTAGTCGTTTGTGGTCTCATAGAATTTAGATAAAGATACTTCATTTTTTGAAAATTGTGTGTAGTATCTATTTGTGGTGTTATCACTATGTTAATGTGTGTTTTGAGTAAAAATACTTTACACATTGCCTTTGGGATAAGCCTGCCTGCTCGTGCCAAGCTACCAAAGGGGTGAGCAGGAGTTATCTAAAGTGTGTATCCCCCTTACCCTGACTAGACGCAAGGGTCCCTACTTGGACAAAGGTGCATACCTCTGCCAAATAGAGACCCCCAGTTCTAACAAGTGCTGGCTTGTGATGGGGCCCAAGTCATGGTACTAATGTAAGGAAGTTGTACCTCTTGCGTAGTCCTGTATTTTCCAATTGATGGGCCAAACTAGGTTGTAAAGTTGAAAAGTTTGAACATGGTTTGATTTCTGCTATTTAGGAGACCTTACCCTAAAGGAGGGACTTTCTTCTGATGACAGTCTACCAAGAGGGAAAGACTTCTTTAAACAGACTTGTTTTTTTTTTTTAAACTCTGCCGGACTAGAGTGTATTCAGAGGTCTGGGAAAAGGGAATTTCAGAGTTGAGTGCTCAGCAGCGAGATTGATCTCCATCCATTTTTTCTGGTTGAACTTGGTCCGAGTGATCAGTTTAGTCTTGTCATATCTCAGGTTTCACTAGGGTGTCTAGTCTGTGAAGAGCTCTTGAAAGTATTTTGGACCCTGATATTCCCCAGCTTTGATACTATGGGCTTGCTATCCATATCTCTGATGCTCTAATGTAGAAAATATTGCAGTAGTCGATCATCTATGGCACCAGCACATTTGTCAGTTCTGTGCGAGTGGAAGGATCTTTCTCTGAAGCATAAGATGAAGGTTGGTTTTTTGCCACACCATTGAAATTTGTTGACCAGAAGAAATGTCCTTTGCAAGTGTGGCCCACAGGCTATGTGGGTGTAGAGTTTGGGGTTTTAAGTAGTTTGAAAGTCCAGATAAGCAGGAGGCTGTTAGTTGAGTGAATATCTATTTTCAGTACCTCTCTTTTCAAACTCCTTATGCTTAGGTTGCTTGAAGCTGTTCTTCACCCAGTGGTACAAGTCAATTAGATAGGAATTTATATTTCTCCTCTGGTCTTCTGACACGCCCATCCTTGAGTAAAGTTGAATGTCATATGTGGACATTTGAAATTGAAAGTTGTGCTGTTTTAACCTCTAAACCACTTGTATTATATGCTGCTGATATGTCGCAGAGGAACAGAACTTCAGGGGCGCAACTAGGTCTTTTCTAATATCAGAGAAGGACCTTTTCATTCCTTCTCCAGTTCAGAACTCAATTGGATAATATGGAGCATAGTGTCTGCTTCAACAAATTCTTGCTGTTGCTGCATTGACTCACTTTTCAGGATTTTGCTGATGAAAGGCAGATTGAAGGATGATCTATAGCTTGTTTGTTCCTGTGGATCACTTGATGTGTCTTTTCACTAATGTAGTTATTTTTGATTGTTTTAATTTGCCTCTCTGTATTACAAACTCAGCCCATGACCGAACTTTCAAAGTGTTTTTTTTTCTTCCAGAGATATGTACAGCATAAAAAATCACATGGATAATGCTTTTTTTTAAATTTTGTCTTTTGTAAATCATCTTATTTCTCTTCAGGGTGTGCCTCAATATTTGATCAATGGGAATCCCCTCTTAGATAAGGCTGTTGTATTCATCAAATCCAATAAGGTCAATGAAACGAGGCCTTGTGATAGGTAGACACACCTACACATCTATTATACTAATGCTGCGAATATGCCATGTTTGCACTTGAAAAAGTTGATATTTGTATTTAATAAGCATGTTTTATAATGTTTCACTAATGAAAATCCTTTAATATATGCAAGAGATCACTGTAAGTAAGTATTTGTCGATTAATAAAAATCATTACAATCAGGAAAAAAACACAATAGGTTAAAAACATTATTTTTTGCCGATAAAATATACAGCTTTATACTGAAAAGTTAGCAGCAATAATAGAAAGCAGCAATGAATAAGGTGCATTTGTGCTAATGGCTGGAAGAGAATTCCACATTCTATTATTAAAAATTTAAAACCATTTGTCATAAATCTCAAATTTGCTTATCCTATCACTGTAACAATTTAAAACCTTTTGAAACTTAATTTCGAATTATGTACAGAACTTTTAAAAGCAGATTATCATTTTAGCATTAAAATCTTTAACAACACATTATTTTTTGCCGATAAAATATACAGCTTTATACTGAAAAGTTAGCAGCAATAATAGAAAGCAGCAATGAATAAGGTGCATTTGTGCTAATGGCTGGAAGACCATTCCACATTCTATTATTAAAAATTTTAAACCATTTGTCATAAATCTCAAATTTGTTTATCCTATCACTGTAACAATTTAAAACCTTTTGAAACTTCATTTCGAAGTTATGTACAGAACTTTTAAAAGCAGATTATCATTTTAGCATTAAAATCTTTAATGACACATTCCTGTCTTAACATTCATTATCAGTCTTGATTAATAGTTTTTTTTCGGCAATATAAATAAACTTTACAAATTGTGGTATTAAGCGTGGCATAGATCACTGATTCTATTTAACGTTTGTATAGGCCTCCAAAATGGTTAATGTGCATCAAAATGCAAGATAACTGCCCAGACTGACTACAGCAACATGAATCGATAGGTTTCCCTGCTGAAAGCAAATATTATCCTTATTTTAACCAACCTCATTCTACTATACACCATGAACCCAGAAGACAGCTTATGCAATAGTGGGATCTCTTATTGTTCAGTACCAAAGAACCATATGCTGGCCTTCTGACATTTTCTTTTGGATTTACCATCATTAAGCTGTCATTCATGACTATTACTCGCCCTCTGTCATGATACCCTCATGCACTCTATGCGTAGTGGCCCTGACAAGCAGGGCTCATGTTATGCTACCCCTGTGATGCCTTATGATGCACTATGATTCCATTCCAGAGTTACACCAAACCCCCTGATTGCATGAAGCCTGAGCTTGCAAGCATTCGCTGAACACGAGAACCAATGCCTTGCCTTACTCCCGCTGTTACTAGGATCTTGTAGTGTTTTTCCCTTGTGCAGGTTTAGACAGAACAAAACATGACTTTCCTGTTGATTGATTCCATCTGTTAGTTTGCACCTGTTCTTCCTATAGGGTTAAGGCCAGTGTACTAACACAAGTTTCCTTTAGGAGTCTTGGAGATCCTTTGAGAATGCCACATTCAGTACGTGCCACATGTAATCACACAGTATCCATTGGACCCTAGGCATGTTATATGAGTTTCCTCTCAGTGACTTCCCTCCAATACCTTGATTATTCTTGCTCTGGGTCCTTTCTACAATATTGACCTTTCAACTGTTTTTATACAAGGACTAGAGGCTTTGCTCTGCGTTTCTCTGATGAACAGTAGTACCAAGAGTACACTCCTCAGAGCGGTTGATTCATGTATGAACCTTGTACTGAGTTTATTCTTGGGAGTGTGATTAACTCCAATCTGTATCTCAAGTTATTCCTTGGGAGTGTATATCTCCAATCTGTGGTTCCAGTCATTCTGTTTCCTTGCTGTGTTTCTAAAAGAGACTGTAAGTGTATGTTACTGAAGTTATTGCAAATCCATTGTTTAAGAGGCCTGTAGTGTATTGATGGTAATTGCCTCTTCTTGCTATTTTCAGTGCATTGCATCTTTGCATAATCAGAGGTCAGGTTCTTGTCCACATCTATCTAGCAGACTCAGAGGGTGTTCAGTTAATGGTGTGCTGCACAGTTGCTGACCGGAACCAGTACAGCACGTCACTCTTTTCTTATTTTGTCCCATCCACTATTCCCCTTAGGGGACAGGGTGGACTAAACATTTCGTTCTTCGGCATGCACAGTCCTCTGGAGGGATTGGAGGTCCAGGAATGGCTCCAGTGTCATCTCCGCAGTTGGAACCGGGTGAGTGCATGACACCCCACTGGCTGCAGCTCGGCCGACTAGTGCAACCGTACAACACTCCTAATGATTAGCAAGTGTTTTTTTTTCTGACCTCCTCTTCACAGAACTGGAGCAGGGGATAAGTTTGCCTGTTCTGCAAACCACCTGCCTCAATTAAAAACAGCCATCAGAATTCAAAGATGTGGATCGGATGAAGCTGCCCATATCATTGAATCCACTTTGTTTTAGATAAGCACTGTCCACTGCTATTATTATAATAATACATGAGATTCTGCAATTCCTGTATAAATGCCTACCTCTGAGTTCTTTCTAATAGGCAACTTGTGACATACCCAGTCACCTTTTATAAAGAAATGACATCAGAACTCAACTATAATAACTTTTTACAGTTGTGTTCTGATGTCATACTGCCTGTTGCCAGAGCAAGTAGCTGAGGGGAAAAGGGGATCAGGTCAGGTCATGGAGTGTAATTAAAGCAGCTGTTTAAAGAACGAAAATCAAATGTTGCTTTTCTCTCTAACACTCTGTTTTTCTAGCTTGGAGATCCAAAATCTTATAAAGGAACTTGGCTACTGTCATGGAACTCCTCTGTGACTTGCAATATCCTTAGAATGTACTGCAGGGTGTACTTTATCCCATATCATATTATTATTATTATTATTATTATTATTATTATTATTATTATTATTATTATTATTATTTTTATTATAATACATTACTTGAAAACTAACTATGCAGTTCACATCAAAATAAAATTCCACTCTTAAAGACTGGGTAGTTTTACATGGGCCAGATGTACGAAGCTATTTAGCATCACTAAAGGACCAAATCCCTATTTCGGGCCGTTAAGGGATGCTAAATAGCCTTTTGACATGTACGAAGGCCTAAAGGATGTTGCAAAATGTAATTTCTTCATGTAGAAATCGCAGTTTGCGATTCCCTAAATAGGAAATCGCAAATAGGAATTACCTATTTACGATTTCCTTAGCACATGTACAAAGCATTTCCTAAATGTGAAATGGCCATTTAGGTAATGCTATTACCATCGACTCCAAGTCGCTTTTGCATTCCCAAAATTGCGATTTTCTATTAGAAAATGCTAATGCTAAACCATTTGTACCTTTTGGCCCCAGGCCCATAGGAACGAATGGGTTTGCATTTCCTAAACAGCGATTTCCTAATGGCGATTCTGACTCTGTAGGAATCACTATTTGGAAATCGCTATTTTTGTACATTCAATTTTGCATTTTCTAAATAGCGATTTCTT
This sequence comes from Calotriton arnoldi, assembly GCA_963921515.1. Lineage (NCBI taxonomy): Eukaryota > Metazoa > Chordata > Amphibia > Caudata > Salamandridae > Calotriton > Calotriton arnoldi. Next base: position 374,586 of record CAWUFW010008754.1, on the reverse strand, counting down.
AGTATTCGCTATTTAGGAAATGCAAAATTGGAATTTTGGATGTCTGGCCCTTAACCCTGCCATGGAAACAAAGTTGGCCAACTTCAAAAACAGGCTTTGAGGATATAAAAAGGAAACATTATTGCATTTTTTGTGCATATATATCCCATTTTGAAGCTGTACGGAGAAAATTGCTTTAATGACACTACTACTCTTTACAACTAAAGACCTTGTAGACAAGTGGTAATAGAGAGTTTGAACTGCAACTTGTTGAAATGTTTGTATTACACTTAACAGGCCCTACTGCATCAAAACAGATTAAATAGTGATATTTTAGTGATTTGATTTTGACTTATAAATATATAGAACAGTTTTGCTACTGTACATACACAAATTAGAATAATGAAATCAATAGGCTATGCTTTTAGACTATTTTCTAAAAGTAATATTTTGTTTTATTATGATTCTCCTCCTTTGTGCTGGATTATATAACATAATTAAGGACCTTTTTTGCTACAACTTTTTCCTTTAATCAAGCACATAACATTATTATTATCATTATTATCATTATTATTATTATTATTATTATTATTATTATTATTATTATTATTATTATTATTACTAGTAGTAGTAGTAGTAGCGGTAGTATAATTTTTATTAGTAGTAGTATTAGTATTATTTTCATACCAACAGCAAAAATTATTAGGATGCTTTCCTAAAATATTGTCAATAAATCAAATGAATCCACCACATGGGACTAGAAATGAAAAGGAAAGTGTGTTGAGTCATCCAAATGTGGATGCACACAGCGTTTGCTTAAATACCCCTCACACACCAAAAGGACCCTTGGTGTCATGCTTCATCATTGGGGTCTTCCCGTCCCGCTGCGGGACGGGGCGTGCTACGACCTACGGCTACGCGGGAGCACTAATATTAATTATACTATGTGTAGTGATGGGGTAGTGAGAGGAGGGGTCGAGAAAGGATATGGGTAGGTGATTTAAAAAGGACCTGGCCTCATGGACTTAAGAAGAACTTTAATAGGTCATTGAGGCTGGACCTGTTAAAAAGTGATGCGGAGAGATCCTGCCAATAATGTGCGGATGCTCCTAAAGAGTCAACATGTTTCGAAGCAAAGCTTCTTCATCAGGACTAAGAAGATCCCCTCAATATCCACTATGTTGATTGTTCCCAAATGGGTGTGCTATATATACAAAAGTGATGAAAAAATATAATAAAGAGCGTAAATTATGCACTCTATACGATACCTAATAGTATCATGTAAATGTCAATCTGCAAGAGAAAGTACAATTAATAGCGCTTTCCCATGCGCAAACGATCGAATTCTGAAAAGGAAAAAAAGATGAAGAGACCACATAGTGACTGTAGCATGATCTTAATGCTATCAATACCACTGTTTATCGATGTGAAGACCTGTGGACGAAGACAGAGAACGTACAAGACACATACATATAACAGAAAACACACACTCTATTTATGTGGCTAGGGTAATTGTTTAAGTTCGTGAGTATACAATGTCATCAATCACTCGAAAATACATACTATGTAATGTAGGAGTTAATACTCCTTAAGCCTCTTGTAACGGGTGGGGGAGAGAGTCGCCAAACGTAGTTCTGTTTGAAAAATGATACAAAGAGATTTAGGAAGTCTCCAAATCCTGCTCCCAAATGAACTAAGAACACTCCAGCCAATGTACTTAGCAGTGCTGGCGGTGTTCAAATGCCTGCAAAATCATAACGGCTACGCCGTACTTACGTTAAGGTCAACCCAGTCTCGCCTTGAAATAACACCAACCCGCGGCTCCGTGATGGATAAAGAACCGCGGGGTAATGCCATTTATACTCCCATTAAGTGGCCTGGATGAGCTACACCTGCGCGCAAAAGGGCGTCCTATCTCGCCTGGAAGTTAACGTAAGCGTGAGGTCAGGTCGTCAAGGTAACGCGTGTGAACAGGTGGAAGGGGATAAAATAGTGTAGCTGATAGCGTAAAAGACTAGAGCGTGGCAATGTCACATTGATTAAGGGGCCTTCAGTCTGAGCGACCCAATTTAGGGACGGTAAAAAAAAAAAAAAATTTTTTTATATACATACTGTCAGCGCCCAATAATTAGAGCATTGTATTCTCACACTGATTATTTTAGGGTATGAAGACGCGGTGCCCAGTTAGGAATAGCGCGCCGTGATGTGAAAAAACAGAGAGAGAGGCGTTGCACATGAGCTTCTGTATATAAGATATAAGAGGCGGACAGGTCATAGTCAAAAACAAATATGACATACTAAAGGAGGAATTCAATAACAAATTAGGAAGGATGAAAAATGAAAATAAAATAGAATAACACTACTTGGTTCTCTCTAAAACAGCTTATAGAGATAATAAGGGAAAAGTCTCGAAAAATCAAGGGATTGGCATCCAGACAGAGGGGAAGAAGGTCTAAATAGAGGAGGAGGGGGTACTGCGACCTCTATTCAGAAGAATTAGGGTCACTCCAGGGCTGATCAAAAAAGGCCTTAGCTGTTCCAAATTGAATGTATAGAAACAGTGGGTGCCTGGCAGAGTCATCATTGGAAAAAGGGGTCATCATTGGAAAACACCGCAAAAATAGATCAATGTTTCACGTGTGGGGGAGATTACATTATGAAAGGTGGGCCCAGGGAATATCATCATTCAGGCCACTGATGTTGGTCCCCAAACGGAACACCCATCGTTGTTCTTTTTCAAGTAGATCTCTCTCGTGTCTAATTTGTTCGATGACGGTCCATTTCAAATCCTCCACTGTGTGTGTCATGGTCACATAGTGATTCGCCATTTTTGTCGTGCTTTTCTTACAGCGTACATTACTTTTATGTTCGCTGATACGGACCTTGACTGGTCTAGAAGTCATGCCAATATACTCCAATTTGCAAGGACATGTGATGATGTACACAACATTTTTACTATTGCAGTTTGTGAACTGTCTTTGTTCCCAGACCTCTCCATTCGTGAACTTAATATTACTGCTTTTTTTGGTAAGGTTACATGTGCTGCAGTTCCCGCATGGGTGGTGTCCCTGTAAAGGTGCAAGGTTCAGATAGGGTGGCCCCCTCTCCTGAATGGAGCGTGGTCTTGTGTGGACCAAGATGTCCCTCAAATTTTTGCCTCTTTTGTGGGAGAACATTGGTTTAGGAAAGTTAAGTTTGCCACAATTTAGTATTCTCCAATGTTTATTTATTATTTTAGAAACTTGATTTGAGTGGCTACTGAAGGTGGTTACACAGATAGGTCTCTGTTTCCTTCTCTTTTGGGGAATGGTTTTCCAAAAGGGCATCTCTATTATTGTTCCTTGCTCGCTTAAGTCCTTTCTTCACGATGCCTTCAGGGTTGTTCCGTTTCAGCAATTTGTCTTTCAGATCAGTAGCCTGTATCTTGAAATCAGCGATTTCAGAGCAATTGCGTCGTAGGCGAAGGAATTGTCCATACGGAAGATTATCCCGCAGGTGTCTGGGGTGAAAGCTATTATATAATAGCAAGCAATTTTTTGCCGTTGGTTTAAAATGGGTCGTTGTTTTCAAACCACCACTGGCAGGGTAGATATTGAGGTCGAGAAACACCAGATTGTTGCTGGAAGCTGTGTAAGTAAAATTCAGAAAAGGGTTTTGCTGATTAAGCCATATCATGAAATCCTTAACAGAGTCGGTATCACCTTTCCATATCACTAGGACATCGTCAATGTACCGTTTCCAAACAATGATGCGGTCCTGGAATGGGTTATCTAGATGTAATATTCTAGTGGTCTCCAAATGGTAAACATAAAGTCCGGCCAGACTCGGGCGAAGGTGCTGCCCATGCTGGTCCCGTGCTTTTGTAGATAGTATACCCCTTCATATTGAAAGAAGTTCTTGGTTAGTGCTAGTGAGATACATTCCATAACCACACTACGTGGAGTCTGATAACTCCATGTAGTAGTGTATAGAACTTCCTCTATGATTCCTAGAGTTTCACCATGGGGTAAGCTTGTGTAAAGGCTCTCGACGTCAAGACCAAGTAGAAGATGTTGATCTGGGTCGAAGTCAAGGTCCTTTATTAATTGTAGTACCGCTTTGGTGTCTCTTAGATAGGTATCGGTTTTTTGAACTAAGGGGCGAAGAAAGGCGTCAGCAAATTTGGAGAGGGGTTCAAGTATTGAACCAATCCCAGACACAATTGGTCTTCCCGGGGAAATTCTAAATTCTTATGAATCTTAGGGATGGTATAGAAGTATGGTGTTCTGGGTGATTTTTGTACAAGAAAATCTGCTTCCTTCCTGGATATCCAGTTGTGTGTCATTGCTTCTTCAACCATTCCTGCAATCCGTATTCGTATCACCTCAGTTGGGTCACCAGACATGACTTCATAGTTCCTTGGGTCATCAAGTAACTTCCTACACTCAGTGTCGTAGTTGTCCGTCGTCTGAATTACGATTGCACCCCTTTGTCAGCCGGTTTTATTACCAGGTTGGTGTTGTTCGCAAGTTCCTGTAATGCTAGTTTCTCTAGTCTGGTCGTGTTCTGAAAGACATTCTGGTCTTGGGTAGACAGACCCGTTACCTCCTCCATCACTGCTTTTTCAAAAGTAAGTAATTCAATAGGTAGTGTGGAGTCCAGAGGTGTAAAGGTGGATTTGGGTCGTAATCCCGTGTCTGATATCTGACAATCTAGTGTGTCAGTAGTATCTTTTAAGAAAAAGGCACGGAGTTTTAATTTTCTCATAAACTCTTTTATTTCGAGACAGAGTTTGAATTTGTCCATCTTGTTGGTAGGGACAAAACCTAGGCCCTTCTCCAGGACACTCAGTTGTGGTTTCGTGAGTGTATACTCAGTCAAGTTCACCACTAAATGTCCCTTCTGCTGGTTGATGGTTGGTTCAGTGATGCCGTCATACTCCTCGTCGCCATCCTTGCTGCCTCTTCGGATTCGTTGTACCAGTGGACCTGGTTGCCTCTCCGGTTCCTTCCTCTCTGGGGGCCAGGGCGCGGTCCTAAAAAATGGGGAGGAGGTGGTCCGTAATAATTATATTCCGGTGGTATTGGATTCCAATGCTGGTAGGGTCCCCCATCGGTGGTAATCCGTATGGGTACTGTGCATAGAGAGGGGGACCTTGATACTGGTTCCATCCCCTTCCTCTGGGTCTAAATGTTTTCTGGTATTGTGTTCCTCCTCTCTGATTTCTCTGGTTACTCCCGCGGCTTGAGAAAGAGTCATTGGAGCCTGTGTCGGATAGGTCACTGTCCGATCCTTGTTCGCTGTTTGATCTCTTTGCTATATAATCATCACGTATATAAGGATATACACGTTCATGACTAAAAACTGCTGTGTCTTTTTTCAATTTCTTAAATTTACTTTGCTTAAGAGTGATCTCATATTCATTCATTTGTTGATTAAGTTCATCCAGCCTTTTCTTTAATGCTGTGTGTGATTGGTAGCTTTTAAGTTGAATTTCTAGTTTCTGAATGTCAACTTTGAGTTCCTGAGCCAATCTCGTGGCGGTCTTGATGATGAGGACCAACCAATCTCTGGTACAATGCCATGAGATAAGGGACCAATCCTTTTTGAAGGCTTTATCATTCTGAAAGATGAAAGGTTCGTTCCGAACTATAAGACCTTGGGGTGCTGCCTTGGCTCTAAGGTATTCGGTCATCAATAGCCCGTGCAGTGCTGTTTTTATCTGCGTTCTTCTAAGGTTTGCCAATTCGTCCCAATCTGTGTTGCTAGGACCAGGATCAGTGCTACTCAAACCTTCAAAGGGGTTCAGAGCCGCTAGGATTCTGTCAATTTCCTCCTCGTCAAATGTGAGGCCTGCTGTCTCCGCCATGATGATTGAATGTGATTGAATGTGTTGAACCTAGTGTAGTGGTGTGTGTCTGTAAAATGTATGTATATATATATATACGCTCTTTAATTGAAAAAATAAATAACTTGAAAGAAAGGGATATGCGGTACATTGACCGTTATCACTCAGTTCACAAAATTTCTGGGTTACTCCCACAGCTGTACGCTGTCAAAATAGCTTTATATAACAAAGGGAGGGAGTGAAGAGGTAGTGTCTCACACGGACACTGTGGCGGATATATCCTCCTCTGATGCTAAGTCAATAAATCAAATGAATCCACCACATGGGACTAGAAATGAAAAGGAAAGTGTGTTGAGTCATCCAAATGTGGATGCACACAGCGTTTGCTTAAATACCCCTCACACACCAAAAGGACCCTTGGTGTCATGCTTCATCATTGGGGTCTTCCCGTCCCGCTGCGGGACGGGGCGTGCTATGACCTACGGCTACGCGGGAGCACTAATATTAATTATACTATGTGTAGTGATGGGGTAGTGAGAGGAGGGGTCGAGAAAGGATATGGGTAGGTGATTTAAAAAGGACCTGGCCTCATGGACTTAAGAAGAACTTTAATAGGTCATTGAGGCTGGACCTGTTAAAAAGTGATGCGGAGAGATCCTGCCAATAATGTGCGGATGCTCCTAAAGAGTCAACATGTTTCGAAGCAAAGCTTCTTCATCAGGACTAAGAAGATCCCCTCAATATCCACTATGTTGATTGTTCCCAAATGGGTGTGCTATATATACAAAAGTGATGAAAAAATATAATAAAGAGCGTAAATTATGCACTCTATACGATACCTAATAGTATCATGTAAATGTCAATCTGCAAGAGAAAGTACAATTAATAGCGCTTTCCCATGCGCAAACGATCGAATTCTGAAAAGGAAAAAAAAGATGAAGAGACCACATAGTGACTGTAGCGTGATCTTAATGCTATCAATACCACTGTTTATCGATGTGAAGACCTGTGGACGAAGACAGAGAACGTACAAGACACATACATATAACAGAAAACACACACTCTATTTATGTGGCTAGGGTAATTGTTTAAGTTCGTGAGTATACAATGTCATCAATCACTCGAAAATACATACTATGTAATGTAGGAGTTAATACTCCTTAAGCCTCTTGTAACGGGTGGGGAGAGAGTCGCCAAACGTAGTTCTGTTTGAAAAATGATACAAAGAGATTTAGGAAGTCTCCAAATCCTGCTCCCAAATGAACTAAGAACACTCCAGCCAATGTACTTAGCAGTGCTGGCGGTGTTTAAATGCCTGCAAAATCATAACGGCTACGCCGTACTTACGTTAAGGTCAACCCAGTCTCGCCTTGAAATAACACCAACCCGCGGCTCCGTGATGGATAAAGAACCGCGGGGTAATGCCATTTATACTCCCATTAAGTGGCCTGGATGAGCTACACCTGCGCGCAAAAGGGCGTCCTATCTCGCCTGGAAGTTAACGTAAGCGTGAGGTCAGGTCGTCAAGGTAACGCGTGTGAACAGGCGGAAGGGGATAAAATAGTGTAGCTGATAGCGTAAAAGACTAGAGCGTGGCAATGTCACATTGATTAAGGGGCCTTCAGTCTGAGCGACCCAATTTAGGGACGGTAAAAAAAAAAAAAAAAATTTTTTATATACATACTGTCAGCGCCCAATAATTAGAGCATTGTATTCTCACACTGATTATTTTAGGGTATGAAGACGCGGTGCCCAGTTAGGAATAGCGCGCCGTGATGTGAAAAAACAGAGAGAGAGGCGTTGCACATGAGCTTCTGTATATAAGATATAAGAGGCGGACAGGTCATAGTCAAAAACAAATATGACATACTAAAGGAGGAATTCAATAACAAATTAGGAAGGATGAAAAATGAAAATAAAATAGAATAACACTACTTGGTTCTCTCTAAAACAGCTTATAGAGATAATAAGGGAAAAGTCTCGAAAAATCAAGGGATTGGCATCCAGACAGAGGGGAAGAAGGTCTAAATAGAGGAGGAGGGGGTACTGCGACCTCTATTCAGAAGAATTAGGGTCACTCCAGGGCTGATCAAAAAAGGCCTTAGCTGTTCCAAATTGAATGTATAGAAACAGTGGGTGCCTGGCAGAGTCATCATTGGAAAAAAGGGGTCATCATTGGAAAACACCGCAAAAATAGATCAATGTTTCACGTGTGGGGGAGATTACATTATGAAAGGTGGGCCCAGGGAATATCATCATTCAGGCCACTGATGTTGGTCCCCAAACGGAACACCCATCGTTGTTCTTTTTCAAGTAGATCTCTCTCGTGTCTAATTTGTTCGATGACGGTCCATTTCAAATCCTCCACTGTGTGTGTCATGGTCACATAGTGATTCGCCATTTTTGTCGTGCTTTTCTTACAGCGTACATTACTTTTATGTTCGCTGATACGGACCTTGACTGGTCTAGAAGTCATGCCAATATACTCCAATTTGCAAGGACATGTGATGATGTACACAACATTTTTACTATTGCAGTTTGTGAACTGTCTTTGTTCCCAGACCTCTCCATTCGTGAACTTAATATTACTGCTTTTTTTGGTAAGGTTACATGTGCTGCAGTTCCCGCATGGGTGGTGTCCCTGTAAAGGTGCAAATGACCTATCCGACACAGGCTCCAATGACTCTTTCTCAAGCCGCGGGAGTAACCAGAGAAATCAGAGAGGAGGAACACAATACCAGAAAACATTTAGACCCAGAGGAAGGGGATGGAACCAGTATCAAGGTCCCCCTCTCTATGCACAGTACCCATACGGATTACCACCGATGGGGGACCCTACCAGCATTGGAATCCAATACCACCGGAATATAATTATTACGGACCACCTCCTCCCCATTTTTTAGGACCGCGCCCTGGCCCCCAGAGAGGAAGGAACCGGAGAGGCAACCAGGTCCACTGGTACAACGAATCCGAAGAGGCAGCAAGGATGGCGACGAGGAGTATGACGGCATCACTGAACCAACCATCAACCAGCAGAAGGGACATTTAGTGGTGAACTTGACTGAGTATACACTCACGAAACCACAACTGAGTGTCCTGGAGAAGGGCCTAGGTTTTGTCCCTACCAACAAGATGGACAAATTCAAACTCTGTCTCGAAATAAAAGAGTTTATGAGAAAATTAAAACTCCGTGCCTTTTTCTTAAAAGATACTACTGACACACTAGATTGTCAGATATCAGACACGGGATTACGACCCAAATCCACCTTTACACCTCTGGACTCCACACTACCTATTGAATTACTTACTTTTGAAAAAGCAGTGATGGAGGAGGTAACGGGTCTGTCTACCCAAGACCAGAATGTCTTTCAGAACACGACCAGACTAGAGAAACTAGCATTACAGGAACTTGCGAACAACACCAACCTGGTAATAAAACCGGCTGACAAAGGGGGTGCAATCGTAATTCAGACGACGGACAACTACGACACTGAGTGTAGGAAGTTACTTGATGACCCAAGGAACTATGAAGTCATGTCTGGTGACCCAACTGAGGTGATACGAATACGGATTGCAGGAATGGTTGAAGAAGCAATGACACACAACTGGATATCCAGGAAGGAAGCAGATTTTCTTGTACAAAAATCACCCAGAACACCATACTTCTATACCATCCCTAAGATTCATAAGAATTTAGAATTTCCCCGGGAAGACCAATTGTGTCTGGGATTGGTTCAATACTTGAACCCCTCTCCAAATTTGCTGACGCCTTTCTTCGCCCCTTAGTTCAAAAAACCGATACCTATCTAAGAGACACCAAAGCGGTACTACAATTAATAAAGGACCTTGACTTCGACCCAGATCAACATCTTCTACTTGGTCTTGACGTCGAGAGCCTTTACACAAGCTTACCCCATGGTGAAACTCTAGGAATCATAGAGGAAGTTCTATACACTACTACATGGAGTTATCAGACTCCACGTAGTGTGGTTATGGAATGTATCTCACTAGCACTAACCAAGAACTTCTTTCAATATGAAGGGGTATACTATCTACAAAAGCACGGGACCAGCATGGGCAGCACCTTCGCCCCGAGTCTGGCCGGACTTTATGTTTACCATTTGGAGACCACTAGAATATTACATCTAGATAACCCATTCCAGGACCGCATCATTGTTTGGAAACGGTACATTGACGATGTCCTAGTGATATGGAAAGGTGATACCGACTCTGTTAAGGATTTCATGATATGGCTTAATCAGCAAAACCCTTTTCTGAATTTTACTTACACAGCTTCCAGCAACAATCTGGTGTTTCTCGACCTCAATATCTACCCTGCCAGTGGTGGTTTGAAAACAACGACCCATTTTAAACCAACGGCAAAAAATTGCTTGCTATTATATAATAGCTTTCACCCCAGACACCTGCGGGATAATCTTCCGTATGGACAATTCCTTCGCCTACGACGCAATTGCTCTGAAATCGCTGATTTCAAGATACAGGCTACTGATCTGAAAGACAAATTGCTGAAACGGAACTACCCTGAAGGCATCGTGAAGAAAGGACTTAAGCGAGCAAGGAACAATAATAGAGATGCCCTTTTGGAAAACCATTCCCCAAAAGAGAAGGAAACGAGACCTATCTGTGTAACCACCTTCAGTAGCCACTCAAATCAAGTTTCTAAAATAATAAATAAACATTGGAGAATACTAAATTGTGGCAAACTTAACTTTCCTAAACCAATGTTCTCCCACAAAAGAGGCAAAAATTTGAGGGACATCTTGGTCCACACAAGACCACGCTCCATTCAGGAGAGGGGGCCACCCTATCTGAACCTTGCACCTTTACAGGGACACCACCCATGCGGGAACTGCAGCACATGTAACCTTACCAAAAAAAGCAGTAATATTAAGTTCACGAATGGAGAGGTCTGGGAACAAAGACAGTTCACAAACTGCAATAGTAAAAATGTTGTGTACATCATCACATGTCCTTGCAAATTGGAGTATATTGGCATGACTTCTAGACCAGTCAAGGTCCGTATCAGCGAACATAAAAGTAATGTACGCTGTAAGAAAAGCACGACAAAAATGGCGAATCACTATGTGACCATGACACACACAGTGGAGGATTTGAAATGGACCGTCATCGAACAAATTAGACACGAGAGAGATCTACTTGAAAAAGAACAACGATGGGTGTTCCGTTTGGGGACCAACATCAGTGGCCTGAATGATGATATTCCCTGGGCCCACCTTTCATAATGTAATCTCCCCCACACGTGAAACATTGATCTATTTTTGCGGTGTTTTCCAATGATGACCCCTTTTTTCCAATGATGACTCTGCCAGGCACCCACTGTTTCTATACATTCAATTTGGAACAGCTAAGGCCTTTTTTTGATCAGCCCTGGAGTGACCCTAATTCTTCTGAATAGAGGTCGCAGTACCCCCTCCTCCTCTATTTAGACCTTCTTCCCCTCTGTCTGGATGCCAATCCCTTGATTTTTCGAGACTTTTCCCTTATTATCTCTATAAGCTGTTTTAGAGAGAACCAAGTAGTGTTATTCTATTTTATTTTCATTTTTCATCCTTCCTAATTTGTTATTGAATTCCTCCTTTAGTATGTCATATTTGTTTTTGACTATGACCTGTCCGCCTCTTATATCTTATATACAGAAGCTCATGTGCAACGCCTCTCTCTCTGTTTTTTCACATCACGGCGCGCTATTCCTAACTGGGCACCGCGTCTTCATACCCTAAAATAATCAGTGTGAGAATACAATGCTCTAATTATTGGGCGCTGACAGTATGTATATAAAAAATTTTTTTTTTTTTTTACCGTCCCTAAATTGGGTCGCTCAGACTGAAGGCCCCTTAATCAATGTGACATTGCCATGCTCTAGTCTTTTACGCTATCAGCTACACTATTTTATCCCCTTCCGCCTGTTCACACGCGTTACCTTGACGACCTGACCTCACGCTTACGTTAACTTCCAGGCGAGATAGGACGCCCTTTTGCGCGCAGGTGTAGCTCATCCAGGCCACTTAATGGGAGTATAAATGGCATTACCCCGCGGTTCTTTATCCATCACGGAGCCGCGGGTTGGTGTTATTTCAAGGCGAGACTGGGTTGACCTTAACGTAAGTACGGCGTAGCCGTTATGATTTTGCAGGCATTTGAACACCGCCAGCACTGCTAAGTACATTGGCTGGAGTGTTCTTAGTTCATTTGGGAGCAGGATTTGGAGACTTCCTAAATCTCTTTGTATCATTTTTCAAACAGAACTACGTTTGGCGACTCTCTCCCCCACCCGTTACAAGAGGCTTAAGGAGTATTAACTCCTACATTACATAGTATGTATTTTCGAGTGATTGATGACATTGTATACTCACGAACTTAAACAATTACCCTAGCCACATAAATAGAGTGTGTGTTTTCTGTTATATGTATGTGTCTTGTACGTTCTCTGTCTTCGTCCACAGGTCTTCACATCGATAAACAGTGGTATTGATAGCATTAAGATCACGCTACAGTCACTATGTGGTCTCTTCATCTTTTTTTCCTTTTCAGAATTCGATCGTTTGCGCATGGGAAAGCGCTATTAATTGTACTTTCTCTTGCAGATTGACATTTACATGATACTATTAGGTATCGTATAGAGTGCATAATTTACGCTCTTTATTATATTTTTTCATCACTTTTGTATATATAGCACACCCATTTGGGAACAATCAACATAGTGGATATTGAGGGGATCTTCTTAGTCCTGATGAAGAAGCTTTGCTTCGAAACATGTTGACTCTTTAGGAGCATCCGCACATTATTGGCAGGATCTCTCCGCATCACTTTTTTAACAGGTCCAGCCTCAATGACCTATTAAAGTTCTTCTTAAGTCCATGAGGCCAGGTCCTTTTTAAATCACCTACCCATATCCTTTCTCGACCCCTCCTCTCACTACCCCATCACTACACATAGTATAATTAATATTAGTGCTCCCGCGTAGCCGTAGGTCGTAGCACGCCCCGTCCCGCAGCGGGACGGGAAGACCCCAATGATGAAGCATGACACCAAGGGTCCTTTTGGTGTGTGAGGGGTATTTAAGCAAACGCTGTGTGCATCCACATTTGGATGACTCAACACACTTTCCTTTTCATTTCTAGTCCCATGTGGTGGATTCATTTGATTTATTGACTTAGCATCAGAGGAGGATATATCCGCCACAGTGTCCGTGTGAGACACTACCTCTTCACTCCCTCCCTTTGTTATATAAAGCTATTTTGACAGCGTACAGCTGTGGGAGTAACCCAGAAATTTTGTGATCTGAGTGATAACGGTCAATGTACCGCATATCCCTTTCTTTCAAGTTATTTATTTTTTCAATTAAAGAGCGTATATATATATATACATACATTTTACAGACACACACCACTACACTAGGTTCAACACATTCAATCACATTCAATCATCATGGCGGAGACAGCAGGCCTCACATTTGACGAGGAGGAAATTGACAGAATCCTAGCGGCTCTGAACCCCTTTGAAGGTTTGAGTAGCACTGATCCTGGTCCTAGCAACACAGATTGGGACGAATTGGCAAACCTTAGAAGAACGCAGATAAAAACAGCACTGCACGGGCTATTGATGACCGAATACCTTAGAGCCAAGGCAGCACCCCAAGGTCTTATAGTTCGGAACGAACCTTTCATCTTTCAGAATGATAAAGCCTTCAAAAAGGATTGGTCCCTTATCTCATGGCATTGTACCAGAGATTGGTTGGTCCTCATCATCAAGACCGCCACGAGATTGGCTCAGGAACTCAAAGTTGACATTCAGAAACTAGAAATTCAACTTAAAAGCTACCAATCACACACAGCATTAAAGAAAAGGCTGGATGAACTTAATCAACAAATGAATGAATATGAGATCACTCTTAAACAAAGTAAATTTAAGAAATTGAAAAAAGACACAGCAGTTTTTAGTCATGAACGTGTATATCCTTATATACGTGATGATTATATAGCAAAGAGATCAAACAGCGAACAAGGATCGGACAGTGACCTATCCGACACAGGCTCCAATGACTCTTTCTCAAGCCGCGGGAGTAACCAGAGAAATCAGAGAGGAGGAACACAATACCAGAAAACATTTAGACCCAGAGGAAGGGGATGGAACCAGTATCAAGGTCCCCCTCTCTATGCACAGTACCCATACGGATTACCACCGATGGGGGACCCTACCAGCATTGGAATCCAATACCACCGGAATATAATTATTACGGACCACCTCCTCCCCATTTTTTAGGACCGCGCCCTGGCCCCCAGAGAGGAAGGAACCGGAGAGGCAACCAGGTCCACTGGTACAACGAATCCGAAGAGGCAGCAAGGATGGCGACGAGGAGTATGACGGCATCACTGAACCAACCATCAACCAGCAGAAGGGACATTTAGTGGTGAACTTGACTGAGTATACACTCACGAAACCACAACTGAGTGTCCTGGAGAAGGGCCTAGGTTTTGTCCCTACCAACAAGATGGACAAATTCAAACTCTGTCTCGAAATAAAAGAGTTTATGAGAAAATTAAAACTCCGTGCCTTTTTCTTAAAAGATACTACTGACACACTAGATTGTCAGATATCAGACACGGGATTACGACCCAAATCCACCTTTACACCTCTGGACTCCACACTACCTATTGAATTACTTACTTTTGAAAAAGCAGTGATGGAGGAGGTAACGGGTCTGTCTACCCAAGACCAGAATGTCTTTCAGAACACGACCAGACTAGAGAAACTAGCATTACAGGAACTTGCGAACAACACCAACCTGGTAATAAAACCGGCTGACAAAGGGGGTGCAATCGTAATTCAGACGACGGACAACTACGACACTGAGTGTAGGAAGTTACTTGATGACCCAAGGAACTATGAAGTCATGTCTGGTGACCCAACTGAGGTGATACGAATACGGATTGCAGGAATGGTTGAAGAAGCAATGACACACAACTGGATATCCAGGAAGGAAGCAGATTTTCTTGTACAAAAATCACCCAGAACACCATACTTCTATACCATCCCTAAGATTCATAAGAATTTAGAATTTCCCCCGGGAAGACCAATTGTGTCTGGGATTGGTTCAATACTTGAACCCCTCTCCAAATTTGCTGACGCCTTTCTTCGCCCCTTAGTTCAAAAAACCGATACCTATCTAAGAGACACCAAAGCGGTACTACAATTAATAAAGGACCTTGACTTCGACCCAGATCAACATCTTCTACTTGGTCTTGACGTCGAGAGCCTTTACACAAGCTTACCCCATGGTGAAACTCTAGGAATCATAGAGGAAGTTCTATACACTACTACATGGAGTTATCAGACTCCACGTAGTGTGGTTATGGAATGTATCTCACTAGCACTAACCAAGAACTTCTTTCAATATGAAGGGGTATACTATCTACAAAAGCACGGGACCAGCATGGGCAGCACCTTCGCCCGAGTCTGGCCGGACTTTATGTTTACCATTTGGAGACCACTAGAATATTACATCTAGATAACCCATTCCAGGACCGCATCATTGTTTGGAAACGGTACATTGACGATGTCCTAGTGATATGGAAAGGTGATACCGACTCTGTTAAGGATTTCATGATATGGCTTAATCAGCAAAACCCTTTTCTGAATTTTACTTACACAGCTTCCAGCAACAATCTGGTGTTTCTCGACCTCAATATCTACCCTGCCAGTGGTGGTTTGAAAACAACGACCCATTTTAAACCAACGGCAAAAAATTGCTTGCTATTATATAATAGCTTTCACCCCAGACACCTGCGGGATAATCTTCCGTATGGACAATTCCTTCGCCTACGACGCAATTGCTCTGAAATCGCTGATTTCAAGATACAGGCTACTGATCTGAAAGACAAATTGCTGAAACGGAACTACCCTGAAGGCATCGTGAAGAAAGGACTTAAGCGAGCAAGGAACAATAATAGAGATGCCCTTTTGGAAAACCATTCCCCAAAAGAGAAGGAAACGAGACCTATCTGTGTAACCACCTTCAGTAGCCACTCAAATCAAGTTTCTAAAATAATAAATAAACATTGGAGAATACTAAATTGTGGCAAACTTAACTTTCCTAAACCAATGTTCTCCCACAAAAGAGGCAAAAATTTGAGGGACATCTTGGTCCACACAAGACCACGCTCCATTCAGGAGAGGGGGCCACCCTATCTGAACCTTGCACCTTTACAGGGACACCACCCATGCGGGAACTGCAGCACATGTAACCTTACCAAAAAAAGCAGTAATATTAAGTTCACGAATGGAGAGGTCTGGGAACAAAGACAGTTCACAAACTGCAATAGTAAAAATGTTGTGTACATCATCACATGTCCTTGCAAATTGGAGTATATTGGCATGACTTCTAGACCAGTCAAGGTCCGTATCAGCGAACATAAAAGTAATGTACGCTGTAAGAAAAGCACGACAAAAATGGCGAATCACTATGTGACCATGACACACACAGTGGAGGATTTGAAATGGACCGTCATCGAACAAATTAGACACGAGAGAGATCTACTTGAAAAAGAACAACGATGGGTGTTCCGTTTGGGGACCAACATCAGTGGCCTGAATGATGATATTCCCTGGGCCCACCTTTCATAATGTAATCTCCCCCACACGTGAAACATTGATCTATTTTTGCGGTGTTTTCCAATGATGACCCCTTTTTCCAATGATGACTCTGCCAGGCACCCACTGTTTCTATACATTCAATTTGGAACAGCTAAGGCCTTTTTTTGATCAGCCCTGGAGTGACCCTAATTCTTCTGAATAGAGGTCGCAGTACCCCCTCCTCCTCTATTTAGACCTTCTTCCCCTCTGTCTGGATGCCAATCCCTTGATTTTTCGAGACTTTTCCCTTATTATCTCTATAAGCTGTTTTAGAGAGAACCAAGTAGTGTTATTCTATTTTATTTTCATTTTTCATCCTTCCTAATTTGTTATTGAATTCCTCCTTTAGTATGTCATATTTGTTTTTGACTATGACCTGTCCGCCTCTTATATCTTATATACAGAAGCTCATGTGCAACGCCTCTCTCTCTGTTTTTTCACATCACGGCGTGCTATTCCTAACTGGGCACCACGTCTTCATACCCTAAAATAATCAGTGTGAGAATACAATGCTCTAATTATTGGGCGCTGACAGTATGTATATAAAAAATTTTTTTTTTTTTTACCGTCCCTAAATTGGGTCGCTCAGACTGAAGGCCCCTTAATCAATGTGACATTGCCACGCTCTAGTCTTTTACGCTATCAGCTACACTATTTTATCCCCTTCCGCCTGTTCACACGCGTTACCTTGACGACCTGACCTCACGCTTACGTTAACTTCCAGGCGAGATAGGACGCCCTTTTGCGCGCAGGTGTAGCTCATCCAGGCCACTTAATGGGAGTATAAATGGCATTACCCCGCGGTTCTTTATCCATCACGGAGCCGCGGGTTGGTGTTATTTCAAGGCGAGACTGGGTTGACCTTAACGTAAGTACGGCGTAGCCGTTATGATTTTGCAGGCATTTGAACACCGCCAGCACTGCTAAGTACATTGGCTGGAGTGTTCTTAGTTCATTTGGGAGCAGGATTTGGAGACTTCCTAAATCTCTTTGTATCATTTTTCAAACAGAACTACGTTTGGCGACTCTCTCCCCCACCCGTTACAAGAGGCTTAAGGAGTATTAACTCCTACATTACATAGTATGTATTTTCGAGTGATTGATGACATTGTATACTCACGAACTTAAACAATTACCCTAGCCACATAAATAGAGTGTGTGTTTTCTGTTATATGTATGTGTCTTGTACGTTCTCTGTCTTCGTCCACAGGTCTTCACATCGATAAACAGTGGTATTGATAGCATTAAGATCACGCTACAGTCACTATGTGGTCTCTTCATCTTTTTTTCCTTTTCAGAATTCGATCGTTTGCGCATGGGAAAGCGCTATTAATTGTACTTTCTCTTGCAGATTGACATTTACATGATACTATTAGGTATCGTATAGAGTGCATAATTTACGCTCTTTATTATATTTTTTCATCACTTTTGTATATATAGCACACCCATTTGGGAACAATCAACATAGTGGATATTGAGGGGATCTTCTTAGTCCTGATGAAGAAGCTTTGCTTCGAAACATGTTGACTCTTTAGGAGCATCCGCACATTATTGGCAGGATCTCTCCGCATCACTTTTTTAACAGGTCCAGCCTCAATGACCTATTAAAGTTCTTCTTAAGTCCATGAGGCCAGGTCCTTTTTAAATCACCTACCCATATCCTTTCTCGACCCCTCCTCTCACTACCCCATCACTACACATAGTATAATTAATATTAGTGCTCCCGCGTAGCCGTAGGTCGTAGCACGCCCCGTCCCGCAGCGGGACGGGAAGACCCCAATGATGAAGCATGACACCAAGGGTCCTTTTGGTGTGTGAGGGGTATTTAAGCAAACGCTGTGTGCATCCACATTTGGATGACTCAACACACTTTCCTTTTCATTTCTAGTCCCATGTGGTGGATTCATTTGATTTATTGACTTAGCATCAGAGGAGGATATATCCGCCACAGTGTCCGTGTGAGACACTACCTCTTCACTCCCTCCCTTTGTTATATAAAGATATTCCTAAAATATTGTGCACCAGAGAAATTAATTTGAGATAGGGAAGGGAATTAATGCCTCTGACAAGATAAACAATCAGGGTCATATTTATGAGCACATTATACAGAAAAGCCCTTGGTATGGCAAATCCATTTTTTTACAAGTTTTTAGGGCCCACTTCATCTATATCTAAGATAGTGCTGTCTCTGGTGTACATCCAAAAGACGTCCCTCTGTGTGCGTACTGTAAAAGCAAAAACAAGAAAGTGCTGAGAGAAATATAGAGTGCAGCTATGAGACACCCTTAGAGCCTCACTTAAGCAGCCACCAAGGAGCGATTGGCAGGTTCTCACCAATTACCTCACTATATCATTATCTGAACCTCTCCTATGTCCCGCTAATCTTCCACAGGGACATTTTCTATGCAGGGGCTGCATGGTCTGTAAGCTCATGACAGCCTCCAAAAATGTTACCCTTAACAGTGGTCGTACCTGGTTCCAGAATAAATTCAGTAACTGCAACTTAAACTAAGTGGTGTACAGATTGACCTGTGACTGCGAGCTGCACTATAATGGCCTCACTACAAGGAAGAGGAAGATCCGAATTCATGAGCACATTCGTACATTTAGGTCAGGCAAACTTACAACTCGCCTTGTGAAACAGTTTCAAGAAGTGGAACACATGCCCCTGAGTTTCAAGTGGTTTGTACTGTAAAAAATGGACCAAGGACTGGTTGGGGCAGATGAGATACTACATAGGACAGAAGCCCGTTGGATTTTTTCTGAGAAAACAGATCAAGGGAGCTTGAACGACATGGTGGAATGGCACAAAATTAGAGGTTAGTCCTATAAAGATGAGATTGAGAGAACATCTGTCTATAGGACTTTTGGTCTGTAATCAGTTTGTGGGCTCAGATAATTGTCATGACTGACAGAACTCGCTAAAAAATTACAACCGGCTACCACCTTGGGCAGATAGATAATGATCTTTGCACTTTTTCATGCTTTTCTAAAGCATACACACCATTCTTAAATGGCACCTGCTGCTCCAAGAAATCCTCCTGCCTCTGCAACCCTGCCCTTGTCGATGTCCTCGCTAAGATGATTGAATGTTAACAGGGTGGAAGCGTAGGTCCGCTTCAACGCGGGCACACCGGAGGTATATTACAGCAATACGGGGAGCTTTGATAGAAGGCGGACATGGTAATATTTCTGACGAGGGGCCTCTGCATCTACATTTTGAAATTTAGGTGAGAAGTGGTCACATTTACCCCCAAAAACATGTCTTTGATGTTTTGACGCCCGGGAATATGAAATTGCGAAGGCATGGTATGTACTATGAATAAGGTGGCCTACCGTGTTGCCTGTCTAATAATAAATTTGAAAATATGTTACATGGCTTTTTTGATAAAGAAGGTATTCTATCTGTTTTTAAACAAAAATAGGGGAGATATACCCGACACTGACACTGCAGATCACAGTGACATGTACATGTGAACGATATATTGTTATTACCTTATGCCCTAATACTTTGAAGTAGAGACTGAGTTGCAGCATTCCTGAATGTACACCTTTCGTGTTACAGGTGAAACAGATTTTGATGCAAAACGTTGCTTTGGAAATACTACAGGTACTTTTCCTGTGGCCTACTGGTAGGCACTCAACCAGTAGCCAAATGGTAACTATTGCCTTTGATTATGGAGTGCTGGGTGTGTGTACCCCACTTGAAATGTGTGGATCTTCATGCGGAATGTTCACCTTCGATTTTCCCTACATTTTATAGGTCCGTGCACGTATGAGTAATATGAGGTCCTCCTGCCCTAAAGAAATTGCCAAGAAATATGTAATGGCAATGAAACATGTCGGCCATTCAACTTATTATGGTCTATACATGACATTGTGTTTTTAACCATGAGTGCAGGCATTTGATGATTAAAGAGAATGCTTATTGCCTTGCAACTCATTGTTAACTTTTTCTTGTGAAGGAGAAGCTTCTCCTTCCTCTGTGGGGACGTCCGGGGAGGAAGGGGGTTTGAGATGTCTTGTTCACACAATACAAGTAGATAGGTTACAACACACATACAACATTCTTCGAAACTTTTTGGGGTGTTGGTTCCTTCCCAAACATAGGAGAGGTGCAAATGATGATATAGTGAGCAAATTGGTGAGAACCTGGCAATCGCTCCCTGGTGGTTTCTTACGTGAGGCACTCCCTATGTTTCTCTTCAAAGGGTGTCTTATAGCTCCACTCTATATTTCCCTCGGCCCAGGACCTTTCTTATTTTTGCTTTTACATTAGGCACGCACAGGGATGTCTTTTTGAATGTACACTAGAAACAGCACTATCTTAGATATAGATAAAGTGGACCCTGAAAAATTGTAAAAAAACGGATTTGATGTGTGTGCTAGACCAGGGGCTTTTGTTTATTATATGATTAGTTGAGTGGAGGGCGCCTTGTTATGTTTCCCTCTTTTTCTCCTTTGTCTATGTAGTGGCATATTTATGAGCCCCTTGCGCCACCTGAACGTCACTTTTTGTAACGCTCTGGCAGCGCAAACCTTAAAATCATAGGGCATATTTACAAGCCCTTTGCACAACCAGAGCATCACTTTTTGTGATGCTCCTGCGGCGCAAATCACAAAATCATATCTAAGAGGTCACGCAAAGTCACAATGCTTGGTTTTGAATTGCCTCATAGATATGGAGTAAGGCAAGGCAGCGCAAATCGCTGTGTTGCCTTGGTCTGACCTCGGGAGGCGTTCCATGGGCATTGCAGTGGGTTTTCCCAGGCAACACCCATGCATTGTGATGCTTCCCCAGATTTACAAGACCTTGTAAACCTGGGGATGCACCAAAACCTTACACCTACCCAGGTGAGGCATAACATGGAGAAATACATTTATTTCTCCTCATTGATTCCTCTTTCCATGTGTGCTGCATTCTGCAGCACACATAGAAAGAGGACACCACCTCCTAGAATTGTTTTTGTGCAGGAAGGTGCCTCTTCCTGCACAAAAACAATCTTGCCTGTAACACAGGCACCTTTGCACCATGATGAAAGGGTGCCTGCATTGGCACTAGGCTGCCAAAACAGCGCCAGCGCAGGGGGAAAGGAAAGGATTGCACTATATTGGACAAATACACTGCATTCTTGCCCTTTCACTTTGACGTAGGGCAGCACAGCAAGGTGACTTGCTGGGTTGCTCTATGCCAAATCCCCATGAATGAGGGCCTCAGTCCCCTAAAGAATTGTCCATTAGACAACAAGAGAATTCTGGGAAGAGTGCATGTTATTTACTGACTTAGGAAGCGCCTGAACTTATGAGTCTTAAGTTGGTTTTCATTGGTGTTTCCTTTGGACTCAAATGGGATCTGCCTGAAGTGAAAGAACCTACCCCAAGGTATAGAGGCTCTACCTATGCAGATGACAAGTCTGCCTTGATAGTGATGGTCATTGCCTACTCATTCCTTCATGGCACTGCTATCAAGGGTGTAACCACTCAAACCCCAGAACAAATCTAGGGAAGGGAACTAGAGGCACGGGGTACTAGGAGCAGGCAGCCTCCAACATATAATGTTTATCACAAAAAGAGTTGCTCCTAGTTAGGTGACCTAGGTGCTAAAGTGTTAGTTTGTGAGTACAGGCATCTCACAAAAAGTGAAGGACTGGTCTCACACACCACCTGGTGTCATGCTTCATCATTGATCAGTCCTCGCCCTCTAAAAACTTGGTTTGATAGAGGGCAGGCATACACCTGACGACAGGGATGCACTTCTAAACTAAGTGGGGGCCCTAAACAAAAAAGTGAATTTTAAAAAGCCATTATAGATGTCAAACCAATTTTAATATAACTGGCATCTATATGATGATTAAAAATGAGTGATCGGTGTATTGGGGATTCTATTGTCCCCCCACCGTGGTAAATGTGGTCGACATGTTTCTGCCCAGTGGCCCAAAAGGGTCCATGGCATTCATCAGGACCTAAACAATAAGAAAAACGGGCTCCACTCTTACCAGACTGTGGTGAGAGGATTCCACTAAGTGGGGTGATAAAGATCACTCTCCACTAATATACAAAATAGCACCATGGTCAAATCTTCAAAACAGCCACATACACATACAGGTACAGTGAGTGGCTAAAAAGTGCAAAAAACGTGTCAGTCATCTGTGCACTTAATATTCTGTGAAAAATGGTAGTCACATAGCTTACCCTATGTATGGGATCAAATTGCCCCATAGGAGGGTGAGGGCGGAAGACCCCTTTGGTCAAACGCTATGAAAATAAGGAAAAAAAGGAAAAAAGGGAACAAAGAGAAATAGTTTGTAGATGAGAAAAACGGCTCAAAAACGATTCCCTAGGCGTGGCGATCTATCAGCCAACATCCACATATACATATCCATTCATGCACTCATTCAGACTCTTACTGTTCCGTGGTTCGTCCTCCACTGTTGTGCCTACGTGTGTGCTCCTCACCTCCTCGCTGGTAAATGAGGAGGGCGGGCTTAGGCTATTTATAGTGTTCGCGATATATTGTCCGCGACAAATGATGGTCTAATTAGCTATAATTGAACGTGGTGTCGGCAAGATCCGGTGTCACAAGCCGTTTTCAATAAAATGATGCCTGACCTGCCTGAGGTGAAAGGATGGATGTGTATGGCCTTGAAAGGACATCCGATGTCCGCAACGTGGTTGCCTGGTGACTGCGTTTGGGTATACGTGGGTATAGTCCTATCTGAAACTCTGTAAAAACGAAGTGTACTGAAGCGGCGCATGCGCACACGTTATCCACTAAAGTAAATCTCTACTGCGCGCATGCGGGCGTGGTCCCGTCCAAAGTTAAAAATGAGGGTGAAGTGTTGAAGGGATGCATATGCGCACTATTCCAATGTAGTTAAACACTGCAATATGCACATGTGTGTAATGCCTCCTTACTCACGTCCAGTGTTGCCGGACCATCCCACCAGGTCTAATATTCCCGACGGCAAAAACTTGCCTAAATTAAGGAGAGGATTCCCCTAATTTTCTGTATTTGTACGATGTACAAATAATATGTAACTATCTGGATATTTGTGATTTCAATGTGCAATGTAGTAAAAACACTAATGTATCATTTTTCATCACTCAAACAGAGAACCACCGCAATGCCCAGGGTTCATATACTCTCATTAATAGTATCTGTCCATCGTGACATGTCAGAGGTGAAAAGCCTGCATGTATATAAGAGATATCTTGGTAGAGCATTTATCGTTAGTGTAATAGGTATTATGATCTACTACAATAAATGAGATATCAGTGTTCTAATTAATAGCGGCCTGTTTATGTAAGTTGTAACCAAGGGATAGCATCATTCAGTCCCCTCTCCCATGTACGAAGGCGATATACCCACCTCTGCTCTCTAATGTGAAGAGGTTTGGTCAGGTCGGCCTTGTGTTTCTTCATAACCTCCAGCACTACCCATTTAAGATCGCCATCTTTGTGATTATGTTCCAAAAAGTGTCTGGTTAGTTTAGTGTTTGTTTTTCTACATCGTATGGTACTGCGGTGTTCGTTGATGCGGATTTTAATCTTCCTGGTGGTCATGCCCACATACATTAGACCACAAGGACATGTGAGAAGGTATACCACATTTTCGGTATTACAATTGCTGAAGTTGTTTAATTTCCAGGGTTTGTGGTTCCGATGTCTACTTCCTTAGTGGTCACAGTCAGTGGACATGCAACACACCCTCCACATGCATAGTGTCCCGTGGGTCTTTGAGTGTTCCACAGGGTGACCTGGTCTTCTCTTGTTCTTGACAGATCCTTGGCATGTACCAATTCGTCCCGTAAATTTTTGCTTCTCTTAAATGCAAAGAGTGGGGGTTCCCAATGCTTTTCCGCCCCATCCAGAATATGCCAGTTCTTCTTGATGATTTTTTGTATGGTGTTTGAAACTGGTGTATATGTTGTAACGCACACTAACCGGTCTGGTTTCTCTTTATTGGTGTTTTCAAGTAGTGCTTCACGGTTATTGTTTCTGGCTCTCTTCTTGGCCTTTTTAATCATTTTCTTTGGGTAGTGTCGGTCCAGAAGCTTTGTCTCGAGTTCTTCCGCTTGTTTCATGAATGTCCCTGTCTCTGAACAATTTCTTCGTACCCGGAGGAATTGGCCAATAGGTAAGTTATTACGTAGGGCTTTAGGATGATAGCTTTCGTACAACAGTAGGCTATTTTTGTCCGTCGGTTTGTTATGTACTTTTGTGCTAATGCCGTCTGTCGTCATACTGATGTCTAAATCCAGAAAAATTGCATGGTCTTTGCTGATGGAATGGGTAAATATAAGGTGGTGATCCTTTGTGTTGATCCATTCTATAAATGCTCTTGCTGTAACCTCATTCCCTCTCCAAACAATAAAAACGTCATCAATGTAACGTTTCCAAACTTTGAGCTGTTCATTGAAAGGATTGTTTGCATTGAAGATGTGATCCTCCTCAAATTGGTGTACGTATAGGCATGCGAGGCTCGGGGCAAAAGTACTGCCCATTGATGTGCCCATAATTTGATGATATAATACTTCCTCATATTCGAAGTAGTTCTCAGTAAGGGCAATCTCAGCGCATTCTATGATGAAATGTTGGGGGGTGAGAAAGTCCCATTCCATATTCAGTAAGATCTCTTCCACAACTGCCAATGTCCGTCTTTGTGGAATGCTAGTATATAGGGCTTCTATGTCCATGGTGATGAAGATATCCTCATTCGTGTTTATTTCTAAATCTCGTAAAAGGCACAACACATCTTTTGTGTCTTTTAGGTAGGACGGAGATTTTTGTACAATGGGTTTCAGAAACCAGTCGCAAAATTGCGAAAGAGGCTCAAGGACAGATCCGATGCCAGAGACTATAGGTCTTCCTGGCAGAGGGATCTTCCCTTTGTGTATTTTGGGGAGGGTGTAGAACCTCGGTGTTCTTGGGTTTTCATTGACAAAAAAATCTGCTTCCTGTTTTGTAATCCAATCGTTATTTAGAGCCTCATTCACCATACTTTTGATCTTCCTGGTGAGGCGTAATGTTGGGTCAGTTGAATATCTCTCGTAACTTGTTGCATCAGATAGTAGCCGATTGCACTCCTCTTGATACATGGTTTTATTCATCAAGACAATGGCACCTCCCTTGTCTGCTGGTTTGATTGTCAAGTCGGTGTTGTTCTTGAGTCCTTCAAGTGCTCTACGTTCCAAATTAGTAAGGTTCTGGAAACCTTTTTCTTGTCTAAAGTTAATCATCTCTACTTCTTTGAGGACCACCTGTTCAAATGCTAGTATATGACAGGGAATTGTATGGGTTGGAGGTACAAACGTGGACTTCTTCTTGAGGCCTGTACTGATCTTCTCACCTTGCTCTTCTCTTGATTCTCCAAAATGGTTGCGGAGTTTAATTTTCCTAAAAAATTGAGCCAGTTCCATATTGATGGTGAAGCGATCATTGGTAGGTGTAGGGACGAAGCCAAGTCCTTTGGAAAGAACCATTTCCTCATTACTGGAGAGAATGTGGTCGCTAAGGTTCACAATGTTAGATGTTCTGTGCTCGTCGATGGGCCGTTCCCTCTCCCTCTGCTTCTCGTTCCCATTGCGACTGATGTTTGGTCTTCCCATTGTACCCTTGTGTTCTGCCTTTTTTGTCTTGCTTTTCCCCGGCCCCTGCCTCTGTATAAAAAAGGCTGTGGGCCCTGGGGAAAGCCGAAACCAGGTGGATAATAAGGTTGCTGCCAGAAACCGAAGTGTGGCATCGGTGGGTGCATCATAGGGTGGCGGTAGTTCTGCTGTCGTCTCCCTTGATAGTCATCAGTACTCTCCTCACTGCTACTACCGCTCGAGCTCCTTTCGTCTCCAGAGCTGAAGGTCCAGTTCTGTGGTGTTGGTCTAAAGCGTTGTTGTTTTCTGCCCTGTTGTTGTAGAGGTGGTTTTTCATAGTACTCATCAGTAGTATATGGATAGATAGTCTCACGACTAAATTTTTGCACGTCTTTTTTCAATTTGGTCAATTTTGACTGAGTGAGATACTCCTTATATTCAGTATGATCTTTATTCATCTCTTCCAGTTTCTTTTTAATACTGTTATGTGCACCATAGTTTTCAGTTTACTTTCACTCTGTTGGATCTCGATCAGTAGTGCGTCGGCCAGTTCTCTGGCTGTATTTATAATGAGGACTAGCCAGTCCTTGGTGCATTTCCATGCAATCCTAGACCAGTTCATGCGGAATTCCTTATTGTTAAGGAACAGTCTTGGTTCGTTTGTAACCACAAGACCTCTTGGGGCACTGTTTTTCCTCAGATACTCTGTCATAAATGCCCCGTGTAAGGCCGTACAAATCTGTTCTTTCTTTTTTGATGTTAAGGTTTCCCACTCATCGGAATTTTGGACTACTTGTGCTACCACCGTTTCTGCTAATAAAGATGGTGTCCTCAATATTTCTGCATAATTTTCCTCATTGAACACTAGTTCAGTATCCATGTTTATTATAAACAAGGAAAAAAGGGGAACACACCCCACAATGGTAGGTGTGTGTAGTTCTAGGTGTACGTCTCTTGCTATTCTTGAAACGTCAGATTTACTGTTCCAATAGGGATCAGCGTAAACCCACACTTGGGTTAATGTTTTTACCCCAGTAAGTGTTCCCACAGCCGTCAGCTGTACAAATTGTGTAACCACTCAAACCCCAGAACAAATCTAGGGAAGGGAACTAGAGGCATGGGGTACTAGGAGCAGGCAGCCTCCAACATATAATGTTTATCACAAAAAGAGTTGCTCCTAGTTAGGTGACCTAGGTGCTAAAGTGTTAGTTTGTGAGTACAGGCATCTCACAAAAAGTGAAGGACTGGTCTCACACACCACCTGGTGTCATGCTTCATCATTGACCAGTCCTCGCCCTCTAAAAACTTGGTTTGATAGAGGGCGGGCATACACCTGACGACAGGGATGCACTTCTAAACTAAGTGGGGGCCCTAAACAAAAAAGTGAATTTTAAAAAGCCATTATAGATGTCAAACCAATTTTAATATAACTGGCATCTATATGGTGATTAAAAATGAGTGATCGGTGTATTGGGGATTCTATTGTCCCCCCACCGTGGTAAATGTGGTCGACATGTTTCTGCCCAGTGGCCCAAAAGGGTCCATGGCATTCATCAGGACCTAAACAATAAGAAAAACGGGCTCCACTTTTACCAGACTGTGGTGAGAGGATTCCACTAAGTGGGGTGATAAAGATCACTCTCCACTAATATACGGCTAAAGAATTCAAGCCTAAAGAAAAAACATAAACAAAGAACACAAACGTGAAATACAAAATAGCACCATGGTCAAATCTTCAAAACAGCCACATACACATACAGGTACAGTGAGTGGCTAAAAAGTGCAAAAAACGTGTCAGTCATCTGTGCACTTAATATTCTGTGAAAAATGGTAGTCACATAGCTTACCCTATGTATGGGATCAAATTGCCCCATAGCTGACGGCTGTGGGAACACTTACTGGGGTAAAAACATTAACCCAAGTGTGGGTTTACGCTGATCCCTATTGGAACAGTAAATCTGATGTTTCAAGAATAGCAAGAGACGTACACCTAGAACTACACACACCTACCATTGTGGGGTGTGTTCCCCTTTTTTCCTTGTTTATTATAAACATGGATACTGAACTAGCGTTCAATGAGGAAAATTATGCAGAAATATTGAGGACACCATCTTTATTAGCAGAAACGGTGGTAGCACAAGTAGTCCAAAATTCCTATGAGTGGGAAACCTTAAAATCAAAAAAGAAAGAACAGATTTGTACGGCCTTACACGGGGCATTTATGACAGAGTATCTGAGGAAAAACAGTGCCCCAAGAGGTCTTGTGGTTACAAACGAACCAAGACTGTTCCTTAACAATAAGGAATTCCGCACGAACTGGTCTAGGATTGCATGGAAATGCACCAAGGACTGGCTAGTCCTCATTATAAATACAGCCAGAGAACTGGCCGACACACTACTGATCGAGATCCAACAGAGTGAAAGTAAACTGAAAACTATGGTGCACATAACAGTATTCAAAAAGAAACTGGAAGAGATGAATAAAGATCATACTGAATATAAGGAGTATCTCACTCAGTCAAAATTGACCAAATTGAAAAAGACGTGCAAAAATTTAGTCGTGAGACTATCTATCCATATACTACTGATGAGTACTATGAAAAACCACCTCTACAACAACAGGGCAGAAAACAACAACGCTTTAGACCAACACCACAGAACTGGACCTTCAGCTCTGGAGACGAAAGGAGCTCGAGCGGTAGTAGCAGTGAGGAGAGTACTGATGACTATCAAGGAGACGACAGCAGAACTACCGCCACCCTATGATGCACCCACCGATGCCACAATTCAGTTTCTGGCAGCAACCTTATTATCCACCTGGTTTCGGCTTTCCCCAGGGCCCACAGCCTTTTTATACAGAGGCAGGGGCCGGGGAAAAGCAAGACAAAAAAGGCAGAACACAAGGGTACAATGGGAAGACCAAACATCAGTCGCAATGGGAACGAGAAGCAGAGGGAGAGGGAACGGCCCATCGACGAGCACAGAACATCTAACATTGTGAACCTTAGCGACCACATTCTCTCCAGTAATGAGGAAATGGTTCTTTCCAAAGGACTTGGCTTCGTCCCTACACCTACCAATGATCCCTTCACCATCAATATGGAACTGGCTCCATTTTTTAGGAAAATTAAACTCCGCAACCATTTTGGAGAATCAAGAGAAGAGCAAGGTGAGAAGATCAGTACAGGCCTCAAGAAGAAGTCCACGTTTGTACCTCCAACCCATACAATTCCCTGTCATATACTAGCATTTGAACAGGTGGTCCTCAAAGAAGTAGAGATGATTAACTTTAGACAAGAAAAAGGTTTCCAGAACCTTACTAATTTGGAACGTAGAGCACTTGAAGGACTCAAGAACAACACCGACTTGACAATCAAACCAGCAGACAAGGGAGGTGCCATTGTCTTGATGAATAAAACCATGTATCAAGAGGAGTGCAATCGGCTACTATCTGATGCAACAAGTTACGAGAGATATTCAACTGACCCAACATTACGCCTCACCAGGAAGATCAAAAGTATGGTGAATGAGGCTCTAAACAACGATTGGATTACAAAACAGGAAGCGGATTTTCTTGTCAATGAAAACCCAAGAACACCGAGGTTCTACACCCTCCCCAAAATACACAAAGGAAGATCCCTCCGCCAGGAAGACCTATAGTCTCTGGCATCGGATCTGTCCTTGAGCCTCTTTCGCAATTTTGCGACTGGTTTCTGAAACCCATTGTACAAAAATCTCCGTCCTACCTAAAAGACACAAAAGATGTGTTGTGCCTTTTACGAGATTTAGAAATAAACACGAATGAGGATATCTTCATCACCATGGACATAGAAGCCCTATATACTAGCATTCCACAAAGACGGACATTGGCAGTTGTGGAAGAGATCTTACTGAATATGGAATGGGACTTTCTCACCCCCCAACATTTCATCATAGAATGCGCTGAGATTGCCCTTACTGAGAACTACTTCGAATATGAGGAAGTATTATATCATCAAATTATGGGCACATCAATGGGCAGTACTTTTGCCCCGAGCCTCGCATGCCTATGCGTACACCAATTTGAGGAGGATCACATCTTCAATGCAAACAATCCTTTCACTGAACAGCTCAAAGTTTGGAAACGTTACATTGATGACGTTTTTATTGTTTGGAGAGGGGATGAGGTTACAGCAAGAGCATTTATAGAATGGATCAACACAAAGGATCACCACCTTATATTTACCCATTCCATCAGCAAAGACCATGCCATTTTTCTGGATTTAGACATCAGTATGACGACAGACGGCATTAGCACAAAAGTACATAACAAACCGACGGACAAAAATAGCCTACTGTTGTACGAAAGCTATCATCCTAAAGCCCTACGTAATAACTTACCTATTGGCCAATTCCTCCAGGTACGAAGAAATTGTTCAGAGACAGGGACCTTCATGAAACAAGCGGAAGAACTCGAGACAAAGCTTCTGGACCGACACTACCCAAAGAAAATGATTAAAAAGGCCAAGAAGAGAGCCAGAAACAATAACCGTGAAGCACTACTTGAAAACACCAATAAAGAGAAACCAGACCGGTTAGTGTGCGTTACAACATATACACCAGTTTCAAACATCATACAAAAATCATCAAGAAGAACTGGCATATTCTGGATGGGGCGGAAAAGCATTGGGAACCCCCACTCTTTGCATTTAAGAGAAGCAAAAATTTACGGGACGAATTGGTACATGCCAAGGATCTGTCAAGAACAAGAGAAGACCAGGTCACCCTGTGGAACACTCAAAGACCCACGGGACACTATGCATGTGGAGGGTGTGTTGCATGTCCACTGACTGTGACCACTAAGGAAGTAGACATCGGAACCACAAACCCCTGGAAATTAAACAACTTCAGCAATTGTAATACCGAAAAATGTGGTATACCTTCTCACATGTCCTTGTGGTCTAATGTATGTGGGCATGACCACCAGGAAGATTAAAATCCGCATCAACGAACACCGCAGTACCATACGATGTAGAAAAACAAACACTAACCTAACCAGACACTTTTTGGAACATAATCACAAAGATGGCGATCTTAAATGGGTAGTGCTGGAGGTTATGAAGAAACACAAGGCCGACCTGACCAAACCTCTTCACATTAGAGAGCAGAGGTGGGTATATCGCCTTCGTACATGGGAGAGGGGACTGAATGATGCTATCCCTTGGTTACAACTTACATAAACAGGCCGCTATTAATTAGAACACTGATATCTCATTTATTGGAGTAGATCATAACACCTATTACACTAACGATAAATGCTCTACCAAGATATCTCTTATATACATGCAGGCTTTTCACCTCTGAGATGTCACGATGGACAGATACTATTAATGAGAGTATATGAACCCTGGGCATTGCGGTGGTTCTCTGTTTGATTGATGAAAAATGATACATTAGTGTTTTTACTACATTGCACATTGAAATCACAAATATCCAGATAGTTACATATTATTTGTACATCGTACAAATACAGAAAATTAGGGGAATCCTCTCCTTAATTTAGGCACGTTTTTGCCGTCGGGAATATTAGACCTGGTGTGATGGTCTGGCAACAATGGACGTGAGTAAGGAGGCATTACACACATGCGCGTATTGCATTGTTTAACTACATTGGAATAGTGCGCATATGCATCCCCTTCAACACTTCACCCTCATTTTTTACTTTGGACGGGACCACGCCCGCATGCGCGCAGTAGAGATTTACTTTAGTGGATAACGTGTGCGCATGCGCCGCTTCAGTACACTTCGTTTTTACGGAGTTTCAGATAGGACTATACCCACGTATACCCAAACGCAGTCACCAGGCAACCACGTTGCGGACATCGGATGTCCTTTCAAGGCCATACACATCCATCCTTTCACCTCAGGCAGGTCAGGCATCATTTTATTGAAAACGGCTTGTGACACCGGATCTTGCCGACACCACGTTCAATTATAGCTAATTAGACCATCATTTGTCGCGGACAATATATCGCGAGCACTATAAATAGCCTAAGCCCGCCCTCCTCATTTACCAGCGAGGAGGTGAGGAGCACACACGTAGGCACAACAGTGGAGGACGAACCACGGAACAGTAAGAGTCTGAATGAGTGCATGAAGGGATATGTATATGTGGATGTTGGCTGATAGATCGCCACGCCTAGGGAATCGTTTTTGAGCCGTTTTTCTCATCTACAAACTATTTCTCTTTGTTCCCTTTTTTCCTTTTTGTCCTTATTTTCATAGCGTTTGACCAAAGGGGTCTTCCGCCCTCACCCTCCTATGGGGCAATTTGATCCCATACATAGGGTAAGCTATGTGACTACCATTTTTCACAGAATATTAAGTGCACAGATGACTGACACGTTTTTTTACACTTTTTAGCCACTCACTGTACCTGTATGTGTATGTGGCTGTTTTGAAGATTTGACCATGGTGCTATTTTGTATTTCACGTTTGTGCTCTTTGTTTATGTTTTTTCTTTAGGCTTGAATTCTTTAGCCGTATATTAGTGGAGAGTGATCTTTATCACCCCACTTAGTGGAATCCTCTCACCACAGTCTGGTAAGAGTGGAGCCCGTTTTTCTTATTGTTTAGGTCCTGATGAATGCCATGGACCCTTTTGGGCCACTGGGCAGAAACATGTTGACCACATTTACCACGGTGGGGGGACAATAGAATCCCCAATACACCGATCACTCATTTTTAATCACCATATAGATACCAGTTATATTAAAATTGGTTTGACATCTATAATGGCTTTTTAAAATTCACTTTTTTGTTTAGGGCCCCCACTTAGTTTAGAAGTGCATCCCTGTCGTCAGGTGTATGCCCGCCCTCTATCAAACCAAGTTTTTAGAGGGCGAGGACTGGTCAATGATGAAGCATGACACTAGGTGGTGTGTGAGACCAGTCCTTCACTTTTTGTGAGATGCCTGTACTCACAAACTAACACTTTAGCACCTAGGTCACCTAACTAGGAGCAACTCTTTTTGTGATAAACACTGCTATCAAGGGTCCTGCTCCCGCTGTCAAGATTTAGAGATTACCCCAAGAATGGCGCACCATGAGCTGGTAATATTTACAGGTTTATCCGGCTCTAAACTTTTTACTACAAAGAAAAAGGATTCAGATTGAATTCAAATGAAGGTATTTGGCCTCATGGACCCTTACCAGTTACATCATTCAGCCTTGGTGTGCAGGATTATTTCGAGAGACAGAAAAGTGACTAAGACCGAAGGTACACTTTGGGAATGGGAGGAAGCACAAAGTTACCCTGCAGCAAAGCCACCTAAGTCACTATGAAATCTGACTTAGTGCCTTATTTAGATCTTGGTGGATTGGATACTCCATCACAAGCATGACGGATATCCAGTCCACCGTATTTCAAGTGCCATAGGATATAATGCACTTGTCATATGGCGGATGGGATATTCGTCACGTTTGTGACGGAGTATCCCATCCACCAAGATTCTAAATCAGGCCCTAAGTTCAGATCACTGCCTTTGGTGCCATAACTGAATATGTCAACGAAAACTTCACAACAATGTACTGACTTTGAGGAACCCTCAACAGCATCAACATCCTACCTTGCAGTGCTGGATGATTTTGAGGCTCTAAAATTTCAAAATTCCAATGTAACAGCTTTAACTACTGCTCCAAGGCCCCAGTCTACTGCGAACATTACCTCTGAATGGCTCTTTGTGCTTTCTGGGTGCTTTGCATCTTAGAACTTAAAAATCAATATCTCTGTTTCCCATTTTCCAATTGTAAGCATTTTTGTTTTGATTTGCTCATTATCTTTTCCTTGATTTTTCAAAATTAGTTTGGGAATGATTTTTATTGTGTTGTCCTACTTACTTTTTTATTGTTTAGTAATAATTGCAATTACCATGCATTTCACTGGTGAATAAGGTGTTCCTCCAGCCTGAGCTACAAGGGGTTAAGCAGAAGTTCACTTAGAGCTACTGTGTTGTGACTTAAATTAATTAAGGGGCATATTTATGAAGATTGTGGTACAGGGCAGTGCAGCAAGTCACCTTGCTCCACTGCCCTATGTCACAGGGAAAGGACAGGAATGTGCTGTATTTAAGGCATACAGAGCATAGCTGTCCTTTCCCCCTGCACTTGTGCCCTTCTGGCAGCCCAGTGCCAATGTAGGCACCCTTGCATGTGGTGCAAGGGTGCCAGTGATGCATGCAGGATTATTTTTGTGCAGGAGGGAACATCTTCACGCACAAAAACAATCCTTAGAGGCATAGTCCTCCATCTATGTGTGCTGCAGAATGCTGCACACAAGCAAAAATGAAGCAATGAGGAGAAATAAAAATGTTTCTCCTCGTTATGCCTCTCCTGGGGACGTGAGTCTTTTTGGCACATTCCCAGGTTTACCTAGTTTGGTAAATCTGGAAATGCGTCCAAAAGCATGGGAGTTGTGTGTGAAGACCAATGCAACACCATCGGAACGCCTTCTTTGCACAGAGTAATGCAAAGCAGTGATTTGCCAGCATGGCATTACTCCAGATCTATGAAGCTATTCAAAGCCACACAAAGCAACTTTGCGTGGCTTAATAAATCTGACTTAAAGGTTTGGGTCACGCATGTCTCACGTTGCATGGTGCAAGCATGACGCAAACCAGTCATAAAGATGCCCATAAGTTTATTAAATTGATAGGGAGAGGTGTGGTGCAGCGGCCAGGGCAGCTGACTTCGGAGCACAGGGTTCACGTTCGATCCCCGGCTCCGGCGGCAGCTCAGCTCAGCACCATGTGACTCTGGGCAATAGCTCACTTAATTTCCACTACGGCCCCCAGCGCCTTGAGACCCGTAAGGGTGAGTAGCTGCGCTATATAAAAACGGACTTACTTGCATAGGGGTACTTCCTCCAAAACTGTTGGTGCTATTTACAAAGATTGTGAAGCATTGACGTTTTTGGGTGTTTCCGATATGTCAATACATTTTACAATCTCCATGCAAAGGAGAATCTCTCCCTGCACAACTTCAATGTACACTTGTACATCATTTCTTTCTTTATTTCCTAACTAAGTGGGTGGTAATAAAACGGTTGCATATCATTGCAATTGGCGGATTTGTACCACTTGCGCAAGTACTATATGCAATATATATGGCGCCCCTGATCTTCAACAGAACAACGCCACCGGGCGCGGATTTGCAGATGTTGCTGTTGCAGCACATCGAGCATTTGATCACAAACTAATGTTTTTCACTTCATCCTTTAAGTACTGTGCATGCTGCGAGCATCAGTGCTTCTAATCAAAGCATCCCTATGTCGATACTGACACCTACAACAGAGAAATGCATCCAGGGGTATTCACAGCATATGGAAATCTATAACATTCTTAATCAGACGACCAGATGGATGTGACATTGTGTGATTGCTGGCGTTTCCTCCAACAAAGTCTATCTGTGGCTATCTATCCCCGTCAATGGATTAAACCGCTGGCAATTGCCTGTCATCAATAACCTCTGTCATCGCTAATACATTGCTCTTAAAGAAATCTATATCCAGCAAGGATTCTTTTGTGCAATATAAACAGGCAATTTTGGGTTGATGTACACTGTGTGCTGCTCTTGATCAGCAAGCGGCCATGCTGCAGCCAGGGTGTATGTGTGTGGAAGACAGATGTCTCTTGCTAGGACTCTAAATGTGTTCTGATGGCAGTATATTTCATAACCGCTTAAGAACATTGTGAACATATGAAAGATGTCTGTTTAACCACAAAAATATAATTCAGCAGCAATATTGTTTTTAGCCAGCAAGACATTGCTTTGTTTCTCCTAATGACGGCGCTTTTGTGTCTAGTAAGGAATACTATTGCCACCAGAAACTTCTATAAATGAGCCTTGTGCTACATTTACCCCAATCATAAAAGCCTTGGCATTGTTAAGCATCTTAGATGTAACTGTTTTATTTGTGTTTTTGGAATTTTGCAGGTTCTGAAGTGCTGTGCTGTACCCAGAGAAATAATATTTCAGTTACCAACTCCCCATACGCAACTGACTCTGGAGATACAGAAATAACTTATTAAGATGTTTTTTTGTTTATTTATTTTGAATCCAGGTCTATGTAATGCACAGAACTGCCATTAAGATGATGGCTCCCCATCTTTTGACAATACCATAACGACAGACACAATATTTCTGATAACATCATGAAGATAGACAGTCTTTCTGATACTCATTCTGTAAATATCCACATCACATATATTCTTCTGGCAATATTGTGGCAACAGACAATCTTTGGGGCAAGGAATTAGTCATGGGTCAATATAGGGATTTTACCAGTCACTGAGAAGTTCTTCGCACAATAACTCACGACCCACAACTTCTTTACTAGCAAAAAAGGCCACTTTATTAATACAGGTGCATAGCATAACTTTAAATAACACATCGTTACAAATAGATCGTAAAGCAATCCCCAAAATCAGCTTTGACATAGCTTCAAAACATAACCCCCCAATGGTGTTCAAGCATCCTCAAAAGAACTGAACTCATGTTAAGAGACCCCCATCACTTGAGGGATGGATAAGCCCGCTCGAGACTGAAAATCCGCCTACTTATTCTACATGGAGAAACCTAAGCCTGTCTTATGGTGACAGAAACTAACTATATATTGAACAGTACCTAAGGGCTGTGAAGAAAATGATTGCCTGGAAAACAACTAAAATATATAGGGTGGGAGGGTGGGACAATAATAAATCATTGCCTGCCCACCGCCCTCGGACGCAAGTGTTTTTTCCCGCCCCGCCAGACCTCTATAAATAGAATCCCTCATGCGCCTCGGCCTTCCTTAATGACCCTAAATCGCACCTGGGTGGCCCGATCCATTGTGCGAAAATACCCAGGGGGAGACCGGCTCGCGCCCTGCTCCCCCTGGGTCCCCCCTTGTCCATATAAAAGAATGCAACCAAAGATGATTTCCTTTATAAGCTCATGAAACTCCAAGGTGCAATATTCTTTTAACATACAGCAGAGAGTATGTTATTCCTTATAATAGATGGTCAAACTATTGCCCTTCCCACAAACCTCTTAAATCCTGCTCTCTCTTGAGAAAGTTATATTTAAGTATGTTGCCATAAATATCTCATTTCTGCTGATCATGACCGTTGTACTAAAACACATCAGAAGAACGAAACAATAGTTCACCATTTCATTGTTTAAACTGCAGCTGTAATTACGCTCTTTGACCTGCCTTTCACCTTGGATTTTGGATCTGGCAGCAGGCATTATGAAGTCCCACCTCATCTGCAATAGCTTGCTACAGTTGGGCAGGTACATCAGGCGGTGTCACAACTCGTCAGGAAAAAATAAATAAGAGACAGGCTTTAATACAGTGTTGTTGTTGTAAAGCTTTATTCGACAGATAGTGTCATAAAAGCTATCGGAATACATTTAAAAAAAAAAAGAAAATATAAAAGTACAATCACGCAATACCGTAAACATCATATGAGCAAACAATGCATCATGTTGGTCTGTTTGATCCTAGACATAATAAAACAATTGTTGTAATCAATTTGTTAAAAGATAGGTTTGTCAGGTAAAAACAAGCAGTTGATACGACAAATAGAAATATACAATAACAACAGATTAAAAACAAATAGCATATCATCTTGTTGCCAAACCATCAAAGTGTAATGGATGTCTGGTATTTAGCTGGGACATTATAATTTAGCATAGGGTAAAAAAAGTAATTAATAAAGTGTTTGTGCATGAGAGAAGATTATTTAGCTTGATTTAATTTAATTTAATTGGTCAAGCAGGCTCAAGGTCGTCGCACATGTGTGTTGCAACCTCAGTCAGGTTGTGAGTGTGCCACTCTCGAAAGGACCTTCCACCTAGTGAGCCATGCCTGACCAAGAAACTTTGCTACGCAACAAGCAAAAAGAGGTCTGGGATCAGATCTAAGGATGCGCAGGGCTACCTGGTAGTCCTGTGTGCCTAATTGCTAACAGATCGATCTTATCCACTTAGCCCGCAAATGTTTATATGCCGGGCAG
Organism: Calotriton arnoldi; assembly: GCA_963921515.1. NCBI lineage: Eukaryota > Metazoa > Chordata > Amphibia > Caudata > Salamandridae > Calotriton > Calotriton arnoldi. The sequence goes on along the minus strand of CAWUFW010008754.1, from coordinate 336,484 downwards.
GCAAACATTAGGTGTGCTACACTTTCTATCTGAGCATTGCAGCATGGACAGCCTTTTGAGGTCTCGTTGCACGAATGCCACTTAACAGTCACCTCGCGAACAGGGAGAGTTCCATACCTGAAGTGTATGTACAACTTCCTGTCCCTCGGGACCTGAATTATATCAAAAAAAGGTTCGAGGTATCTGTTTTGTTTGTGCGTGAGAAACTCTTTCGTTAATTTGTCCACATTAGAATTGCTACTCTCCTGATGGTCCACCCATTCCCAATAGAGCCGTTTGAGGACGTCTCTCCTCAGGGGTTCCTTTCTATCCCAATAAGCTTGGAGGCCGATGGATGTTAACAGTTTTTTAACGTTAGAAATCCAGCCTATCTTTCCACCAGTGTCCAAACGGACAATTTCAGCGAGGGCTTCGGCATAAGGGAGAAGCTCTGAAGTCTGTCTAATGCGGGCCCAGAATAGTAATGGGCGTAGTCTAGCTATATCTCCAATTGACCGCCTGCCCATATCCAGCATTAAGGGAGTGAGAGGGACATTTTTAGGTAGCATCACCAAGTCTCTAAGGAATTTGTGCTCGGATCTGCAGAGGTCGTCGAGCTTATCAAATCCCCAAATCTCTGCACCGTAAAGAGCAGAGCTAACTGCCTTGGCATCGTAGACTTGCAGGGCAGGAGCCACCGGCCTGGTGTGTGAAAGACGATGTTCTTTTCCTATTACTCCAGCCGCCCGTTTATGTCCCAGCAGCATCTTTGCTATATGAGGCTTCCAAGACATTTTGTCAGAGAATCTGACACCTAGGTAATCGAAGGTGTCGACCTTTTCCAGGGGTGCCCTATCCAACTGGGGGATACGCCTGTATGACTTATGGCAGTTAAAGGCCATAAATTTAGTTTTCGAACTATTTATGACCAACCCCCGATTATCACAGAAGAGTTGGAATCTGTTGAGTAGGCGTTGTAACCCTGCTGGGGTCTTGGATATCAGCAGGGTATTGTCTGCGAACAGCAAGGTTGGAACCTTGGTTCCCCTCAGTGTAGGTGAGTCCGAGGGAATCTCCTGGAGAAAACTAACCACCCCATTCATGTATAAAGAAAATAGGGTCGGGGCAAGGACACAGCCCTGTCGGACTCCTTTGTTGAAGGGATGCGCTCTGTGAGTTGTCCTTGCGGCCCCCATCTGACCTGGGCATAGTTGCCCTCGTGTAGCCGAATCAGCAAATTAAGGACAAGGTGGGGCATGCCCATCTCTCTGAGTGTCGTCCACAGCTTTGATCTAGGGACCAGGTCAAAGGCAGTCTTCAAGTCGATAAACGCGAGATAAAGTCTATCACCACTACCTTCCAATAAATAAGAAGGAGTCTAAACACCTGATCCATCGTCCCATTCTTAGATCTGAATCCAGCCTGGTACTGGGAGAGGATGGCTTCGTCCTCACCCCATGTCTGTATCCTATGCAGGAGGACTCGACCAAATACCTTCTGCATAGCATCAATCAGGCTGATAGGTCTATAATTGGAAGGGTCGTCCCTAGCACCCTTTTTGTAAATTGGGACCACCTCGGCGGCCCTCCATGACTCTGGAACCGGAGCACCATTAGCTATTGCATTCGCTAGGAGTAAGATGTAACGTGCCCAGTTTGCTGGTTCAGCCAGAAAAAGATCACCTGGCAGGCCGTCTGGGCGCTCTGCTTTGGAGGGTACTATTTTGCTGATTGCTGCTTCTATTTCAGATAGGTTAAAACACTCGTTTTCGTCAAGGGGCTCATTCGAGTTCTCTAGTTCCACAGGAAGGGTGACCTCTGACGTTTAATAAAGCTGTCTGAAGTGGTCATGCCATATCTGCCAAGTGATGTAATTTGCTAGTGGGCTTGCACCTGATCTACTTCCCCAGGTGACCAACTTCCAGAACAGGTTGGTATTTTTGGATGAACATGCTTCTTTGAGCTGTTGCCAGCGTGATTCATCCCAATATGTCTTTGCCTCACGCTGGGCTGCCCTGTAGGATTTTCTAGCAGCTTTTATAGGCGGCTGGTTCTTCTCTTTAATTGCTGCAACTAAAGTGGACCTTTTTTGCCGACAGTTTTTAGTAAATCAAGAATATGGGTCCTTGGTATTGTTGCTGGTTTTTTTTCTCAGGGCGGGGACTTGGAAATATGCACCAATTCGGCTAACAGTATAAAAATGGGCCCTAGGAACATCCACCAGTTGGGATGCACTATGTATGGCGGCCTGGAGCTTAAGTGTTCCTATGGCTAGATCGTGTTTGATACCGGTGATCTTTGTATCATGCAGGATTGCCTTCTGCCACTTCAAAAAAAAATTACACTTTGAAGGAACTACCTCCCTGGTGGTTATCAGAGGTAAGTTGCTCGGCTGGTAGTAAGGTGCCTCCCATAAGGGTTTTAGAGTTAAACATAGGGGGTTGTGGTTGCTCTCTATGCTGGCACCCACAATCATATCGACCAATTCCCCCCACAGCTTCAAGTCAAGGAGGATATAATCAATCCGAGATGGACAAGTAACTCTGTTATAGGTATTGGCACCATGTTTGTCTGATACTGACCTACCATTGGCTGCCCTCAAACCATACTCCATAGTGATGGCATTAAGTTGGAGCGCTTGTTGTGTCCATTTCTTGACTGGGGGGAGGTCTAATTGAGGAACTGCCCATCTATTATCGTGTTCTTCTGTTCCCACTAAATCTTCTGTGGCCAGGGGCTCAAAGGTGCAGTTAAAATCACCCGCAACCACCACTCTGGCGTGGGGTGGGCAGTTGGCTAGGTAATCCTCCAGTATTGAAATGGTGGGTGAGGCCCTGCCACCTTGTGTCCCTCTCGCATAGACATTAATGAGTTCGATTGTACTTCCACCCCTTGGCCCCCTAATGCTTAGCCACAAGATGTCTGGACTCGAGCTAGATCGAGAGGTGATTTGACAATTAAGAGAGATGTTTACCCAAGTGATCATGCCCCCAGAAGGGCGACCCCTCCCATTGGGAATTGCGGGTATATGAAAGCAAGTGTAGCCGGCTTTATGCAATGGTACCAGACTCCAAGTCTCTTGAAAGATACAAATGTCAAATCCTTCCACTAATTGGTTCCAATGGGGAAGTGCGATTTTCTATTAAGACCTGCCACGTTCCATGATAAAATCTTTAGTTGTTGATGAGGTGTAGGACAAAAAGCTGTATTTTCAATGGGAATAGAATTAATATTTGATGAGTGGGTTGATGTGTGCGTGGGTGAATGCATAAGGGTGCCACTACTCATCTCGTCTTGAGGAAGAGTAAAGATTCTTCTTGCGCTTGCTCTACATTGGAAATTATCCTCTTTACGATGTGGGGTGTTACATAAAAGCAAGTTTTAATACAGTGACTGCAGGCTCAAAAGTATTATATCTTTAACGTACTCATTTGGAAACATGATTTTCAATTTAGTCAGGAAGCAAAAGCAAACATATTACATCAACCTATATTTTACTCAAATGAACAGTTTGATATAACCCAGCAACAGGTGTAAGCCCACCATACGTGGAACACATATTGAGACAAAGTATTTCTTTACACGAAACCATCAAACAGATAATCGTGAATTTATTTATTTGAAGGTTTTATATAGCGCGGATAAGACCCTTGCGGGTATCAGAGCGCTTTACAGGGTAAATATAGGAAACACGACAGGCATAGAGTAATAGGAATATGTCTCATATAAATCAAGATTAGAATAAAAGGTAATATACATGGATCAGTTGTATTTAGACATAAGAAGAGATTTCACTTCTTTTTTGAAAGATGCGGTAGAGGATTCAGTCTGGTTTCTGGGGGCAGTGCATTCCAAATCCTGGGCGCCATCCCCGAGAAGGAACGGTTGTATGTTTTCTTCTTAGCAAATTGTTGTGGTTTCAGTGAAAGGCTCTTGGAACTCCTGGAGGCTCTATTGCCACATGAAGGCACCAATTTCTGTGCCAGGTAACTCGGGTGTTGTGGTGTATGGCTTTATGCGTCATACATGCGATTTTTAGTTGGATTCTGGCTTCGAAAGGAAGCCAGTTAAGGGATCTGAGGTCAGGTGAGATATGACAGTTTATTTTGGTGCCTGTGATGAGTCTGGCTGCTGCGTTGATTGAGGCTCTTAGCGGGGCCGTCGACGCTTTGGGAAGAACGCAAACTGAGACACTCCCATATTCCAATCTTGGTATTACTAGTGCTTGAAATGCCAGTTTGAAGTCATTTGCGGGTAAGAAGGGTTTTAGTTTTCTGAAAGTGTTCATCTGAAAGTTGGCTCCTTTTGTTGTGGCGCTAATGTGTTTCTGCATATTTAGATTTCTGCCCAGCATTACTCTCAGTGATTTTGCTGAGTCAATAATCAGGGGTTGACAATTAAGTGCTGTAAGGTGTTTCAGCCAATCTTGAATGATGGTTACTTGTGAGGGAGGAGCGATTAGGAGGAATTCGGTCTTGAGGGTATATAGTTTCAAGTGGTTTTCAGCCAGCCAGGTCTGCGTCTTTTGAAGCGTTAAGTTGAGAGATTTGATGTCCTCTAGTGAGTGGATCTTTAAGTATAGTTGGGTATCATCAGCGTACATGTGATAGTGTACGTTAGATGAGCTGAGGATTTCGGTAAGCGGTTCCATGAATACATTGAAAAGTGTAGGAGAGAGGGCTGAACCCTGAGGGACTCCTACAGTGACTGGGACGGGGTTGGACAGGGATTGATTAACCTTAAATCTTTGGGATCTATTTTGAAGAAATGATGTGAACCAATTCAGAACTGGTCCAGATAATCCCATTCTGTGATTCAGTAGGTCTAGCAGGTTGTCGTGTTTGATGGTGTCAAAGGCCGAAGAAAGGTCAAGCAAGATTAGCAAACAAGCTTCGTTTCGGTCAAGGATTTTTAGCATGTCATCTATGATGTGTGTCATGGCTGATTCCGTACTATGCCCTGCGCGGAAGCCGGATTGATATTGGTTGAGCAGGTTGAAGTGGTTTATGTGGTTGCCTAGCTGAATGAGAACACATTTTTCTATGAGTTTGGCCAAAGTAGGGATGTTGGATACTGGGCGGTAATTATTTAAGTCCGAGGGGTCAGCCGTTGGCTTCTTTAGGATGGGGGATACCTGCCCAGATTTAAGAATTTCCTGGATGATTCCTTGAAGGAGAGAGGTATTTATGATCCTGGTCCATAGAGGTAGTAACAATGGAATGAAGTCTTTTAAGTATTTTGCTGGAACAGGGTCTATGAAGTGGGTAGAGGGATTCAGAGCAATGAGCATTTTGAATATAGCTTCTTCACTGTAGGTGATGAAGGAGGACCAGGAGGCGTTATTTTTGAGGTCGAACTTTGGTGAGCATAAGGGTGGGAATCCCGGAGAGGGAGATGAGGTGTCCGTGTGCGAGTCAGTATGAGTTATTAAGTCATTGAGTAGGTCCGTCTTTATGTTTTCAGTCTTTTTAGTGAAGAAGTAGGCAAAATCTTCACAATTGGGTAATGATTCTGGGATAGCGTGAGTGGGGTGAGGTGCACCCTTGGATTGTGTTTTGATTAGGTCAAATAGTTTTTGGGATGGTTCTTGGCTTGGTCTAGTTGATTACTAAAGAAGTCTGCTTTTTATCGTCTGATCTTTGTGTAGTAAGAGTTTCTTGTAGACCTTAGCAGTTTGAGGTGGTTAGCAGAAGGGGCTGATCTCCATTGTCGTTCGATTGATCTTAGGGATCGTCTGTCCTCATTGAGTCTTCCATTGTACCATGGTTTTGAGTCTTTTGTGGAGATTCTCTTCAATTGTGTGGGAGCGACTATGTCTAATACCATGTTCATGGAGTAGAAGTAGTGGTTAGTAAGATCTTGAACATCGGCTAAGCCTTCAGGGGGGAGGAGGGAGTTGGTGCTGGAGGTTGTGGCTAGGTCGGCACCGATATTATTTAGATTCCTCTTCCATATTTTAGTTCTCGTGGGTTGCGCAGGGTGGAGTTTTACTGATTCATTGATGAAGAATGTGATGATGTGGTGATCCGACCAATCACATGGTAGGATTGTTCCCAGCTGAATAGATTCAGCTTTGGAAATGACTAAGTCCAGGATTGAGCCTTTATCGTGTGTGGAGCTGTTACAGATTTGGGTGAGGTCCAGGTCCGAGAGGAAAGCTTTGAGGCTATTGACCACTGAATCATTGAGGTCATTCCAGTGGAGATTGAGGTCTCCTAGAAATATTTGAGTATTTTGTTGACCGGCATTAGTAGAGACAATATCCATGAAATGTTCGGTGAAGGTGAGGTTATCACCTGGTGGGTGATAGAAGGTGTGCAAAGAACATATTGGCTTGTTATTAATGGTGATGTCTAAGCACAGGTATTCGCAAGAGGAGAATATTGGCGTGTGTGATCGGTTAACTGAGAGATTGTTCCGATGTATGCAGGCAATACCACCACCTGGTTTATCAGTTCTATCTAGTCTGGTGATGTCATGGTTTGGGGGTTCCAGAATGTCAAGGATGGGCGTAGAAGATTCGTTTAACCAAGTTTCCGTCAAAATTAGTAGGTCAGGTTCATGAGAGAGTATGAGGTCAGCTAAATCAGCTGCATGTCTTGAGGCAGATCTACAGTTTAGCAGTATGCATTTAAGACCGGGCTTGATGAGGGCTGTGTTGAGTTCTTGTGTGAGGGGTATTCGCCTAAGGTTATTTTCAATTATACCCCTAGAATTGTGATTTGTAACTCTTTAAGCATTGGAAGGGATAGTTTGGATTAGGAATTGTTTCTACAGGTTGTCTGAGTGCAGTGTGTTTAGTGTGGACTGCGGGAAATCATAGGAATGTAGTAGGGAGAGTATGTCTTTGGCCGATAGAGGATTTAACCTTCGGATCGGACGAGTTGAGGTGTTGGGGAAGGGAACTGTCCTCCACCTTGGGGGCTGCTGTTTCAGGGGACCTGCGTGAAGTTGTTGGGTGAGTTTGAAGTGGTTACTGTGGAAGTTTGTCCTAAATTCTTGTTCAGATCGTTTGGGAAGGGGTGGTGTAAAATCAGGTCACGTAGACTTTTGAGGTCCTCTTTGACTTGTCTTAGCGATAGTAATATCTCATCAAGTCTGGGGTCTGGAGATGGAGGTAACGTGCTTAGTGATTGGAGTGTGGGTGAGGGAGGAGTGCTAGGGTCATATGTGTTGTTTGAGGGTAAATCATAATTTGGGTCTTTGTGTTGTGGTCTGGTTGGATGGCTATTAGAAGAGGAGGTGGATGGACTGGCGGTAGGAGCAGAGGTAAAGGACGGGTGTGTTTGTGGTGTGGATAGGACAGTGGGAATGTTGAAGTTGCAGGGCGAGGAGTTGGAGTTGGGAGGATGTATGTCATCACCAGGGGTATCTAGTGGGTCTGGGGTGTGTGTAAATATCGATTGTGTTCTAACCGGGGAGTGTCTTGAAGGGGAGTTAGGAGGGTAGTTAGGAAGAGAGCTGATATTGGGAGCCATTGGGGAGGGGGGATGGGGTTTTACAACTTTTTCCTTAATGAGAGGAAAGATGTTATCCAGTAGGTTTAGGCTACGGTCAGAAGATTGAATGAGGATGATCCCATTGTGATATATGGTGATTGTAGCTGCTGCTTTGTTGAAAGGGGAGGGGGCGATAGAGATAGAGAAACCATGCGCTGTTTTCCTAGTGGAGGATATCGAGAACAAGGAGAGAAAGGCTTTCCTCCATTGGGCTCTTCTTTTGGTGTAAAAAATTATGTCGGTAGTTATGTGTCCTTTGTGTGTTGAGAAGTAAGGATCTAAGATTGGGGTTTCAGGGTGTGATTTTAGTAGGTTCTGTTTAAAGCATTTGGCAGCTTTTTCGTAAGGTTGGGGGGTATTTGATGGTATGAGTATTGTGAGAAGTTGGCGTGGTATATGCTGTTCACTAATTAAAGTGGACACCTTGCACCAGAACAATTCGACTCTTATGGTTGGTAGGTTTAAGACAACCTTTATAGAAAGCTATCCTAGTGGTAGCTGTGGAGAGCAGCCTTCAGGCTAAGTCTTGGAGGAATGTAGAGCAGCTTGTTTTACCACACAATCTCTTGAATCACCAAATGAAAAGACACCACAAAGGTATATATATCAAATATATATGTATTTATTAATAAACAACTCTCTACTAATCTCTTTATGAGATTAGAAGTCAGGAACATATGTACAAATCAAATGTTATAAAAATAAGTTAGCACAATCAAATATCACAATCTTAGTTTGGCTAGACCTAGGTCTAGAGCAGTTAGAATTGAGGGACCCCCAAGAACCACCCCAGGTAGTTGTAGGAGACCCACAGGGGACGGACGCGGTGTCCTGGCACCGGTGCGAGTCCTGTACGAGTCTATGCGAACAGACGCGATTGAGATTTCATTGTTAAAGGTCCCTTGCGTGTTCGAGGCGAACACACCGATCGGTCCTTGTACGAGTCGAAGGACGCGGTTACAGATAGAGTTGCAAGGGAGATGGACGCGCTGTGTCTAACACAGACGCGAACCTTGTATGAGTCAGCGCAATGGATATTTCAATGCTACAGGCCCCTTGTGTGTTCGAGGCGAACACCGATCGGACTCAGCACGAGTCGCAGGACACGGTTATAGATAGTGTTTCAAGGGAGATGGACGCGATGTGTCTAACACAGACGCGAACCCTGTACGAGTCAGCGCAATTGTCGCACTTAGAGAATAAGAGTTTTAGGGCACTTCTAGGGTAGCTACAAGCAAGTCACTTACAGGGTAAGTAGTTCTAGGGCCCACACCCATGGGAGCACCGTAATGCTAAAGTTACCTCACCCAGGGGAGCCGGGTGCATAAGAGTCCTTTGGTGTCGGGTCGCGGCGTCGTTTTCAATGGGAGCCAGTGAAGACTTGCTGCTTGCGGCGACAGAAGAAGTGTCCGTTGGAATCCAAGCCTGGATTCGGAAGGAGGAAGACCTGAAAGCAGAGGGGACAGAGTTCAAGGGCACTTGGCAGTGACCCGGGGCAAGGAAGATGAATGCCCACCGTCGTCAACAGATTCAGGTTGTTCACTGGTGTCTTGACTCTTCAACCACGAGGTCCAGGAGGTGTCGAGGATGGCCAGGAGCTGGATTCAGTGTGTTCCACAAAGTCTACAGCTGACTGCGGTGTCGACGACCCGATTGGAGCCAACAAGCCTTGGTAGCAGCAAGTCTCGTGGTGGAACGGAAAAGTCAATGGTACAGACCAGCAAAGTCTGAGGAACTTACCCAGCAACGGTAGGTCAGGGCAGGCCTGGAGCAAGCAGGGGAGCCCTTTGGTTTCTTTGGAAAGTCTTCTGGGGACCCACAAGCTGGCTGGCAAGGGATCGCGAAGATGCCTCAGGAGGATTCACTCAACAGGGGCCCACGGTCACTCGGGACGGTGTAGGCCTCTGATTTTGGGAGGGATCTCTGCTGGAGGCTGGGAACACACGTGGTCCAAAGCACAAGTTCATAGAACGTCGTGAAGGGGTTGCACTCAACAATAGTGCACGGTACCCAGGGTCTGAGGTTCCTCGTTGCTCGTGGGGTCCACTTGCCTCAGCTTCGCTGGGGAGTCACGAGGCCTTGGAGGGGTCAGGAAATCCTCTTCCTGGGCTGCAGGGACTTCGGGCTCCGGCGGGAGCGGCATAGTTTGCGACCGTCGTTGTCGTTTTTGGTGCCTGCCAAGCAGGGGAGTCACTCCTTGACTCCAAGGGAGATTCTTCCGTCTTCCAAAGGTAGTGGAACGTCAAAGATCCGGGATTCTTCTTGTAGAGCGTCGCCCAGGGGTATCTAGTTTGCAATGCACAGGTTCCCCCTCTTATACTAAAAGAAAGGGAGGGACTAGCTCTATGACCCCACCTATGGGAGGGTCAGGGGAGTGGGTGGCTACACCCACTTCCCTTTATCCAGTTTCGTGCCAGAGCAGGGGCAGGTAGCCCCTGAGCTGGTTTGAACTGGCATATGCACAGAGGAGCCTTCTGCTCCCCCAGTGCAGGACTTCAAAGCACTCTAAGAGTGCACCCACCCAGCCCCAATACACTAAACCCTGTCTGGAAGGTGGTCACACCCTCCTGTGACAGGATACCTATTGTTGGGCTTCCTCCACTGCGAGTTTCGGTCATCAGCAGGAGGCAGCCCAGTGTCTGTGACTGGTGGCATCCATTTTGTGATGCCAGGGCTCTGCAGGATTCTACCGTGTTTCCACAGTAGCTACATGTCTATCCCTCTAGAAGGGTGGAATGCTACCCCCGCCGCCAGAACTGGCGGGGGGTAGTATTCCAAGATGTTTGACACCAAACACCACATGTTTTGATGCAGCCATTCCAAAGTTAGCATTCTACCGCGAGGATATAATGCACTTAAGAGTATATGGTTTAACCGCATCCACAAACAGCCCCAGAGAATGGACTCTGAGAGCTGCAGAGGGGCCCTGCTCAGGCAGAGGCACCCTCTCACATAGGAACCAAGCACCCTGCCCTCAGGATTGATAGGGCCTGCCTTAGGGGTGACTGATAGGTTTAAATGTGTGTGCAGGAGAGATATAGGAAACCTATATCTCAGTGAGGGGTGCTAGCACCACCTCACCCAGGCTGCAGTAGCAGGCCTGTGGTGTCAGATTTAGTCGGCTTCCCAGGGGTGGCATAATACATGCTTCAGCCCCTGGTAGGCCTGTGAAGTACCTATGCCCTTGGTACCTAAGGTACCATATACTAGGGTCTCATAAGGTACCACAGTATCCAATCACTAGTGCACCTAGAGTGCACTCCAAGTCATTTAGAGAGAACAGAGAGGCTGGGGCCCTGATTGGCAGGGACCCAGCCAGACTATAGCCAGAAACCAGTGTAAACATCAGAAAAAAGTGGGGGCAACATAAGAGGCAGATCCTACTCTCTACACAACCCCCCAAACGCAGGGACACTAAACTAACCTTGACCAGTTGAGTCTTCGTGTTCTAAGTGGAAATACCTTGAGAGTCCATCTGCATTGGCATGTTGGGTCCCAGGTCTATGTTCCACTGTATAGTCCATCCCCTATAGGGAAATGGACCACCTCAAAAGTTTTGGGTTTTCACCTTTCATCTGTTTAAGCCATAGGAGGGGCTTGTGGTCAGTCTGAACTATGAAGTGAGTATCAAACAAGTATGGCCTCAGCTTCTTCAGGGCCCACACCACAGCAAAGGCCTCCCTCTCTATAGCTGACCAACGTTTCTCTCTAGGGGTCAGCCTTCTGCTAATAAAAGCTACTGGCTGGTCTTGACCTTCATCATTCAGTTGAGACAGTACAGCTCCCACACCCAGCTCAGAAGCATCTGTTTGGACAATGAACTTTTTGGTGTAGTCTGGACTCTGTAAGATGGGGGCAGTGCACATGGCCTGCTTTAGGTCTTCAAATGCCTTCTGACAGCTAGCTGTCCACTGAACCTTTTTGGCATTTTCTTTGAGGTCAGATCATTCAAGGGGGTCACTATAGATCCATATCCCTTGACAAACCTCCTATAGTACCCAGTCAGGCCTAAGAAGGCTCTCACCTGTGTCTGGGTGGTTGGAGCAACCCATTCCATTATGGTTTGGATTTTGCTCTGTAAAGGCTGAACCTGGCCTCCACCTACAAGGTGGCCCAGGTACACAACCTGACTCTGCCCTATCTGGCACTTAGTGGCCTTGATAGTGAGGCCTGCTTTCTGCAGAGCCTCCAAAACATTTCTGAGGTGGACCAGGTGATCCTGCCAGGAGGAACTAAAGACAGCAATATCATCTAGATAAGCTGAGCAATAAGTTTCCATCCCTGCCAGAACTTTATTCACCAACCTCTGAAAAGTGGCAGGTGCATTTTTCAATCCAAAGGGCATCACCACAAAGTGGTAGTGCCCACTAGAAGTCAAAAATGCTGTTTTGGCTTTTGCATCATCAGCTAATCTGATCTGCCAGTAGCCAGCTGTTAGGTCAAATGTACTTAGATACTTGGCTGAGGCCAAAGTATCAATCAGCTCATCTGCCCTTGGTATGGGATAGGCATCAGTCCTAGTGACTGCATTGAGGCCTCTGTAGTCTACACAAAACCTCATTTCTTTCTTACCACCCTGGGTATGAGGCTTGGGTACCAGGACTACTGGGCTAGCCCAAGGGCTATCTGAAGGCTCAATTACACCTAGCTCCAACATTTTCTGGACTTCAGTCCTGATACAGTCCCTGACATGGTCAGGTTGCCTGTAGATTTTACTCTTGACAGGCAGACTGTCTCCAGTGTCCACCTCATGGGTGCACCAGGTAGTATGACTAGGGGTCAGGCTAAACATATGTCTATACTGTTGCAGAACTTGTCTGCACTCAGTTTGCTGATGGTCAGTGAGGCTGCTTGCCAAAGCAACACCATCTACTGACCCATCATCAGGGTTCTGAGAGAGCAGGTCAGGGAGAGGGTCACTCTCCTCCTCCTGGTCCTCATCAGTTGCCATGAGCAAGCCCATGTCAGCCCTGTCAACATATGGCTTTAATCTATTGACATGGAGCACCCTTAGGGGGCTCCTGGGAGTTCCCAGATTCACCAGATAGGTGACTTCTCCCTTCTGTTCAACTATTGTATGGGGGCCACTCCACTTGTCCTGGAGGGCTGCTGGGGCCACAGGCTCCAACACCCACACTTTCTGTCCTGGCTGGTACACAGTCAGCACAGCCTTTGGTCATGCCAAGCTTTTTGCAATTCTTGGCTGGCCTCCAGGTTTTTGGTTGCCTTTTTCATGTAGTCGGCCATCCGGGAGCGGAGACCAAGTACATAGTCCATCACATCCTGTTTGGGGGGTCTGAGAGGTAACTCCCAGCCCTCTTTAACCAAACACAATGGACCTCTTACACTGTGCCCAAACAGAAGCTCAAATGGGCTGTAACCAACCCCTTCTGTGGAACCTCTCTGTATGCAAACAACAGGCAGGGAAGAAGAAGGTCCCATTTCCGCCTAAGCTTCTCTGGGAGTCCTTTAATCATTCCCTTCAGGGTTTTGTTGAAGCGTTCAACCAACCCATTGCATTGTGGGTGATAGGGGTGGTGAACTTATAAGTTACACCACACTCCTTCCACATTGCCTTCAAGTGTCCTGACATGAAGTTGGTACCTCTGTCAGAAATGACCTCCTTTGGGAAACCCACTCTGGAGAAAACTCCAATGAGGGCTCTTGCCACCACAGGGGCTGTGATGGTCCTCAGGGAATTGCCTCTGGGTACCTGGTGGCATGATCCACTACCACCAGGATAAATCTGTGCCCAGATGCAGTTTGAGGGTCAAGGGGACCAACAATGTCAATCCCTACCCTTTCAAAGGGTACCCCCACCACAGGTAGTGGTATCAGGGGGCCTTTGTAGTGCCACCTGCCTTGCCACTGGCTTGGCATGTGACACAGGAGCGACAAAACTCCTTTGTGTCCTCTGACATATGTGGCCAATGAAAATGTGGAACAAGCCTGTCCCAGGTCTTGTTTTGGCCCAAGTGACCTGCTAAAGGGATATCATGTGCTAGGGTCAAGAGGAACCCCTCAATTTCTGAGGTATTACCAACCTCCTGGTGGCTCCAGGGGCTGGGTCTCTACCCTCAGAATATAGGAGTCCCTCATCCCAATAAACTTTATGGGACCCACTAGCACTCCCAGCAGCCTCAGCAGCAGCCTGCTGTCTGAGGGGTTCAAGAGAGGGGCAGCACTGTTGCTCCTTACTCATATCTTCCCTAGAAGGACCCCCTGCCCCCAAGAACTCAACCTGATCAGGCTCAAGTCCCTCTGGGGCAGTTCCTTCTTCAGGATCTGCTTCACCTCCCTCTGGGGGTGAATCTGTGATCTGAGACAGAGGGAAGGCACTGCCTTTACCCTACTGCTCCTCCTCTTGGGAAGCATCTGGTCCATTGTTCCAGGATCCAGAGCTGGTTCAGTGTTATGCATTCTTGCTTGTGACCTGGTCACAGCAAATACCTCTGCAGGAATGCCCAACATCTCAGCATGAGTCCATAACTCTACTTCAGACCAGGCTGAAGTCTCTAGATCATTGCCCAATAGACATTCTACAGGGAGGTCTGCACTGACTACAACCTTCTTGAGGCCAGTTACCCCTCCCCAGGAGAAATTCACAACTGCCAGACTATGGTTGGTCCTGACATTGCTTGTATTGGTCACCTGGTACATTTCGCCCAGGATGATCTGTCCAGGGTCCACAAGATCCTCTGCCACCATGGTGACACTAGCACCTGTGTCCCTAAATGCCAAAGCCTGTTTGCCATTTATTACAGGCTGCTGTTTGTATTTGCCCAGATTACTGGGGCTTACTAGGAAGGACATATCAAGGTCTCCATCACAAATCAGCATTGCCTGAGTGGGTACTCTGACTAGGTCAGAGTCCACTTCAGAACCCAGGGTCAACCCTACTACACCCTTATTCTGAGTACCACCTCCACCAGTAGCTGAGCTAGGGGGAACAGTTGCCTTAGGGACAGGAGTGGTGGTGGTTTGGTCTTTGGACTTGTTACAATCAGAAGTCCAGTGCCCTTTCTGTTTACAGAATTTGCACCAGGGCTTCTTTCGGCCTTTTCCCTTGTTGGATTGTGACTCCCCACCAGATGCAGATTTTTGGGGCCCTTGTGAAGACTTCTGGTCTTTTGACTTACCCCCACCTTTCTCAGAGCCCTTAGAATCCTGCTTCTTTGTGTCACCCCCTTGGTTCTGGGTTTTCTGCCTCACCCTGGTTCTGACCCACTTGTCTGCCTTCTTTCCCAATTCTTGGGGAGAGGTCAGATCTGAGTCCACCAGGTATTGATGCAACAAGTGGTTCTGGCAATTATTAAGGATCTGTTCTCTCATCATTAGATTATACAATCCCTTGAAATCAGTAACCCTACTGCCAACCAGCCAACCCTCCAGAGCCTTGGTTGCACAATCTACAAAGTCAGTCCAGTCCTGAGTCTGTGCCTTCTGGGTGTCTCTGAACTTCAACCTGTACTGCTCAGTGGTTAAGCCAAACCCATCTATCAGTGCACTCTTCAGGACTTCATAGTCATCAGCATTCTCTTCTCTAACAGTGAGGAGCTTGTCTCTACCTTTATCTGAAAAGGAGAGCCACAAGATTGCTGCCCACTGCTTTTGGGGGACCTGTTGTACTCTACAGACCCTTTCCATAGCAGTTATCCACTTGTGGATATCGTCCCCACTCTGGTAGGGAGGAAGTAGGGAGGAACCACCTTGCTCAGGTTCCTATGGTCTGGAATATTTTCTCTGCCTCTAGGGACACTGTTGCTGCCACCAGGGGGTTCTAACCCCTCTCTTCTAGAAGCTTTCTGGAACTCAAAGGCTTCTTTGTCTAATGCCAACTGCTTGGTTTTGAGGGCAAATCTTGCTTCCTCATACTGCAGCAGTTTGTACATCCTTTCAGAGGAGGTCTCTCTTCTTGGGAAGAAGGAGTTCCTCTGGTAGACAGTTTCTCTGCCAGAGTGAAAGGAGTGCTCAGATTCCCTGGAAAGGGACCTGTGCCTGTCTTCCACTATGTCAGTTCTCTTAGGGAGAATTCCTCTGTCTTGTTCAGACCCCTTTGGGCCTGGCCCTACAATCACAGAGTCATGGTCATCCTGATGTTCATCATCTGACCCAGACACTATAACTGACCCACCCACTGATCCAGACCCCTTAGCTCCTAGAGCTAATCTAAGGTCATCTGCTGTTAGCAGATCTATCAAGTGTAGTGTGGAGGGACTCTGTCCTATCTTCAGGTGTCTCTCAGCACACATGGCTTTCAAGTCACAGAAAGTCATGTCCTTATACTGAAGCTGGGTGGGTCCACTGGGTCCATCCCTTGAGGACATTCTAGTGTTGTGCAGTGTTGTACTACCTACACTAGTTTGTGGCCTACTGATACTAGCTTGAGCTGTAGAAAGGGTGTGCTATTCCTTTTGCACACAGCTCTAAGTTCAGTAGAACTTATTGATACTAAGCTTGATTTTATATGTACCTTGAGTACCTATAGTGGTTTTCAGTTAGTAATTCAAATAGAGATTTTCTGGTAAAACAATAGCAAGCTGGAATCCCACATGCTGCCACCAATGTGAGAAGTTGGCCTGGTATATGCTGTTCACTAATTAAAGTGGACACCTTGCACCAGAACAATTCGACTCTTATGGTTGGTAGGTTTAAGACAACCTTTATAGAAAGCTATCCTAGTGGTAGCTGTGGAGAGCAGCCTTCAGGCTAAGTCTTGGAGGAATGTAAAGCAGCTTGTTTTACCACACAATCTCTTGAATCACCAAATGAAAAGACACCACACAGGTATATATATCAAATATATATGTATTTATTAATAAACAACTCTCTACTAATCTCTTTATGAGATTAGAAGTCAGGAACATATGTACAAATCAAATGTTATCAAAATAAGTTAGCACAATCAAATATCACAATCTTAGTTTGGCTAGACCTAGGTCTAGAGCAGTTAGAATCGAGGGACCCCCAAGAACCACCCCAGGTAGTTGTAGGAGACCCACAGGGGACGGACGCGGTGTCCTGGCACCGGTGCGAGTCCTGTACGAGTCTATGCGAACAGACGCGATTGAGATTTCAATGTTAAAGGTCCCTTGCGTGTTCGAGGCGAACACACCGATCGGTCCTTGTACGAGTCGAAGGACGCGGTTACAGATAGAGTTGCAAGGGAGATGGACGCGCTGTGTCTAACACAGACGCGAACCTTGTACGAGTCAGCGCAATGGATATTTCAATGCTACAGGCCCCTTGTGTGTTCGAGGAGAACACCGATCGGACTCAGCACGAGTCGCAGGACACGGTTATAGATAGTGTTTCAAGGGAGATGGACGCGATGTGTCTAACACAGACGCGAACCCTGTACGAGTCAGCGCAATTGTCGCACTTAGAGAATAAGAGTTTTAGGGCACTTCTAGGGTAGCTACAAGCAAGCCACTTACAGGGTAAGTAGTTCTAGGGCCCACACCCACGGGAGCACCGTAATGCTAAAGTTACCTCACCCAGGGGAGCCGGGTGCATAGGTGTCCTTTGGTGTCGGGTCGCGGCGTCGTTTTCAATGGGAGCCAGTGAAGACTTGCTGCTTGCGGCGACAGAAGAAGTGTCCGTTGGAATCCAAGCCTGGATTCGGAAGGAGGAAGACCTGAAAGCAGAGGGGACAGTGTTCAAGGGCACTTGGCAGTGACCCGGGGCAAGGAAGATGAATGCCCACCGTTGTCGACAGATTCAGGTCATTCACTGGTGTCTTGACTCTTCAACCACGAGGTCCAGGAGGCGTCGAGGATGGCCAGGAGCTGGATTCCGTGTGTGCCACAAAGTCTGCAGCTGACTGCGGTGTCGGCAACCCGATTGGAGTCAACAAGCCTTGGTAGTAGCAAGTCTTGTGGTAGAACGGAAAAGTCAATGGTGCAGACCAGCAAGGTCTGAGGAACTTACTCAGCAAGGGTAGGTCAGGGCAGGCCTGGAGCAACCAGGAGAGCTCTTTGGTTTCTTTGGAAAGTCTTCTGGGGACCCACAAGCCGGCTGGCAAGGGATCGCGAAGATGCCTCAGGAGGATTCACTCAACAGGGGCCCACGGTCACTTGGGATGGTGTAGGCCTCTGATTTTGGGAGGGGTCTCTGCTGGAGGCTGGAACCACATGTGATCCAAAGCACAAGTTCGTAGAATGTCGTGAAGGGGTTGCACTCGACAATAGTGCACGATACCCATGGTCTGCGGTTTCTAGTTGCTCGTGGGGTCCACTTGCCTCAGCTTCGCTGGGGACTCAGGATGGCCTTGGAGAGTTCAGGAAATCCTCTTTCTGGGCTGCAGGGACTTCGGGCTCCGGCGGGAGTGGCATAGTTTGCGACCATTGTTGTCGTTTTTGGTGCCTGCCAAGCAGGGGATCACTCCTTGACTCCAAGGCAGATTCTTCCGTCTTCCAAAGGTAGTGGAACGTCAAAGGTCTGGGATTCTTCTTGTAGAGCGTCGTCCAGGGGTATCTAGTTTGCAATGCACAGGTTCCCCCTCTTATACTAAAAGAAAGGGAAGGACTAGCTCTATGACCCCACCTATGGGAGGGTCAGGGGAGTGGGTGGCTACACCCACTTCCCTTTGTCCAGTTTCGTGCCAGAGCAGGGGCAGGTAGCCCCTGAGCTGGTTTGAACTGGCATATGCACAGAGGAGCCTTCTGCTCCCCCAGAGCAGGACTTCAAAGCACTCTAAGAGTGCACCCACCCAGCCCCAATACACTAAACCCTGTCTGGAAGGTGGTCACACCCTCCTGTGACAGGATACCTATTGTTGGGCTTCCTCCACTGCGAGTTTCGGTCATCAGCAGGAGGGCAGCCCAGTGTCTGTGACTGGTGGCATCCATTTTGTGATGCCAGGGCTCTGCAGGATTCTACCGTGTTTCCACAGTAGCTACATGTCTATCCCTCTAGAAGGGTGGAATGCTACCCCCGCCGCCAGAACTGGCGGGGGGGTAGTATTCCAAGATGTTTGACACCAAACACAACATGTTTTGATGCAACCATTCCAAAGTTAGCATTCTACCGCGAGGATATAATGCACTTAAGAGTATATGGTTTAACTGCATCCACAAACAGCCCCAGAGAATGGACTCTGAGAGCTGCAGAGGGGCCCTGCTCAGGCAGAGCCACCCTCTCACATAGGAACCAAGCACCCTGCCCTCAGGATTGATAGGGCCTGCCTTAGGGGTGACTGATAGGTTTAAATGTGTGTGCAGGAGAGATATAGGAAACCTATATCTCAGTGAGGGGTGCTAGCAGCACCTCACCCAGGCTGCAGTAGCAGGCCTGTGGTGTCAGATTTAGTCGGCTTCCCAGGGGTGGCATAATACATGCTTCAGCCCCTGGTAGGCCTGTGAAGTACCTATGCCCTTGGTACCTAAGGTACCATATACTAGGGACTCATAAGGTACCACAGTATGCAATCACTAGTGCACCTAGAGTGCACTCCAAGTCATTTAGAGAGAACAGAGAGGCTGGGGACCTGATTGGCAGGGACCCAGCCAGACTATAGCCAGAAACCAGTGTAAACATCAGAAAAAAAGTGGGGGCAACATAAGAGGCAGATCCTACTCTCCTACAAGTATGCAGACCTGTGCGCTCCATATAGGTAGAGAAGTATGGGGCGGTATGCGAGGATGTGGGAAGGGGACAATAGGGGGGCGTATTTTGTGCAGGTGGGGCTTGGGAATGTATAGATTGAGGTATGGTGTGAGGTGCAGTGAAGGTGTTGGGATAGGGGGAGGAGAGCGTTGGGTTATGGGATGAGGGGATGGAGAGGGGAGTGGGTTAGGGACTAGCTCCAGTCTGCGAAGCTATTGCCTAGATAAAAGTGTATGGTAGCTGTAGGGCTATGGAAGCAGTAAAAACTCTTACCAGTGTGTTTGAGGGGTGGTAGCAGAAGGGTGTTGTCTAGAATCTCTAGGGAACCAACCAATAGAAGGGTAGTTAGTCCAAGATGGCCGCCCTGTTTGAAGCAGGAAACTTAGGGGCCCATTAGCATGTCGGGTGGATCGCCACCGCCCGCATGGCGGTGGCGATCCGCCCGACATTTATGCCCGCCCGCATGCCAATTCCCCCCGCCACATTACTATGGTGGGGGACCCCAGCGGACGGAAAGACCGTCCACCGGTTTTCCGCCAGTAGGCAATCCGCCCGATTGCCTACTGGGCGGAAAAGCTGTTAATATGGTGGCGGTGTCTGGTAGACACCGCCATCCATATTATGATGCATGCGGGGTTTAGCCTTTACGTGGCGGCAACGCCCCAACAGAAAGGCATGCGGTTCTCGCCATTGGGTGCCCGTAGCGGGCCCCCAGGTATTCTGGGGGTGGGGGTGCACATGGGGGTACCATATACCCCCTACATTGTCATGGACAACGTGGCAGGCACCGCGCGGTGCCTGTCACCTTGTGCATGACAATGCACACAGTGCATTCCCAGCATTGTGGCGGGCGGTGGGGTGTGCACCGCCCGCCACAATGCTGGGAATGGAGGATGCCACCGCCACGGTGGCGGTGGCATCCTAATCGCTGGTGCGGGACCGCCGCACCACTGGCGGCCGGTCCCAGCACCGCTAGGGTGGCGGGCGGACGTAAGTCCGCCCGCCATCCTAATAGGCCCCTTAGTCTTGAAAACGAGGTAGTCCTATCCCACTTTCCATTAGTTGGGCAGGTAGATTTGTAGTCCTGTTGCAGTTTCTATTTGATTTGAACTTGCTAGCTTTTTCTCAGTGAAAGGGGAAGATTTCTGTCTCCTCCTGTAAACATCACACAGTGATTATGCTTTTTCCATAGTTAAAGCTGTGACCGCCATTTTGACGAGTATAGGGGCAGATGTTGAGTATCGTAACACGAAGGGGAAATTTCCAGAATGCCTTCCCCACCGAGTGGTTTTTGACCCGGTGAATTATAGTCACATGCATTGACGGTCTTGAGCGAGAAGCTGCTTCGCTACGATTCCTTCCTGCTCAGGTCACCGTGAGGGGAGGAGTCCTGGCTCCTGTATGCCCAGCAGGCGAGAGCTCCGATACGAACAATCGTCGCCGGCGTGTGCCTCCCAGGAAACAACAATAACATTTAAGGGGCGATCTCTGTGGGGATGAATACAGCCTCTCTGCTCTACTCAAACAGAGAGATCAAGGCGGTCCAGATCTAGGATCAGCCGCGAGAGGTCAGCACACGAAGGGTGCAGCTCCCAGTGTCTCCCGTGAAGCTCGCCTTGGAATGCTGAACTCGCGATAGGGAGGTCGAGCCAGCGACCGGCGTTGTAGAGCGGTCCGGGAAGTCTCCGTGGTTCCAGACTCAGGCCGATGTGGGTCCATAGATGCTCGCCGCAACCATCCTCCAACCATGCACAGGAACATGGGTCCGACGCCTAAGTGGGTTCAGAGAAGCTCGATGGGTTCACTCCTCCTCTCCAGCCCTGTAAGTGAAGAGCGGTGGCCCAGTCCAAAGCGTCTTGTTGCTCCCTTTACACAGCCCTGCACCAGAGCGGGAGTTTAAAGATGCGGTGGCTCCAATTTGGCTCACTGGGTCTGCTCCTCTCCTCCAGCCCAATGCAGGAACGGGGGTCCTGGGCTCAGTGACCCGAGCCTCGCCGAACCAACGATCAGCGCCAAACAAGGTGAGAGTTAGGGTTAAGCACGACCCCCTATACTGCCCGAACACCACTGCTCTGCCCTAAACCCTGAAACACTACCCCCAGCACGACCCCCTACACTGCCCGAACACCACTGCACTGCCCTAAACCCTTAAACACCACCCCCAGCACGACCCCCTACACTGCCCGAACACCACTGCACTGCCCTACACCCTGAAACACTACCCCCAGCAAGACACCCTACACTGCTCGAACACCACTGCACTGCCCTAAACCCTGAAACATCACCCCCAACAAGACCCCCTACACTGCCTGAACACCACTGCCCTAAACCCTGAAACACAACCTTCAGCAAGACCCCCTATACTGCCCGAACACCACTGCACTGCCCTAAACCCTGAAACACCACCCCCAGCATGACCCCCTACACTGCCCGAACACCACTGCTCTGCCCAAAACCCCAAAACACCAGCCCCAGCACGACCCCCTACACTGCCCGAACACCACTGCAATGCCCTAAACCCTGAAACACTAGCCCCAGAATGACCCCCTACACTGCCCGAACACCACTGCACTGCCCTAAACCCTGAAACACCAGCCCAAGCACGACCCCCTACACTGCCCGAACACCACTGCACTGCCCTAAACACTGAAACACCAGCCCCAGCACGACCCCCTACACTGCCCGAACACCACTGCACTGCCCTAAACCCTGAAACACCAGCCCCAGCACGACCCCCTACATTGCCCGAACACTACTGCACTGCCCAAAACACTGAAACACCAGCCCCAGCACGACCCCCTACACTGCCCGAACACCACTGCACTGCCCTAAACCCTGAAACACCAGCTCCAGCACGACCCCCTACACTGCCGAACACCACTGCACTGCCCTACATGCTGAAATACCAGCCCCAGCACGACCCCCTACACTGCACGAACACCACGGCACTGCTCTAAACCCTGAAACACCAGCACGACCCCCTACACTGCCCGAACACCACTGCACTGCCCTAAACCCTGAAACACCACCCCCAGCAAGACCCCCTACACTGCCCGAACACCACTGCACTGCCCTAAACCCTGAAACAACACCCCCTGCATGACCCCCCTAACCCTGAAACACCACCCCCTGCACGACCCCTACACTGCCCGAACACCACTGCACTGCCCTAAACCCTGAAACACCACCCCAGCACGACCCCCTACACTGCCCAAACACCACTGCACTGCCCTAAACCCTAAACACCACCCCCAGCACGACCCCCTACTCTGCCCGAACACCACTGCTCTGCCTTAAACCCTAAACCACCACCCCCAGCACGACCCCCTACACTGGCCGAACACCACTGCTCTGCCCTAAACCCTGAAAGACCAGCCCCAGCACGATCCCCTAGACTGCCCGAACACCACTGCACTGCCCTGAACCCTGAAACACCAGCCCCAGCATGACCCCCTAGACTGCCCGAACACCACTGCACTGCCCTAAACCCTGAAACACCAGCTCCAGCACAACCCCCTACACTGCCCGAACACCACTGCACTGCCCTACACCCTGAAACACCAGCCCCAGCACGACCCCCTACACTGCCCGAACACCATTGCACTGCCCTAAACCCTGAAACACCAGCCCCAGCACGACCCCCTACACTGCCCGAACACCACTGCACTGCCCTAAACCCTGAAACACCACCCCCAGCAAGACCCCCTACACTGCTCGAACACCACTGCCCTAAACCCTGAAACACCACCCCCAGAAAGACCCCCTACACTGCCCAAACACCACTGCACTGCCCTAAACCCTGAAACAACACCCCCTGCACGACCCCCCTAACCCTGAAACACCACCCCCTGCACGAACCCCTACACTGCCCGAACACCACTGCACTGCCCTAAACCCTGAAACACCACCCCAGCACGACCCCCTACACTGCCCGAACACCACTGCACTGCCCTACACCCTGAAACACCAGCCCCAGCACGACCCCCTACACTGCCCGAACACCACTGCACTGCCCTAAACCCTGAAACACCACCCCCAGCAAGACCCCCTACACTGCCCGAACACCACTGCCCTAAACCCTGAAACACCACCCCCAGCAAGACCCCCTACACTGCCCAAACACCACTGCACTGCCCTAAACCCTGAAACAACACCCCCTGCACGACCCCCCTAACCCTGAAACACCACCCCCTGCACGAACCCCTACACTGCCCGAACACCACTGCACTGCCCTAAACCCTGAAACACCACCCCAGCACGACCCCCTACACTGCCCGAACACCACTGCACTGCCCTAAACCCTAAACACCACCCCCAGCACGACCCCCTACTCTGCCCGAACACCACTGCTCTGCCTTAAACCCTAAAACACCACCCCCAGCACGACACCCTACACTGCCCGAACACCACTGCTCTGCCCTAAACCCTGAAACACCACCCCAGCATGTCCCCTACACTGCCCGAACACCACTGCACTGCCCAAAACCCTGAAACACCACCCCCAGCATGTCCCCCTGCACTGCCCGAACACCACTGCACTGCACAAAACCCTGAAACACCCCCCCAGCACGACCCCCTACACTGCCCGAACACCACTGCACTGCCCTAAACCCTGAAACACCAACCCCAGCACAACCCCCTACACTGCCCGAACACCACTGCACTGCCCAAAACCATGAAACACCAGCCCCAGCACGACCCCTTACACTGCACGAACACCACTGCACTGCCCTAAGCCCTGAAACACCAGCCCCAGCACAACCCCCTACACTACCCAAACACCACTGCACTGCCCTAAACCCTAAACACCACCCCCAGCACGACCCCCTACTCTGCCCGAACACCACTGCTCTGCCTTAAACCCTAAACCACCACCCCCAGCACGACCCCCTACACTGGCCGAACACCACTGCTCTGCCCTAAACCCTGAAACACCACCCCCAGCATGTCCCCTACACTGCTCGAACACCACTGCAATGCCCTAAACCCTGAAAGACCAGCCCCAGCACGACCCCCTAGACTGCCCGAACACCACTGCACTGCCCTAAACCCTGAAACACCAGCTCCAGCACGACCCCCTACACTGCCCGAACACCACTGCACTGCCCTACACCCTGAAACACCAGCACGACCCCCTACACTGCCCGAACACAATTGCACTGCCCTAAACCCTGAAACACCAGCACCAGCACGACCCCCAACACTGCCCGAACACCACTGCACTGCCCTAAACCCTGAAACACCACCCCCAGCAAGACCCCCTACACTGCCCGAACACCACTGCCCTAAACCCTGAAACACCACCACCAGCAAGACCCCCTACACTGCCCAAAGACAACTGCACTGCCCTAAACCCTGAAACAACACCCCCTGCACGACCCCCTAACCCTGAAACACCACCCCTGCACGAACCCCTACACTGCCCGAACACCACTGCACTGCCCTAAACCCTGAAACACCACCCCAGCACGACCCCCTACACTGCCCGAACACCACTGCACTGCCCTGCACCCTGAAACACCAGCCCCAGCACGACCCCCTACACTGCCCGAACACCGTTGCACTGCCCTAAACCCTGAAACACCAGCCCCAGCACGACCCCCTACACTGCCCGAACACCACTGCACTGCCCTAAACCCTTAAACACCACCCCCAGCAAGACCCCTACACTGCCCGAACACCACTGCCCTAAACCCTGAAACACCACCCCCAGCAAGACCCCCTACACTGCCCAAACACCACTGCACTGCCCTAAGCCCTGAAACAACACCCCCTGCACGACCCCCCTAACCCTGAAACACCACCCCCTGCACGAACCCCTACACTGCCCGAACACCACTGCACTGCCCTAAACCCTGAAACACCACCCCAGCACGACCCCCTACACTGCCCGAACACCACTGCACTGCCCTAAACCCTAAACACCACCCCCAGCACGACCCCCTACTCTGCCCGAACACCACTGCTCTGCCTTAAACCCTAAAACATCACCCCCAGCACGACACCCTACACTGCCCGAACACCACTGCTCTGCCCTAAACCCTGAAACACCACCCCAGCACGCCCCCTACACTGCCCGAACACCACTGCACTGCCCAAAACCCTGAAACACCACCCCCAGCACGTCCCCCTGCACTGCCCGAACACCACTGCACTGCCCTAAACCCTAAAACACCACCCCCAGCACGACCCCTTACACTGCCTGAACACCACTGCACTGCCCTAAACCCTAAAACATCACCTCCAGCACGACCCCCTACACTACCCGAACACCACTGCACTGCCCTAAACCCTAAAACACTCCCCCCAGCATGACCCCCTACACTACCTGAACACTACTGCACTGCCCTAAACCCTGAAACAACACCCCCTGCATGACCCCCCCAACCCTGAAACATCACCCCCTGCACGACCCCCTACACTGCCCGAACACCACTGCACTGCCCTAAACCCTGAAAACCACCCCCAGCAAGACCCCTACCCTGCCCGAACACCACTGCACTGCCCTAAACCCTGAAACACCAGCCCCAGCACGACCCCCTACACTGCCCGAACACCACTGCACTGCCCTAAACCCTGAAACACCATCCCCAGCACGACCCCCTACACTGCCCGAACACCACTGCACTGCCCAAAACCCTAAAACACCACCCCGAGCACGACCCCCTACACTGCCCAAACACCACTGCATGGCCCTAAACCCTAAAACACCACCCCCAGCACCACCCCCTACATTTCCCGAACGCCACTGCACTGCCCCTAACCCTGAAACATCACCCCCTGCACGACCCCCTACACTGCCCGAACACCACTGCACTGCCCTAAACCCTGAAACAACACCCCCTGCATGACCCCTCCTAACCCTGAAACACCACCCCCTGCATGACCCCCTACACTGCCTGAACACCACTGCACTGCCCTAAACCCTGAAACACCAGCCCCAGCACGACCCCCTACACTGCCCGAACACCACTGCACTGCCCTAAACCCTGAAACACCAGCCCCAGCACGACCCCCTAGACTGCCCGAACACCACTGCACTACCCTGAAACACCAGCCCCAGCACGACCCCCTAGACTGCCCGAACACCACTGCACTCCACTAAACCCTGAAACACCAGCCCCAGCACGACCCCCTAGACTGCCCGAACACTACTGCACTGCCCTAAACCCTGAAACACCAGCCCCAGCACGACCACCTACACTGCCCGAACACAACTGCACTGCCCTAAACCCTGAAACACCACCCCCAGCACGACCCCCTACACTGCCCGAACACCACTGCACTGCCCTAAACCCTGAAACACCAGCCCCAGCACGACCCCCTAGACTGCCCGAACACCACTGCACTGCCCTAAACCCTGAAACACCAGCCCCAGCACGACCCCCTAGACTGCCCGAACACCACTGCACTCCACTAAACCCTGAAACACCAGCCCCAGCACGACCCCCTAGACTGCCCGAACACCACTGCACTGCCCTAAACCCTGAAACACCAGCCCCAGCACGACCACCTACACTGCGCGAACACAACTGCACTGCCCTAAACCCTGAAACACCACCCCCAGCACGACCCCCTACACTGCCCGAACACCACTGCACTGCCCTAAACCCTGAAACACCAGCCCCAGCACGACTCCCTACACTGCCCGAAAACCACTGCACTGCCCTAAACCCTGAAACACCAGCCCCAGCACGACCCCCTACACTGCCCGAACACCACTGCACCGCCCTAAACCCTGAAACACCAGCCCCAGCACGACCCCCTACACTGCCCGAACACCACTGCACTGCCCTAAACCCTGAAACACCACCCCGCACGACCCCATACACTGTCCGAACACCACTGAACTGCCCTAAACCTTAAAACACCACCCACAGCACGACCCCCTACACTGCCCAAACACCACTGCACTGCCCTAAACCCTAAAACACTACCCCTAGCGCGACCCCCTACACTGCCCAAACACCACTGCATGGCCCTAAACCCTAAAACACCACCCCCAGCACCACCCCCTACATTTCCCGAACACCACTGCACTGCCCTAAACCCTAAAACACCACCCCCAGCACGACCCCCTACACTGCCTGAACACCACTGCACTGCCCTAAACCCTAAAACATCACCTCCAGCACGACCCCCTACACTACCCGAACACCACTGCACTGCACTGCCCTAAACCCTAAAACACTCCCCCCAGCACGACCCCCTACACTACCTGAACACTACTGCACTGCCCTAAACCCTGAAACACCACCCCCAGCAAGACCCCCTACACTGCCCGAACACCACTGCACTGCCCTAAACCCTGAAACAACACCCCCTGCATGACCCCTCCTAACCCTGAAACACCACCACCAGCACGACCCCCTACACTGCCCGAACACCACTGCACTGCCCTAAACCCTGAAACACGAGCCCCAGCACGACCCCCTAGACTGCCCAAACACCACTGCACTGCCCTAAACCCTGAAACACCAGCCCCAGCACGACCCCCTACACTGCCTGAACACCACTGCACTGCCCTAAACCCTGAAACAACAGCCCAAGCACGACCACCTACACTGCCCGAACACAACTGCACTGCCCTAAACCCTGAAACACCACCCCCAGCACAACCCCCTACACTGCCCAAACACCACTGCACTGCCCTAAACCCTGAAACACCAGCCCCAGCATGACTCCCTACACTGCCCGAAAACCACTGCACTGCCCTAAACCCTGAAACACGAGCCCCAGCACGACCCCCTACACTGCCCGAACACCAATGCACTGCCCTAAACCCTAAAACACCACCCCCAGCACAACCCCCTACACTGCCCAAACACCACTGCATGGCCATAAACCCTAAAACACCACCCCCAGCACCACCCCCTACATTTCCCAAACACCACTGCACTGCCTTAAACCCTAAAACACCACCCCCAGCACGACCCCCTACACTGCCTGAACACCACTGCACTGCCCTAAACCCTAAAACATCACCTCCAGCACGACCCCCTACACTGCCTGAACACCACTGCACTGCCCTAAACCCTAAAACATCACCTCCAGCACGACCCCCTACTCTGCCCGAACACCACTGCTCTGCCTTAAACCCTAAAACACCACCCCCAGCACGACCCCCTACACTGGCCGAACACCACTGCTCTGCACTAAACCCTGAAACACCACCCCCAGCATGTCCCCTACACTGCCCAAACACCACTGCACTGCCCTAAACCCTGAAACACCACCCCCAGCAAGACCCCCTACACTGCCCGAACACCATTGCACTGCCCTAAACCCTGAAACACCAGCCCCATCCCGACCCCCTACACTGCCCGAACACCACTGCACTGCCCTAAACCCTGAAACACCACCCCCAACACGACCCGTACACTGCCTGAACACCACTGCACTGCCCTAAACCCTAAAACATCACCTCCAGCACGACCCCCTACACTACCCGAACACCACTGCACTGCACTGCCCTAAACCCTAAAACACTCCCCCCAGCACGACCCCCCTACACTACCTGAACACTACTGCACTGCCCTAAACCCTGAAACAACACCCCCTGCATGACCCCCCCTAACCCTGAAACACCACCCCCTGCACGACCCCCTACACTGCCCGAACACCACTGCACTGCCCTAAACCCTGAAACACCACCCCCAGCAAGACCCCCTACACTGCCCGAACACCACTGCACTGCCCTAAACCCTGAAACAACACCCCCTGCATGACCCCCCTAACCCTGAAACACCACCCCCTGCACGACCCCCTACACTGCCTGAACACCACTGCACTGCCCTAAACCCTGAAACACCACCCCCAGCACGACCCCCTAAACTGCCCGAACACCACTGCACTGCCCTAAACCCTGAAACACCACCCCCAGCACGACCCCCTACTCTGCCCGAACACCACTGCTCTGCCTTAAACCCTAAAACACCACCCCCAGCACGACCCCCTACACTGCCCGAACACCACTGCACCGCCCTAAACCCTGAAACACCAGCCCCAGCACGACCCCCTACACTGCCCAAACACCACTGCACTGCCCAAAACCCTGAAACACCACCCCCAGCACGTCCCCCTGCACTGCCCGAACACCACTGCACTGCACAAAACCCTGAAACACCAACCCCAGCACGATCCCCTACACTGCCCGAACACCACTGCACTGCCCAAAACCATGAAACACCAGCCCCAGCACGACCCCCTACACTGCCCGAACACCACTGCACTGCCCTAAACCCTGAAACTCCAGCCCCAGCACGACCCCCTAGACTGCCCGAACACCACTGCCCTGCCCTAAACCCTGAAACACCAGCCCCAGCACGACCCCCTAGACTGCCCGAACACCACTGCACTCCACTAAACCCTGAAACACCAGCACGACCCCCTAGACTGCCCGAACACTACTGCACTGCCCTAAACCCTGAAACACCAGCCCCAGCACGACCCCCTACACTGCCCGAACACCACTGCACTGCCCTAAACCCTGAAACAACACCCCCTGCATGACCCCTCCTAACCCTGAAACACCACCACCAGCACGACCCCCTACACTGCCCGAACACCACTGCACTGCCCTAAACCCTGAAACACGAGCCCCAGCACGACCCCCTAGACTGCCCAAACACCACTGCACTGCCCTAAACCCTGAAACACCAGCCCCAGCACGACCCCCTACACTGCCTGAACACCACTGCACTGCCCTAAACCCTGAAACAACAGCCCCAGCACGACCACCTACACTGCCCGAACACCACTGCACTGCCCTAAACCCTGAAACACCACCCCCAGCACAACCCCCTACACTGCCCAAACACCACTGCACTGCCCTAAACCCTGAAACACCAGCCCCAGCATGACTCCCTACACTGCCCGAAAACCACTGCACTGCCCTAAACCCTGAAACACGAGCCCCAGCACGACCCCCTACACTGCCCGAACACCACTGCACTGCCCTAAACCCTAAAACACCACCCCCAGCACAACCCCCTACACTGCCCAAACACCACTGCATGGCCATAAACCCTAAAACACCACCCCCAGCACCACCCCCTACACTGCCCAAACACCACTGCACTGCCCTAAACCCTGAAACACCACCCCCAGCACGACCCCCTACACTGCCTGAACACCACTGCACTGCCCTAAACCCTGAAACATCACCTCCAGCACGACCCCCTACACTGCCCGAACACCACTGCACTGCCCTAAACCCTGAAACACCACCTCCAGCACGACCCCCTACACTGCCCGAACACCACTGCACTGCCCTAAACCCTGAAACACCACCCCCAGCACGACCCCCTACACTGCCCGAACACCACTGCTCTGCACTAAACCCTGAAACACCACCCCCAGCATGTCCCCTACACTGCCCAAACACCACTGCACTGCCCTAAACCCTGAAACACCACCCCCAGCAAGACCCCCTACACTGCCCGAACACCATTGCACTGCCCTAAACCCTGAAACACCAGCCCCAGCACGACCCCCTACACTGCCCGAACACCACTGCACTGCCCTAAACCCTGAAACACCACCCCCAGCACGACCCCGTACACTGCCTGAACACCACTGCACTGCCCTAAACCCTGAAACACCACCTCCAGCACGACCCCCTACACTGCCCGAACACCACTGCACTGCACTGCCCTAAACCCTAAAACACTACCCCCAGCACGACCCCCTACACTGCCTGAACACCACTGCACTGCCCTAAACCCTGAAACAACACCCCTGCATGACCCCCTAACCCTGAAACACCACCCCCTGCACGACCCCCTACACTGCCCGAACACCACTGCACTGCCCTAAACCCTGAAACACCACCCCCAGCAAGACCCCCTACACTGCCCGAACACCACTGCACTGCCCTAAACCCTGAAACAACACCCCTGCATGACCCCCTAACCCTGAAACACCACCCCTGCACGACCCCTACACTGCCTGAACACCACTGCACTGCCCTAAACCCTGAAACACCACCCCCAGCACGACCCCCTACACTGCCCGAACACCACTGCACTGCCCTAAACCCTAAACACCACCCCCAGCACGACCCCCTACTCTGCCCGAACACCACTGCTCTGCCCTAAACCCTAAAACACCACCCCCAGCACGACCCCCTACACTGCCCGAACACCACTGCACTGCCCTAAACCCTGAAACACCAGCCCCAGCACGACCCCCTACACTGCCCGAACACCACTGCACTGCCCTAAACCCTGAAACACCACCCCCAGCACGACCCCCTGCACTGCCCGAACACCACTGCACTGCCCTAAACCCTGAAACACCAACCCCAGCACGATCCCCTACACTGCCCGAACACCACTGCACTGCCCTAAACCCTGAAACACCAGCCCCAGCACGACCCCCTACACTGCCCGAACACCACTGCACTGCCCTAAACCCTGAAACACCAGCCCCAGCACGACCCCCTACACTGCCCGAACACCACTGCCCTGCCCTAAACCCTGAAACACCAGCCCCAGCACGACCCCCTAGACTGCCCGAACACCACTGCACTGCCACTAAACCCTGAAACACCACCCCAGCACGACCCCCTAGACTGCCCGAACACCACTGCACTGCCCTAAACCCTGAAACACCAGCCCCAGCACGACCCCCTACACTGCCCGAACACCACTGCACTGCCCTAAACCCTGAAACAACACCCCTGCATGACCCTCCTAACCCTGAAACACCACCACCAGCACGACCCCCTACACTGCCCGAACACCACTGCACTGCCCTAAACCCTGAAACACGAGCCCCAGCACGACCCCCTACACTGCCCGAACACCACTGCACTGCCCTAAACCCTGAAACACCAGCCCCAGCACGACCCCCTACACTGCCTGAACACCACTGCACTGCCCTAAACCCTGAAACAACAGCCCCAGCACGACCACCTACACTGCCCGAACACCACTGCACTGCCCTAAACCCTGAAACACCACCCCCAGCACAACCCCCTACACTGCCCAAACACCACTGCACTGCCCTAAACCCTGAAACACCAGCCCCAGCATGACTCCCTACACTGCCCGAACACCACTGCACTGCCCTAAACCCTGAAACACCAGCCCCAGCACGACCCCCTACACTGCCCGAACACCACTGCACTGCCCTAAACCCTAAATCACCACCCCCAGCACGACCCCCTACACTGCCCAAACACCACTGCATGTCCATAAACCCTAAAACACCACCCCCAGCACCACCCCCTACACTGCCCGAACACCACTGCACTGCCCTAAACCCTGAACCACCACCCCCTGCACGACCCCCTACACTGCCCGAACACCACTGCACTGCCCTAAACCCTGAAACACCACCTCCAGCACGACCCCCTACACTGCCCGAACACCACTGCACTGCCCTAAACCCTAAAACACCACCCCCAGCACGACCCCCTACACTGCCCGAACACCACTGCTCTGCCCTAAACCCTAAAACACCACCCCCAGCACGACCCCCTACACTGCCCGAACACCACTGCACTGCACTAAACCCTGAAACACCACCCCCAGCATGATCCCCTACACTGCCCGAACACCACTGCACTGCCCTAAACCCTGAAACACCACCCCCAGCAAGACCCCCTACACTGCCCGAACACCATTGCACTGCCCTAAACCCTGAAACACCAGCCCCAGCACGACCCCCTACACTGCCCGAACACCACTGCACTGCCCTAAACCCTGAAACACCACCCCCAGCACGACCCCCTACACTGCCCGAACACCACTGCACTGCCCTAAACCCTGAAACTCCACCTCCAGCACGACCCCCTACACTACCCGAACACCACTGCACTGCACTGCCCTAAACCCTGAAACACCACCCCCAGCACGACCCCCTACACTGCCCGAACACCACTGCACTGCCCTAAACCCTGAAACACCACCCCCTGCATGACCCCCCTAACCCTGAAACACCACCCCCTGCACGACCCCCTACACTGCCCGAACACCACTGCACTGCCCTAAACCCTGAAACACCACCCCCAGCACGACCCCCTACACTGCCCGAACACCACTGCACTGCCCTAAACCCTGAAACAACACCCCCTGCATGACCCCCCTAACCCTGAAACACCACCCCCTGCACGACCCCCTACACTGCCTGAACACCACTGCACTGCCCTAACCCTGAAACACCACCCCAGCACGACCCCCTACACTGCCCGAACACCACTGCACTGCCCTAAACCCTGAAACACCACCCCCAGCACGACCCCCTACACTGCCCGAACACCACTGCTCTGCCCTAAACCCTAAAACACCACCCCCAGCACGACCCCCTACACTGCCCGAACACCACTGCACTGCCCTAAACCCTGAAACACCAGCCCCAGCACGACCCCCTACACTGCCCAAACACCACTGCACTGCCCTAAACCCTGAAACACCACCCCCAGCACGACCCCCTGCACTGCCCGAACACCACTGCACTGCACCAAACCCTGAAACACCACCCCAGCACAACCCCCTACACTGCCCGAACACCACTGCACTGCCCTAAACCCTGAAACACCAACCCCAGCACGATCCCCTACACTGCCCGAACACCACTGCACTGCCCAAAACCATGAAACACCAGCCCCAGCACGACCCCCTACACTGCCCGAACACCACTGCACTGCCCTAAACCCTGAAACACCAGCCCCAGCACGACCCCCTAGACTGCCCGAACACCACTGCACTGCCCTAAACCCTGAAACACCAGCCCCAGCACGACCCCCTACACTGCCCGAACACCACTGCACTGCCACTAAACCCTGAAACACCACCCCAGCACGACCCCCTACACTGCCCGAACACCACTGCACTGCCCTAAACCCTGAAACACCAGCCCCAGCACGACCACCTACACTGCCCGAACACAACTGCACTGCCCTAAACCCTGAAACACCACCCCCAGCACGACCCCCTACACTGCCCGAACACCACTGCACTGCCCTAAACCCTGAAACACCAGCCCCAGCACGACCCCCTACACTGCCCGAACACCACTGCACTGCCCTAAACCCTGAAACACCAGCCCCAGCACGACCCCCTACACTGCCCGAACACCACTGCACTGCCACTAAACCCTGAAACACCAGCCCCAGCACGACCCCCTACACTGCCCGAACACCACTGCACTGCCCTAAACCCTGAAACACCAGCCCCAGCACGACCACCTACACTGCCCGAACACCACTGCACTGCCCTAAACCCTGAAACACCACCCCCAGCACGACCCCCTACACTGCCCGAACACCACTGCACTGCCCTAAACCCTGAAACACCAGCCCCAGCACGACTCCCTACACTGCCCGAACACCACTGCACTGCCCTAAACCCTGAAACACCAGCCCCAGCACGACCCCCTACACTGCCCGAACACCACTGCACTGCCCTAAACCCTGAAACACCAGCCCCAGCACGACCCCCTACACTGCCCGAACACCACTGCACTGCCCTAAACCCTGAAACACCACCCCCAGCACGACCCCCTACACTGCCCGAACACCACTGCACTGCCCTAAACCCTGAAACACCACCCACAGCACGACCCCCTACACTGCCCGAACACCACTGCACTGCCCTAAACCCTGAAACACCACCCCCTAGCACGACCCCCTACACTGCCCAAACACCACTGCACTGGCCCTAAACCCTAAAACACCACCCTCAGCACGACCCCCTACACTGCCCGAACACCACTGCACTGCCCTAAACCCTGAAACACCACCCCCAGCACGACCCCCTACACTGCCCGAACACCACTGCACTGCCCTAAACCCTGAAACACCACCTCCAGCACGACCCCCTACACTGCCCGAACACCACTGCACTGCACTGCCTAAACCCTGAAACACTCACCCCAGCACGACCCCCTACACTGCCTGAACACCACTGCACTGCCCTAAACCCTGAAACACCACCCCCAGCAAGACCCCCTACACTGCCCGAACACCACTGCACTGCCCTAAACCCTGAAACAACACCCCCTGCATGACCCCCTCCTAACCCTGAAACACCACCCCCAGCACGACCCCCTACACTGCCCGAACACCACTGCACTGCCCTAAACCCTGAAACACCATCCCCAGCACGACCCCCTACACTGCCCGAACACCACTGCACTGCCCTAAACCCTGAAACACCAGCCCCAGCACGACCCCCTACACTGCCCGAACACCACTGCACTGCCCTAAACCCTGAAACAACAGCCCCAGCACGACCCCCTACACTGCCCGAACACCACTGCACTGCCCTAAACCCTGAAACACCACCCCCAGCACAACCCCCTACACTGCCCGAACACCACTGCACTGCCCTAAACCCTGAAACACCAGCCCCAGCATGACCCCCTACACTGCCCGAACACCACTGCACTGCCCTAAACCCTGAAACACCAGCCCCAGCACGACCCCCTACACTGCCCGAACACCACTGCACTGCCCTAAACCCTGAAACACCACCCCCAGCACGACCCCCTACACTGCCCAAACACCACTGCACTGGCCCTAAACCCTGAAACACCACCCCCAGCACGACCCCCTACACTGCCCGAACACCACTGCACTGCCCTAAACCCTGAAACACCACCCCCAGCACGACCCCCTACACTGCCTGAACACCACTGCACTGCCCTAAACCCTGAAACACCACCCCCAGCACGACCCCCTACACTGCCTGAACACCACTGCACTGCCCTAAACCCTGAAACACCACCCCCAGCACGACCCCCTACACTGCCCGAACACCACTGCTCTGCCCTAAACCCTGAAACACCACCCCCAGCATGACCCCCTACACTGCCCGAACACCACTGCACTGCCCTAAACCCTGAAACACCACCCCCAGCAAGACCCCCTACACTGCCCGAACACCACTGCACTGCCCTAAACCCTGAAACACCAGCCCCAGCACGACCCCCTACACTGCCCGAACACCACTGCACTGCCCTAAACCCTGAAACACCACCCCCAGCACGACCCCCTACACTGCCCGAACACCACTGCACTGCCCTAAACCCTGAAACACTCACCCCCAGCACGACCCCCTACACTGCCCGAACACCACTACACTGCACTGCCCTAAACCCTGAAACACCACCCCCAGCACGACCCCCTACACTGCCCGAACACCACTGCACTGCCCTAAACCCTGAAACAACACCCCTGCATGACCCCCCTAACCCTGAAACACCACCCCCTGCACGACCCCCTATACTGCCCGAACACCACTGCACTGCCCTAAACCCTGAAACACCACCCCCAGCAAGACCCCCTACACTGCCCGAACACCACTGCACTGCCCTAAACCCTGAAACACCACCCCCTGCACAACCTCCCTAACACTGAAACACCACCCCCTGCACGACCCCTACACTGCCCAAACACCACTGCACTGCCCTAAACCCTGAAACACCACCCCAGCACGACCCCCTACACTGCCCGAACACCACTGCACTGCCCTAAACCCTGAAACACCACCCCCAGCACGACCCCCTACTCTGCCCGAACACCACTGCTCTGCCCTAAACCCTGAAACACCACCCCCAGCACGACCCCCTACACTGCCCGAACACCACTGCACTGCCCTAAACCCTGAAACACCAGCCCCAGCACGACCCCCTACACTGCCCGAACACCACTGCACTGCCCTAAACCCTGAAACACCACCCCCAGCACGACCCCCTACACTGCCCGAACACCACTGCACTGCCCTAAACCCTGAAACACCACCCCAGCACGACCCCCTACACTGCCCGAACACCACTGCACTGCCCTAAACCCTGAAACACCAACCCCAGCACGACCCCCTACACTGCCCGAACACCACTGCACTGCCCTAAACCCTGAAACACCAGCCCCAGCACGACCCCCTACACTGCCCGAACACCACTGCACTGCCCTAAACCCTGAAACACCAGCCCCAGCACGACCCCCTACACTGCCCGAACACCACTGCACTGCCCTAAACCCTGAAACACCACCCCCAGCACGACCCCCTACACTGCCCGAACACCACTGCTCTGCCCTAAACCCTGAAACCACCACCCCCAGCATGACCCCCTACACTGCCCGAACACCACTGCACTGCCCTAAACCCTGAAACACCACCCCCAGCATGACCCCCTACACTGCCCGAACACCACTGCACTGCCCTAAACCCTGAAACACCAGCCCCAGCACGACCCCCTACACTGCCCGAACACCACTGCACTGCCCTAAACCCTGAAACACCAGCCCCAGCATGACCCCCTACACTGCCCGAACACCACTGCACTGCCCTAAACCCTGAAACACCAGCCCCAGCACGACCCCCTACACTGCCCGAACACCACTGCACTGCCCTAAACCCTGAAACACCAGCCCCAGCACGACCCCCTACACTGCCCGAACACCACTGCACTGCCCTAAACCCTGAAACACCAGCCCCAGCACGACCCCCTACACTGCCCGAACACCACTGCACTGCCCTAAACCCTGAAACACCACCCCCAGCACGACCCCCTACACTGCCCGAACACCACTGCACTGCCCTAAACCCTGAAACACCACCCCCAGCAAGACCCCACTACTGCGCTACCCTAAACCCTGAAACAACACACCTGCACTGACCCCCTAACCCTGAAACACCACCCCCAGCACGACCCCCTACACTGCCCGAACACCACTGCACTGCCCTAAACCCTGAAACACCAGCCCCAGCACGACCCCCTACACTGCCCGAACACCACTGCACTGCCCTAAACCCTGAAACACCAGCCCCAGCACGACCCCCTACACTGCCCGAACACCACTGCACTGCCCTAAACCCTGAAACACCAGCCCCAGCACGACCCCCTACACTGCCCGAACACCACTGCACTGCCCTAAACCCTGAAACACCAGCCCCAGCAAGACCCCCTACACTGCCCGAACACCACTGCACTGCCCTAAACCCTGAAACACCACCCCCAGCAAGACCCCCTACACTGCCCGAACACCACTGCACTGCCCTAAACCCTGAAACACAGCAGCCCCCCCTGCACACCACTGCACTGCCCTAACCATGAAACACCAGCCCCTGCACGAACCCCTACACTGCCCGAACACCACTGCACTGCCCTAAACCCTGAAACACCACCCCAGCACGACCCCCTACACTGCCCGAACACCACTGCACTGCCCTAAACCCTGAAACACCACCCCCAGCACGACCCCCTACACTGCCCGAACACCACTGCACTGCCCTAAACCCTGAAACACCACCCCCAGCACGACCCCCTACACTGCCCGAACACCACTGCACTGCCCTAAACCCTGAAACACCACCCCAGCACGACCCCCTACACTGCCCGAACACCACTGCACTGCCCTAAACCCTGAAACACCACCCCCAGCACGACCCCCTACACTGCCCGAACACCACTGCACTGCCCTAAACCCTGAAACACCACCCCCAGCACGACCCCCTACAGTGCCCGAACACCACTGCACTGCCCTAAACCCTGAAACACCAACCCCAGCACGACCCCCTACACTGCCCGAACACCACTGCACTGCCCTAAACCCTGAAACACCAGCCCCAGCACGACCCCCTACACTGCCCGAACACCACTGCACTGCCCTAAACCCTGAAACACCAGCCCCAGCATGACCCCCTACACTGCCCGAACACCACTGCACTGCCCTAAACCCTGAAACACCAGCCCCAGCACGACCCCCTACACTGCCCGAACACCACTGCACTGCCCTAAACCCTGAAACACCAGCCCCAGCACGACCCCCTACACTGCCCGAACACCACTGCACTGCCCTAAACCCTGAAACACCAGCCCCAGCACGACCCCCTACACTGCCCGAACACCACTGCACTGCCCTAAACCCTGAAACACCACCCCCAGCACGACCCCCTACACTGCCCGAACACCACTGCACTGCCCTAAACCCTGAAACACCAGCCCCAGCACGACCCCCTACACTGCCCGAACACCACTGCACTGCCCTAAACCCTGAAACACCATCCCCAGCACGACCCCCTACACTGCCCGAACACAACTGCACTGCCCTAAACCCTGAAACACCACCCCCAGCACGACCCTCTACACTGCCCGAACACCACTGCACTGCCCTAAACCCTGAAACACCAGCCCCAGCACGACCCCCTACACTGCCCGAACACCACTGCACTGCCCTAAACCCTGAAACACCAGCCCCAGCACGACCCCCTACACTGCCCGAACACCACTGCACTGCCCTAAACCCTGAAACACCACCCCCAGCACGACCCCCTACACTGCCCGAACACCACTGCACTGCCCTAAACCCTGAAACACCACCCCCAGCACGACCCCCTACACTGCCCGAACACCACTGCACTGCCCTAAACCCTGAAACACCACCCCGAGCACGACCCCCTACACTGCCCGAACACCACTGCACTGCCCTAAACCCTGAAACACCACCCCCAGCACGACCCCCTACACTGCCCGAACACCACTGCACTGCCCTAAACCCTGAAACACCACCCCCAGCACGACCCCCTACACTGCCCGAACACCACTGCACTGCCCTAAACCCTGAAACACCACCCCCAGCACGACCCCCTACACTGCCCGAACACCACTGCACTGCCCTAAACCCTGAAACACCACCCCCAGCACGACCCCCTACACTGCCCGAACACCACTGCACTGCCCTAAACCCTGAAACAACACCCCTGCATGACCCCCCAACCCTGAAACATCACCCCCTGCACGACCCCCTACACTGCCCGAACACCACTGCACTGCCCTAAACCCTGAAACACCACCCCCAGCAAGACCCCCTACACTGCCCGAACACCACTGCACTGCCCTAAACCCTGAAACACCAGCCCCAGCACGACCCCCTACACTGCCCGAACACCACTGCACTGCCCTAAACCCTGAAACACCAGCCCCAGCACGACCCCCTACACTGCCCGAACACCACTGCACTGCCCTAAACCCTGAAACACCAGCCCCAGCACGACCCCCTACACTGCCCGAACACCACTGCACTGCCCTAAACCCTGAAACACCAGCCCCAGCACGACCCCCTACACTGCCCGAACACCACTGCACTGCCCTAAACCCTGAAACACCAGCCCCAGCAAGACCCCCTACACTGCCCGAACACCACTGCACTGCCCTAAACCCTGAAACACCAGCCCCAGCACGACCCCCTACACTGCCCGAACACCACTGCACTGCCCTAAACCCTGAAACACCAGCCCCAGCACGACCCCCTACACTGCCCGAACACCACTGCACTGCCCTAAACCCTGAAACACCAGCCCCAGCACGACCCCCTACACTGCCCGAACACCACTGCACTGCCCTAAACCCTGAAACACCAGCCCCAGCACGACCCCCTACACTGCCCGAACACCACTGCACTGCCCTAAACCCTGAAACACCAGCCCCAGCACGACCCCCTACACTGCCCGAACACCACTGCACTGCCCTAAACCCTGAAACACCAGCCCCAGCACGACCCCCTACACTGCCCGAACACCACTGCACTGCCCTAAACCCTGAAACACCACCCCCAGCACGACCCCCTACACTGCCCGAACACCACTGCACTGCCCTAAACCCTGAAACACCACCCCCAGCACGACCCCCTACACTGCCCGAACACCACTGCACTGCCCTAAACCCTGAAACACCATCCCCAGCACGACCCCCTACACTGCCCAAACACCACTGCACTGCCCTAAACCCTGAAACACCACCCCCAGCACGACCCCCTACACTGCCCGAACACCACTGCACTGCCCTAAACCCTGAAACACCACCCCCAGCACGACCCCCTACACTGCCCGAACACCACTGCACTGCCCTAAACCCTGAAACACCACCCCCAGCACGACCCCCTACACTGCCCGAACACCACTGCACTGCCCTAAACCCTGAAACACCACCCCCAGCATGACACCCTACACTGCCCGAACACCACTGCACTGCCCTAAACCCTGAAACAACCCCTGCATGACCCCCCAACCCTGAAACACCACCCCCTGCACGACCCCCTACACTGCCCGAACACCACTGCACTGCCCTAAACCCTGAAACACCACCCCCAGCAAGACCCCCTACACTGCCCGAACACCACTGCACTGCCCTAAACCCTGAAACACCAGCCCCAGCACGACCCCCTACACTGCCCGAACACCACTGCACTGCCCTAAACCCTGAAACACCAGCCCCAGCACGACCCCCTACACTGCCCGAACACCACTGCACTGCCCTAAACCCTGAAACACCACCCCGAGCACGACCCCCTACACTGCCCGAACACCACTGCACTGCCCTAAACCCTGAAACACCACCCCCAGCACGACCCCCTACACTGCCCGAACACCACTGCACTGCCCTAAACCCTGAAACACCACCCCCTGCACGACCCCCTACACTGCCCGAACACCACTGCACTGCCCTAAACCCTGAAACAACACCCCCTGCATGACCCCTCCTAACCCTGAAACACCACCCCCTGCATGACCCCCTACACTGCCTGAACACCACTGCACTGCCCTAAACCCTGAAACACCAGCCCCAGCACGACCCCCTACACTGCCCGAACACCACTGCACTGCCCTAAACCCTGAAACACCAGCCCCAGCACGACCCCCTACACTGCCCGAACACCACTGCACTGCCCTAAACCCTGAAACACCAGCCCCAGCACGACCCCCTACACTGCCCGAACACCACTGCACTGCCCTAAACCCTGAAACACCAGCCCCAGCACGACCCCCTACACTGCCCGAACACCACTGCACTGCCCTAAACCCTGAAACACCAGCCCCAGCACGACCCCCTACACTGCCCGAACACCACTGCACTGCCCTAAACCCTGAAACACCACCCCCAGCACGACCCCCTACACTGCCCGAACACCACTGCACTGCCCTAAACCCTGAAACACCAGCCCCAGCACGACCCCCTACACTGCCCGAACACCACTGCACTGCCCTAAACCCTGAAACACCAGCCCCAGCACGACCCCCTACACTGCCCGAACACCACTGCACTGCCACTAAACCCTGAAACACCAGCCCCAGCACGACCCCCTACACTGCCCGAACACCACTGCACTGCCCTAAACCCTGAAACACCACCCCCAGCACGACCCCCTACACTGCCCGAACACTACTGCACTGCCCTAAACCCTGAAACACCACCCCCAGCAAGACCCCCTACACTGCCCGAACACCACTGCACTGCCCTAAACCCTGAAACAACACCCCCTGCATGACCCCTCCTAACCCTGAAACACCACCCCCTGCATGACCCCCTACACTGCCCGAACACCACTGCACTGCCCTAAACCCTGAAACACCAACCCCAGCATGACCCCCTACACTGCCCAAACACCACTGCACTGCCCTAAACCCTGAAACACCAGCCCCAGCACGACCCCCTACACTGCCCGAACACCACTGCACTGCCCTAAACCCTGAAACAACAGCCCCAGCACGACCCCTACACTGCCCGAACACCACTGCCCTAAACCCTGAAACACCACCCCCAGCACGACCCCCTACACTGCCCGAACACCACTGCACTGCCCTAAACCCTGAAACACCAGCCCCAGCATGACCCCCTACACTGCCCGAACACCACTGCACTGCCCTAAACCCTGAAACACCAGCCCCAGCACGACCCCCTACACTGCCCGAACACCACTGCACTGCCCTAAACCCTGAAATCACCACCCCCAGCACGACCCCCTACACTGCCCGAACACCACTGCACTGTCCATAAACCCTGAAACACCAACCCCAGCACGACCCCCTACACTGCCCGAACACCACTGCACTGCCCTAAACCCTGAAACACCACCCCCAGCACGACCCCCTACACTGCCCGAACACCACTGCACTGCCCTAAACCCTGAAACACCACCCCCAGCACGACCCCCTACACTGCCTGAACACCACTGCACTGCCCTAAACCCTGAAACACCACCCCCAGCACGACCCCCTACACTGCCCAAACACCACTGCTCTGCCCTAAACCCTGAAACACCACCCCCAGCACGACCCCCTACACTGCCCGAACACCACTGCACTGCCCTAAACCCTGAAACACCACCCCCAGCATGACCCCCTACACTGCCCGAACACCACTGCACTGCCCTAAACCCTGAAACACCACCCCCAGCAAGACCCCCTACACTGCCCGAACACCACTGCACTGCCCTAAACCCCTGAAACACCAGCCCCAGCACGACCCCCTACACTGCCCGAACACCACTGCACTGCCCTAAACCCTGAAACACCACCCCCAGCACGACCCCCTACACTGCCCGAACACCACTGCACTGCCCTAAACCCTGAAACATCACCCCCAGCACGACCCCCTACACTGCCCGAACACCACTGCACTGCTACCCTAAACCCTGAAACACCACCCCCAGCACGACCCCCTACACTGCCCGAACACCACTGCACTGCCCTAAACCCTGAAACAACACCCCTGCATGACCCCCTAACCCTGAAACACCACCCCTGCACGACCCCCTACACTGCCCGAACACCACTGCACTGCCCTAAACCCTGAAACACCACCCCCAGCAAGACCCCCTACACTGCCCGAACACCACTGCACTGCCCTAAACCCTGAAACACACCCCAGCAACCCCTGCACTGCACCACTGCACTGCCCTAACCCTGAAACACCACCCCATGCACGACCCCCTA
Source organism: Calotriton arnoldi (assembly GCA_963921515.1). NCBI lineage: Eukaryota > Metazoa > Chordata > Amphibia > Caudata > Salamandridae > Calotriton > Calotriton arnoldi. The sequence continues at coordinate 292,678 of CAWUFW010008754.1, read as the reverse complement.
CACTGCCCGAACACCACTGCACTGCCCTAAACCCTGAAACACCACCCCCAGCACGACCCCCTACACTGCCCGAACACCACTGCACTGCCCTAAACCCTGAAACACCACCCCCAGCACGACCCCCTACACTGCCCGAACACCACTGCACTGCCCTAAACCCTGAAACACCACCCCCAGCACGACCCCCTACACTGCCCGAACACCACTGCACTGCCCTAAACCCTGAAACACCAGCCCCAGCACGACCCCCTACACTGCCCGAACACCACTGCACTGCCCTAAACCCTGAAACACCACCCCCAGCACGACCCCCTACACTGCCCGAACACCACTGCACTGCCCTAAACCCTGAAACACCACCCCCAGCACGACCCCCTACACTGCCCGAACACCACTGCACTGCCCTAAACCCTGAAACACCACCCCCAGCACGACCCCCTACACTGCCCAAACACCACTGCACTGCCCTAAACCCTAAAACACCACCCCCAGCACCACCCCCTACACTGCCCGAACACCACTGCACTGCCCTAAACCCTAAAACACCACCCCCAACACGACCCCCTACACTGCCCGAACACCACTGCACTGCCCTAAACCCTGAAACACCACCTCCAGCACGACCCCCTACACTGCCCGAACACCACTGCACTGCACTGCCCTAAACCCTGAAACACCACCCCCAGCACGACCCCCTACACTGCCTGAACACCACTGCACTGCCCTAAACCCTGAAACACCACCCCCAGCAAGACCCCCTACACTGCCCGAACACCACTGCACTGCCCTAAACCCTGAAACAACCACCCCCTGCATCGAACCCCTGCCTAAACCCTGAAACACCACCCCCAGCACGACCCCCTACACTGCCCGAACACCACTGCACTGCCCTAAACCCTGAAACACCAGCCCCAGCACGACCCCCTACACTGCCTGAACACCACTGCACTGCCCTAAACCCTGAAACACCAGCCCCAGCACGACCCCCTACACTGCCCGAACACCACTGCACTGCCCTAAACCCTGAAACACCACCCCCAGCACGACCCCCTACACTGCCCGAACACCACTGCACTGCCCTAAACCCTGAAACACCAGCCCCAGCACGACCCCCTACACTGCCCGAACACCACTGCACTGCCCTAAACCCTGAAACACGAGCCCCAGCACGACCCCCTACACTGCCCGAACACCACTGCACTGCCCTAAACCCTAAAACACCACCCCCAGCACGACCCCCTACACTGCCCAAACACCACTGCACTGGCCCTAAACCCTGAAACACCACCCCCAGCACGACCCCCTACACTGCCCGAACACCACTGCACTGCCCTAAACCCTGAAACACCACCCCCAGCACGACCCCCTACACTGCCCGAACACCACTGCACTGCCCTAAACCCTGAAACACCACCTCCAGCACGACCCCCTACACTGCCTGAACACCACTGCACTGCCCTAAACCCTGAAACACCACCTCCAGCACGACCCCCTACACTGCCCGAACACCACTGCTCTGCCTTAAACCCTGAAACACCACCCCCAGCACGACCCCCTACACTGCCCGAACACCACTGCTCTGCCCTAAACCCTGAAACACCACCCCCAGCATGACCCCCTACACTGCCCGAACACCACTGCACTGCCCTAAACCCTGAAACACCACCCCCAGCAAGACCCCCTACCACTGCCCGAACACCACTGCACTGCCCTAAACCCTGAAACACCAGCCCCAGCACGACCCCCTACACTGCCCGAACACCACTGCACTGCCCTAAACCCTGAAACACCACCCCCAGCACGACCCCCTACACTGCCTGAACACCACTGCACTGCCCTAAACCCTGAAACACCACCCCCAGCACGACCCCTACACTACCCGAACACCACTGCACTGCACTGCCCTAAACCCTGAAACACTACCCCCAGCACGACCCCCTACACTGCCCGAACACCACTGCACTGCCCTAAACCCTGAAACAACACCCCCTGCATGACCCCCCTAACCCTGAAACACCACCCCCAGCACGACCCCCTACACTGCCCGAACACCACTGCACTGCCCTAAACCCTGAAACACCACCCCCAGCAAGACCCCCTACACTGCCCGAACACCACTGCACTGCCCTAAACCCTGAAACACCACACGACCCCCTGCACTGCACCCACCCTAACCCTGAAACACCACCCCCTGCACGACCCCCTACACTGCCCGAACACCACTGCACTGCCCTAAACCCTGAAACACCACCCCAGCACGACCCCCTACACTGCCCGAACACCACTGCACTGCCCTAAACCCTGAAACACCACCCCCAGCACGACCCCCTACACTGCCCGAACACCACTGCTCTGCCCTAAACCCTGAAACACCACCCCCAGCACGACCCCCTACACTGCCCGAACACCACTGCACTGCCCTAAACCCTGAAACACCACCCCCAGCATGACCCCCTACACTGCCCAAACACCACTGCACTGCCCTAAACCCTGAAACACCAGCCCCAGCACGACCCCCTACACTGCCCGAACACCACTGCACTGCCCTAAACCCTGAAACACCACCCCCAGCACGATCCCCTATACTGCCCGAACACCACTGCACTGCCCTAAACCCTGAAACACCAGCCCCAGCACGACCCCCTACACTGCCCGAACACCACTGCACTGCCCTAAACCCTGAAACACCAGCCCCAGCACGACCCCCTACACCTGCCCGAACACCACTGCACTGCCCTAAACCCTGAAACACCAGCCCCAGCACGACCCCCTACACTGCCCGAACACCACTGCACTGCCCTAAACCCTGAAACACCACCCCCAGCACGACCCCCTACACTGCCCGAACACCACTGCACTGCCCTAAACCCTGAAACACCACCCCCAGCATGACCCCCTACACTGCCCGAACACCACTGCACTGCCCTAAACCCTAAAACACCACCCCCAGCACGACCCCATACACTGCCCAAACACCACTGCACTGGCCCTAAACCCTAAAACACCACCCCCAGCACCACCCCCTACACTTCCCGAACACCACTGCACTGCCCTTAACCCTAAAACACCACCCCCAGCACAACCCCCTACACTGCCTGAACACCACTGCACTGCCCTAAACCCTAAAACACCACCCCCAGCACGACCCCCTACACTACCCGAACACCACTGCACTGCCCTAAACCCTGAAACACCACCCCCAGCACTGACCCCCTACACTACCTGAACACTACTGCACTGCCCTAAACCCTGAAACAACACCCCCTGCATGACCCCCCTAACCCTGAAACACCACCTGTGAGAAGTTGGCCTGGTATATGCTGTCCACTAATTATAGTGGGCACCTTGCCCCAGTCCAAACAACCCCTTATTGGAGATAGGTTAAAGACAACCTTATTGAAAGCTATCCTAGTGGTAGCTATGGAGAGCAGCCTTCAGGCTAAGTCTTGAAGGAATGTAAAGCAGCTTGTTTTACCAGTCTATAATCTCTTGAGTGACCAAATGAAAGAGCACCACACCAGGTATATATTCAAAATATATGTATTTATTGCTAAACACACCCCTCTAGTCTCTTTAGAGTCTCGCTAGAGTTCGAAGTACATAAGTTAGAAGTTATTTAAACACAGTAATAGCACAAATACACGTTTGGGCCCTAGGGGCGTACCAAACCATATACCAATAAAGTGGTATGCGAACCACGACTGAACTAGACACTAGGCCTAGAGCCTCTAGAAGTGCTTGGACCACAAGGAACCACCCAAGGTAGTGACACAGGGGACCTACGGGAGACGCGTGCAGTGTAAATACACAACCGCGATACGCCGTTGACTTCTATGGAGAAAGTCGGGATCGGGAAATTAGAGAAAAGGGACACTTAAAAGAGGACTAGGACAAAACCCTTTGAGATCTAGGACTTTGAAGAGTCTCTACCCACGGGAGCACCGGAGTACTCGTGTTACCTCACCCAGGGAAGCCGGGTGCATAGGTGCCTTTCGGGGTCGGGTTTCGTCGTCGATTCGAATGGCGATCTGCTGCAAAGTGCTGCTGGCGGCCAAGAGAAAAGTGTCCGGGTGGATCCAAGAGTGGATCGGAGTTCTGAAGAACCTGAAAGCAGAGGGGACAGAGTCTGGGTCACTAGCCAGTGACCAGGAAGGCGATGGACAGATGCCCACCGATGTCGAGTGCTTCAGGTGCGTTGACGGTCGTCTTGACTCTTCAGCCACGAGGTCCAGGAGGCGTTGTCGGTGACCAGGAGCAGGATTCGGGCTGGTACACGATGTCTGTCGAGTGCTGAGGTGTCGGCGACCGGATTGGACCCAACAAGCCTTGGCAACGGCAAGTCTCGGTGAAGATGTAGATCGTCGATGGTGCAGACCAGCAAGGTCTGTGGAACTCACCCAGCAAGGGTAAGTGAGGGCAGGCCTGGAGCAACCAGGATGCCAAGTAAGAAAAGGATTGGCCTTCGTTAAGGGCTACTAGCCAACGGGCTAGCGACCGCGAAGGAGCCTCATGACGCCGCACGTGGATCTGGCTTACAGGACACTCGTGGAGTGGGGGCCAGTGATCTTCGGTGCAGGTGGTGCTGGAGGCTGGGGCTACACGGAGCCCAAAGCACGACTTCTTGGGAGACCCAGAAGAGGATGCACTTGTAAATGTGCTCGGTGTCCAGGGGTCACGGTCTCAAGTCACCCACGATAGCCACGGGCCTCAGCTTTGCTGGGGACTCAGGGTAGCCTCGGGGAAGTCTGAGAATCCACCTCTGGTGATGCGATGACTTCGGCGTCCGACGGGAGCTTCAGAAATGCGAACCGGACAGATGCTTCTTTGGTGCCTGCCAAGCAGGGGAGTCACTCCTTGACCCCAAGGGAGATTCTTCTGTCCTCTAATCGTGAGTAGAGCGTCGAAGGTCCAGGATTCAGTTACAGAGTTTCGTCCAGGGATAATCTAAAGTCCTAAGGACTGGGTTCCTACCTTTATACTAAAGATAGGGGTTGGACTACTCTGTGGCCCCACCTATGGGTGGGTCAGGGCAGAGGGGTGGCTACACCCCTTTCCCTTTGTCCAGTTCGCGCCAAAGCAGGGGCTGCAAGCCCCTGATCCGGTTTGAACTGGGGTATGCACAGGGACACCAAATGTGCCCCCAGTGCAGGACTTCAAAGCACCCGAAAGTGCTCCCGCCCAGCCCCAATACACATTATCCTGTCTGGGGAGGTGGTCACACCTCCCTGGGACAGGAAACCTATTGTCCAGGCCTCCCCTGCCGGAGTTTCGTCCAGCAGCAGGAGGCCAGACTCGTGTCTGTGGCAGCAGCATCCATTTTGTGATGCCAGGGCTCTGGAAAGAAGTTACCGGACTAGTCAGAGTTAACATGTCTTTCCCTCTAGAAGGGTGGAATGCTACCCCCGCCGCCAGGATTGGCGGGGGGTAGTATTCCAAGATGTTTGACACCAAACACGACATGTTTAGGTGCAGCCATTCCAAAGTTAGCATTTTACCGCGAGGATATAATGCGCTTAAGAGTATATGGTCAGGCTGCACTACAAACAGCATCAGAGATGGTCTCCGAACGCTGCAGAGGGGCCCTGCTCATGCAGGGGCACCCTCTCACATAGGAACCATGCACTCTGCCTTTAGGATTGATAAGGCCTGCCTTAGGAGTGACTTATAGGTTTATATGTGTGTATGTATTTAGTGATATAGGTAACCTATATCACAGTAAGGGGTGCATGCACCACCTTACCCAGGCTGCAGTAGCAGACCTGTGGTGTCAGTTTGGATGGCCTTCCAGGGGTGGCATAATACATGCTGCAGCCCCTGGCAGGCCTCTGAGGTACCTATGCCCTTGGTACATAGTATACCATATACTAGGGACTTATAAGGGCACTCCAGATCCCAATCAGTGATGTGCCTAAGGCACATGGAAACCATTTTAGAGAGGAAGCAGCTAGGCTGGGGTTCTGATTAGCAGGGCCCCAGCCAGACTAATGTCGAAAAACAGTGAAGCATCAGCAAAAGTGGGGGTACCCATGTGAAGCAGATCCTACTCTCCTACACAACCCCCCCAAACGTAGGGACATTAAACTAACCTTGCCCAGTTAAGTCTTCATGTTCTAAGTGGAAATACCTAGAGAGTCCATCTGCATTCGCATGGTTACTCCCAGGCCTATGTTCCACTGTAAAGTCCATCCCCTGTAGGGAAATGGACCACCTAAGCAGTTTGGGGTTTTCACCCTTCATTTGTTTTAGCCATAAGAGGGGCTTATGGTCTGTCTGAACCAGGAAGTGTGTACCAAACAAGTATGGCCTCAACTTCTTCAGAGCCCAGACCACAGCAAAGGCCTCCCTCTCTATGGCTGACCAACGTTTCTCTCTAGGGGTCAGCCTTCTGCTAATAAAAGCTACTGGCTGATCCTGACCTTCTTCATTCAATTGTGACAGTACAGCCCCTACCCCCAATTCAGATGCATCAGTTTGAACAATGAACTTCTTGGAGTAATCAGGACTCTGCAGAATTGGAGCAGTGCACATGGCCTGCTTGAGGTCATCAAATGCCTTTTGACAGCTAACTGTCCACTGAACCTTTTTGGGCATTTTCTTAGAAGTTAAGTCATTCAGGGGTGTCACTATTGATCCATACCCCTTGACAAATCTCCTATAGTACCCAGTCAGGCCTAAGAAGGCTCTCACCTGAGTCTGGGTAGTGGGAGCAGTCCAGTCCATGATGGTCTGGATCTTGCTCTGCAAAGGTTGAACCTGGCCTCCACCCACAAGGTGGCCCAGGTACACAACCTGACTCTGCCCTATCTGGCACTTAGTGGCCTTGATAGTCAGGCCTGCCTTTTGCAGGGCCTGTAAAACATTCCTGAGGTGGACCAGGTGATCCTCCCAGGTGGAGCTAAAGACAGCAATATCATCTAGATAAGCTGCACTATAGGCTTCCAGTCCTGTGAGAACTGTATTCACCAACCTCTGGAAAGTGGCAGGTGCATTCTTCAGACCAAAGGGCATTACCACAAATTGATAATGTCCACTAGGGGTTGAGAATGCTGTTTTGGGCTTTGCAGTATCAGCTAGTCTGATCTGCCAGTAGCCAGCTGTTAGGTCAAATGTGCTGAGATATTTGGCAGAGGCCAAAGTATCTATGAGCTCATCTGCCCTGGGTATTGGATGGGCATCAGTCCTAGTGACTGCATTGAGACCCCTGTAGTCCACACAAAACCTCATCTCTCTTTTTCCACCACTGGTGTGAGGTTTCGGTACAAGGACTACTGGACTAGCCCAAGGGCTATCTGAGGGTTCAATAACTCCCAATTCCAACATTTTCTGGACTTCAGTCCTGATACAGTCCCTGACATGGTCAGGTTGCCTATAAATCTTGTTTTTAATAGGCAGACTGTCCCCAGTGTCCACTTCATGAGTGCACCAGGTGGTCTGACTGGGTGTCAGTGAAAACATATGTCTAAACTGATTGAGGACTTGCCTGCAATCAGTTTGTTGCTGGGTAGTGAGGCTGCCTGCCAAGGCTACACCATCAACTGACCCATCGTCAGGGTTCTGTGAGAGCAGGTCAGGGAGTGGGTCACTCTCTTCCTCCTGCCCTTCATCAGTAGCCATGAGCAAGCCCATGTCTGCCCTGTCCACATATGGTTTTAACCTGTTGACATGGAGAACCCTGTGGGGACTCCTGGGTGTTCCTAGGTCTACTAAATAAGTGACCTCACCCTTCTGCTCAACAATAGTGTGGGGTCCACTCCATTTATCTTGGAGAGCTGCTGGGGCCACTGGCTCCAACACCCACACCTTCTGTCCTGGCTGGTAAACAGTCAGAACAGCCTTTTGGTCATGCCAGGCCTTTTGAAGTTCCTGGCTAGCCTCAAGGTTTTTGGTTGCCTTTTTCATGTACTCAGCCATCCTGGAGCGGAGACCAAGTACATAGTCCACTATATCTTGCTTTGGGGGCTTGAGAGGTAACTCCCATCCTTCCTTCACCAAGCACAGTGGACCCCTCACAGGGTGGCCAAACAGAAGTTCAAAAGGGCTGTAACCAACCCCTTCTGAGGCACCTCCCTATATGCGAATAAAAGGCAGGGCAAGAGTATGTCCCATCTACGCCTAAGCTTTTCTGGGAGCCCTTTAATCATGCCCTTCAAGGTTTTGTTGAATCTCTCAACTAAACCATTGCATTGTGGGTGATAGGGTGTGGTGAACTTATAAGTCACTCCACACTCCTTCCACATTGCTTTTAAGTACCCAGACATGAAGTTAGCACCCCTGTCTGATACTACCTCCTTAGGAAAGCCCACTCTTGAGAAGATTCCCAGGAGGGCCCTTGCCACCACAGGTGCTGTAGTGGTCCTGAGGGGAATAGCTTCTGGGTACCTGGTGGCATGATCCACTACCACCAGGATAAACCTGTGCCCAGAGGCTGTTTGGGGATCCATGGGACCAACAATGTCAATCCCTACCCTTTCAAAGGGCACCCCCACCACAGGTAGTGGTATCAGGGGGGCCTTTGTAGTGCCACCTGCCTTGCCACTGGCTTGGCAGGTTACACAGGAGCGACAAAACTCCTTACTGTCTTCAGACATGTGGGGCCAGTGAAAGTGAGGGACAATTCTGTCCCAAGTCTTGTTCTGGCCCAGGTGACCTGCTAAGGGAATATCATGGGCTAGGGTCAATAGGAAGCCCCTGAACTTCAGAGGTATAACCAACCTCCTGGTAGCACCAGGCTTGGGGTCTCTACTCTCTGAGTACAGGAGTCCATCATCCCAATACACTGTATGGGGACCACTAGCTTTCCCAGCAGCCTCAGCAGCAGCTTGCTGTCTGAGGGGTTCAAGGGAGGGGCAGCTCTGCTGCTCCTGGCTCAGATCTGCCCTAGAAGGTCCCCCTGTCCCCAAGAACTCAACCTGGTCAGGTTCAAGTTCCTCTGGGACAGTTCCTTCTTCAGGGCTGAGATCATCCCCCTCAAGGGACTGATCTTCCTCCTGAGCCAAGGGGGAAGGCACTGCCTTAACCCTACTACTCCTCCTCTTGGAAGGCACTTGGTCCATTCTTCCAGAATCCAAGGCCTGTTCAGTGCTAGACATTTTGGCTTGTGACCTGGTCACAGCAAACACATCTGCAGGGATCCCCAGCATTTCTGCATGGGTCCTGAGCTCCACTTCTGCCCAAGCAGAAGTCTCTAAGTCATTGCCAAGCAAGCATTCGACTGGTAGGTTTGCACTTACCACAACCTTCTTAAGGCCAGTTACCCCTCCCCAGGAGAAGTTAACAACTGCCAGAGTATGGTCTGTTCTGACATTGCTAGCATTGGTCACTTGGTACATCTCACCAAGCATAACTTGCCCAGGAAGCACAAGGTCTTGTGTCACCATTGTGACACTTGCCCCTGTGTCCCTAAATGCCAAAGCCTCACGTCCATTGATTAAAGGCTGTTGTCTGTACTTGCCCAGATTACTGGGACTCACAGTGGAGGTCACATCCATGCCTCCATCACAGACTAACACAGCCTGAGTCAGTTCTCTGACTAAGTCAGAGCCCAACTCAGTTCCCAGGGTGAACCCTACTAAACCCTTTGCTGGAGCACTTCCACCAACTGTACTAGGGGGAACAGGTGCCTTAGGGGCATTGGTGGGTGCTGGACTGGAGTCTTTGGACTTGGTGCAATCACTGGTCCAGTGGGTCTTTTGCTTACAGACCTTGCACCATGGTTTTCTTTGGCCTTTCCCTTTGGTAGACTGTGAATCCCCACCAGAAGAAGATTTTTGGGGGCCTGATGAAGACTTTTGATCTTTACCCTTCTCCCCACCCTTGTCAGAGTTCTTAGCATCTTGCTTCTTGGTTTCCCCACCTTGGTTCTGTACCTTCTGCTTCACCCTGGTTCTGACCCATTTGTCTGCCTTCTTTCCCAATTCTTGGGGAGAGGTCAGATCAGAGTCTACCAGGTATTGATGCAACAGCTGATTTTGACAGTTATTAAGAATCTGCTCCCTCATTATCAGATTGTACAATCCTGAGAAGTCACACACCTTACTGCCCATCAACCAGCCTTCCAGAGCCTTGGCAGAACAATCCACATAGTCTACCCAGTCTTGAGTCTGTGCTTTTTGGGTGTCTCTGAACTTCAACCTGTACTGTTCAGTGGTTAGGCCAAACCCATCAATAAGAGCACTCTTCAAGACCTTGTAATTATCAGCATCCTCCTCTCTAACAGTGAGGAGCTTATCTCTACCTTTGTCAGCAAAGGAGAGCCACAAGATTGCTGCCCACTGCTCCTGAGGGACCTTCTGTACCTTACAGGCCCTCTCTAATGCAGTTATCCATTTGTGGATATCATCCCCACTCTGGTAGGGAGGGACAATCTTGCTCAGGTTCCTATGGTCATAGGACCTTTCCCTGTCTCTAGGGACATGGCTGCCACCATGGGACTCTAGTCCCAACTTTCTTCTCTCTCTAAGGAGATCTAGGGATTCCCTATCTAAAGCCAATTGCTTTTTTCTGATTTCCAGCTGAGTTTCCTCATACTGGACCAGTCTGGCTCTTCTCTCATGAGAGGATTCCCTCCTGTGAGAGGAGACAGAGCTCCCTATAGAGGTGCCAGAGTGGTTAGACTCCTGAGAAGGAGATCTAGACTTTCTGGGCACACTCTTAATCCTTCCTGGGGGGACAAAGAGGGCATCATCCTGATCATCCTCATCATCGTCCACAGGAGGGATTGGGTTATCCAGGTCAGGGTCATTGTCACCCTCCTGGCCAGTTTCAGAGGGGGGGCTGGGGGTATTGGTACCCCTGGCCTCCTCCTCTTCTCCTGCCCCACCCTCAGCTCCTACCCCTTCAGTCCCCAAGGGCTTACTAAGGTCATAAGCCACCAACAACTCCTTGAGGTGTTGGGTGGTGGGGCTTTGGCCTGTCCTTATTTTTCTCAAGTTACATAAAGCTCTCAATTCCAAGAATGGGAGTGTATCATACTTGGAGGGTGGAAGCTCAATGGCTTCCTGCAAGGATTCTTTGGATCCTGCCCTTAAAGACATTACTAGTGTGGTGTGGTGTATGCACTACCTACTCTAGTGTGGCCTACTAAACTCTCTTGAGTTGTAGAAAGGGTTGTGCTATCCCTTAACACACAACTCTAAGTTCAGTAGAACTTACTGTATTCTAAGCTTAAATTATATGTACCTTAGGTACCTTTAGTGGTTTTCAGTTGATCAATTCAATTGAGATTATCTGGTAAAACAATAGCAAGCTGGAATCCCACACGCTGCACACCAATGTGAGAAGTTGGCCTGGTATATGCTGTCCACTAATTATAGTGGGCACCTTGCACCAGTCCAAACAACCCCTTATTGGAGATAGGTTAAAGACAACCTTATTGAAAGCTATCCTAGTGGTAGCTATGGAGAGCAGCCTTCAGGCTAAGTCTTGAAGGAATGTAAAGCAGCTTGTTTTACCAGTCTATAATCTCTTGAGTGACCAAATGAAAGAGCACCACACCAGGTATATATTCAAAATATATGTATTTATTGCTAAACACACCCCTCTAGTCTCTTTATGAGGCTAGAGTTCGAAGTACATAAGTTATAAGTTATTTAAATCACAGTAATAGCACAAATACACGTTTGGGCCCTAGGGGCGTACCAAACCATATACCAATAAAGTGGTATGCGAACCACGACTGAACTAGACACTAGGCCTAGAGCCTCTAGAAGTGCTTGGACCACAAGGAACCACCCAAGGTAGTGACACAGGGGACCTACGGGAGACGCGTGCAGTGTAAATACACAACCGCGATACGCCGTTGACTTCTATGGAGAAAGTCGGGATCGGGAAAATAGAGAAAAGGGACACTTAAAAGAGGACTAGGACAAAACCCTTTGAGATCTAGGACTTTGAAGAGTCTCTACCCACGGGAGCACCGGAGTACTCGTGTTACCTCACCCAGGGAAGCCGGGTGCATAGGTGCCTTTCGGGGTCGGGTTTCGTCGTCGATTCGAATGGCGATCTGCTGCAAAGTGCTGCTGGCGGCCAAGAGAAAAGTGTCCGGGTGGATCCAAGAGTGGATCATGTTCTGAAGAACCTGAAAGCAGAGGGGACAGAGTCTGGGTCACTAGCCAGTGACCAGGAAGGCGATGGACAGATGCCCACCGATGTCGAGTGCTTCAGGTGCGTTGACGGTCGTCTTGACTCTTCAGCCACGAGGTCCAGGAGGCGTTGTCGGCGACCAGGAGCAGGATTCGGGCTGGTACACGATGTCTGTCGAGTGCTGAGGTGTCGGCGACCGGATTGGACCCAACAAGCCTTGGCAACGGCAAGTCTCGGTGAAGATGTAGATCGTCGATGGTGCAGACCAGCAAGGTCTGTGGAACTCACCCAGCGAGGGTAAGTGAGGGCAGGCCTGGAGCAACCAGGATGCCAAGTAAGAAAAGGATTGGCCTTCGTTAAGGGCTACTAGCCAACGGGCTAGCGACCGCGAAGGAGCCTCGTGACGCCGCACGTGGATCTGGCTTACAGGACACTCGTGGAGTGGGGGCCAGTGATCTTCGGTGCAGGTGGTGCTGGAGGCTAGGGCTACTCGGAGCCCAAAGCACGACTTCTTGGGAGACCCAGAAGAGGATGCACTTGCAAATGTGCTCGGTGTCCAGGGGTCACGGTCTCAAGTCACCCACGATAGCCACGGGCCTCAGCTTTGCTGGGGACTCAGGGTAGCCTCGGGGAAGTCTGAGAATCCACCTCTGGTGATGCGATGACTTCGGCGTCCGACGGGAGCTTCAGAAATGCGAACCGGACAGATGCTTCTTTGGTGCCTGCCAAGCAGGGGAGTCACTCCTTGACCCCAAGGGAGATTCTTCTGTCCTCTAATCGTGAGTAGAGCGTCGAAGGTCCAGGATTCAGTTTCAGAGTTTCGTCCAGGGATAATCTAAAGTCCTAAGGACTGGGTTCCTACCTTTATACTAAAGATAGGGGTTGGACTACTCTGTGGCCCCACCTATGGGTGGGTCAGGGCAGAGGGGTGGCTACACCCCTTTCCCTTTGTCCAGTTCGCGCCAAAGCAGGGGCTGCAAGCCCCTGATCCGGTTTGAACTGGGGTATGCACAGGGACACCAAATGTGCCCCCAGTGCAGGACTTCAAAGCACCCGAAAGTGCTCCCGCCCAGCCCCAATACACATTATCCTGTCTGGGGAGGTGGTCACACCTCCCTGGGACAGGAAACCTATTGTCCAGGCCTCCCCTGCCGGAGTTTCGTCCAGCAGCAGGAGGCCAGACTCGTGTCTGTGGCAGCAGCATCCATTTTGTGATGCCAGGGCTCTGGAAAGAAGTTACCGGACTAGTCAGAGTTAACATGTCTTTCCCTCTAGAAGGGTGGAATGCTACCCCCGCCGCCAGGATTGGCGGGGGGTAGTATTCCAAGATGTTTGACACCAAACACGACATGTTTAGGTGCAGCCATTCCAAAGTTAGCATTTTACCGCGAGGATATAATGCGCTTAAGAGTATATGGTCAGGCTGCACTACAAACAGCATCAGAGATGGTCTCCGAACGCTGCAGAGGGGCCCTGCTCATGCAGGGACACCCTCTCACATAGGAACCATGCACTCTGCCTTTAGGATTGATAAGGCCTGCCTTAGGAGTGACTTATAGGTTTATATGTGTGTATGTATTTAGTGATATAGGTAACCTATATCACAGTAAGGGGTGCATGCACCACCTTACCCAGGCTGCAGTAGCAGACCTGTGGTGTCAGTTTGGATGGCCTTCCAGGGGTGGCATAATACATGCTGCAGCCCCTGGCAGGCCTCTGAGGTACCTATGCCCTTGGTACATAGTATACCATATACTAGGGACTTATAAGGGCACTCCAGATCCCAATCAGTGATGTGCCTAAGGCACATGGAAACCATTTTAGAGAGGAAGCAGCTAGGCTGGGGTTCTGATTAGCAGGGCCCCAGCCAGACTAATGTCGAAAAACAGTGAAGCATCAGCAAAAAGTGGGGGTACCCATGTGAAGCAGATCCTACTCTCCTACACCACCCCCCCTACACGACCCCCTACACTGCCCGAACACTACTGCACTGCCCTAAACCCTGAAACACCAACCCCAGCACGACCCCCTACACTGCCCGAACACCACTGCACTGCCCTAAACCCTGAAACACCACCCCGCATCCCCTGCACTGCCCGAACACCACTGCCCTAAACCCTGAAACACCACCCCTGCATGACCCCCTACACTGCCTGAAAACCACTGCACTGCCCTAAACCCTGAAACACCAGCCCCAGCACGACCCCCTACACTGCCCAAACACCACTGCACTGCCCTAAACCCTGAAACACCACCCCAGCACGACCCCTACACTGCCCGAACACCACTGCACTGCCCTAAACCCTGAAACACCAGCCCCAGCAAGACCCCCTACACTGCCCGAACACCACTGCACTGCCCTAAACCCTGAAACACCAGCCCCAGCAAGACCCCCTACACTGCCCGAACACCACTGCACTGCCCTAAACCCTGAAACACCAGCCCCAGCACGACCCCCTACACTGCCCGAACACCACTGCACTGCCCTAAACCCTGAAACACCACCCCCAGCACGACCCCCTACACTGCCCGAACACCACTGCACTGCCCTAAACCCTGAAACACCAGCCCCAGCACGACCCCCTACACTGCCCGAACACCACTGCACTGCCCTAAACCCTGAAACACCACCCCCAGCACGACCCCCTACACTGCCCGAACACCACTGCACTGCCCTAAACCCTGAAACACCACCCCCAGCATGACCCCCTACACTGCCCGAACACCACTGCACTGCCCTAAACCCTGAAACACCACCCCCAGCACGACCTCCTACACTGCCCGAACACCACTGCACTGCCCTAAACCCTGAAACACCACCCCCAGCACGACCCCCTACACTGCCCGAACACCACTGCACTACCCTAAACCCTGAAACAACACCCCCTGCATGACCCCTACTAACCCTGAAACACCACCCCATGCATGACCCCCTACACTGCCCGAACACCACTGCACTGCCCTAAACCCCAAAACACCACCCCCAGCATGACCCCCTACACTGCCCGAACACCACTGCACTGCCCTAAACCCTAAAACACCACCCCAGCGCGACCCCCTACACTGCCCAAACACCACTGCACTGGCCCTAAACCCTAAAACACCACCCCCAGCACGACCCCCTACACTGCCCGAACACCACTGCACTGCCCTAAACCCTGAAACACCACCCCCAGCACAGACCCCCTACACTGCCTGAACACCACTGCACTGCCCTAAACCCTGAAACACCACCCCCAGCACGACCCCCTACACTGCCCAAACACCACTGCACTGCCCTAAACCCTGAAACACTACCCCCAGCATGACCCCCTACACTGCCCGAACACCACTGCACTGCCCTAAACCCTGAAACACCACCCCAGCACACCCCTACACTGCCGACCACTGCACTGCCCTAAACCCTGAAACACCACCCCCTGCACGACCCCCTACACTGCCCGAACACCACTGCACTGCCCTAAACCCTGAAACACCACCCCCAGCAAGACCCCCTACACTGCCCGAACACCACTGCACTGCCCTAAACCCTGAAACAACACCCCCTGCATGACCCCCCTAACCCTGAAACACCACCCCTGCATGACCCCCTACACTGCCCGAACACCACTGCACTGCCCTAAACCCTGAAACACCAGCCCCAGCACGACCCCCTACACTGCCCAAACACCACTGCACTGCCCTAAACCCTGAAACACCAGCCCCAGCACGACCCCCTACACTGCCCGAACACCACTGCACTGCCCTAAACCCTGAAACACCAGCCCTAGCACGAACCCCTACACTGCCCGAACACCACTGCACTGCCCTAAACCCTGAAACACCAGCCCCAGCACGACCCCCTACACTGCCCGAACACCACTGCACTGCCCTAAACCCTGAAACACCAGCCCCAGCACGACCCCCTACACTGCCCGAACACCACTGCGCTGCCCTAAACCCTGAAACACCACCCCCAGCACAACCCCCTACACTGCCCGAACACCACTGCACTGCCCTAAACCCTGAAACACCACGCCCAGCACGACCCCCTACACTGCCCGAACACCACTGCACTGCCCTGAACCCTGAAACACCACCCTCAGCCGACCCCCTACACTGCCCGAACACCACTGCACTGCCCTAAACCCTGAAACACCACCCCCAGCACGACCCCCTACACTGCCCGAACACCACTGCACTGCCCTAAACCCTGAAACACCACCCCCAGCACGACCCCCTACACTGTCCAAACACCACTGCACTGGCCCTAAACCCTGAAACACCACCCCCAGCACGACCCCCTACACTGCCCGAACACCACTGCACTGCCCTAAACCCTAAAACACCACCCCCAGCACGACCCCCTACACTGCCCGAACACCACTGCACTGCCCTAAACCCTGAAACACCACCTCCAGCACGACACCCTACACTGCCCGAACACCACTGCACTGCCCTAAACCCTGAAACACCACCCCCAGCACGACCCCCTACACTGCCCGAACACCACTGCACTGCCCTAAACCCTGAAACAACACCCCCTGCATGACCCCCTAACCCTGAAACACCAGCCCCTGCACGACCCCCTACACTGCCCGAACACCACTGCACTGCCCTAAACCCTGAAACACCACCCCCAGCAAGACCCCCTACACTGCCCGAACACCACTGCACTGCCCTAAACCCTGAAACAACACCCCTGCATGATCCCCCTAACCCTGAAACACCACCCCTGCACGACCCCCTACACTGCCTGAACACCACTGCACTGCCCTAAACACTGAAACACCACCCCAGCACGACTCCCTACACTGCCCAAACACCACTGCACTGCCCTAAACCCTGAAACACCACCCCCAGCACGACCCCCTACACTGCCCAAACACCACTGCACTGCCTTAAACCCTGAAACACCACCCACAGCACGACCCCCTACACTGTCCGAACACCACTGCACTGCCCTAAACCCTGAAACACCACCCCCAGCATGACCCCCTACACTGCCCGAACACCACTGCACTGCCCTAAACCCTGAAACACCAGCCCCAGCACGACCCCCTACACTGCCCGAACACCACTGCACTGCCCTAAACCCTGAAACACCAGCCCCAGCACGACCCCCTACACTGCCCGAACACCACTGCACTGCCCTAAACCCTGAAACACCAGCCCCAGCACGACCCCCTACACTGCCCGAACACCACTGCACTGCCCTAAACCCTGAAACACCACCCCCAGCACGACCCCCTACACTGCCCGAACACCACTGCACGGCCTTAAACCCTGAAACACCAGCCCCAGCACGACCCCCTACACTGCCCGAACACCATGGCACTGCCCTAAACCCTGAAACACCAGCCCCAGCACGACCGCCTATACTGCCCGAACACCACTGCACTGCCCTAAACCCTGAAACACCAGCCCCAGCACGACCCCCTACACTGCCCGAACACCACTGCACTGCCCTAAACCCTGAAACACCAGCCCCAGCACGACCCCCTACACTGCCCGAACACCACTGCACTGCCCTAAACCCTGAAACACCAGCCCCAGCACGACCCCCTACACTGCCCGAACACCACTGCACTGCCCTAAACCCTGAAACACCAGCCCCAGCACGACCCCCTACACTGCCCGAACACCACTGCACTGCCCTAAACCCTAAAACACCACCCCGAGCACGACCCCCTACACTGCCCAAACACCACTGCACTGGCCCTAAACCCTGAAACACCACCCCCAGCACCACCCCCTACACTGCCCGAACACCACTGCACTGCCCTAAACCCTGAAACACCACCCCCAGCACGACCCCCTACACTGCCCGAACACCACTGCACTGCCCTAAACCCTGAAACACCACCTCCAGCACGACCCCCTACACTGCCCAAACACCACTGCACTGCCCTAAACCCTAAAACACTCACCCCAGCATGACCCCCTACACTGCCTGAACACCACTGCACTGCCCTAAACCCTGAAAACACCCCTGCATGACCCCCTAACCCTGAAACACCACCCCCTGCACGACCCCCTACACTGCCCGAACACCACTGCACTGCCCTAAACCCTGAAACACCACCCCCAGCAAGACCCCCTACACTGCCCGAACACCACTGCACTGCCCTAAACCCTGAAACAACACCCCCTACACTGCCGACCCCACTGCCTAACCCTGAAACACCACCCCTGCATGACCCCCTACACTGCCTGAACACCACTGCACTGCCCTAAACCCTGAAACACCAGCCCCAGCACGACCCCCTACACTGCCCAAACACCACTGCACTGCCCTAAACCCTGAAACACCACCCCAGCAAGACCCCCTACACTGCCCGAACACCACTGCACTGCCCTAAACCCTGAAACACCAGCCCCAGCACGACCCCCTACACTGCCCGAACACCACTGCACTGCACTAAACCCTGAAACACCAGCCCCAGCACGACCCCCTACACTGCCCGAACACCACTGCACTGCCCTAAACCCTGAAACACCAGCCCCAGCACGACCACCTACACTGCCCGAACACCACTGCACTGCCCTAAACCCTGAAACACCACCCCCAGCACGACCCCCTACACTGCCCGAACACCACTGCACTGCCCTAAACCCTAAAACACCACCCCCAGCATGACCCCCTACACTGCCCGAACACCACTGCACTGCCCTAAACCCTAAAACACCACCCCGAGCGCGACCTCCTACACTGCCCGAACACCACTGCACTGCCCTAAACCCTAAAACACCACCCCGAGCACGACCCCCTACACTACCTGAACACTACTGCACTGCCCTAAACCCTGAAACAACACCCCCTGCATGACCCCCCTAACCCTGAAACACCACCCCCTGCACGACCCCCTACACTGCCCGAACACCACTGCACTGACCTAAACCCCAAAACACCACCCCCAGCATGACCCCCTACCCTGCCCGAACACCACTGCACTGCCCTAAACCCTAAAACACCACCCGAGCGCGACCCCCTACACTGCCCAAACACCACTGCATGGCCCTAAACCCTAAAACACCACCCCCAGCACCACCCCCTACATTTCCCGAACACCACTGCACTGCCCTAAACCCTAAAACACCACCCCCAGCACGACCCCCTACACTGCCTGAACACCACTGCACTGCCCTAAACCCTAAAACATCACCTCCAGCACGACCCCCTACACTACCCAAACACCACTGCACTGCCCTAAACCCTAAAACACTCCCCCCAGCATGACCCCCTACACTACCTGAACACTACTGCACTGCCCTAAACCCTGAAACAACACCCCCTGCATGACCCCCCTAACCCTGAAACACCACCCCAGCACGACCCCCTACTCTGCCCGAACACCTCTGCACTGCCCTAAACCCTTAAACACCACCCCCAGCAAGACCCCCTACACTGCCCGAACACCACTGCACTGCCCTAAACCCTGAAACAACACCCCCTGCATGACCCCCCTAACCCTGAAACACCACCCCTGCATGACCCCCTACACTGCCCGAACACCACTGCACTGCCCTAAACCCTGAAACACCAGCCCCAGCACGACCCCCTACACTGCCCAAACACCACTGCACTGCCCTAAACCCTGAAACACCAGCAAGACCCCTAGACTGCCCGAACACCACTGCACTGCCCTAAACCCTGAAACACCAGCCCCAGCACGAACCCCTAGACTGCCCGAACACCACTGCACTGCACTAAACCCTGAAACACCAGCCCCAGCACGACCCCCTAGACTGCCCGAACACCACTGCACTGCCCTAAACCCTAAAACACCAGCCCCAGCACGACCACCTACACTGCCCGAACACAACTGCACTGCCCTAAACCCTGAAACACCACCCCCAGCACGACCCCCTACACTGCCCGAACACCACTGCACCGCCCTAAACCCTGAAACACCAGCCCCAGCACGACCCCCTACACTGCCCGAACACCACTGCACTGCCCTAAACCCTGAAACACCACCCCCAGCATGACCCCCTACACTGTCCGAACACCACTGCACTGCCCTAAACCCTGAAACACCACCCCCAGCACGACCCCCTACACTGCCCGAACACCACTGCACTGCCCTAAACCCTAAAACACCACCCCGAGCACGACCCCCTACACTGCCCAAACACCACTGCACTGGCCCTAAACCCTAAAACACCACCCCCAGCACGACCCCCTACACTGCCCGAACACCACTGCACTGCCCTAAACCCTAAAACACCACCCCCAGCACGACCCCCTGCACTGCCTGAACACCACTGCACTGCCCTAACCCTAAAACATCACCTCCAGCACGACCCCCTACACTACCCGAACTCCACTGCACTGCCCTAAACCCTGAAACACCACCCCCAGCACGACCCCCTACACTGCCCGAACACTACTGCACTGCCCTAAACCCTGAAACAACACCCCTGCATGACCCCCCTAACCCTGAAACACCAGCCCCTGCACGACCCCCTACACTGCCCGAACATCACTGCACTGCCCTAAACCCTGAAACACCACCCCCAGCAAGACCCCCTACACTGCCCGAACACCACTGCACTGCCCTAAACCCTGAAACAACACCCCCTGCATGATCCCCTAACCCTGAAACACCACCCCTGCACGACCCCCTACACTACCTGAACACCACTGCACTGCCCTAAACACTGAAACACCACCCCAGCACGACCCCTACACTGCCCAAACACCACTGCACTGCCCTAAACCCTGAAACACCACCCCCAGCACGACCCCCTACTCTGCCCAAACACCACTGCTCTGCCCTAAGCCCTGAAACACCACCCCCAGCACGACCCCCTACACTGCCCGAACACCACTGCTCTGCCCTAAACCCTGAAACACCACCCCCAGCATGTCCCCTACACTGCCCGAACACCACTGCACTGCCCTAAACCCTGAAACACCAGCCCCAGCACGACCCCCTAGACTGCCCGAACACCACTGCACTGCCCTAAACCCTGAAACACCAGCCCCAGCACGACCCCTTACACTGCCTGAACACAACTGCACTGCCCTAAACCCTGAAACACCACCCCCAGCACGACCCCCTACACTGCCCTAACACCACTGCACTGCCTTAAACCCTGAAACACCAGCCCCAGCACGACCCCCTACACTGCCCGAACACCACTGCACTGCCCTAAACCCTGATACACCAGCCCCAGCACGACCCCCTACACTGCCCGAACACCACTGCACTGCCCTAAACCCTGATACACCAGCCCCAGCACGACCCCCTACACTGCCCGAACACCACTGCACTGTCCTATACCCTGAAACACCAGCCCCAGCACGACCCCCTACACTGCCCGAACACCACTGCACTGCCCTAAACCCTGAAACACCAGCCCCAGCACGACCCCCTAGACTGCCCGAACACCACTGCACTGCCCTAAACCCTGAAACACCAGCCCCAGCACGACCCCCTACACTGCCCGAACACCACTGCACTGTCCTATACCCTAAAACACCACCCGAGCGCGACCCCCTACACTGCCCAAACACCACTGCATGGCCCTAAACCCTAAAACACCACCCCCAGCACCACCCCCTACATTTCCCGAACACCACTGCACTGCCCTAAACCCTAAAACACCACCCCCAGCACAACCCCCTACACTGCCTGAACACCACTGCACTGCCCTAAACCCTAAAACATCACCTCCAGCACGTTCCCCTACACTACCCAAACACCACTGCACTGCCCTAAACCCTAAAACACTCCCCCCAGCATGACCCCCTACACTACCTGAACACTACTGCACTGCCCTAAACCCTGAAACAACACCCCCTGCATGACCCCCCCTAACCCTGAAACACCACCCCCTGCACGACCCCCTACACTGCCCGAACACCACTGCACTGCCCTAAACCCTGAAACACCACCCCCAGCAAGACCCCCTACACTGCCCGAACACCACTGCACTGCCCTAAACCCTGAAACAACACCCCTGCATGACCCCCCCTAACCCCTGAAACACCACCCCCTGCATGACCCCCTACACTGCCTGAACACCACTGCACTGCCCTAAACCCTGAAACACCAGCCCCAGCACGACCCCCTACACTGCCCAAACACCACTGCACTGCCCTAAACCCTGAAACACCAGCAAGACCCCCTAGACTGCCCGAACACCACTGCACTGCCCTAAACCCTGAAACACCAGCCATAGCACGAACCCCTAGACTGCCCGAACACCACTGCACTGCACTAAACCCTGAAACACCAGCCCCAGCACGACCCCCTAGACTGCCCGAACACCACTGCACTGCCCTAAACCCTGAAACACCAGCCCCAGCACGACCACCTACACTGCCCGAACACAACTGCACTGCCCTAAACCCTGAAACACCACCCCCAGCACGACCCCCTACACTGCCCGAACACCACTGCACCGCCCTAAACCCTGAAACACCAGCCCCTGCACGACCCCCTATACTGCCCGAACACCACTGCACTGACCTAAACCCCAAAACACCACCCCCAGCATGACCCCCTACCCTGCCCAAACACCACTGCACTGCCCTAAACCCTAAAACACCACCCGAGCGCGACCCCCTACACTGCCCAAACACCACTGCATGGCCCTAAACCCTAAAACACCACCCCCATCACCACCCCCTACACTTCCCGAACACCACTGCACTGCCCTAAACCCTGAAACACCACCCCCAGCACAACCCCCTACACTGCCTGAACACCACTGCACTGCCCTAAACCCTGAAACATCACCTCCAGCACGACCCCCTACACTACCCAAACACCACTGCACTGCCCTAAACCCTAAAACACTACCCCCAGCATGACCCCCTACACTACCTGAACACCACTGCACTGCCCTAAACCCTGAAACAACACCCCTGCATGACCCCCCTAACCCTGAAACACCACCCCTGCACGACCCCCTACACTGCCCGAACACCACTGCACTGCCCTAAACCCTGAAACACCACCCCCAGCAAGACCCCCTACACTGCCCGAACACCACTGCACTGCCCTAAACCCTGAAACAACACCCCCTGCATGACCCCCCCTAACCCTGAAACACCACCCCCTGCATGACCCCCTACACTGCCTGAACACCACTGCACTGCCCTAAACCCTGAAACACCAGCCCCAGCACGACCCCCTACACTGCCCAAACACCACTGCACTGCCCTAAACCCTGAAACACCACCCAGCAAGACCCCTAGACTGCCCGAACACCACTGCACTGCCCTAAACCCTGAAACACCAGCCACAGCACGAACCCCTAGACTGCCCGAACACCACTGCACTGCACTAAACCCTGAAACACCAGCCCCAGCACGACCCCCTAGACTGCCCGAACACCACTGCACTGCCCTAAACCCTGAAACACCAGCCCCAGCACGACCCCCTAGACTGCCCGAACACCACTGCACTGCCCTAAACCCTGAAACACCAGCCCCAGCACGACCCCCTACACTGCCCGAACACCACTGCACTGCCCTAAACCCTAAAACACCACCCGAGCGCGACCCCCTACACTGCCCAAACACCACTGCATGGCCCTAAACCCTAAAACACCACCCCCAGCACCACCCCCTACATTTCCCGAACACCACTGCACTGCCCTAAACCCTAAAACACCACCCCCAGCACAACCCCCTACACTGCCTGAACACCACTGCACTGCCCTAAACCCTAAAACATCACCTCCAGCACGACCCCCTACACTACCCAAACACCACTGCACTGCCCTAAACCCTAAAACACTCCCCCCAGCATGACCCCCTACACTACCTGAACACTACTGCACTGCCCTAAACCCTGAAACAACACCCCCTGCATGACCCCCCTAACCCTGAAACACCACCCCCTGCACGACCCCCTACACTGCCCGAACACCACTGCACTGCCCTAAACCCTGAAACACCACCCCCAGCAAGACCCCCTACACTGCCCGAACACCACTGCACTGCCCTAAACCCTGAAACAACACCCCCTGCATGACCCCCCTAACCCTGAAACACCACCCCTGCATGACCCCCTACACTGCCTGAACACCACTGCACTGCCCTAAACCCTGAAACACCAGCCCCAGCACGACCCCCTACACTGCCCAAACACCACTGCACTGCCCTAAACCCTGAAACACCAGCAAGACCCCCTAGACTGCCCGAACACCACTGCACTGCCCTAAACCCTGAAACACCAGCCATAGCACGAACCCCTAGACTGCCCGAACACCACTGCACTGCACCTAAACCCTGAAACACCAGCCCCAGCACGACCCCCTAGACTGCCCGAACACCACTGCACTGCCCTAAACCCTGAAACACCAGCCCCAGCACGACCACCTACACTGCCCGAACACAACTGCACTGCCCTAAACCCTGAAACACCACCCCCAGCACGACCCCCTACACTGCCCGAACACCACTGCACCGCCCTAAACCCTGAAACACCAGCCCCAGCACGACCCCCTACACTGCCCGAACACCACTGCACTGCCCTAAACCCTGAAACACCACCCCCCGCATGACCCCCTACACTGTCCGAACACCACTGCACTGCCCTAAACCCTAAAACACCACCCCCAGCACGACCCCCTACACTGCCCGAACACCACTGCACTGCCCTAAACCCTAAAACACCACCCCGAGCGCGACCCCCTACACTGCCCAAACACCACTGCATGGCCCTAAACCCTAAAACACCACCCCCAGCACCACCCCCTACATTTCCCGAACACCACTGCACTGCCCTAAACCCTAAAACACCACCCCCAGCACGACCCCCTGCACTGCCTGAACACCACTGCACTGCCCTAACCCTAAAACATCACCTCCAGCACGACCCCCTACACTACCCGAACTCCACTGCACTGCCCTAAACCCTAAAACACTCCCCCCAGCACGACCCCCTACACTACCTGAACACTACTGCACTGCCCTAAACCCTGAAACAACACCCCCTGCATGACCCCCCTAACCCTGAAACACCAGCCCCTGCACGACCCCCTACACTGCCCGAACATCACTGCACTGCCCTAAACCCTGAAACACCACCCCCAGCAAGACCCCCTACACTGCCCGAACACCACTGCACTGCCCTAAACCCTGAAACAACACCCCCTGCATGATCCCCCCTAACCCTGAAACACCACCCCCTGCACGACCCCCTACACTACCTGAACACCACTGCACTGCCCTAACACTGAAACACCACCCCAGCACGACCCCCTACACTGCCCAAACACCACTGCACTGCCCTAACACTGAAACACCACCCCAGCACGACCCCCTACACTGCCCGAACACCACTGCACTGCCCTAAACCCTGAAACACCACCCCCAGCACGACCCCCTACACTGCCCGAACACCACTGCTCTGCCCTAAACCCTGAAACACCACCCCCAGCACGACCCCCTACACTGCCCGAACACCACTGCTCTGCCCTAAACCCTGAAACACCACCCCCAGCACGACCCCCTACACTGCCTGAATACCACTGCACTGCCCTAAACCCTGAAACACCAGCCCCAGCACGATCCCCTGCACTGCCCGAACACCACTGCACTGCCCTAAACCCTGAAACACCAGCCCCAGCACGACCCCCTACACTGCCCGAACACCACTGCACTGCCCTAAACCCTGAAACACCAGCCCCAGCACGACCCCCTACACTGCCCGAACACCACTGCACTGCCCTAAACCCTGAAACACCACCCCCAGCACGACCCCCTACACTGCCCGAACACCACTGCACTGCCTTAAACCCTGAAACACCAGCCCCAGCACGACCCCCTACACTGCCCGAACACCACTGCACTGCCCTAAACCCTGATACACCAGCCCCAGCACGACCCCCTACACTGCCCGAACACCACTGCACTGCCCTAAACCCTGAAACACCAGCCCCAGCACGACCCCCTACACTGCCCGAACACCACTGCACTGTCCTAAACCCTGAAACACCAGCCCCAGCACGACCCCCTACACTGTCCGAACACCACTGCACTGCCCTAAACCCTGAAACACCAGCCCCAGCACGACCCCCTACACTGCCCGAACACCACTGCACTGCCCTAAACCCTGAAACACCAGCCCCAGCACGACCCCCTACACTGCCCGAACACCACTGCACTGCCCTAAACCCTGAAACACCACCCCGAGCACGACCCCCTACACTGCCCGAACACCACTGCACTGGCCCTAAACCCTGAAACACCACCCCCAGCACCACCCCCTAC
The DNA here is from genome assembly GCA_963921515.1 of Calotriton arnoldi. NCBI lineage: Eukaryota > Metazoa > Chordata > Amphibia > Caudata > Salamandridae > Calotriton > Calotriton arnoldi. The sequence goes on along the minus strand of CAWUFW010008754.1, from coordinate 266,382 downwards.
ACTGCCCGAACACCACTGCACTGCCCTAAACCCTGAAACACCACCCCCAGCACGACCCCCTACACTGCCCGAACACCACTGCACTGCCCTAAACCCTAAAACACCACCTCCAGCACGACCCCCTACACTACCCAAACACCACTGCACTGCCCTAAACCCTAAAACACTACCCCCAGCACGACCCCCTACACTACCCGAACACCACTGCACTGCCCTAAACCCTGAAACAACACCCCTGCATGACCCCCTAACCCTGAAACACCACCCCTGCACGACCCCTACACTGCCCGAACACCACTGCACTGCCCTAAACCCTGAAACACCACCCCCAGCAAGACCCCCTACACTGCCCGAACACCACTGCACTGCCCTAAACCCTGAAACACCACACCCCTACACTGCCAACACCACTGCACTCCCTAAACCCTGAAACACCACCCCTGCATGACCCCCTACACTGCCCGAACACCACTGCACTGCCCTAAACCCTGAAACACCAGCCCCAGCACGACCCCCTACACTGCCCAAACACCACTGCACTGCCCTAAACCCTGAAACACCAGCCCCAGCACGACCCCCTACACTGCCCGAACACCACTGCACTGCCCTAAACCCTGAAACACCAGCCCCAGCACGAACCCCTACACTGCCCGAACACCACTGCACTGCCCTAAACCCTGAAACACCAGCCCCAGCACGACCCCCTACACTGCCCGAACACCACTGCACTGCCCTAAACCCTGAAACACCAGCCCCAGCACGACCACCTACACTGCCCGAACACCACTGCACTGCCCTAAACCCTGAAACACCACCCCCAGCACGACCCCCTACACTGCCCGAACACCACTGCACTGCCCTAAACCCTGAAACACCAGCCCCAGCACGACCCCCTACACTGCCCGAACACCACTGCACTGCCCTAAACCCTGAAACACCACCCCCCGCATGACCCCCTACACTGCCCGAACACCACTGCACTGCCCTAAACCCTGAAACACTACCCCCAGCACGACCCCCTACACTGCCCGAACACCACTGCACTGCCCTAAACCCTGAAACACCACCCCGAGCACGACCCCCTACACTGCTTGAACACCACTGAACTGGCCCTAAACCCTGAAACACCACCCCCAGCACCACCCCCTACACTGCCCGAACACCACTGCACTGCCCTAAACCCTGAAACACCACCCCCAGCACGACCCCCTACACTGCCTGAACACCACTGCACTGCCCTAAACCCTGAAACACCACCCCCAGCACGACCCCCTACACTGCCCGAACACCACTGCACTGCCCTAAACCCTGAAACACCACCCCCAGCACGACCCCCTACACTGCCTGAACACCACTGCACTGCCCTAAACCCTGAAACAACACCCTGCATGACCCCTAACCCTGAAACACCAGCCCCTGCACGACCCCCTACACTGCCCGAACACCACTGCACTGCCCTAAACCCTGAAACACCACCCCCAGCAAGACCCCCTACACTGCCCGAACACCACTGCACTGCCCTAAACCCTGAAACAACACCCCTGCATGATCCCCCTAACCCTGAAACACCACCCCCTGCACGACCCCCTACACTACCCGAACACCACTGCACTGCCCTAAACACTGAAACACCACCCCAGCACGACCCCCTACACTGCCCGAACACCACTGCACTGCCCTAAACCCTGAAACACCACCCCCAGCACGACCCCCTACTCTGCCCAAACACCACTGCTCTGCCTTAAGCCCTAAAACACCACCCCCAGCACGACCCCCTACACTGGCCGAACACCACTGCTCTGCCCTAAACCCTGAAACACCACCCCCAGCATGTCCCCTACACTGCCCGAACACCACTGCACTGCCCTAAACCCTGAAACACCAGCCCCAGCACGACCCCCTACACTGCCCGAACACCACTGCACTGCCCTAAACCCTGAAACACCAGCCCCAGCACGACCCCCTACACTGCCCGAACACCACTGCACTGCCCTAAACCCTGAAACACCAGCCCCAGCATGACCCCCTACACTGCCTGAACACCACTGCACTGCCCTAAACCCTGAAACACCACCCCCAGCACGACCCCCTACACTGCCCGAACACCACTGCACTGCCCTAAACCCTGAAACACCAGCCCCAGCACGACCCCCTACACTGCCCGAACACCACTGCACTGCCCTAAACCCTGAAACACCAGCCCCAGCACGACCCCCTACACTGCCCGAACACCACTGCACTGCCCTAAACCCTGAAACACCAGCCCCAGCACGACCCCCTACACTGCCCGAACACCACTGCACTGTCCTAAACCCTGAAACACCAGCCCCAGCATGACCCCCTACACTGCCCGAACACCACTGCACTGCCCTAAACCCTGAAACACCACCCCCAGCAAGACCCCCTACACTGCCCGAACACCACTGCATCCCTAAACCCTGAAACACCACCCCCAGCAAGACCCCCTACACTGCCCAAACACCACTGCACTGCCCTAAACCCTGAAACAACACCCCCTGCACGACCCCCCTAACCCTGAAACACCACCCCCGGCACGACCCCCTACACTGCCCGAACACCACTGCACTGCCCTAAACCCTGAAACACCACCCCAGCAGGACCCCCTACACTGCCCGAACACCACTGCACTGCCCTAAACCCTAAACACCACCGCCAGCACGACCCCCTACACTGCCCGAACACCACTGCTCTGCCCTAATCCCTAAAACACCACCCCCAGCACGACCCCCTACCATGCCCGAACACCACTGCACTGCCCTAAACCCTGAAACACCACCCCCAGCACGATCCCCTACACTGCCCGAACACCACTGCACTGCCCAAAACCCTGAAACACCACCCCCAGCACGACCCCCTGCACTGCCCGAACACCACTGCACTGCACTAAACCCTGAAACACCACCCCCAGCATGACCCCCTACACTGCCCGAACACCACTGCACTGCCCTAAGCGCTGAAACACCAGCCCCAGCACGACCCCCTACACTGCCCGAACACCACTGCACTGCCCTAAACCCTGAAACACCAGCCCCAGCACGACCCCCTACACTGCCCGAACACCACTGCACTGCCCTAAACCCTGAAACACCAGCCCCAGCACGACCCCCTACACTGCCCGAACCCCACTGCACTGCCCTAAACCCTGAAACACCAGCCCCAGCACGACCCCCTACACTGCCCGAACACCACTGCACTGCCCTAAACCCTGAAACACCAGCCCCAGCATGACCCCCTACACTGCCCGAACACCACTGCACTGCCCTAAACCCTGAAACACCACCCCCTGCACGACCCCCTACACTGCCCGAACACCACTGCACTGCCCTAAACCCTGAAACACCACCCCCAGCATGACCCCCTACACTGCCCGAACACCACTGCACTGCCCTAAACCCTGCAACACCACCCCCAGTATGACCCCCTACACTGCCCGAACACCACTGCACTGCCCTATACACTGAAACACCACCCCCAGCACGACCCACTAGACTGCCCGAACACCACGGCACTGCCCTAAACCCTGAAACACCAGCCCCAGCACAACCCCCTAGACTGCCCGAACACCACTGCACAGCCCTAAACCCTGAAACACCAGCCCCAGCACGACCCCCTAGACTGCCCGAACACCACTGCACTGCCCTAAACCCTGAAACACCAGCCCCAGCACGACCCCCTACACTGCCCGAACACCACTGCACTGCCCTAAACCCTGAAACACCAGCCCCAGCACGACCCCCTACACTGCCTGAACACCACTGCACTGCCCTAAACCCTGAAACACCAGCCCCAGCACGACCCCCTAAACTGCCCGAACACCACTGCACTGCCCTAAACCCTGAAACACCAGCCCCAGCATGACCCCCTACACTGCCCGAACACCACTGCACTGCCCTAAACCCTGAAACACCACCCCCAGCACGACACCCTACACTGTCCGAACACCACTGCACTGCCCTAAACCCTGAAACACCACCCCCAGCACGACCCCCTACACTGCCCGAACACCACTGCACTGCCCTAAACCCTGCAACACCACCCCCAGCACGACCCCCTACACTGCCCGAACACCACTGCACTGCCCTAAACACTGAAACACCACCCCCAGCAAGACCCCCTACACTGCCCGAACACCACGCACTGCCCTAAACCCTGAAACACCACCCCCAGCAAGACCCCCTACACTGCGCGAACACCGCTGCACTGCCCTAAACCCTAAAACACCACCCCCAGCATGACCCCCTACACTGCCCGAACACCACTGCACTGCCCTAAACCCTAAAACACCACCCCCAGCGCGACCCCCTACACTGCCCAAACACCACTGCATGGCCCTAAACCCTAAAACACCACCCCCAGCACGACCCCTATATTGCCCGAACACCACTGCACTTCCCTAAACCCTGAAACACCACCCCCAGCACGAACCCCTACACTGCCTGAACACCACTGCACTGCCCTAAACCCTAAAACATCACCTCCAGCACGACCCCCTACACTGCCCGAACACCACTGCACTGCCCTAAACCCTAAAACACTACCCCCAGCATGACCCCCTACACTACCTGAACACCACTGCACTACCCTAAACCCTAAAACACTCCCCCCAGCATGACCCCCTACACTACCCGAACACCACTGCACTACCCTAAACCCTAAAACACTCCCCCAGCACAACCCCCTACACTACCCGAACACCACTGCACTGCCCTAAACCCTAAAACACTACCCCCAGCACGACCCCCTACACTACCCGAACACCACTGCAATGCCCTAAACCCTAAAACACTACCCCAGCACGACTCCCTACACTACCCAAACACCACTTCACTGCCCTAAACCCTAAAACACTCCCCAGCACGACCCCCTACACTACCCAAACACCACTGCACTGCCCTAAACCCTAAAACACTCCCCCAGCACGACCCCCTACACTACCCAAACACCACTGCACTGCCCTAAACCCTAAAACACTCCCCCAGCATGACCCCCTACACTACCCAAACACCACTGCACTGCCTCTAATCCCTAAAACACAACCCCCAGCACGACCCCCTACACTACCCAAACACCAATGCACTACCATAAACCCTAAAACACTACCCCAGCACGACCCCCTACACTACCCATAGACCACTGCACTACCCTAAACCCTAATACACTACTCGCCGCACAACCCACTACACTACCCAAACACCACTGCACTACCCTAAACCCTAAAACACTACCCCCCGCACGACCCCCTACACTACCCAACACCACTGCACTACCCTAAACCCTAAAACACGACCCACCACACGACCCCCTACACTACCCAAAGACCACTGCACTACCCTAAACCCTAAAACACGACCCCCTACACTACACAAACACCGCTGCACTATCCTAAACCCTAAAACACTACCCCCAGCATGACCCCCTACACTACACAAACACCACTGCACTACCCTAAACCCTAAAACACTACCCCCTACACTACACAAACACCACTGCACTACCCTAAACCCTAAAACACTACCCCCAGCACGTCCCCTTACACTACCGAAACACCACTGCACTACCCTAAACCCTAAAACACTACCCCCAGCAGTACCCCCTACACTACCCAAACACCACTGCACTATCCTAAACCCTAAAACACTACCCCCAGCAGTACCCCCTACACTACCCAAACACCATTGCACTACCCTAAACCCTAAAACACTACCCCCAGCACGACACCCTACACTACCCAAACACCACTGCACTACCCTAAACCCTAAACACTACCCCCAGCATGACCCCCTACACTACCCAAACACCACTGCACTACCCTAAACCCTAAACACTACCCCCAGCACGACCCCCTACACTACCCAAACACCACTGCACTACCCTAAACCCTGAAACACTACCCCAAGCATGACCCCCTACACTACCCAAACACCACTGCACTACCCTAAACCCTAAAACACTACCCCCAGCACGACCCCCTACACTACACAAACACCACTGCACTGCCCTAAACCCTAAAACACTACCCCCAGCACGACCCCCTACACTACACAAACAGCACTGCACTACCCTAAACCCTAAACCTACCCCAAGCATGACCCCCTACACTACACAAACATCACTGCACTACCCTAAACCCTAAAACACTACCACCAGCACGACCCCCTACACTACACAAACACCACTGCACTACCCTAAACCCTAAAACACTACCCCCAGCACGACCCCCTACACTACCCAAACACCACTGCACTACCCTAAACCATGAAACACTACCCCCAGCACGACCCCCTACACTGCCCAAACACCACTGCACTGCCCTAAACCCTGAAACACCACCCCAAGCACGACCCCCTACACTTCCCTAACACCACTGCACTACCCTAAACCCTGAAACACTACCCCCAGCACGACCCCCTACACTGCCCGAACACCACTGCACTGCCCTAAACCCTAAAACACCACCCCCAGCACGACCCCCTACACTGCACAAACACCACTGCACTGCCCTAAACCCTGAAACACTACCCCCAGCATGACCCCCTACACTGCCCAAACACCACTGCACTGCCCTAAACCCTGAAACACTACCCCCAGCACGACCCCCTACACTGCCCGAACACCACTGCACTACCCTAAACCCTGAAACACTACCCGCCAGCATGACCCGCTACACTGCCCGAACACCACTGCACTGCCCTAAACCCTGAAACACCACCCCCAGCAGGACCCCCTACACTGCCCGAACACCACTGCACTGCCCTAAACCCTGAAACACCACCCCCAGCACGTACCCCCTACACTGCCCAAACACCACTGCACTGCCCTAAACCCTGAAACCACCACCCCCAGCATGACCCCTACACTGCCCAAACACCACTGCACTGCCCTAAACCCTGAAACACCAACCCCAGCACGACCCCCTACACTGCCCAAACACCACTGCACTGCCCTAAACCCTGAAACACCACCCCCAGCACGACTCCCTACACTGCCCAAACACCACTGCACTGCTCCTAAACCCTGAAACACCACCCCCAGCACGACCCCCTACACTACCCAAACACCACTGCACTACCCTAAACCCTGAAACACCACCCCCAGCACGACCCCCTACACTGCCCGAACACCACTGCACTGCCCTAAACCCTGAAACACCACCCTCAGCACGACCCCTACACTGCCCAAACACCACTGCACTGCCCTAAACCCTGAAACACTACCCCCAGCATGACCCCCTACACTGCACCGAACACCACTCCACTACCCTAAACCCTAAAACACTACCCCAGCACAACCCCCTACACTACCCAAACACCACTGCACTACCCTAAGCCCTGAAACACTACCCCCAGCACGACCCCTACACTGCCCAAACACCACTGCACTGCCCTAAACCCTGAAACACCACCCCCAGCACGACCCCCTACACTGCCCGAACACCACTGCACTGCCCTAAACCCTGAAACACCACCCCCAGCACGACCCCCTACACTGCCCGAACACCACTGCACTGCCCTAAACCCTGAAACACCACCCCCAGCACGACCCCCTACACTGCCCGAACACCACTGCACTGCCCTAAACCCTGAAACACCACCCCCAGCACGACCCCCTACACTGCCCGAACACCACGGCACTGCCCTAAACCCTGAAACACCAGCCCCAGCACGACCCCCTACACTGCCCGAACACCACTGCACAGCCCTAAACCCTGAAACACCAGCCCCAGCACGACCCCCTACACTGCCCGAACACCACTGCACTGCCCTAAACCCTGAAACACCAGCCCCAGCACGACCCCCTACACTGCCCGAACACCACTGCACTGCCCTAAACCCTGAAACACCAGCCCCAGCACGACCCCCTACACTGCCCCAACACCACTGCACTGCCCTAAACCCTGAAACACCAGCCCCAGCATGACCCCCTACACTGCCCGAACACCACTGCACTGCCCTAAACCCTGAAACACCACCCCCCACACGACACCCTACACTGTCCGAACATCACTGCACTGCCCTAAACCCTGAAACACCACCCCCAGCACGACCCCCTACACTGCCCAAACACCACTGCACTGCCCTAAACCCTGCAACACCACCCCCAGCACGACCCCCTACACTGCCCGAACACCACTGCACTGCCCTATACCCTGAAACACCACCCCCAGCAAGACCCCCTACACTGCCCGAACACCACTGCACTGCCCTAAACCCTGAAACACCACCCCCAGCACGACCCCCTACACTGCGCCGAACACCACTGCACTGCCCTAAACCCTAAAACACCACCCCCAGCACGACCCCCTACACTGCCCGAACACCACTGCACTCAACCCTAAAACACCACCCCGAGCACGACCCCCTACACTGCCCAAACACCACTGCACTGGCCCTAAACCCTAAAACACCACCCCCAGCACGACCCCCTACACTGCCCGAACACCACTGCACTGCCCTAAACCCTAAAACACCACCCCCAGCACGAACCCCTACACTGCCCGAACACCACTGCACTGCCCTAAACCCTAAAACACTACCCCCAGCACGACCCCCTACACTACCTGAACACCACTGCACTACCCTAAACCCTAAATCACTACCCCAGCATGACCCCCTACACTACCCGAACACCACTGCACTACACTAAACCCTAAAACACTACCCCCAGCACAACCCCCTACACTACCCGAACACCACTGCACTACCCTAAACCCTAAAACACTCCCCCCTGCATGACCCAATACACTACCCGAACACCACTGCAATGCCCTAAATCCTAAAACTCTCCCCCAGCACGACTCCCTACACTACCAAAACACCACTTCACTTTCCTAAACCCTAAAACACTCCCCCCAGCACGACCCCGTACACTACCCAAACACCACTGCACTGCCCTAAACCCTAAAACACTCCCCCAGCACGACCCCCTACACTACCCAAACACCACTGCACTGCCCTAAACCCTAAAACACTCCCCCCAGCACGACCCCCTACACTACCCAAACACCACTGCACTGCCCTAAACCCTAAAACACAACCCCCAGCACGACCCCCTACACTACCCAAACACCAATGCACTACCATAAACCCTAAAACACTACCCCAGCACGACCCCCTACACTACCCATAACACCACTGCACTACCCTAAACCCTAATACACTACCCGCCGCACGACCCCTACACTACCCAAACACCACTGCACTACCCTAAACCCTAAAACACTACCCCCAGCACGACCCCCTACACTACCCAAACACCACTGCACTACCCTAAACCCTAAAACACGACCCACCAGCACGACCCCCTACACTACCCAAAGACCACTGCACTACCCTAAACCCTAAAACACTACCCCAGCACGACCCCTACACTACCCAAACACCACTGCACTACCCTAAACCCTAAAACACTACCCCCAGCACGACCCCCTACACTACCCAAACACCACTGCACTACCCTCAACCCTAAAACACTACCCCCAGCAGTACCCCCTACACTACCCAAACACCATTGCACTACCCTAAACCCTAAAACACTCCCCCAGCACGACACCCTACACTACCCAAACACCACTGCACTACCCTAAACCCTAAAACACTACCCCCAGCATGACCCCCTACACTACCCAAACACCACTGCACTACCCTAAACCCTAAATACTACCCCCAGCATGACCCCCTACACTACCCAAACACCACTGCACTACCCTAAACCCTAAATACTACCCCCAGCACGACCCCCTACACTACCCAAACACCACTGCACTACCCTAAACCCTAAATCTACCCTAGCACGAAACCCTACACTACCCAAACACCACTGAGCTACCCTAAATGCTAAAACACTACCCCCAGCACCACCCCCTACACTACACCAAACACCACTGCACTACCCTAAACCCTAAAACACTACCCCCAGCACGACCCCCTACACTACACAAACACCACTGCACTACCCTAAACCCTAAAACACTACCCCCAGCATTGACCCCTACACTACCCAAACACCACTGCACTGCCCTAAACCCTAAAACACTACCCCCAGCAGTACCCCTATACTACCCAAACACCACTGCACTACCCTAAACCCTAAAACACTCCCCCCAGCATGACCCCCTACACTACCCAAACACCACTGCACTGCCCTAAACCCTAAAACACTAACCCCAGCACGACCCCCTACACTACCCAAACACCACTGCACTACCCTAAACCCTAAAACACTCCCCCAGCACGACTCCCTACACTACCCAAACACCACTGCACTACCCTAAACCCTAAATCTACCCCCAGCACGACCCCCTACACTACCCAAACACCACTGCACTACCCTAAACCCTAAATCTACCCCCAGCACGACCCCCTACACTACCCAAACACCACTGCACTACCCTAAACCCTAAATCTACCCTCAGCACGACCCCCTACACTACCCAAACACCACTGCACTACCCTAAACCCTAAAACACTACCCCCAGCATGACACCCTACACTACACCAATACCACTACACTACCCTAAACCCTAAAACACTACCTCAGCACAACCCCCTACACTACCCAAACACCACTGCACTACCCTAAGCCCTAAAACACTACCCCCAGCACGACCCCCTACACTACCCAAACACCACTGCACTACCCTAAACCCTAAAACACTACCCCCAGCACGGCCCCCTACACTACACAAACACCACTGCACTGCCCTAAACCCTAAAACAATACCCCCAGCACGACCCCCTACACTACACAAACACCACTGCACTACCCTAAACCCTAAATCTACCCCAAGCATGACCCCCTACACTACACAAACATCACTGCACTACCCTAAACCCTAAAACACTACCACCAGCACGTCCCCCTATACTACACAAACACCACTGCACTACCCTAAACCCTAAAACACTACCCCCAGCATGACCCCCTACACTACACAAACACCACTGCACTACCCTAAAGCCTAAAACACTACCCTCAGCACAACCCCCTACACTACCCAAACACCACTGCACTACCCTAAACCCTAGAAAAGTAACCACCACCCCATGCCCAATCCCCCTTACCTCTCACTCCTCGTGGTTCCTCTCTCCCTCGTGGTTCCTGCTTCATGTCGTCTCTGTGGGGCGGTGCACGTCGTTGTGAGGAAACGGAACAGCCTCTGTTTCCTTACAACGACGTGATCGTCTACATTTTTTTAGAACTCATGGTCATTTACCATACATACCTTTACAACAAAATTTGTTGTAAAGGCATGCGTGGTAAATGACCATGCGTTCTAAAAAAATGCGTAGTAATGACTTTCGCGATGTACAACGCATGCGTGGTAATGCATGAGTTGTAATGGTATCGCGAAGTAAAAAGTCGTTGTAACGGCTGTTTACCGATCGAAGCTGGCCCCTGTTCTTCAGTGAGTCGTTTATTTGATAAATTAGGAGGAAGGAATGTGTTTTTTTTACCAAAAAGTGCATTCCCGGCTGTTGTATTGTGAAAGTGTCCGCGTGGCCTGGTTTCACTTCCGGTGAGAGAGTGGAAGAGTCTGTTTGGATCTAAAGGGGTTCTGCTGTTGGACAGGGCCGGCGCGACACGTCATCAGAAAACACAGCTAATGGAAAGCGTTGTCCCCGAAGTGTGGAGCAGTGCCATGAGAGGTCAACGAGTGTGCGTCCCACTGCAGTATGACTGTACCGCGTGACCCATGTGCCGCCTCCATTGTACGGAAGGCAGAAGCGGCATCCATTGCAGGTCCTCTTGAAGACCGTTGTAGCACTAATTCTACATTTTGGAACTAGGGCATTTTAACCTTGTTGTTCCTGCCAGATACAAAGAGAAGATCCTGTGTTATTCAGTGCCCTCGTTACCTTTTCTGTGGGTAGTGGTGCTTGTCACTTCGGTGCCCCGCCGGTGCACACGACTGGGCTCCCCACCTCGTGTGCCATCTGCAGGGCCTCTGCCCTCGGATCACTGGTTTCGGTTTCTGGAGTGGCAACATAAACAGTTGCTCCCAAAGGACTAGCCTGAACACTTAGGTGAATATCCCCTGCGCCAGCATTCCGCGGAAATTCTTTCCTAGCTCTCCCACGTCGACGACGATGTCATAATAGCACGGCTCCGCTCGCGACACCGTATGACGTCATAGGAGCCATAAGAGAACCTCGTCGGTGTGCTGACGTCAGTTCCACCCATTTTTTCCGTGCCACCGAGGTAAACAGGTGGACCGACACATTTTCACATGTATACATAGTATACTAAATATATATATATATATATTCACTGAAAAAACCATAGGTTTCAGGCACGTTATAGTTAGAAATTAGCATTTAAAAAACCTTAGAAATTCACTGAAAAAACCATAGGTTTCAGGAACGTTATAGTTAGTTGGACATTTCACTTCTACAAAACCATAGAAATTCCGGCGTTATAGTTAGTTCAGCTAACTATAACTCGCGCCCCCGCAATGCACTGCTGATGACGTCACATATTACATCATTCATGACATGGTCAGTCACATCACTGATGACATCACTGATGACATCTCAAATGACATCACTGATGACATCATCCAGTGACTGTGTGTTTCTGTAAAGTTTAATTTTGTTTTATATATATGCCAAGCTGTATTGAGGAATGAGTGGGTGTATAAGTGTCTGTATGGAGGATTTAGTAGGTACGTGACTGACTGTATAAGTGAGTGATTAAATGTGTCTTACTGAATGCATGGGTGTTAGAAATGGGGGTCTCTAGTTGGCAAGGGCTTGCACCTTTGTCCAAGTAGGGACCCTTCTTCCTAGTCAGGATAAGGGAGTTACACTCCTAAAATAACCCCTGCTCACCCCCTTGGTAGCTTGGCACGAGCAGTCAGGCTAATCTTAGAGGCAGTGTGTAAAGCATTTGCACATAACCAACAGTAATACAGTGTAAGCACTACAAACGGACACCACACCAGTTTAGAAAAATATCCAATATTTGTATATACTTAAAACAAGACCAATACAATAAAAATCCACAGTACAGTACTTTAAAAATCTTCAGTTATCACAGTGTCCTTAAAAACAGTTCCTTGATGTCGATAGCTCCGTCCGGGGCTATCACGGCATCGTGAACAAACAAATACAAACAGTTGTGGCTGACCGCGGCGTCGCGGGTCAGCTACGGTGTCGGGAAGACCCGCAAACAGTACCTTTCAGAAATGCAGGGCGTCGATGACCTCGCTGTGAGCTTCTGAACACACGGCGTCCGCAGGCGCTGCTCCGGAGGTCGGTGCGGGCGTCGCCGGGCCCTCGAAGTCACACGCGTTGCAGATCGATCTCCTCTCGGTTGAAGCCAGGAGCGCGGGCGTCGGCCGGCGTCGGGTGCTGCGGTGCGAAGTGCAGCGGTGCGGCGTGCGGTGCCCTCAGGTCGCGGTGCGAGCAGCGGCTTGGTGGCGGCGTCGAATGGCGTCGTCGGGGAGACCAGAGTCGCGGTGTGAGATGAAGGCGGTGCTCGTCACGGTGCTGGCAGGCCACGGTGCACCAGCGGCGTCGTTATTGCTGAAGCGCTGTCATCGGCTGACGAACTGGAGTCGATGGCACCGGCGTCGGTGGGCCAAGGCTGCGGAGCGGGATAAGGGCGGTGCGTCGTGTAACTTAAGAGCGGTGCCCCCGAACCACGGTGCAAGCATCGGCGTCGAGTCCGGCATGGAGCGGCGTCGTCGGGGATACCACGGCCTCGTCGTGAAGCGAGGCGGTGCGGAGTGCGGTGGCCACAGGTCACGGTGCGAGCAGCGGCTCGGTGGCGGCGTCAGCAGGCGTCGTCGGTGAGACCAGGGTCGCGGTGCGGCATTGCGGCGGTGCCCTCTGCGGTGCCTTCAGGACACGGAGTCGGCAGCGGCGTCGTAGACGGCGTCGGGCTTGAAGTCTTTGCTGTTCCTGAGACTTCTTGAACAGGGGGCAAGCTCTACCTCAAGCCCTTGGAGAAAACTCTAATAGCAGGATGATGAAAGCACAGTCCAGTCCTTTCCCTACCCAAGACAGAAGCAACCACTGCAGGCCAACCCCACAACACGCAGCATAGGGGCAGTACTCCTCCTCCAGCTTTCCCGTCCTTCTTCCTGGCAGGTTCCTTAGTTCAGAAGTAATCTAAAGTTCTGGGGTTTGGGTCCCCCTTTTTATCCTCAATTTCTCTTTTTTCTCTGAAGGCAGAGAGGCCTATGCCTAGTCCAAACCAGTTCTGGTCAGTCCTGGAGCACTTTGTTGACAAGACTCCTTCTTTCCTTTCACAGTGCAGGCCGGGGACATCAGACGCACCACAGGAGGTGGAGCCAGCATTGTGGAGGGAAGGCCCAGCCCTATTCAGGTCCCAGGTGCAACTCCTCCCACCCATCTACATGTAGATCTGGCTATTCAGCCCTGTGCTGACTCACCCTGTCTCCTGGCATCCCCCAGCCCCTGTCACTCACTCTCCAGACAAGGAATACACAACCTAGCAGAGGCAGGCTTGGATGGTTAGACAAGAAAATACCCACTTTCTAAAAGTGGTATTTTCAAACACAGAATGTTAAAACCAACTTCACTAAAAGATGCATTTTATCATTCTGAGTCCAGGCATACTAAACTCGAATTTCTACCATGTTCCCTGGGTCAGTTAGGATTATAAGCTGTAATAATCAAAACTGCCCATTCTGGCCTATGGGGAACAGGTAGCCTTGCAATAGTGAAAAACGAAATAGGCTGTAATTCACTATCAGGACATGCCACACACACCAGGACATGTCCTACCTTTCACATACAATGCACCCTGCCCACAGGGGTACCTTGGGCCTACCTTAGGTGTGACTAACATGTAGAAAAGGAAAGGTTTAGGGACTTGCAAGTGTGTGCACTTACCAAGTCGACATGGCAGCCCCAGGCTGCGCACAGGCTCTGCAATGGCAGGCCAGAGTTACACTTTACGGGCTGTTTGCGTGGGTGGCAAAATCCAGTGCTGCAGCCCACCAACAGCATTTGATTTATAGGCCCTGGCACTCGCAGTGCACTTTACTAGGGACTGACACATAAATCAAACAGGCCAATCATGGAAACACCAATCCATAACACAATTTACATGGAGAGCATATGCACTTTAGCACTGATTGGCAGTGGGAAAGTGCCCAGAGTCCTAAAACCAACACACACAGGGTCAAAAACAGGAGGCCAAAAAGCAAAAAGTCTGGGGGTAAACCCGCTGAAAAAGTCAAGTCTAACAATGGGTTAGTGACTAAACTGTGTGAAAGTCTGTATCAGTCTGTCTGTTGTTGTGTAAGCTGCTGCATGGGTTGGTGAGTAGCTGCATGAGTGTCTATATGGGTTATTGATTGCTTGCCTGAGTATTTGTATGGCTGCCTGAGTGTGTGTGTGTGGGTGGGTGGGAGGTGTGTGACTCAGTGCATAGATGTGTGAGTGGTTGATTCACTGGGTGTATGGGTTCAAGAGTGCATGTGGAAACAGCTGTATGGGTGGGTGAGTATGTGTATGGGTGTGTTGGTGAGTGAATGGATGTCTCAGTGGTACATGTGCAAGTAACTACATATGTAAAAGGCAGTATATGTGAGTGATGGTGTATATAAATAACTATATGTGAGAGTCAGTAATTGTGAGAGTGGCTGCATGGATGAGTGTGTATTTGTATCAGTGATTCTATAAGAGAGTAATTATGTTAGTATCTGTATGAATAAGTGAGGTTGTGTCTGTATAACTGTATAGGTGAGTAAATGGAAGTATGATTGATTCTTTGCATGACTCACTAAGTGTGTGAGTAACTCTGGATATGTGGCAGTGTGTGAGTGTCTGTATAGGTGTATGAGTGCATATGATAGTGTTGTATTGATGAGTGACTGCATGTATGAGTGACTGTATGGGTGAATGAGTGGATGTGTGTGTAGACCTAGGAATCAGTCAGTGCTTATTTACATATTACAAAAAAAGAGTTGCCTCTAGGTGGGATGCACTCCCAGGTGGATCAGTAAAACCCAAGTGGGTCGCCGCCGGCACTCACATTCAAAAATGTCTTAAAAAGGATTGCCGATGTTCGCGCCGGCACCCCTGCACATAACAGGCACCTCCTGTTCCACAGTTAGCTGCCCCATTGCTTCAGGTGGTTCACCTGAGCGTTATTATTATGGGGATTTACTGGTGGTTGCGGCATGCCGGCACGTCACATGGTCTGCCACTGAAGAGGGCGTTGGCCCGAAACGCGTCTGGCAGGTAAACGAGAAAGGGACTTTGTTCATGGCGTGTGCCCTTGCTTTGGCGTAATTTCCACCTGGGAGTGCATCCCACCTAGAGGCAACTCTTTTTGTATATTATATATATACATATATATATGTATATATTCACTGAAAAAAACAAAAGTTTCAGAAGCATTATAGTTGGGCTGATATTTCACTCGTACAAAACCAGAGAAATTCAGCCGTTATAGTTAGCCGAGATAACTGTAACTCGCTCCCCCGCAATGTACTGCTTATGACCCTCACATATTACATCACTCATGACATGGTCAGTGGCATCACTCATGACATCTCAAATGACACACACATCAAATTTCAGTCATTAAAAAAAATAAACAAATAAAAAAACGACTTGCCAAGTCTTAAACTCTCCTTTTATTACACATAAGTCACCCCTGAGGTAGGCCCTAAGTAGCCCTTAGGGCAAGGTGCTGTGTAGATAAAAGGTAGAACATGTAGTTTTATGTTTTGCATGTCGTGGTAGTGACAAACAGATAAACTAATTTTTCACTACTCTGAGGCCTATTCCTCTCATAGGTTAGCATAGGGATTTCCCTTATACACTTTTAAGTGGTAATTCCTGATCAGAAAGGAGTAGCTGGTTTATGTTTTATATCTTTGGAATGGTATTCATAAATCCTCCTTATCGATGAAGTTGGATTTCACATTACTGTTTTAGAAATGCCACTTCGAGAAAGTGAATATTTCTTTGCACTCCTAGCTCTGTTAATGTTAAATAGTCTTTATTAATTGATTAATAAATATTGCTACAATCTTTGGAGAATGGGCAACTATAATCACAGAAGTTCGTATGATCAGTCAAAATTAGAAATAGATTAAGAAGAAACCACTTACATTTTATCACTTTCAACAGATATTGTACTGCTATTATAAGTAGTTTAGGGATAACATGCCGCACCAGAACATTGATACCACAAAAACATAATCTTAGAAAGTAGCTTTTCTGTTGTCTGTATTTATCATAGTTTCCATTGGTGATTCCTTACTGATAGAATATCTCTATGTTTGGACACCGTCATAAAATTTAACAATGATTATTACTCTTAATACGGTTTAGTTTCAAATGCCCCTGAACAGCAAAGTGCTTACATACAGTGCCGTAGTACTAAGTCAATCCAGTGGCAGCTAGTATTGGAAGAAGGTGGGGGGGCAGGTCACAGGGGTGCGGGGGAATGAGATAATACATTTTTTTAAATCACACTTAGCTGTCTGCTGCTGCCGCCCGCCGTCGCCGCCGCCTCCTCTCGGTCCAGAGGGCCATCTAAACATTAATGCGCACTTTAGGGAGTGCAAACCACTCCTCTTCTCCCGTGCTCTGTCAGCAGAGCAGCCCTGCCCCGTCCCTGCTGCAACAAGGAAAAAATAAAATGATAATAACTTAGAGTTATTATCATTTTATTTTTCCTTTAGTAACACTGCTTAAAAGCAGTGTGCGGATGCTCCTCCACCTTAGCGGAAGAGCGGCCAATGTTCTAATCTGTATTTCAATTGGTAGCTAGCATAATAGGATAATCCTGCTTAATATAGTAATTCCTGTTCACCATTTGATTTCAATTTTTTTTTCTGCTGTAGCGATATACTTGACATATTGTCTAATTAAAAAAACTGATTTCCCAGAAAGGCATAAGATTATTGCTTGTCGACATGTCCTCACCCATTGTTCATTAAAGATGGGTTTCAACAAAGCTTGACTTTCCATTAGTAAACAAGGGCAGATATAAACAATATGTATTATCGTTTCGCCCGCAAACCCACATAGTCTTCAGTTTGGCATTGGCCAGTTCCTTAGCCATCTAGGGGTTCCATCCTTTGTAGGATATTGACCAAATCTTATTTTTAAAAATGTGTCCCTAATAAATGGCTGCAATTGGAGGAATAAGTAGGGTTGAGGCTCTTTTTATCAAAAGAATAAATAATCGTCCAAGCATGTTTTTTTTGCTGAAACTACCTCATTATCCAGCAGGAGGGATAGAGTGTTTGTTGATCGATTTAAAATGTGTTTAAAAGTATTTTTATCTCTATCCCAGCAGTCATACGGTAAGCCATGTGCAAGAATATAATTGTTAAAAGAACCTCTTAGCTGCTGTAGGCCTACTGGGGTGTGGGTAAGCAATACCATATCATCAGCGTACTGCATGTATTTTATGTTTACTCCAGAAAGATTTGGTGAATTGGCATCAACATTTTGTAAGTTAAAAGGTAAATCCATCATAAAAAGATTAAATAAATAAGGAATTAGAATGCAGCCTTCATTCAAACCACTAAAAGTTTTCATACGGGGAGTAGTGCAGATGCCATCCCCATCTTCAATTGGACCCTAGTATTAGAATATAACAGTAAAATCATGTTCAGTAGTTTTTTTGGTATACCCCAAGCTGCCATCTTTTTCCAGAGTATTTTACGGGTGACAGAATCAAACGCGGCTTTCAAGTCTTGTTAGGTTTTAAAATCTCGTCCCTGCAATGTACTCCTTCCACGTTATATTAGGTTAGCGATGTGTGGCTAAATAGATGGCAGTTGTATTTACGTTATGCAACCCACTGAGTTATCCCCATAATGTGCAGGCTTCAGTTAGCGAATGTGACTCCATTTTGTTTTTCGCAATCCTTATTAGGCTGCTTAGACTGTGTCAGAGTTAGGCCTCATGGCCCGTAATGCTTGCATCAGCAGAACACTGTATTTCGTTATTAGTTTTTCCTTCCTGTTCAAGGCTGTTTCCCGACCTGCTAATGAGGAGACAATTCAGCTCTCACATACCAATCTAAGGGGCAGATTTACAGGAAAGTGACGCATCTTTAAAGATGCGTCACTTTCCCTGCGCCACCCCAAGAAACCCTTGCGCCACTATAGATGAGCCGTATTTACAATACGGCACACCATGGCGCAAGGATTGACAGCTGCGTCAGAAATTCTGATGCATCTGTTGACGCAAAAGTCACGCATTGCTGCAATCGTGTCGCAAGCACGACGCAACTCCAGCAATGCAGGGGGAGGCCTATCCTCATTGTGCTGCGTCACTCGTTACGCCTGCTTCAAGCAGGCGTAAGAATTTGACGCAGTGGCGTCCTAGAAGTGGCGCAGTGAAATCTTGTAGATTTCCCTGCGTCACTTCTATGAGGCTTTTTTCCATTGGAACACCCACCCTGCATACATTATACCTGACGCAGGTATAATGTGACGCAGGGCTTTACAACGTGACGCATCTCCCTAGATGCGTCACGTTCTAAATGGGCCGCATTTTTACGCTGCTGCTGCGTCACAAAAATTGACGCAACGGCGGCTCAAAATGACGCAAGGGGCTTGTAAATCTGCCCCTGAGTGTGTAGTTCTGCTCCCACGTTAGGAGACGCTGAGACCCGGCGCAGTGGCCTTGGGTTTCTGATAACATGTACCCATCTGGCAGGTGGTAGCTCTTCTCCCAGTGCCTCCTTTGTTCATGTTCGGCTCAGGCCGGGAGTTTTCCATGGTGGGCGGGGTTGGAGGCTCTTGGGGAAGAATGATTACTCACTGTGGACCGTTGGGGAGTCAGTCCCTCGGCAGACATCTTAGGGTGCAGGTCATGATGGACTCCTCTGCAGAGCAATTCTAATAAACATGTAAGTTTGTATTCTCTACTGTCTGACCGACTCTTCATTCTTGGAAAGGCATAACAGGTGGTTGTGAAAAAACCTGAGTGGCCCTAGCGGCCACTACCTTCATTGGTGCCCGAACAGGGACCGCGCAAGGTGATCCGACCTGCCCGTAATCGGGTTGTAGGGTCGGGGGTGCGTTTGGTCGGTTGGGCGGATCGGGGTACCCCACACAAGACCGAGCTTGGTTCTCGCAGCTGCCCCGCCCGGCTGATCAGGTGCCCCCTCGTCTAGTGGTCACCAGCTGGGGTCCTGAGAAGGCAAAACCTTGGAGTTGACTGTTTGGTCCGAAGAGTCGGCAGTGGAGAATAGCTTGACTCGACCTGTGTGCACCAGGTGAGTGATTTGATTCTTGGAAAAAATGGCGCCATTCTTGGATGGCACGAGCCTGCGGGCTGTGCCTTGATACGGTCTTCGGACTGTCTTGTCTGCGGTTTTTGAACTGCCTTGCTTGAACGACACGAGTCGACGGGCTGTGTCTTGGTACGGTCTCCGGACCGTCTTGTCTTGAACTTGGTGGGTCTGCGGACCCTTGAAAAAGACACAGAGTGTTTGTGAGCAGCTCACCGGACCACCTGGAAATTTGGCCCACACTTGAAAAGGCCCGGGACTGCCCGCGAACAATCTGCCAGACCAACTGGTAATTTGGCTAATGCTCGAAAAGGTGTGGGGCTGGAGCCTGTCTTCTTGTATTTGATACAGTCTCCGGACTGTAGGGAGTGGTCCCTGGACCGTTTTTGTTTGGCTCCGTGACTAATATTTGTTACTTTATTTTGTCTTTGTTTGTCGATTGTTGGTGTTGTACTTGTCCGTTAGGGACAGTGCCTGTGTCTTATATTAAGATGCCTTGTTCTAGCAAATTGGGGTGTTTTGGATGTCGATGTTGTTCTACTGATGCCTGACTGGAAGAGAGCCAGCCTGCACCTCTGGAGGGTTCTCCAAATTTTGACATTTATGTTAAACATGGTATTGGCCCTGTTATGTTTAGCACATTGTGGCATAAATATACGAGGGACAATGCTGAGTTACAGTGGCCGCTTACTGGCTCATTTGATGAACAGAAATTGAACTTCTTGCAGGACAAGTTGTTTGCTAGGAGGAGCAGACAGTCGATGTTTGATTCTCTGAGAGTATGGCAGAAAGAACAAAGCAGCGACGCATGAGGGCAGAGAAAGAGGCCCGGAAGAGACGGATGCAAACGATAACACAGAAAGCAGTAGCTTATGAAAGAGGAAAGGTAGAGAAGAGTATAGAATGTGCAGATAGAAAGTTTCAGTTACAGACAGGTAAGTGCTATGTTGCTAGGGAGGAAGGTGATGATTTCGTCGAAGAACTATTGGATTCTCGGCCTCCTCCTCCATATGCCCCTGAACGGATATACCCGGCAGTCCCAGCCTCTCAGTCCTTGGCCCCTAGTGCCGCCCCTTCTAGCATCCCCGTTTCTGGTACTACCGCTTCTGCTCCAGCCTCTCATGCTTCTCTTCTATTCACACCAGCCACCGGGGCGGGTGCTGTTAGCTCCCCTGCCCAGTCTGTTAGTTCTGTGTCAACTGTTTCTCCCCCTTTCACCCCTACCACCATGTCTCCCTACCTGATGGTACCTGTCTCTGTGTCCACTCCCTCCCCCGTGAGTGTGACACACCAGGCAAAGTTGAATGTGGAAACTCCCGCGCGTGGAGTGCATGATGTGAACTGGACAGCAGCGCGAGATCGAATGGATAAAGTGTTGGTGCGTTCTGCGGTGGGTGATGAGGAAAAGACAATGGTAACGAATCAGGCAGCTCAGTGGGCTCGCCACCCGATCTATAGCATGGAGGATGTGTGGAGTGTGATGAAAGATTACGAGCCCTTTATACAGCAGCATGCCCTTAAGCACATGTCGGCGATGCTGATAGAGTTGTGGGAACAGTGTTTTCAAGGTGTTGCACCGCAAATAATATATGACATACGGGATAGGGTATATGCTGCAGGTATGGCTCCTAATGAGGTCTTTAGCAATATAACGACATTAGTGGGGTACCGAGGTAGATTGCTCCAGAAGATTCAGACAATGGGGACACAGCATCCCATGAGGGAAGTTCATCCCATTTACCACCCTGAAATTCCAGAACTGCGCGATTCCACCAATGCTGTGATTAGACAACGGGTCGACGCTCGGTTTCAGGAGCAATGGATTTATACTCCTTGGAAGAGGAGTGAGGTCCTATCCTTAAAGGGCCAGCTGCCGGACCCCCGCAAAAACCCTACTGCATATTAAAAGAATTGACGGAGGCGGCCTCCTCTACACTAATGACGTTAGCTGACATAGAGTTGTTTTTCGGCCTGTTGGTACCAATGGACATATGGAGGCAAGTCCATACGCAGGATCATGCACTAGAGTTGGGGGAACATGGGATGAGATCAGGGCTTGGGATAAGGAGCGTAAGCCTGGAGACAAGCCGAAAGCGGAGCTCCTCGCTTTGCCAGCGCGTATTATCACATACATGCATTCACTTATCCCGCCAAGGAGGGTGGATTGGGATAAGAAGAAGGATGAAAGTGTGTCGGATTTCTTTACTAGATTTGAAGGGGTGTTCTTAGATTTTAGTGGACAGGACCTGTCGCAGGAGGGTGGGGTTCGTTTATTTGTCAACAGATTTATCACTAACTTACTTCCCGAGATTGCAACACGGTTGCAGGCTTCGGAAAATACTTGGACTACATCATCCCCGTCCGTGATATTGAGTATTGCACAATATTACGAACATAGAGAGAATAAGGACAAGGAAAAGGTGGAGAAAAAGTCAAAGGATTTGAAGACGAGGGTATTGATGCAGCAGGTTGCAAGGGGAAATGGACGAGGTAGAGGTTCGGGTTTGGCCCAGCAGCGGTCTGGCAGAGGTGGCGCATCAAATGCGCCCCTCGGGCTCAACCAATGTGCGTACTGCAAAAAGAAGGGACATTGACGGAAAGAGTGTCTGGAGTTGTTACAGAAGGGTGAGGCCCCAAGGGGTCGAGGTTTTTCGAGAACGCGGGCGAGGAACAGTAGATAGAGGGGGAATGCAGTCAGAAGATACATCACACAATAGGCAGAGCGGGAATTATTTTGATGACCCCAGAGGACGGCAGTACTATCATGACGAAGTGACGGGTTGTCTCATAGCTAGGACCGCCGAGGACAGGGTGAGGGACCAGTTCCTGTGCCTATAGATCAGAATGGACCTTATGTCACTGCTGATTTACAGGGTACTACTGAAAGTTATTTAGTTGATGCAGGGGCTATGAATAGTTCTGTTTCCCGTTCACTGGTCCCGGGGGCAGCTCTGTCTGGCCAAAATAATGTTTCAGTGGGTTTCTCAGGCGTGCCGGTGATTAGCCCCATTTCCAAGCCTCTTGCTTTGACTATTGGCCCCTTTACGGTCGATTCACCATGTTTACTGACGTCAAATTGCGGGAAAAATTTGTTAGGACTCGATTTATTGAAACAGTTGCATGCGACAATTTTCTGTTCTCCAGACGGTGTTTACATGACTATTGGACCGCAGGTTGCTCATGCCAAACAGTGCTTTGCGAAAGATGCCCCCCTTCCAGCTGAGTTTAAAGATGTACCACGTATGTTATGGGCTACAGGAGACGCGGATGTGGGGTTACTCCAGATCCCGCCTGTTTCTATACAGATCAGAGACAATGCTAAATTGCCACGAGTTCCCCAGTACAAGATATCCCAGGCAGGTGAAAAGGCCCTATTTCTAATAATACAGGATTTGATTGAGTCTGGTGTGGTTGAGGAGACTACGGCGAATGTGTGTAATAGCCCTATTCTTCCTATCCTTAAAAAGGCCCCCTTGGATTCTCCTGATGCCCACCCTGATGTTTACCGCTTTGTGATTGACCTCAGAGACGTTAATAAGATAGTAGTTACCCAATACCCTGTGGTTCCGGACATTACAGCATTCTTAACAATGATTCCCCCATCAGCGAAATTTTTCTCTGTAATTGACTTGAAAAATGCTTTCTTCAGCATACCAATTCATACAGATAGCCGATATCTGTTTGAATAGCCGGTCAGAGCTTTAGATTCTTTCGTGCTCCACAAGGCTATACTGAAAGCCCTAGTATTTATAGCCAAGCCTTGAAAGCTCAATTGGATTCTTTGGAGCTCCCCCCTGGTAATGTGCTGTTACAGTATGTTGATGACCTCCTTATTGCTTCGGACAATGAGGATGGTTGCAAAGATGCCACAGTTAAATTATTGTTGCATCTGGCGCACCATGGACACAAGGTGTCGCTTTCCAAATTTCAGTATTGTCGACAGGAGGTCACCTATTTAGGTCACCTACTGTCGAAGGAGGGTCGCAGCCTAACACCGAGCGCATAGCTGCCATTACTAACATGTCCGTCCCAAGAACCCAACGCGAGGTACGCGCGTTTATAGGGATAACATCGTATTGTCGGCATTGGATCCCTAATTACTCCCTACTAACAAAACCCCTTCTTTACCTGACCACAAAAGATGTGCATGAAACCCTGCCTTGGACACCTGCATGTCAGCAAGCTTTTGAGCAATTAAAGACTGCGCTTTGCTTTGCTCCTGTGCTTGGTACTCCTGATTACCAGAAGCCTTTTGTACTCTACGTGCATGAGGTGGACGGTTGCGCGCTTTCTGTTCTAACACAGGGTTTCGGTGGTAAGCAGAGACCCTGCGCCTATTTTTTTGCCATGCTTGACAATGTCGCCAGAGCGCTCCCGAGCTGTCTGAGAGCTGCCACGGCGGTGGCAGTTTCTATCAGACAATCAGCAGGGCTCGTCCTTGATACTGCTCTCACAGTAATGGCACCACATGCTGTGGATACCCTATTGAATAAGACAAAGACGCAGCACCTTAGTAGTGCGCATCTGACTGGCTACTAACTGACTCTGTTTGCTCCGCACATTACCATCAAACGATGTGCTACTCTGAACCCAGCCACGTTACTGCCCCTCCCTTCGGAAGAAAAGGACAATGATGTCCATGATTGTTTTTTTCGGACGGAGGAAGAAACGAAGGGACGGGTAGACCTGACTGATGTTCCCTTATCTGAACCCCAAGGGGAACTATATGTTGATGGCTCTTGTTTCAAGTTACCAGATGGCACCACCACTGCAGCCCATGCAATACCAACGTTACACACTGTAGTTGAGACATCCCGTATCCCACACCAGTCGGCCCAAGCTGCAGAGTTGGTTGCCCTCCTCAGGGCTTGTGAGTTAAGTGAGGGACTGGCTGTTAATATCTACACCGACAGCCAGTAAGCCTTTGGGTTGGCCCATAATTTTGGGCGTCTCTGGGCGGAGAGAGGGTTCTTGACTTCACATGGACTGCGGATTCAGAACGGGCCATTGATACATAGATTGCTGTCCGCATTGACACTTCCCAGTAAGTTAGCAATAGTGAAATGTAGCACTCATAAGGCTATTACAGATGATGTGGGGAGGGAAATGCTTTCGCAGACCAGACAGCTAAGGAGACAGCTCGATCAAAGATGACACAGATGTTGGTGGCAGGTCCCACTAGGTGGGTCACAGACAATGGAATGTTCGAGGACACATTGGAGAATGTCAGGGAAATCCAGGGTGAGACGACTATAGATGAGTTAGCAATGTGGGAGGAGAGAACAGGTCGCTTGGATGAGGATGGGTGTTTGACTGACTTGTCAGGGAAGCAGTGGTGGTTGCTGCCTAATTCATATGTGCTCCCTGTTGTGACTATGGCCCATGGCCCGGAGCACATTAGTGCTAAAGGAATATGCAAGTTGTTGGACCCAGTATGGCAGAATGATAATATCGCTAAGACAGCCACGCATTTAGTGAAGCATTGCATCATTTGTCTGAAGCATAACCCTGGGAAAGGTACCCCTACACCCACTGGTAATTTTGCACAGCCTTCCTTCCCTTTCGAGGTTCTCCAGATGGATTTCATCGAAATGGAACAAGTTAATAACCTTAAGTATGTGCTAGTAGTGATCTTGCGCATTCAGTAAATGGATTGAGGCTTATCCCACCAAAGAGAATACAGCTATGGCGACGGCGAAGGCACTTCTAAAAGAGTACTTCCTGCGCTATGGATTGCCACGTGTGATCTGGAGTGACAACGGAAGTCACTTTAATGCAAAAGTCATTGAACTGGTGTGCACAGGTTTGCATATTAAACAGAAGTTTCATGCAGCGAATAATACCCAGTCGGCAGGTCTGGTTGAGAAGTATAATGGTACTCTCAAACTGAAGCTAGCGAAGATCCAAGAAAGCATGGGACTGGGATGGCCAGATGCATTACCCTTGGCTTTATTATCTACCAGAGCGACAGCCTATTCTAGAACAGGGTTGTCCCCTTACGAGGTGGTCTTCGGACGCCCTGCTAATGTTTGGGGCGTCCCCAGACCCAAGCGCTTTTCAGAGATAGAGTACCCCTTGCTTGTAGACTACCTGTATGAATTGTCTAAAGATTTTCGTTCTCTTCATCAACAAATACAAGCCACATTGCGGCCAGTACCAGAGGGGCCCTGGCATTGCATACAGCCCGGTGATCACGTGCTGATAAAGAACTTCCAACGGAAGAGAAGCCTGGAGCCGAGGTGGAAGGGGCCAGTAATCGTACTCCTTGCCACTAGAACGGCTGTGAAGGTAGCTGGCAAAAAGCACTGGATTCATGCGTCTCATGTGAAAAGGGTGCCTCTCCCGCTTCCATACGACCATTGGGTCAACGAAGGCATCGGTGATCAGGAGTGTGAGAAGGTGCCACGCTTCGTTCCCTTCTCTGATGCCCGAGTGAGGTGGGCGCAGACAGATGAAGAAAGTGATGCAGTTCTGTCTGAGGCGATCCCACCGGAGATAAGGGCTGCCTCGGATAACACCGTCTCTGACACACTGGAATCTGAATCACGATGCCCATCTGATCCTGAGTTTCTGCCCCTTTTTGTTGATGAAACAGTGCCTGGAGTTACCAAGTTTAATTTGAGGCCCCGGAAAAAGGACAGTGCACCAGCCGAACAGTCCAGGAGTTAGGGAAGGACTTGAGGTTAGGGAGCAGGTGCTGTGCCTAAGGTATCTGTATTAGACTAGGGCGAACAATACTGGTGCACTGCCTTGGACATTGGACAGGATAGTTGAGGGTATTTGCCCAGGAGGGAGGGTGCCCTATCCTAAAAGAAGAAGGATTTGTTTTGCTGCAAGGGCTGCGATCGTGCAGCTCCTCCGTGGGAGTGCTTCATAGCACCGTGGTTGATGAACAATAGGAGCCTACCGGCGAGGCTCTAAACGGATGCTGGGTGACTAGTGCCCCCTGGTACCGTGGTTGCAATAAGTGGCTCTAGCCAGTGGACTTTTCTTTCACTCTTGACACCTATAAGTTGCCCTTGAGGTTTCCCAAATGTATCCCTTTGGTCGTCCTTTCCCTGATGAGGAGCAGCCCTTTGCGGCTCCGCGTCCCCCTCCAGATGCCCCCGTTTGGGCCTCTTGGTCTACTAAGAGTAAAATGGTGTTTGATGTAATAATTTTGCTTTCTCTGATGATCGTATTTGGGGTGGTCTGGTACTTAGAGGAGCAACATCCTGTGCACACCTTGATAGGGACTACACCGGTTCCAGCAGAGCACTCATTTGTCACACTAGCCCCGCATAAGGGGAGACATAGACAGACTTATGCACAAAATGCTTTTGTTCAAATGCTTCATCAGGTACACAGTACTACTAATGTCACCAATTGTTGGGTGTGTGGGCTACTTCCCTCAGTTATGCATAAAAACGATTTGCTGGTGTCATTGCCCCTGTCATATTTGGGTAGCTGTGAAGCCTGGTTCCACCTGCTCTCTATGGTATACATGCATTATAATGCTGACGCTATGAAAATGGTGCATGCAGGCTACGACGCAGTATTGGAGTATATAGTGGTACATCAGGGATAGATGGCAAGGAGGGTACCCTGCATCCAGAGGCTTGTATGAATGTGTTCGCAGTTCATGAAAATGTCACTTGGTTACGAAATGAAATGTTAGATTTCCAAGGATTTAATGTCACTGAATACTTTAAATGTTTCCAGGAGCGCAATATCACTGAAGACAAAGCCATGCCTGTCCCTGTGATTAATGCAACAGCTAGTTTCTGTGTTGAAGGAATAGGAAACATTTCAGTAGGACGGAGTCATTGTAACTACACATACCGATTGAACACTACTAGTAGCCCACCTTTGCTTACACCTCCGAATGTATATTTCATCTGTGGGGAACAGGCTTATACATGGCTTCCTAGGGGATGGTCTGGCCGGTGTTATGTTTCCTTCCTCTTACCTCCCGTTTACATTGCACCGTCCAATTACCACAAGGATCATAAGCTACAGCGTAGGGATCTCCAGATGCATCGAGTTAAGAGAGTTGTCAATCCAGACGATATTGATCAAGCAGATACATTCTTACAGCAATTTACTACATAATGAAGGGCATTCTGCCGTTCTGGGGTCCCATGTTCAATAGTTGTAACATTCGTCACCTTGCTAGGGTAGTTGAAGGAGTTATCAATACAACTGCTGGTATACTGACTAACATTACAGTCGAGCTTCAGGCTACGAGGCTCGTTTCTCTTCAAAACCAGATGGTTTTAGACTTCATTCTGGCTGACAGGGGTGGAGCCTGTCGCGTCATCGGCAGCAGCTGCTGTGTGTACATTCCTGATAGTGCCTCTACTGTATACTCCGCAATACAGAAATGCACAGACTCGCCTCAGATATCCATCAGGTCAATCGTTCATGGTCTCTCAGTGGGTGGCTCTGGGGTCTAGTGACATCATGGGGTTGGAAAATATTACTTGTCCTAACAGCCATTGCAGGAGTCATCTTTACCTGTTGCTTATGCATTAACTGCCTTCCAGCCTGTTGCACCTATTGTATGAGTAAACTTGCCCCTATCCCTACATTGCCAAGAAGTGATAACAACATTTCTGTTATGATGATCCAGGAAATTCAGGATA
Source organism: Calotriton arnoldi (assembly GCA_963921515.1). Lineage (NCBI taxonomy): Eukaryota > Metazoa > Chordata > Amphibia > Caudata > Salamandridae > Calotriton > Calotriton arnoldi. The sequence continues at coordinate 237,499 of CAWUFW010008754.1, read as the reverse complement.
TCATGCTCATTGATGAGGGCAGCTTCGAATATTGAATGATTTCAATGATCATGTGTTGCTTGTTTTTCCCTTGTTACCTGAGTGACTATGTAATTCCATCCTCTCCCTCAGAATTGTAAAGACCCTACCGGATAGCAATAAAGCATTTAGCCACCCATGCTAAAAGGAGGGTCTGTTAGGTTTTAAAATCCCGTCCCTGCAATGTACTCCTTTCACGTTATATTAGGTTAGGAATGTGTGGCTAAATAGATGGCAGTTGTATTTACTGTTTCCCGACCTGCTAATGAGGAGACAATTCCGCTCTCACATACCAATCTAGGGGGCATATTAGCAAGGGCAGTATCGCCACCTTAGCTGCACTTCTTGCCGATAAAGCGGCAATATTTTTATCGCCCTATTAGCAAGCTGTCGCTAACAGCTGTTAGCAACAGCTTAATGGCGATAGCAGGCGTTTTGTTGCCGCTTTGCATGTCAGCGATAATTATCGCTAATGACATGCAAAGTAGGCGTTCCCAACTCAAAAGCGACTGCAAACAGTCGCAAACACAACTTCCCCTATTACCAATGCCCGCGAAGCGATAAAAAAAGTCGCGCTAACCGCGATTATCGCTGGAATTTAACACCTGATAAAAACTTGACTTAACCATCTTGTCAATGGGAGGTGGATTGTAAGGTTAAGTCCTCACCTGCCTATTAGCGAGCTTTTCATTAGCGCAGTGAATTTATCGCTGGATTTCTCGTGCTATTGCTGGGTTTCGCCGCTATCGCTGGATTTTTTATCGCTTTGGAGATAAGCGTTGATAATAACGCGTTATCTCCGCGATGAAATCGAGCGATAGCCGGCGATAAAAAAAACAGCGCTAAGCGCGCTTTGCGATAATTATTGCAAATCCTTGGTAATATGCCCCTAAGTGTGTAGTTCTGCTCCCACGTTAGGAGATGCTGAGACCCGGCGCAGTGGCTTTGGGTTTCTGATAACATGTACCCATCTGGCAGGTGGTAGCTCATCTTCCTGTGCCTCCTTTGTTCATGTTCGGCTCAGGCCGGTAGTTTTCCATGGTGGGCGGGGTTGGAGGCTCTTGGGGAAGAATGATTACTCACTGTGGACCATTGGGGAGTCAGTCCCTCGGCAGACATCTTAGGGTGCAGGTCATGATGGACTCCTCTGCAGAGCAATTCTAATAAACATGTAAGTTTGTATTCTCTACTGTCTGACCGACTCTTCATTCTTGGGAAGGCATAACAGGTGGTTGTGAGAAAACCCGAGTGGCCCTAGCGGGCCACTTCCTTCAGTCTATGAAACAAATATGTAGCTTTTGTTTTTTTTGTTTAGCTTTCTCCGCTAACAGCGTAAGGGACATTAAGTTGGCAATCGTTGACTGGCCTCTTCTGAATTTGGTATGGAAAATTGGTATTATCTATAGTGAGTCGGCCCACTCTTCCAAATCCTTAAGTAAACATGTTGCAAAACGTTTCTCTTCCACATCAGTTAGATATATGAGGCGGTAATTAGCTGGATTGTCGGGGGCACCGCTCTTGTAGATAGGGTGGATGATACTCCCCTGCCAGGAGTCCGGGGTTGCTTTGATGGCAGTCTCTTTATATAGTGGTGTAAGGATTCTTGCCCACAGGTCTGATTTGTTCTTGAATACCGCAGTGGGAATCTCGTTGGGGCCTGGAGAACCATTCGATTTGATTCTGGCCTATTATCTTTATGGTGTCTTCCTTTTGTATGGAGTCCAATAAAAGGGGCTACAATAAAAGGGGCTATTCATTATGGGGTTCTTCCTGGGGTTTTTCATTTTTATCATCCCCTCGAGAAACTAACATTTTGTGTTGAGCGTTATTTTCGGTGTTCATTAATGGTGAAACCCCATACACTTTGGAGCGGTAGGTAACGCAACATGATTCTGAGATGTTCCCACTATTTGTTCGCCTACTACCATGGTCTAGCTCATGAATTGTTCCCTAGAAGGCTTTTAAGTTGTTAGCTTTTCCGGCATGGTGCAACTTTGTCCCTATATCTTCATAGTAGGCTCTTTTTGCTTTCCAAATTGTGTTCTTATATGTTTTCCTCAGGTTTGCCAGTAGTTGCATTTTAAGATCTTCATGGACATCATTCGGTTGTTTATCCTTGTTGCTTTATTAAGGGCCTTCTTTTGGAGGTACAATTTGTAAGAGTAACACCTGCTGTTTTGTGGCCTAATACGGTTACACCCGGATGTTTTGGGTGGGGGGGAATTGGCCTGTTAGTGAAAAACATAAACAGGGTCAAATTACAACTATTGTTTTTCCAAATTGTTCTATCTTTATTTCCGCAAAGGCCAAGATCTCAGACTGGTTATCTGCATGAAATGTTATTCTTCTTAGGTTAAATGCAGTTGGCAATTGGTCGAGATTTCTAGTCTTTGGTTGGTATTCATGTGATAAGGCTAATGATATGATTTGAGAATTGTGGTCACTCTGCACTCGAGCAGTAGCATGATACCCCTCAATTCCTGGTGTTACTCGCCTAGAGACAATGGTATAGTCGATCATAGAAATTTGCCTGAATGTTTTAAAGGTTGCTACACCCACATAATTCAGTTGATGCACTTCTTGCAACAGCATGAGCCCATATATTTGAAGATGATAACAACTCTGAATTATATGTCTGTTTAGTTTAACCAAGGAGGACCTGTTAACCATATGCATGTTGAAATCGCCTGAAATGATTATGCCAACATTAGGTTGGTGGTGGGGCAGAGTATTGATCACTTCCCAGACAGTACTGAGCTGCGCTATTTTGATCTACTTTTTTATGCTTAGGCACACATTTAGTAAGATTATTGGAGATTGAAGGTGTATTTTAATATATTGTAACCATGTAAGTTGAAAGTCAATTTCCTCGTGCTTGGTGCCTAGTTCCAATGAAATAGAAGTAGACAGCCTGCCTTTCGCTCGACCAAAGTAGATGAGCCGGTTGCGATGTTAAAGTACTCTTGATAACCAATATGCGCCTCCTTATCCATTTTCCATGTTTAGTGAAACAAAAGAATTTTGAAATTCTGTAAGTAGTTTATTGTTTCTTGGTCTTGTAGTAGAGAGGCCGTGTACATTCCAAGAACAGATGATAATGATGGACTTTTGTGGTTTATCAGGGGTTTTTAACCTTCAATTACTCTCTATGGATGTTCTTATAGTAAGAATAGTTGGTAGCCATGCCCATTCCCCATCTATTCCTGGCTTCTTCTGTATTGATTTGCATGTACGAGAACCCTAAATACTTCTTGTGATAGTAATATCTGTTGTTGGTGCTAAATTGAATAATGAACCAATAGCCCCTTTTAGGACATTAGCTTGCCCTCCGTAATTTACAGATGGTATTTCATTTATCTGAGTCTTCTTTTTACTTTTTGCCACTGACTTTGGGATCAATAGGGTTGGATAGTTGCTATCTGAGCATTTCCTGCCCTATATCCCCCATTCTTCGAAAAGGGACGTATTTTCCATGATTTTATAAACCATCTCTTCGCTATGCCAAATGGTACATGTTATTTCTTGAGGGGAGCTAGTCGGATCATTTTTAAATTGAACAGAATGTAAGGCAGCAGTTGTTAGATAAGAATATAGCATGCTGCAACGCATGCTTTTACTTCGCGTTCCATCACAACGCGGTCGTTACAACGACCGCGTTGTTAGAACGCGATACCTTTACCACGCAAGTCATTAGATCGACTTGCTCTAGATGGCGCTCCAACCTTAGGAATAGTATAATTTACTATTCCAACTCCACCCTGCGCAACAGTAGGGAAGGTGTTGGAATAGTAAATTACACTATTCCTTAGGTTGGAGCGCCATCTAGAGCAAGTCGATCTAATGACTTGCGTGGTAAAGGCATCGCGATGTAACAACGCAGTCGTTGTAACGACTGCCTTATAACAGTAACACGATGTAACAGCCGCGTTGTAAAGGCTGTTTCCCGTTAGATAATTAAGAGCCGGGATGGCTGTTAGTAGTTTTAGTATGTTGCTGTGGTTTAAAATATCATGTGTCCCCCTTGAATTGTATCGTGGGATAAACCAGAGTTTTGTGGAACTGGATGGGCACTTTTCATGCGTTTCGTTTAAAATATTCATATTAGGAGGGTTATAATTTATTATTGAACTATCTGTCCTCGGTCGACTGGGACAGCCTTCTCCTTGGTATAGTATGGCCTGACTGCATTGGTTTACACTGGGACAGGCTTGCAGTTGATGTAAACGTTTCGCTGACGAAGTAGAAGGAGACAGCATTGGGCTTAAACTCATCAACAAGTGACCTCACCAAACTTGGGAGTTCTGTCATTTTATCTATAATATGAGCACTTGTGCAGGTGATTATTTGCTTGTCTCTTTCATTTTGTGCCTTACTGACTAGGCTTGTCAGGTTAAGTAATTTTGAATCAATCCCGGCTACATATATGGCAAGGGTATTAAGCAACTCTACCTGTATGTTCAATATATCCGAATGGTAATTGAGGGCTATAGTTATGGCATCCATAGTGTTTAGCATACTATCCCAAACTCCTGTTTGCCAAGACTTACGGTCTTCTGAAGAGCTTACCTCCATAGCAAAGTTTTGATCATATTTCGCCAGTAGGGAAAAGTCAGCTGACTTTAATGAATTATTCATGAAATCTGAGTATTCTGCTTCACCGTGTTCCTGCGAGGTAGATGTAGTCTCAATAATATTTTGTTTCACTGGAATCATAACCATATCTAAGTCCAGATCTGATCTTCCTATAAAGGTATTGGGCTGAAAGGGTCTATTTCTCGTCCTTCCTTAGTGTCTTTAAGACTTTGAATTTCGTGGAATTGTTTATATACAGAATTGGTACCACGCTCTATTTTAGGTGACCGTTTGGGGGAGTGTGGAAACATCAATAGGCCAGTGCAGGTTTCAGTACTGGATGTTAGATCGATAACAGGGTAATTTAAATCTAGGCCAGAATCTAGAGCTATAGTATCATCTATAGTATTGATGTATAGATTCTCCCTCATTGGATCCAACATTTGATAGAACCATCATTTGTAAATTAGATACTGTTGCTGATCCTTTCTGAATTTTCAATACTTCTCCCATGCTTGATATCTCGTTGGATTGAGCCACTGATGTTGAGTGGCATGAAGCATGTAATTGTGATTCTACAAGTATTGGGACAGGGCTTACACTAGATACATTAAATATTGTTGTAGTTTTGATCAAGTTTGCATTTGTAACTGGTTACTTTTTACTCCTTGTTGAGAATTTAAAGTAATCTTCAATGGTTAGTTGCAAAATGTCCATAGTCTGATGTTTTAGGGAGCCCTCCGCAAACTGAGAATCACAATTTACAGAAGTCTGAGGTGTCTTCCTGGTAGTTGCCCCTTCAACAAGTGGGGAGGTTTAGTTTGATAGCTACTGTTTCTAGCGCCATTTTAGATTTATTTTGCTTCTTTTTTAATTGATTTGGTTGCTGTTGGTGTGGTAAGGCCCCACGCAAACGGCCAGATCTCATACTTTATCTTAATTATATTGGGCTGATCCTTATCTCCAAAATGGGGGTGAAGGGAATTTACAGTGCAATATTTGTTGCTACAATAAAGTACCACTACTGCTGCTGCAAGCCACACCTGTTCCAGTCAGGCCACTTCTGCAAATAGATCAGAGGGGGTGTTTTTTTTCTTCACTTACAATACTGTTGTTTTGTTGCCAATTACATTTATCTGTATGACACTTATGGCTCTTTGTGATTTAATGAGCATAAATGGACATAGTAATTGATGGTAAACTGATAAATTATCCAAGTAACACCCAGTAACAGATTAATCAAACCAATGAGCTTCAGGACTTTGGGATCACACCTTGCACCACTCGCCTCCCTTACCCACACTGCTCCTCACCGGTGGATTACCTCCAGGCCTCCCTGGGTTTGTTGCCAAGATCAGGGATCAGGGTGTCTTCACAGCACACACTGCTCACATCAGTTGTGCCACACTGTACTTTGCAAGGTGCCTGGAGTACACCAAGATGCACCAGGATGAAAGACAAGGGCAAGGGCAGCTGGCGAGTGGGGCACAACCAGGGAGAACCACAAGCCACACCCGGTTCTAACCAGGCTGCCTCCACAGACCTGCCACACAAATTTGGCTGGAGCTGGCTGGGCTGTACTGCAGGCTATGACCGACAGACCGCTCCACCCCCCCCCAAGAGGGACCCTGGATTTTCTTTCGGGCCTTCGGTGCTCCAGGCTCCAGGATCCAAGTTCTTGAGCACTGGGAGACCTGTCCAGGGTCTGTGCTCACACGTCTCGCTTGTCTGCTCAGGCGTCAGCACGTCCTACGCCCTAGCTCTGTGTGCCTTGCAGCCTGCCTCCAATCCATGCCTGGGTTGGGTAACACCTACACTTTGACAGTCACAAACACAGGAAGGATAGGTTTTTCTGAGTACCCCTCTACATACATCTGCATTCTAATGACTCTTCCTAGGCAGGAAGGGAGGTATGGGCTGAAGCATACACTCTAATAGGTCCTAACAAAAAGGGATGATTACCTCTAAAATCTGACACTTCTGGATCTACAACTGAACCTCTGTCAGAACTGCTGTGCTGCTCAAAGCAATCCTTGCTGGACTGCTGACCTAGAAGCCCTGATTTTCTCTTGTGCTGCCCTGCTGCTTTCTGAATCTGACTCCTGTTGTTTGAGATTCAGGGATATCAAAGTCTCTACCTCTGCTCCTGAACCCAGATACTTGCATCACGGAAATCGCCATATCTCCTGTCTGAATGCAGCAGAACAAGCGCATTGACCCGGTTGCTGGAGTAGAATAGCCACATCGCTCTAAGAACCAAGACACAGTTGTGAGAGCCCCGATGAATCAGAACCTTGCAGTTTTGCTGCTGCATTTTGGAGAGATCGACGCATCCCTTGACTGCGCAGAGAAACCCAGCGCATTGCACTTCAGAACCAATGTATCATGGCCCGGCTTCTCATCTATGGAACCGGCACATTGCCCTCAATGCGGGATCGACATCAACGCATCAGTCGACTGCGCCCTGCATCTCACAGTTGCGACCAGGATAAGGTACTTTGTGGGTCATGTAGTTGGCCTGCACTCCATCATGGTCGGCCCGAACATTTGATTTTTCCCCAGTTCAGCGAGACCTCAAGAAACCCCTAAAGCAATATGTGCTTCTGCGCGCTAGAACTCATTTTGTTCTTTAAAAATTAATCTCTCAACTTCTTCATATTAGATTTTTGTCGTTTTGTTTTTGTTTTATTTAAAAAGTCATACTTCATTTTTCTAAACTGTTGTGGAGTCTTCTTGTGGTGTTCTCAATGTTTTACTGTTTAAGTGATGCACAAGCACTTTACACATTGCCTCTTAAGTTATGCCTGACTGCTCTGTGCCAAACTACCAGGGGGTGAGCACTGGATAATTTAGGTTGTGTAGTGACTTACCCTGACTGTGTGGTTCCTGCTTAGATGGGGTGCATACTCTGCCAACCAGAAACCCCATTTCTAACAGCTACACTGTGTGATTGTTTGGTAAATGCGCCCCTCAGTATTTAACTGCACCACTTCAAAGCACAGGAGCTGCGACATATCCGAAATGCTAGAGTTTGCAATGGTTACTTGAAAGACGTGGGTTTGCATCACTCAACTGTACCCTGCATTTCAGATTTGCATCCAGGATAAGGTACTTTGTTCACCAGGGCCTGTGTGGGTCCTGTGGCCAGCCTGCTCTCCATCACAGTCGGCCCGAACTTTTGATATTGCCCCAGTCCAGCAAGACCTTAAGAAACTCCTAAAGCGATATGTGCTTCTAAGCGCTAGAACTCATTTTGTTCTTTGAAAATTAATCTCTCAACTTCTACATATTGGATTGTTGTTGTTTTGTTCTTGTTTTATCTATAAAGTCATACTTTATTTTTCTAAACTGTTGTGGAGTCTTTTTCTGTTTTTTTTTTTACTGTATTACTGTTTAGGTGTTGCACAAACACTTTACACATTGCCTCTAACGTTACGCCTGACTGCTCTGTGCCAACCTACCAGAGCGTGAGCACTGGAAAATTTAGGTATTGTAGTGGCTTACCCTGACTGTGTGGCTCCTGCTTAGACAGGGTGCATACTCTGCCAACCAGAAATCCCATTTCTAACAGCTACACTGTGTTCTTGTTTGGTAAATGTGCCCCTCAGCATTTAAATGCACCACTTCCAAGTACCAGGAGCTGCCACATATCTAGACTGCTAGAGTTTGCAAAGGTGACTTGAAAGACGAGAGTTTGCACACCTTTGGTTAATTTTTGTCAGACATGTAAGAAGTTAATCCGTTATGTAAACTAATAACACAAAATTAAAGAGAGGGCTAAAAATGAAAGAACCCTTCACACACACCATGGCTCTCTGGTCATAGTCAAACAACTTGACAGTGGGTTAGTGAGAGCACTGAAGGCTATGTTCAGTGGCCAAGTGGAGTGTGGGCAACAGAGAGAAGTCGAAAATAGTTTTGCCATAGCAGCTAAGGGTAATGTATAGAGATTAAAGTATAAAATAAAGACTCTCATGTTAAATGGGTATAGGTGGAGAGTAGTTGAATAGTTCACCACTTCATATATTCTAGTGGTGATATGTCCATTCATCTATTTACCATAGAAATATACCTTTGTTATTAACATAAGATAGGTTTCTTGAAATCATAAGATATCATTTTTAACTCAGCATGCTTTGTCAAAAATCCTCGCCTTTTAATTTCCCTTCCTTATAACAGTAACATTACAGCTAAATATGCAAATTATTTTAAATGTTAATAAACAAAATTAAGCTCTGTAAGACATCGACATCTAAAGTTCAAATGTCTGTTGTTAATATTATCTAATTGTATTCCTCCCAGTGCAAAAGATTCCCTCCTTCTCTAACATCAACCAATGCACTTTCTTCCCTTCCTTTCCCTTCCTTTCCCTTCCATTCCCTCCCCTTCCCTAGCTCAATGAAATCAGGCAAGTTCTTCTAGCAAGGTTCCTAGAGCAGCAGAGAAAAAACTACTTCCTATAATCTAAATGTAATAACCAGCAGGTAAGAAATGTAACCCTAAATTCAGGTTCCATCTCTTCATTTTCATTGTGGGAAAAACCCCATTGTTAATGATAAATAAAGAAGAATCAGTGATCAAGGGCTCATACGAAAATGCTGTGATGTAGATATCATTTGCTCTGAGAAGCTGTAGCTTCAAATTTTAGTAGTTATTCATTAGCCACTTGCTCAGTCAAACAAGAGTTTTGACCTTATAACTCTAGAAGTCTCTTGATTTGTTGTCAATCAGTTGTCAATGCTGCAATCTCTTGTCCATTATTGTTTTAGAAACATCAGACCTGAAGAAAAAGTGTAACCAGTACTAGTGATGTGATTTTTAGGGCCAGCTAGGTAATAAGGTTTGTCTCAGTACAATGTCCATTAGATTGATAATAAATGGTTGTGGTTTGGTAGCAGTTTTCATGACTTGAAGAGTTTTTTGATGTACTTATTGATTCTCTTTGATGAGATTCCATGGTTTTAGCTTAGAAAATGCAAAAGTCATCAGATCAGCCTGAATTTGTGACGATCAGTGCCTGTAGCATCTTGTTTAATGTCAAATATGTTAAGGTTGTTGTGGCGCTGCCATTTTTCTAAATATTCTAATTCACTAGACACTTGAAGATTTGCTGTAAGTTTGTCCGAAGCCCTTATGGCTTTAGAAGAGTGATTTTCTGTTTCCGACACTCCTTCTTTGATTGCAACTATCCTAAAGTTAAAGTCATTGAAATTGTGTTGCATGTGGGTTACAGAACGCTGAAATGTAAAGTTCTGATTCAGGTTTATGGTGAGGGTCATGAGTCTCATTGCCTAAATTTCGATACTGTTCACTAGAAATGTGTCTAAGCATGGCTCTATATTTACAACGCGTTTTTATCTGGAGATACCCAGCTAGAAAGCTTGGGCGTCCTGAGAAGCTCCCAGTCAGTTTAGATTGGACAGTCCCAGATCAACTTGAGCTGCTAGCACTTTGCGGGGGGGAAAACAATCCGGTCTTATCGGAGTCACCATGCTTTCTCCTCAGGGCTCATCAGCCCATCCAGACACCAAAGCTGCAGTCAGCCTATCGAATGCTGTTTTAACTGAGCTGGGCGACCTGCCACAGGATTGGTGGACATCTCCTTGCCCAGGCCCATGCAGAGCACTGGCAGAGGAGCTAGCAACCTCTCAGTGTCCAGAGATCACTCTTAATGCATCTTCCATAAGGGTGAAAATGTCTGGTTTCAGAAGCCTTTAATATGGTATACAATTGGGCCCTTCTTTCTATTGTATTAGCCAGGGTAGGATACAGTGAGATGCCTCTGCATTGGTTCTTTTAAATTCTTAGTGTTAGAAGCCGGTTGGAGAAGATGGAATCCCAAAAGTATTACTTATCCCACCAACTGTGAGGAACCCCAAGGTTCAATTCAAGCTCATGTCCTCTTTAACATTAATACATAGCTGATAGGATTGTTTTAGTTTAACTAGAGCATTGTCATGCACTACTATGTGAATTACACAAAACTGTGCTTCAGGTTGTCTTCTTGTGAATGTACTTAGGAAATAAAGCTGTTTCCCTGCACCCTGAAAGACCTGAGAGCATATAGTGTTATATTCCATATAGGTACCCTATATATGCGCAGGTAACATTGCAACCTTTCACCTATATTCTTCCCTACTTTACATACATAACGGTTCTTAGGGACTGACCTTTTACCTAGAGACAACACTGCATTCAGAACTCGGGATTCCCCTTAGTTCGAATCTCATACATTATGCATGAGGCTTCTTGGAAGCACAGCAGGACTAACAGCAGGACAAACATCTCCTGTATGAAATCTCTTTATAAAGTTCAGGCCTGACGTCATCCTTTAGGCCGACACAGTAACACAGCAAGGTAAGACCCCTGGGGAGACCTATGGGTATATATCCATCACATCTTGCTTAGAAAGACAGAGGAGACCGAGACTTCCAGGCTGACACACTGACCAGAGACGCTGAGGTTCCTGCATGCAGACACTCCAGCTTGCAGTGGTCTAACATACCTCGCGAGGTGTCCAACTCGAGACCAGGACAGGGTCCCATATTCTCTCATTCTCAGGTAATGGGGCTGACTAGATCCTAGAGGGATTCTTGTCATAACACCTACTTAGATGCTAGGTACAATTAGGTACGTCTAGTTAGGGAGGCATTGTAGGAGTACGCACCTTTATCATGTGTTTTATGTACTTGTATATATTCATGATTTCTGCAAGATGGTAGAACTTTACCATCCCTTTACTTTCGTAGTACTGCTAATCATATATCTCTGCCACTGTCTAATGGTTGTTGCAGTTCATCTATTCTACACTAGAATAACCACTGTTCAATAAATTCTTATTGAAAACGCCCAGCCTGTTTATTCTGTGTATCTCTCTGAGACGAACTAAGTAAGCACGAGTGACTGAGCAAAAGATAGTATATTGTTTCCACAATTCTGAGGGATCAGGGTTGTCATGTCCTGAGGTTGCCAGAATCTATTCTCTCCTTGGTAAGAGGAGATTATAGTGGCACTGTGAGCAAGCTGATATAGACAGGCTAACGTATCCGGTGGGGGTGCACGGAATCAGTCCACCACCAATCCCACAGTTTATGTTATCCAAACGCGCAGATCCTGTATAGGTTATATAGGAACTACACGACATGGCGCCGCCAACGTTGGTTGGGTACTTATTTAACAGTAGAATCTGAGTAGTTCATTTGTGCTATTCTCATAGACCCCTACTCACAAAACACCAGAGACGTCTGGAGTGGGTGGGCACAAACTCCGCCACTGCTGAGTAGGCTAAAAATCCTATTTATTGGCTGTTGGTTAATCAAGCTTGAAGGACACAGTGTTCCTAAAATTGTGCAAAACCGCCTTATCTTGGTTTCCTTCAAAAACTATTTAGTGTTCTAAAAACAATGACTAACCAGGCCTTAGACCCACTGCAACAAGCTCTGCCCCTCTCAGACGAGGAGGTTGATGCAGACGCGATGCACATTGCACCACATTTTAGAAATACGGTCACCCTGAGACTGCTAGAGCATGGTTTAACACCTATGGGTGGTATTGTAGTATTCGTGATTGAGGCGCACGAATCAAGCAGATTAGAGGTATTTTATTCGTGGGTTACATTCCCAATAGCAAATGCAAGAACAAAAACATTTCACTCCTACACAGAAGGAGATGCACCAGCGGAATATTGTCCGTTTGAGGACATTGAGGTTCCGCTCACGTACCAGGAACACTTATACTGGTTTAAAGGCGCCCTACCCCACATAAGAAGAAGAGTGAGACTCGGCCCGCTCGGAAGAGAAGGGACAACATGGCCAATATTAGCGGCCTACACACCACATCCTGACATTGAAAGAATGCCACCGGGAGACTTACTCACACAACACAAAGAATTAATAAAAATGTACAGAAACTTGATGCAATTTGTCATGAGGTCACTTACAGTCCAACCAGCAATAGTTGCAACAAATGGGACTCAAGTTCAGGGTACAGCAACTAAAATCACACCACAAACATTACATGCAGTGATGGGAAAAATGCCCACAAAACGTGAACAAATGCCATTCTGGGTAGCTCAGAAAATAACACAGCTAGAGGCAGTATTCCCAAATACTACCCTGTATGAAAATCACAGAATGCTAACAATCTGCTTGCCCATGGGGATAACACCACAAATAGAGGATTGTACCACTTGGGGAACAGTCTTTGCTGCAATTTATACCAGAACTCATGGTATCCCATCATTAGCAGTAGTACCAGACGTTTTGAGACAAATACAAAACGAGTATGGGGCAGAGCCTGCTCTTAACTTAGGGATGAAGTTACTAGGTAACTATGCCCAGGTATCAGCCATAATATTAGCTAATATTAAGGGGGAAGCAGCTTCAGTGGCTATCCGCCAACGCCTAAGGGAGTTCAGTCCTTTAGATCAAGAACACGAACTACCAAAAATAATTGAAACTGCGTATGCAGAATTAGGCAGAGACAGTTTGGGTGGGAAGGCTTTAAAACCACAACTGATGGGCAGTCTTGAAAAGGACACTTCTAAGCGGATACCTGCTTCAACAAAGAAAAAGTGGGACAATAAAAAACAACAAAACTTTAAAGGAAACAGATCTCAATCTAGATGTAGATCCCCTACACAGGAGCCCTCCGAAAAGAGGTATAACCTTAGGAATAGGGATAATATTAGGAAACCTGACAGGTATCAGGATACTGATACACGCTCCTCTCGTTCCTTTAAGGGTTCATCGGAAAACTCCGAGAGGGAAGGATGGTCAGACAGACAAGAAGAGCGTACAAAGTCAAGAGGCAAGCAGCACGCTCAAGATTACACTTCTAAAAAAGAAGAGAAACCAAAGCAAAAGCCACAGTTCAAAAAGAAGAAGGTTGCAGGTCTAAAGATCAGACATGCCCAGAATTCTGAGGACTCGACTACTGAACGGGGAATGGGCTCTGACGGTGCTAGACAGTGCAGCAGAAGTAACAATAGCTCACCAGAACCTGATGGAATTTCTGGTGACAGCGGACTTGAATGATTATATCAGGGTGGAAACACCTGATACTAGGGTAAGTGTCCCACATAAGTTACATGAAATAACACTCCAAATGGAGGGGGACAAATGTAGGACAGTTAAAGGTCTCTTTGGGAGAAATTGTTGTTTGGCTATGACATTTTGTTAGCTGAACAAGTTTGGCTGCCAGCATTCGTCATGGATTGCCCTAAAGGAGAAACAGTAATTTTACCAGCATTCTCAGACCATATTCCAAGGCACCTACAACACACATATGCGCAGGAGTGGGCGGTAGCTCAAGCCCCTGCATTATACAAAAACCATGTTGGATGGGTTGAGGATTCAACCCACCACATAATTCCTTTAAAAAATACTCCAACTGCACAGAGAGTATCCAATAAAGCAAGAAGCTAAAAAATAGGTCAGGGAGATCTTAGATCAACTTGAATACCAAGGGGTGATCGAAAATTGCACCTCATTGATGAACAATCCTTTGTTCCCGGTCATGAAACCTGACTATTCATATTGTTTAGTTTTAGATTATAGACAATTAAACACTTGCACTAAGACATTTGCAGTCCAAAATGCACACAGTGCCACATTAAGGAATAATATTGTGCGAAAAAAATATAAAACAACACTTGATATCTCAAATGTATTCTCAGCGCTAGGGTCCCAGCGTCAATTTTGTCAACTCCCCCAGGGGTATAAGAACAGCCCGGGGTTGTTTCGGCCAGAGTAACTGAGTTACTTCAAAATTTGGATGAAGAGGCATTGTCCTATGTGGATGATATTTATCTAATGGACGATGACCTAGAGGAGCACTTGAACAGAGTGAATACCATCATTTTGGGATTTGCATCTGAGGGCTACAAATTCAACTTTAAAAAATCAAAAATTGCCCACCTCAGTGTCCTGTTTTTAGGATATGAGCATTCAAGTGAAGGGAAAAGCCTGGCAGCAATTTTTTTTTAGAAAAGTGTGCGCTGCTCCAACCTCCAAAATCACTGAAAAACTTACAATCAATCCTGGGATTCCTGAATTTTGGTAGAACATACATTTTAGATTACGCAGAAAGAGTAAAACCTTTCTACGATTTAAGAAAACATGATTTTTCAGTAAGACAATGGACACAGGAACACACATATACACTTTGTTCCTCACAAGCTGACATGATAGCTTCCAAACACTTACAGACACGCGCAAACGTACGCAACCTGGTGATCCGTATAGTTGCGGGTCAATCTGGGTACACCTATCTAACATATAATGAAGGTGAAACAGTACCAATTGCATACAAATCACATTTGTACACAAATGCTGAGATGCGCTTTGCATCTACAGAAAAGATTCTAACAGCAGTACAGACTGCTGTGGTGAGAGAAAGAGCACTGGCTCAGGGGAAACGAATAATAGTAGTGACTCCAGTTCCAGCCTTAGAGGCTGCTACAAAGGCAAGCGTTCCTAACGTGAAGCGAAGTGAGAAGGACACAGTAGTAAAAGTAGAGATGATGTTTATTAGAAGGGTACTTCAATAAACATGAATAAACTTGGTTGCCGAGCAACTGCCAGAATGTAACTACAATGCGAGCTTCTGGAGCGAGGGGATAGCTCATGAAGGCAACTCGTGGAGTTGCACGTGAACAAAACAAAGCTGGAGCGAGGAGACAGTTCGAATGTAGCTTGTAGGGTTGCGCGTGAGCTGAGCCAAATTAGCGTTGCAGTTCCTTTATTTTAAAATAAGTCTGAATGATCCCAATAGTAATGCCGGACAGCGTAGGCACAACACAGAGGGGACCTAACGACACAGCAGGAAACCCTGCAGCAGGTTTAAATGAAGCACAGAGCAAGTCCCTCGCAGCAAATGGGAATAAAGCACAGATGAGACTTTTAAAAACGGGCACGGCTCTCTGTACTGAATGCGTAGGAGTTAGTAAAAAATAAAAATGTACTCACAGCTGCGCTCCTATATAGCAGGAAAGAGCCCACGAAGATCATCGGCAAGTGAAGAGCTGTGGGTAGGAAAATCCCATCTTCTGTCGCCACTCATGCAAAGTGAGAAGGACACAGTAGTAAAAGTAGAGATGATGTTTATTAGAAGGGATGTTAGAATTGGGATTTTTGGTAGGCTAGGGCGCGGGCCAAAATCAGGCAAAAACCACCACTCTAGTCAGGATAAGGGAGTTACACGTCTAAAATAAGCCCTGCTCACCCCCTTGGTAGCTTGGCACGAGCAGCCAGGCTTAACTTAGAGGCAGTGTGTAAAGCATTTGCACATAACCAACAGTAATACAGTGTACGCACTACAAAAGGACACCACACCAGTTTAGAAAAATATCCAATATTTTTATATAATTAAAACAAGACCAAAAACGATAAAAAGTCACAATACTATACTTAAAAGTTCACAGTTCAAAAATACGCTGATTAAAAAGAGTTCCTTGTGTGGATAGTTCCGTCCGGGCTACCACGGCGTCGTGAACACACAAATCCAAAAACAGTTCTGGCTGACCGCGGGGTCGCAGGCCAGCTACAGTGTCGGGAAGACCCACAAACAGTACCTTTCAGAGATGCAGGGCGATGGGGCCCTTGAAGTCACTCGCGTTGCAGGTCGAGCTCCTTTCTGATGGGATCAGGAGCGCTGGCGCCAACAGGCGTTGGGTGCTGCGGGGCGAAGGGCAGCGGTGCGGCGTGTGGTGCCCCCAGGTCGCGGTGCGAGCAGCGGCTCAGTGGCGGCATCAGATGGCGTCGTCGGTGAGACCAGGGTCACGGTGCGAGATGGAGGTGGTGCTCGTCACGGTGCTAGCAGGTCACGGTGCAAGCAGCGGCATCGTCGTTGCTGAAGCGCTGTTGATGGTTGACGAGCGAGAGTCGATGACACCGGCGTCGGTGGGCCAAGGCTGCTTTGTGGGATGAGGGCGGTGCGTTGTGAAACTTATGAGCGGTGCCACCGAACCACGGAGCAAGCAGCGGCGTCGATCTCGGCGGGAAGTGGCGGCGTCAGGAAGGCCACGGTGTTGCCGTGCAGCGAGGCGGTGCAGAGTGCGGTGCGAGCAGCGGCTCAGTGATGGCATCAGCAGGCGTCGTTGGTGAGACCAGGGTCACGGTGCGGCGTTGCGGCGGTGCCCTCTGCGGTGCCAAAGCTTCAGCGTGAAGCAAGGCAGTGCGGAGTGCGGTGCCCAGAGGTCGCGGTGCGAGCAGCGGCTCGGTGATGGCGTCAGCGTCATCGTCGGTGAGACCAGGGTCGCGGTGCAGCGTTACGGCAGTGCCCTCTGCGGTGCCTTCAGGACACAGGGTCAGCAGGGTCGTTGTAGGCGTCGTCGAGGTGGTGTTCTTCGGGTTGCAGTACGAAACACACAGTCCCCAGTGCTGCGGGTCGAAGAACCTGGAGTCTTTGATGTTCCTGAGACTCCGTGAACAGGGGGCAAGCTCTACTTCAAGCCCTTGGAGAGTCTCACCAATGCGGTTGCATAAAGTCCAGTCCAGGCCTTTCACTGCCCAAGACAGAAGCAGCCACTGCAGGTCGGCCCAGCAAAGCACGCAGCAAAGCAGTCGTTCCTTCTTGCAGCTTCTCCGGCTCTTCTTCTTGGCAGTCTTCTTGATACAGATGAGTTCTAAAATTCAGGGGTCTGGGCCCCAGTATTTGTACACAAAAATCCTTTGATCTTCCAGGCAGAGGGTGTCTGTGCCCGGCCAGAACCAGTTCGGCCTTCTCTGGTGTGAATTCCTGGCAGGAGGTGGAGACGGCTTTGTCAGAGGCAGACCAGGCCCTTTGAGGTGCGAGGAAATCCCCTCCCTCTTCCCCCCATCGCAGCCCAGGTCTATTTAGCCCTTTCCTAACCTACCTAGACTATCGGGAGCCACCCTGCTTCCTAGCCATCTGTCGTCCAAAACCCAGACAGGCAATCCACATTCCAGCAGAGGCACACGGGATGACCGAGCAAAATAATACCCACTTTCTAAAAGTGGCCTTTATGAACTCAGAATGAAAAGGCCACCCTCGCTAAAGGCTGCGTCTTTAGACGCTGAGTTCAGGCATACCAAACTTCACTCGCTTATACCTTTTTCGGGCTACGTACGTGGGTGGCACAATCCGTGCTGCAGGCCCACGAGTAGCGGTTGACTCACAAGCCCCGGCACCCGCAGTGCCCTTTACTGGGGACTGACAAGTAAGTCAAACATCCAATTATAACACAATTTACCACAGGAGCACCAGCACTTTACCACTGATCAGCAGTGCGAAAAGCGTGCAGAAACGCTACACCAGCAAAAACAGAGTCACAACCGGGAGGGCAGAAAGCAAAAACTCGGGGGAAACACGCCAAAAGATGCCAAGTCTAACAGAAGGGTACAGAGAGCCGTCCCAGCTGGCACAGCCAAGGCACAAGCAGTTACTGCCACTGAGAGAACACTCAGGGCAGGATGCTCATCCACACTCTAGATGACATCACAGTATTCTCATAAATCTCTACCAGCATCATACTACCACATAACGCTAAGGCCTTACATCCGAGATGGATACAATGGGCTAATTCTCTAACTGCAACAGATGTGGAATACAGGTACGACCCAAATTTAAAGACACAGTCATTTCTGCAATACGAACAAGAATATCCTCTACCAAATGAAATAATGCCTCTGGATCAGTATGAATATATAATTTACACTGACGGATCTGCTCAACCGGCCATAGGAAGTAAGCAACAATATAGCGCAGCATGCGCAATCATTAAAGGTTGCATGCGGGGTGGAAGGTTCCACCCAAGATGCACAAAAACGCAATCTCTAGGAGACTGCACGGCACAGCTGGCAGAATTAAAAGCCTTGATACTGACACTCGTAAATACGGATTGAGAATTCCCCTCACTAATTGTGTGCGATTCATTTTACTGTGTACAGTCATATAATGAATATTTGCAGCACTGGGTTCAAAACGGGTTCAAAGATGCAAAAGGTGGCACAATTAAGCATAAATGGGAACAGGTAGTGGAGTTGAAAACCGAACGACAGAGAGCTTACATGATACATACACTGAGTCATCAGCGTGATGGCGTTCACGTTGAAGGGAATTCATTGGCTGATGAAGCCGCAAAGGGGGCTGTATGCACGGCTTCTGTAGCTGCAATCACTCATTCTAAAATGAGAATAGACGGTGAGATTATGGTGGCTGTCATTGCTTGTCGCAAAAACAGCGGAGCAGTACCAAAAAGGTTTCCACTCAAGTACTCCTACAAGTTAGATGCCAATAACATTCCATTTGCTCAGATTCCTGGAGTGGGGGATAGAGTAATTCCAAACATGGATCGTAGGTTAGGTTTAATCCTAGCAGCACACGAAGGGATAGGTTCTGCACATGCAGGAGTTACGGCGACTGTTTCTTTATTGAAACAACGCTATTGGTGGCCTGGTTTAACAAAGCAGACTAAAGACTACTTCTTGAAATCTGACATCTGCCAGCAGATGAAAGGTTCAACTGTAACACGTCCTTCACAGACACCATTATTAATATCTGACAAACCACTAGCGTGTGTTTACTTGGAACACTGCGGCCCTTACAAAGAGATGGGGCTTACAGGTATATCATGGTTGCAGTGGATTCCTGCTCAAGATTCCTATGGGTGTGGCCCCAACGCTCGGCTGACGCTCGAACTGTTATAAAAGATTTGCGAGTCTTCATAGGGACATATGCAATTGGCACACTACATTCTGACCAGGGCCCTGCGTTTAGCTCTCAGGCTTACAAGGAGGCCATGCGAGGATTGGGTGTAGCATTGCGGTACTCCTCTCTGTACCATCCCGAGGGAAATTCGGTCGTGGAGAGGAAAAAACGAGCCTTAAAGCAGTCTTTAACAGCTAGAGTATTAGGCACGGGTGAGAGCTGGGTAAAACATCTGTATGGAGTGCAGCGAGCATTGAATAATATGCCACGAAGTTCTCTAGGGGAGGGTCACTCCATATGAGGTCCTATTTGGGACAAGAATGTGGTTATCTGATCTTGATTGTGAAGGCGCAGTGGGGGATGAAAAGCCTTTTGACATCCATGATCGTTTGGCTATTTTACAGGATCTAAATGAGTCCAGGACACAACAAAGTAATGTCCATATGAAGCAGACCGCCACTGGGGAAGTCAAATCAGTCACGATAAGACCTGTCTGGATCGCAAAAGTCGGGGATCTGGTCAGAGAGAAAATAGCAGACAAAAAAGAATTTGGGCCATCATACAGATAGCCAGTACAGGTTCTAGCAGTTGAAGGAACAAGAACTGTACTTCTACCACCTCTTGCCGGAAAAAAGGAGAAAAGATTTGTCTCAATCGACCTAATCAAACCACACTATGTGGCCGATACTGAGTAGTAGGCCACGTGGACTCCAAAGTAGCAGACACCCTCCTCTCGCTACAATTCAGGAAGTTCAAACGGAAAGACTCATCACATTTGAAGAGTCTCCTGCACGGAATGATGGACTATGCAACAATGCTATGGAACTTGTTCCCCTTGAACCTGAAGCTCAAATTCAAAACCAAAATGAAAGACAAATTTCAAATTGACCAAATACAGATGTCTCCATCAACATGCCTCAACAAGAACAAACTACGATTTCTACAAATCCTGATGCAATACCAACAATTGATTGAACTGCTTCTGGCTACTTCGTAAACTTTGATACGTTTTCTTTGGATCGAAGTGAACCAGAAATGATGCCAGCCCAAAAATCGCACAAGCAGCAAGTTAAAGACTTTCTGAACTTTCTTAAAAAGACTTACCTGATGTCACCTTGGGTAGAACTATGGGTAATCACTGGGATACTTTTCTTTCTTTTCTGGCTAGGCTTAGTAATAGTTTTTAGCATGCTTGTTAATGGAGAATACCTTCGACAAAGCTCTGTAGCACAAAAGGTGAACTTAATTTTAAAACCACACCAATCACCTCATCGAGAACAAAGAGACTTGTCATCGGTAAACATTACAGCAGTTCCTATACCTGAAGGTATAGTTTGGGACAAGGTTGATTTAGATATATTTGGTCCGACCGAACTTTTAAGAATTCCTCATTTATTTAAAATATCGTTGAGTGATATCATTACCTAAAGTACATTTTCCGATGATTGGGATTTTGAAACTGTAAATAACATGTTGTCTGATTTGGAAAAATCTGCTGCATTTTCTAATAGGGAAACATTGGAAAGCACATCAGATTTCGAAACAATGTTTTGTTATCAACACTATGGTCATCACTTTTACATAAATCTGCTAATCCTAGAAATGTGTTCACGTACCACCAGTGGGAACATTGTCCAACACCCCCGAAAGGCAGTTCAAAAACATTTACACAAAAGTTTCCATATTTTTCAGGGTTTAATATATCTGACCCAGCCTCATATTATTATAAGGTTGCACCAACATCAGCACAGAAAAATATGTTAACAGACACCACACAGATTTACTCTGCTTCCTTTATTGCCCAGTTGTCTGAACAAGGTTTCGACTTATGGAAGGACACCATAGACTTAAAATCAGTCTGGGGTACTAGGGAATGGCAAGTTCAGGGAACAGAAGCTTTGTTTAGGGCATGCCTTATCCCTCAACAAATCATGTTTTTGAACGAGACAGTGCAACAGACGTCTTGCCTTGGACTAGCCAAGAACAAAGACTTGAACACACCTCGGCTGCCAACTCCATCGCACACCGAGGGTAACATAACATCACAGAAAGAGATTACGTTGAATGACTTTATACAATACAACAGATCAGACCCCGATTGGAAGAAATGGTTGATTTGGCCCACAGACACTAATACAACAGATCAGACCCCGATTGGAAGAAATGGTTGATTTGGCCCACAGACACTAATATTTGTCAGGCGAGATTCATGGGTAAAACCGAAGGTTTCGCTATCCATAGGCCAGATTCTCGTTATGTACATAGAGAACATCCAGGGGTAGTGACATCCTACAGTGTTGGGAAGTTGTGCCTTGATTGGCTAAAAACCTCAACACTCACAAAGGTGAAAAAACACTTATCCTTACTGTCACAGGATGTGGATCTCAGGGAATTTTTACCAGGTCCCAGGAAGCCACGTCAGAAACGTTTCTATTATGCTGTCTACAATGAAATATGGAAAATATCCCAACAAGAGGCCGCTGAGAGGTTTCGTGAAATAGACCGAATAAATCTAGAAAAATATCTAGCAGTGGTAGACAATGGGTTAACTACATTGACCTCCAGGATATATTCCTTAGGCAACATTGTACCTTCTGCTATAGACATACTAGAACAAGATGTGGCCATATTACAACATGGGCAGTCTCAATTCCATTCTATTATGTTATTAAGCTGGACGCTGCAATCTTTGTGGGCAGGCTATGTGCCTTGGCGTTATATCACCAGTACGTCTCTGTTTCCTGAATACAATCTAACAGATAAACAGATAGAAATGGCACAAAGGGGAGCAAAATATACAATGCTGCGTATCGAAAAACTGGATAGATTAGCATTTACAGTGGCAGAATTACTGTCCACAGAATGGCTAATCCATGGCCACATAACTCTACCGGTCACTACTTTTCAGTTTCAGTATTGCCTTGAACAAAAGCAGGCAGGCAGATATGAAAAAATGGGTAAGGAATACATTAAGGAATCATGGGTATTACCATACAGATTTTGATGCCGGAGTGGGGATCGAGCAGTGTTTCTAAGCGGAACAAACTGTGAGAACGCTTTAAGTGGATCACTCATATGCCAGGATATAATGCTGCACGGGGGCTTGTAATGGTTCTGTGGCGAACCTGCCCTCCTATTTGAGGGGTGCCCCACCTGCAGTGTTTACTCCAGCATTCAGGCTACTTTTGAATGGGAGTTACTTGATGCTGAACAGTCAAGGCTGCTGCTGAATGCTTCCGGGCATCGCATATCTGGTAACCGTGAGCTCCAGGGTTACTTGTTGTATGCAAGTATTGTTTCCACTGACACATACAGTCAGGGTGGCGCCGTTATGACCTTCACTGAATGTTTCTTTAATACGGTTTGATACTCTAAGCAGAGTGAAAGCAATGCTTTTACAGAAGTCTGTGCCCTTAACCTCCACTCGAGAGACTTTTGATCTCCAGATCGCAAGGTCTTCAGCAGAGATACAGGCGCTTATTCATACAAACTGCCCTTTCCATTTCGCAGAAATGGTAAAGCGTATCTTTAACATGTCTGATACGACAGGCATTGTCCACCTATTGAAGACCATAGGTTCTGGACTTCTGAGCACCTTTCAGACGGTACTTGGAGTTATACCAAACTTTATATACTCCATATTCGGAAGCATCTTTGGAGGACTTCTGCTCATCCTGTTTCTAGTAGCAGGTATCCTGATTGTTTTATATTTTCTATGTAATGGACGTCTCAGTCACCAAGGAGATGGAAAGAGCACTCCTGGAGCGTAAATACCGTGACCGCATAGTACACCATCTAGGCATGCCTCGCCTAAGAGAACTAAGTGCATCTTGGTTCTTGTCATTTCGACCAGTCTGGATGGACTGCATCTTACCTGTCTTCCGATGCCTGTTTTGCGGAGAAGAATGCGTGTTAGACTGTTATATCCCGCATAGATGCCCTAATGTAGACCTGTTCGTACATGCCCTAAAATGGACGTATTCATATTTACCCTAATATGGTCATATTCGTACTTGTCCTATTATGGTCATGGCCGCATATGCCCAATTATGGTCACAACTGTACATATCCTATTATAGTATGATTCCTTATATAGGCATGATCTTTCACCTACATTGGTCCCAGCTAGTACACAACGAGCTCTGAGGGCTGAACGTTATCTATCCTGTGGTTTTGAATACAGCAGGGTTCTTCCAAACACAGGCCCACACTGTACTCATTAATTATGCATGGCTTTCTAAGAATACACCACCGGCATAATATGTATGTACAAAGTTCACCCCTGACGTCTTCCTCATGTCCAATACAAACCATACTGAGGACCGAGACTGTTTAGGGTATAAATACACCACATCTTTCCCCAGTAAGACAGAGGGAACCGAGGTTTCCATGCTGACACACTGACCAGAGACGCTGAGGCTCCTACATGCAGTCACTCAAGATGACAGTGGTCTGACACAACCCGAACGGGGTGTCCAACTCGAGACCAGGACGAGGTCCCACACTCTCTCTATTCAGTTATGGGGGTTCGACTAAATCCTAGGAGGATTCTTGGCTCTTAGCTTCTAAGACCTACACACATATGCTAGGTACACACAGGTACATCTAGGTAGGCATTGTAGGAGTACGCGCACTTGTATAATGCTTTTATATTCATGTATGTACTCATGATTATCGCAATATGGTAGAACTGTTCTATCCCTTTGCTTTAATCGTACTGCTGATAATATATCTCTGCTATTGTCTGCTGGATACCGCAGCACATATATTTTACACTAGAATAACAACTGTTCAATAAATACTTATTGAAACGCCCGACTGTTTATTCTGTGTAACTCTCTGAGACAAACCGAATAAGTGAGCACGAATGACTGAGCAAAAGGGAGTACATTGTTTCCACGATTCTGAGGTAATCAGGGTTGTCATGTTCTAAGATTGCCAGAAACTAATCTCTCCCCGATAAGAGGAGACACTAGTGGCACTGCGAGCTAGCTAATGAAAAACCAGGCTAACATATACGGTGAGGGTGCACGGAGCCAGTCTGCCACCAAGCCCGCAGTATATGTTATCCAAACACGCAGGTCCTGCAGGGGTACTATAGGAGCTACACGACATGGCACCACCAACGTTGGTTTGGTACTTATTTAACAGTAGCATCTGAGTAGTTCAATCGTGCTATTCTCAGAGAACCTACTTACAAAACCCCAGAGACGTCTGGAGTGGGTGGGCACAAAATCCGCTGCAGCTGAGTAGTACGAGAATACTATTTATTGGCTGTTGGTTATTCAAGCTTGAAGGACATATAAATCCCACAATTGTGCATTTACACCTTATCTTAAAATTCTTTAACCTCCCTTCTTCCACTTAAAAATGGTTGAACAAACAGAAGCAACAGGGAGAGTTACAACAAACCTCTTCGGTTTAGAAGAAGACCCTGAAGATGCAATACAAATTGCACCAAATTTCAGAAGAGCAGTCACCATAAAACTTCTAGAACATGGCTTAAGAGCCAGGGGTGGTACAGTAATTTTCATGATTGAGGCATACAAATCTAATAAAACAGAGGTGTTCTATTCATGGGTTACATTCCCAGCAGTGAATGCAATTACAAATGTATTTCACTACTACCTAGAAGGTGATACACCAGCGGACTATACTCCTTTTGAGGAAGTAGAGGTTCCGCTCACTTACCAGGAGCATAATTACTGGTTTAAAGGTGCCCTACCCCACGTACATGGAAGAGCAAGATTAGGCCCGCTCGGAGGAGCAGGTGCCACATGGCCCATATTAGCGGCTTATACACCGCATCCTGACATTGACACAATGCCACAGCCAGACTTACTCGTACAACACAAAGATTTAATTAAAATCTACAGAAACCTCACACAATTTGTGATGAGGACTTTAACAGTTCAGCCTGCACCAGCTGCAGCACAAGACACTCCAGTCCAAGGTACAGTCAATAAAATAACTTCACAAACATTACACACGATAATGGGCAAAATGCCAGCAAAACGCGAACAAATCCCATTCTGGATAGCTCAGAAAATAACTCAGCTTGAAGCAGTATTCCCGAATACTACAACCAGTGATAAACACAGAATTCTAACAATCTGCTTGCCCATGGGTCTTACACCACAAGTAGAGGACTGCACCTCTTGGGGTTCGGTCTTTGCTGCCATATATACCAGAACACATGGTATCCCGTCAATAGCAGTAGTACCTGAAGTAATGAAACAGATACAAAATGAGTACGGAGCAGAGCCTGCCCTTAACTTAGGGATGAAGTTGCTAAACAACTTTGAACGGGTCTCAGCCATAATACTAGCTAACATTAAGGGGGAAGCAGCTTCTGTGGCGATCCGCCAACGCCTGAGGGAGTTCGGTCCAGAGGATCAACAACACAAACTACCCAAAATAATTGAAACTGCATATGCAGAACTAGGCGGAGACAGTCTTGGTGGGAAAGCATTAAAACCACAACTGGTGGGCAGTCCTGAAAAGGACACTACAAAGCAGACACCTACTTCTCCTAAAAAGAAGTGGGAAAATAAAAAACAACAAAAATCTAAAGACACCAGATCTCAGTCTAGAGGTAGGTCTCCTCAACAGGAGCCCTCTGAAAGGAGGTATAACCTCAGGAATAGGGATAATATTAAAAAACCTGACAGGTATCAGGATACTGATACTCGTTCCTCTCATTCCTTTCAGGGTTCATCACAAAACTCAGAGCGGGAAGGACGGTCAAAGGAGCGTACAAAGTCCAGAGACACGCAACGCGCTGCGGACTACACACCTAAAAAAGAAGATAAACAAAAATAAAAACCTCAGTTCAAAAAGAAGAAGGTAGCAGGTCTCAAGATCAGACATGCCCAGAATTCTGAGGACACAGCTTCTGAACGGGGAATGGGCTCTGACTATGCTAGACAGCGCGGCAGAAGTAACAATAGCTCGCCAGAACCTGTAGGAAGTTCTGGTGACAGCGGAGTTGAGTGAGTATATCACGGTGGAAACACCTGATACTCGGGTAAGTGTCCCACATAAGTTACATGAGATAACACTCCGGATGGAGGGGGACAAGCCCAGAAAAGTTAAAGGTCTCTTTTGGAAAAATCTGTCATCTGGTTATGACATTCTATTAGCAGAACAAGACTGGTCACCTGCATTCGTCATGGAATGCCCTAGGGGAGAAACTGTAATTTTTCCAGCCTTTTCTGACTTCGTTCCCATTCACCTAAAACATGCATTTGCGCAGGAGTGGGCGGTTGCCCTAGCTCCAGCATTGTACAAAAATCATGCTGGTTGGGATGAGGATTCAACCCACCACGTGATCCCATTAAACGTTTCCCAAATTCTCAAAGGCAATACCCTTTAAAGCAGGAAGCTAAAAACAAGTCAGGAGATTCTAGATCAACTTGAATATCAGGGGTGATAGAAAATTGCACTTCACCTATGAACAATCCTTTGTTCCCTGTTGCCAAACCTGACAATACATATCGTCTAGTTTTAGAATACAGACATTTAAACACTTGCACAAAGACATTTGCAGTTCAAAATGCACACAGTGCCGCATTAATGAATAACATTGTGAGCAAAAAATACAAAACAACACTTGATATCTCACATGGATTTTTCTTCCAAAATATAGCGCCTGAAAGCAGGTATCTGACCGCATTCAGTGCGTTAGGATCCAAACGGCAATTCTGCCGACTCCCCCAAGGGTATAAGAATAGCCCGGGGTTGTTTTCAGCAAGGGTAACAGAGTTACTCCAAAATTTGGATGAAGAAGCATTGTCCTATGTGGATGATATTTATCTGAAGGACGATGACTTAAAGAGGCACTTGACCAGGGTGAGCACCATTATTATGGGATTCGCCTCTAAGGGCTATAAATTTAATTTCAAAAAATCAAAAATTGCCCACCTCAATGTCCTGTTTTTAGGATACGAGCTGTCAAGTGAGGGGAAAAGCTTAGCAGCTAAGGGGCATATTATCAACGGCCAGCGATAATTATCGCTGGCCGTGCTTAGCGATAGATTTCTTATCGCTGGCTATCTCCCGAATTATCGCCCTGGTAGCGCGCTATTAACAACACGCTTCTCCAGGGCGATAAAAATTCCAGAGATAGCGAGGTTATCGCCGCTTTGCAGGGAACATCGCTGGTTTTCCAGCGATGTTCCCTGCAAAACGGCATACTCTTGCTGATACGACTCCTGTGGTCGTATCAGCACAATCCACCCCCTATGTTAGGGATGGCTAAGTCGGGATAATAGCAGATGTTAGATTTTGGCGAAAACAGCCGTTTTCGCCAAAATCTAACGTCTGCTATCATCCTGTGGGCTGCCTTGTAAATATCGCGATGTGCACATCGGCGATATTTACAACGTAGCCCATCTGGGGTACGCCCAGTAACGCCCACCTTGCATCTCATTAGAGATGCAGGATGGGCGTTGGGGGAAAGGGCGATAGAGCAGGGATTCACGCGATAGCGTGACCTTGCTGATTAGGCGATAGAACTATCGCCGCTTTCCGTCCGAAAACGGACGCTAAAGCGGCGATAATTGACTATCGCCTGGTTGTTAATATGCCCCTAACTTTTTAGAAAAGTGTGCGCTGCTCCAACCTCCAAAATCATTAAAGAATTTACAATCAATTCTGGGATTCCTAAATTTTGGTCGAACATACATTTTGGATTACGCAGAAAGAGTAAAACCTTTCTACGACTTAATAAAACCTGATTTTTCAGTCAGACAATGGACACACGAACACACAAATATCCTGCGTTCCTTACAGGAAGACATGATAGCTTCTAAACATTTACAGACACGCGTAAACGTACAGAACTTAGTGATCTGAATAATAGCGGGTCAATGCGGGTACACTTATTTAACTTTTAATGAAGGTGAAACAGTACCAATCGCATACAAATCGCACCTGTACACAAACGCAGAGATGCGTTTCACTTCAACAGAAAAATCCTGACAGCAGTGCAGACCACTGTAGCAAGAGAAAGAGCTCTGGCTCAGGAAAACACATAATTGTCGTGACTCCCAGTACCAGCTTTAGAAGCTGTTACAAAAGCTAGCATTCCAAATGCTAAAGCCTTACATCCAAGATGGATACAATGGGCTAATTCTCTTACTGCAACGGATGTTGAATACAGATTTGATCCAAGTTTAAAAACACAGGCATTCCTGCAATACGAACAAGAATATCCTCTACCAAATGAAATTTTGCCTCTAGATCAGTATAAATACATTATTTACACTGACGGTTCTGCTCAACCAGCCATAGGGAGTAAGCAAGCTTACAGCGCAGCGTGTGCGATTGTTAAAGGTCGCATGCACGATGGAAAGTTCCATCCGAGTTGCACAAAAACACAATCTCTAGGAGACTGCACGGCTCAGTTGGCAGAACTCAATGCACTTATACTGGCACTTATAAATACGGATCACGAATTCCCCACACTTATTGTGTGTGATTCCTTTTACTGTGTGCAGTCGTACAATGAATATCTACATCATTGGGAACAAAACGGGTTCAAAGATGCAAAAGGTGGCACAATTAAGCATAAAATGCTGTGGGAACAGGTAGTGGAGTTGAGAAACGAACTACCAAGGGCTCACGTGATACATACACTGAGTCATCAGCGTGATGGCGTTCACGTTGAAGGGAATTCATTGGCTGATGAAGCCGCAAAGGGGGCTGTTCGCACACCCGCCGTAGCTGCAGTTACTTGTTCAAAGACGAGAATAGACGGCGAGATTATGGTAGCTGTCAATGCTTCACGCAAAGGCAGCACAGCAGTACTTAAAACATTTCCACTCAAGTACTCCTACAAGTTAGATGCACAAAATATTCCATATGCTCAGATTCCTGGAGTGGGGGATAGAGTAATACCAAATATGGATCGTAGGCTAGGCTTAATTGTGGCAGCACACGAAGGAAGTGGGTCTGTACATAACGGACTTAGGGAGACTGTTGCTTTGTTTAAGGAATGCTATTGGTGGCCCGTGATGAGAAGGCTGATTAGAGACTATGTCTGGAACTGCGACATCTGCAAGCAGATGGAAGGGTCCAGCACAACACGTCCAGTACAGATACCATTGTTAGACAGCATTAGGTTGTCCGTTCGTGCGTGTCCAGCCTGCTTCTCATGGTTTGGCCTCAGCGCTCGGCTGACGCTCAAACTGTTATAAAATATTTGCAAGTCTTTATCGTCACATACGCAGTTGGCACGTTACATTCTGACCGTGGTCCGGCGTTTAGCTCTCAGGCTTACAAAGAGGCCATGGAAGGAATGGGCGTAGCATTGCGGTACTCCTCTCCATATCATCCCGAGGGAAATTCTGTTGTGGAGAGGAAAAACCGAGACTTAAAGCAATCTTTAACAGCTGGGGTATTAGGCAAGGGCGGTAGATGGGTCGATCACCTTTATGGGGTACAGCGTGCGCTCAATAATCAGCCAAGAAGCTCTCTAGGAGGTGTCACTCCCTACGAGGTCCTGTTTGGGACAAGAATGTGGGTACCTGATCTTGATTGTGACGGCACAGTGGCGGATGAAAAACCATTTGATATCCATGATCGCTTGGCTGTTTTACAGGATCTAAATGAATCCAGGACACAACAAAGCAACGTGCTCCAGAAACAGGCCGCCACTGAGGAAGTCAAGGCAGTAACGGCAAGACCTATCTGGATCCCAAAATCGGGGATCTAGTCAGAGAGAAGATTGCTGACAAGAAAGAATTTGGGCCATCCTACAGAAAGCCTGTACCGTCCTGGTAATCCACGGCACAAGAACTGTACTTCTGACACCTCTTGCCGGAAAGAAGGAGAAAAGATTTGTCTCAATTGACTTAATCAAACCACACTATGTGGCCGATACTAAACAATAGGCCTCATGGACTCCACAGTAGCAGAAGCCCTCCTCTCGCTACAATTCAAGAAGTTCAAACAGAAAGACTCATCACGTTTGAAGAGCCACCTGTACAGAATGAAGGACTAAGCAACGATGCTATGGAACTCATTCCACTTCAACAAGAAGAAAATCAACTTAACAACCAAGTTGCAATCAGACCTAATACAGACATCTACGTCAATATGCCTCGTCAAGAGCAAAATCCAATTTCAACAAATCCCGATGCAATTCCAACAATTGATCGAACTGCTTCCGGCTATTTCATGAACTTTGATACTTTTTCACTGGATCCAAGCGAACCGGAAATGACGCCAGCCAAAAAATCACTCCAACAGAAACTCAATGACTTTTTGAACTTTTTAGAAAGACTTACCTGGTGTCACCTTGATAGAACTATGGTATATCACTGGGATTTTATTTTTCATTTTATGGCTAGGTTTAATAATAACTTTTAGTATGCTTATTAATGGACGTTACCTCCAACCAAGCTCTACAGCCCAAAGAGTCAATTTGATTTTAAAGCCACACCAGTCTTCACATCGTGAACCAAGAGACTTGTCTTCAGTGAACATCACAGCAGTTCCTATAACGGACGGTATAGTATGGGACAAGATTGATTATGATATATTAGGTCCGACTGAACTTTAAAGCTAAAACATGTATTTAAAATTTCTTTAAGTGATTTCATTACCTCTAGTACATTTTCTGATGATTGGGACACTGAAACTGTAAATGCTATGATGTCTGATTTAGAAAAAACTGCTGCATTTCCGAACAATGAAATGTTAGAAGGTACTTCAGACTATGATACATTGTACTGTTACCAGCAGTATGGTCATCATTTCTTACACAAATCTATAACACCTAGAAATGTGTTTGAGTACCACCAGTGGGAACACTGCCCAACACCACCGAAAGGTAGTTCACAAGCATTTGCACAGAAATTCACATACTTCTCAGGGTTTAACACATCCGACCCAAAGTCATTTTATTATAAAGTGTCGAAAATTCAGCTCAGAAAATTATGTTAACAAACACCAAACATATTTACTCTACATCCTTTCTGAACCAGCTGTCTAAACAGGGTTTTGATCTATGGAAAGAAACAATAGATTCCAAATCAATCTGGGGTTCTAGGGACTGGCAAGTCCAGGGAACAGAAGCACTTTTTAAAGCATGCCTCATTCCGCAGCAGATATTATTTCTGAATGAAACTGTGCAACAAACATCCTGTCTTGGATTAGCCAAAGGCAAGGAAATGAACACACCGGGATTTCCAACACCATCACAGATGGGTGGGGGGCAGAATTCAACTACACAAGGGGTAGAATTAGATGACATTTTCCAGTACAACAGATCAGATCCTGATTGGACAGAATGGCTGGTTTGGCCCATTGACACAAACAAATGTCAGCAGAGATTTATGAATACAACCAAAGGGTTTAGTATCCATAGGCCAGACCCACGCTATGTACAGAGACATCACCCGGGGGTAGTGACATCCTATAGTGTTGGGAAGTTGTGCCTTGATTGGCTAGAGACCTCAACACTCACAGAAGTGAAGCACCACTTGACCTTACTCACACCTGACATGGATCTTAGAGATTTTCTACAAGGTCCCAGGAAACAACATCAGAAACCTTTCATATATGCAGGCCTTTATGCCTACTATAATGAAAACTGGAAAATATCCCAACAAGAGGCCACAGAAAGGATATGGGAAATAGACCGTATTAACTTAGAAAAGGCATTAGCTGTGGTGGATAATGGGTTAAAAACTTTGACCTCCAAGATTTACTCCTTGGGCAACATTGTGTCTTTGGCGATCGACATATTAGAACAAGATCTGGCCTTGTTACAATACGGGCAATCTCAGCTATGTTCTATTATGATGTTAAGCTGGACGCTGCAATCTTTGCGTGCAGGCTATGTGCCATGGTGTTTTATAAACACCACGTCTCTGTTCTCAGAATACAATCTAACTGATAAACAGACAGAAATGGCACAGAGGGGAGCCAAATATATAATGTTGCGTATTGAGAAACTGGAAAGGTTACCATTCACTGTAGCCGAATCACCATCAACAGAATGGCTAATTCATGGCCAAATCACTCTGCTGGTCACTACGTTTCAGTTTCAATATTGCCTTGAGCAAAGGCAGGCAGGCAAATATGTGCAAATGGGTAAGTGATACATCAAGGAAACTTGGGAGTTACCATATAGATACTGATGCCGGAATGGGGATCGAGAAGTGTATCTGAGTGGTACAAACTGCAAGAACGCTTTGAGCGGTTCTCTCATGTGTCAGGATATTTCTCTGCACGGAGCCTGCAGTGGTTCAGTAGCGAACTTATCTTGTCACATGTCAGGGACCCCAGCGGCCATGATCACGCCAGTTTTCCAGCTGCTCTCGAATGGGAGTTACTTAATGCTAAATGATCAAGGTTGCTGTGGGATGCTTCCAGGCTTCGCATATCTAGTCACTGTTAACTCCAGGGTTACTTGCTGTATGCAAGTATTGTTTCCGCCAGTGAAAACAGTCGGGGAGGCGCCACTATGGCCTTCGCTGAATGTTTCTTTTATACAGTTTGATACTCTGAGCAGATTGAAAGCCATGCTTTTACAGCAACCCGTGCCCTTAACCTCCGCTCGAGAAACCTATGAACTTCAAGTTGCAAGGACCTCGACCGAGATACAGGCACTCATACGTACAAACTGCCCCATTCATTTCGCAGAAATGGTGGGAAGTATCTTCAATATGTCTGATACGAGCGGAATTGTACACCTATTTAGGGCCATAGGGTCCGGTCTGTTAAGCACCTTTCAGACAGTCCTTGGAGTAATCCCAAATTTTATACACTCTGTATTGGGAAGCGTATTTGGAGGATTCCCGCTCATCCTGTTCCTGATTGCAGGAATCCTGATTGTAATATTGCTGCTACGCAATGGACGGCCCACTTCCCAAGGGAATGGTGAACACGCTCCTGGAGCGGAAATACCGTGAACGCATGGTACAACTTCTGGGCATTTCTTGCCTGCAAGAACTCAATGCCTCCTGGTTTCTATCATTTAGACCAGTCTGGATAGACTGCATCTTACCTGTGCTTCGAGGCCTGTTCTGCGGAGAAGAATGCACGTTGGATCTTTGTCTAACATTTCCATCAGATGCGCCTCCGGACACGGATGCAATGCTGGACCCCATAAAGGCCCACGCTCTGCGTTGTCCTCAGCGGCTTCCGATTCTGATGAATGCATTCCTGGAGAATCCACAGGTGCCATTCGCTCCTGCTGGGTTTGGCGATTCTTCCACAGGCACCCAGGTTACAACTGCCGCACAAGCTGCCGCAGCACCGACTGTTGGCAGTACTACATTCCATCTATGTGCGATTGACGTTCTCCGTGAGGCGTTGGATTTGTCATCTACAGCAGCTGACACCGATAATATTGAGCTTCCCAGCCAGGACGCGTAATCTTGAATTGGCTCATCGTGTACTGGGAAAGAATTCGGCTTCTTCACTCGTTTCAAAATAAACGATCTAAATTTGGAACATTTTCTTACATTGACACTTTTGTTTGAGAAAAGCATGGCCTTCTCCTGCTTATGGTAATACAATTTCTATAGAGAGACGATATTGACTTTTTAAGTGGCAACTAGAAAAAGCTGAATTTAAACATTTTTTTTTCTTCTTTTTTTTATTAGCACGAAACATTTTTTACGATTTTTTAGAACCATGTTTTTACTTGCTTTTAAAAATGCTTTTAAATTGTCCAGATTTTAAGTATGGTCATTTATTATCCAGTTCGAAAGAGGAGTGGGTGTTATATCCCACATAGATGTCCTAATGTAGACCCGTTCGTACATGCCCTAAAATGGACATATTCATATTTACCCTAATATGGTCATATTCGTACTTGCCCTTTTATGGTCATGGCCGCATATGCCCAATTATGGTCACAACTGTACATGTCCTATTATAGTATGATTCCTTATATAGGCATGATCTTTCACCTACATTGGTCCCAGCTAGTACACAACGAGCTCTGAGGGCTGAACGTTATCTATCCTGTGGTTTTGAATACAGCAGGGTTCTTCCAAACACAGGACCACACTGTACTCATTAATTATGCATGGCTTTTTAAGAATACACCACCGGCATAATATGTATGTACAAAGTTCACCCCTGACGTCTTCCTCATGTCCAATACAAACCATACTGAGGACCGAGACTCTTTAGGGTATAAATACACCACATCTTGCCCCGGTAAGAGAGAGGGAGCCGAGACTTCCATGCTGACACACTGACCAGAGACGCTGAGGCTCCTACATGCAGTCGCTCAAGCTGACAGTGGTCTGACACAACCCGGACGGGGTGTCCAACTCGAGACCAGGACAAGTTCCCGCACTCTCTCTATTCAGGTATGGGGGTTCGACTAAATCCTAGGAGGATTCTTGGCTCTTAGCTTCTAAGACCTACACACATATGCTAGGTACACACAGGTACATCTAGGTAGGCATCGTAGGAGTACGCGCACTTGCATAATGCTTTTATATTCATGTATGTACTCATGATTATCGCAATATGGTAGAACTGTTCTATCCCTTTGCTTTTATTGTACTGCTGATAATATATCTCTGCTATTGTCTGCTGGTTACCGCAGCACATATATTTTACACTAGAATAACAACTGTTCAATAAATAGTTATTGAAACGCCCGACTGTTTATTCTGTGTAACTCTCTGAGACAAACCGAATAAGTGAGCACGAATGACTGAGCGAAAGGGAGTACATTGTTTCCACGATTCTGAGGGAATCAGGGTTGTCATGTTCTAAGGTTGCCAGAAACTAATCTCTCCCCGATAAGAGGAGACACTAGTGGCACTGCGAGCTAGCTAATGCAAAACCAGGCTAACATATACGGTGGGGGTGCACAGAGTCAGTCTGCCACCAAGCCCGCAGTATATGTTATCCAAACGCGCAGGTCCTGCAGGGGTACTATAGGAGCTACACTCCCATCATGTGCGCAACCGGACATGAATGCTTTACTGGACCCAATAACGGCCCATGTTCTGCAGTGTCCTCAGCGTATTCTGATGTTGATGGCGGCATTCCTTGAGCCCCCGCAGGTAGTAACAGCACCTGTTGGTATGGACACCGGCTCCTCCTCTGACACCCAGGCTTTGGACGGCGCACAGTCTGCCCCAGCACCGGCTGCAGACAGTGTGGAGCATCATCTGTGCTCGATTGACGTACTCTGTGAGGTGCTGCATGGGCCATCTACTGCGAAAGCAAGCAACAAAAATGTTGCGTCTACCAGCCAGGACACATAAACATTTGACTTATTTGGCTCGTCGTGTGCTGGAAGAAATTCGCCCTTTTTTAAAACAAATCTCAAATTTGGATCTCAAAACAAAAATTGACATTCCTTTCATTTATTAGGTTTACATGGCTTTCTAATGCTTATAGTGCTTCGGACTATAACTAAGGACACTTTAGAGCTATGGCTTGCAAAACATTTTTTTAGACAGTTTTAAGTTTTTAGAAATTTTTTAGAAGTTTTAAATATTTTTAGCTAAACAGATGTTTTTAAACTTTGTGCGTACCAATATCTAGTTAGGCTAGTAATACGGTAATAAGTTACATATGTCGTCCAGTCGGAAGAGGAGTGGGTGTTATATTCCATATAGGTACCCTATATAGGCGCAGGTAACATTGCAACCTTTCACCTTTATTCTTCCCTACATTACATACATAACAGTTCTTAGGGACTGACCTTTTACCTAGATACGACACTGCATTCAGAACGCGGGTTTCCCTCTAGCTCGAATCTCATACATTATGCATGAGGCTTCTTGGAAGCACAGCAGCACTAACAGTAGGACGAACATCTCCTGTATAAAATCTCTGTATAAAGTTCAGGCCCGACGTCATCCTTTAGGCCGACACAGTAACACAGCAAGGTAGGACCCCTGGGGAGACCTATGGGTATATATACATCACATCTTGCTTAGAAAGACAGAGGAGACCGAGACTTCCCGACTGACACACTGATGAGAGACGCTGAGGTTCCTGCATGCAGACACTTCAGCTCGCAGTGGTCTAACATCCCTTGTGGGTGTCCAACTCGAGACCAGGATGGGGTCCCATATTCTCTCATTCTCAGGTAATGGGGTTGACTAGATCCTAAAGGGATTCTTGGCATAACACCTACTTAGATGCTAGATACAATTAGGTACGTCTAGTTAGGGAGGCATCGTAGGAGTACGCACCTTTTATCATGTGTTTTATGTATTTGTGTATATTCATGATTTCTGCAAGATGGAAGAACTTTACCATCCCTTTACTTTCGTAGTACTGCTAATCATCTATCTCTGCTACTGTCTAATGGTTGTTGCAGCTCATCTATTCTACACTAGAATAACCACTGTTCAATAAATTCTTATTGAAAACGCCCAGCCTGTTTATTCTCTGTATCTCTCTGAGACGAACTAAGTAAGCATGAGTGACTGAGCGAAAGATAGCATATTGTTTCCACGATTCTGAGGGATCAGGGTTGTCATGTTCTGAGGTTGCCAGAATCTATTCTCTCCTTGGTAAGAGGAGATTATAGTGGCACTGTGAGCTGGCTGATATAGACAGGCTAAAGTATCCGGTGGGGGTGCACGGAATCAGTCCGCCACCAATCTCACAGTTTATGTTATCCAAACGCGCAGATCCTGTATAGGTTATATAGGAACTACACGACAATAGGGCCTGATTTAGAGTTTGGTGGACTGGTTGCTCTATCGAAAATGTGATGGATGTCCAGTCTGCTGTATTACAAGTGCCATTGAATATAATGCACTTGTAATATGGTGGATGGGATATCACTCAGTTTTGTGATGGTGTAACCTGTCTGCCGAACTGTAAATCAGGCCCATAGTTCCTTGAGATCAACACTCCATCTGAATACAGAGCTTCTTCTATTCTATTCTGACTTCTTCTCCCACCATGGGCAAGATTGGCTTGAGTTCATTAACTCTCTTGAAATTTCGCACAAATTTCCCACAACTGTCCCTCTTGCAAGGACTCTGAAACTTTTATTGGACTTATCAATTAACTTATCAATTCATGCAACTTCATATTCCTAACATTTTGAAAGCTGCTCCTTGCCAGCTATACAACCTACAGTAGACAAATCACTGTTTCCAGCTGAGGACTACAAAAAGATGAAGCAGTGTTGGTCCCATCAACATACTAATGGAGTCAATAGTCAAGTCATTTCCCACTCTAGCAAAAGCATTCCTTCCTGCAGTAGCTGGACAAGCAGTTCGTACAAAAAGAGAAGCAGAACACATTATCCTAATTTTATGAATCTTCACTGGCTAATTATGATGCATGGCTTACTGTTAATATTGGATGTATTACAATCATAGCCTCAATTTTGAGTAACATTCTTACCTTCACAGCAATGTGTGTGTGTTGTTCTTGTTTCACATAAATTAAAGCAAGGCTGTATCTGCTGAGGCCTCTAGTTATAAGGAACAACATTATAAGGACCTAATTAGAAGATTGACCGATTTTACCGCAGAGATACTGAATAGCTAGAATGCCAAATTATAGCTGGTATCCTGCACCACATTCCTGCAATTACGAGTTTTCTCCCTGGAATGGGAAATAACCTCATGGACCCTAAAATACCAATTCCTTTTCTGTGTGGATTTATGTGATTCTGGGGTGAAAACCTCTGGCATATTCGACCTGCTCAGAGCAGACAAAAATTATTTACCGTAGGGCTGGTGGGGCTGGGAGGATAGGGAGAAGGATGGAGGGTCATTGCAGAGACCAAGCTGTACACCTGCACACTGCTCCTGTCTCTGCATAGGCTTCACCGGGTGCAGATCCACACCCAGTGAAATGCTGCCCAGGGCCTCCAGGTCCAGAATTACTGGGCCAAAAAACACAAGGCTTGGGAAATGGCCAGGGGCAGAATCCAATCCAGAGCTACCATTGGTGGTCGGATACGTAAACAGAGGCTTATGGCCTGAATAAGAGTTCCTTGTAATATTCTGTCGCACGCGTAAGCTCCAGTTTATGCATGGGTTGGAACTACGAGTTTGAAGATATTTAACGCATCTGACAATTATCGGATGCAGTAAATAACTTAACCTTCCTTAAATTTCAGCAGGTCTCACCTGCTGACATTTAACCAGGGAAAACAGACTGTATTTACTTGTCATGCAGATGTGCACTAAACACCAAACTCCACATTATTCCCCATGAACTCATAATTGGTGTTATTTAGCGCACCCGATAAGTAACGAACGCTGAGGTATTAATATTTGTCAGGGGCAATAAATAACACCTTAGTGCGTAATCAGGCCCTAAATGTTTTTTTTCCTGCTTTGCACCCAGAATTTTGATTTTGACTTTTTCTCTGGCTGACATTTGAAAGTTCTAAATGTTATTAACTCTCACAAGACACCGAAATAAATAATTAAAGTATAATCTCCAATGCCATCGTTTATTTCACTCTCTTTTTAACACCTTAGGCACTCTTTGCATTACATTGATTAGGTTCTTGCTGGACCATGCTTTGTTTCCAGGAATTGACATATACGTTTTCTGCAAAAAACTAAACAGCCCATGCAGTGAGGTCTGTTTTATGAAAGCATCAGAAATAAAAAATAAATAGATAACCATTGAATGCCAAGTATAGGAAGATTCAACTCACAAAAATAAACTTTTCTACGTTTTAATAGACTTATAGATGGAATGGAGTGAAGTTAGTTACTTTGGAACATGCTGTTAGCGTGTGGTGATGTTGCAGGCTTTCCAGTGGTCTGATATCCTAAAGGGTGCTATCTAGGTTATACGTATTTTTGCTTTGGTTTATCCACTCAGCAATGCCTGAAATGCTGCCCTGTGGAGTCATTAAATTGATTCAAGCTGCTACAAATAACCGGACTCCAGATACAGAGAGAAAGTCATCTCCTGAACTCACAACTTCAGAAAAATGTCCAGCTTCAGTCGCTTTCACCATCCTGTGTATCCCAGATAGCATGTCATCTACCAAGCATGGAAATCAAACCGAGCAAAACAGTAGGATATTGGATTTATTTGGTCCCCGGGTTAGGGTTAAGTTCAGAAAACGCTGAGTTCAGAGTAACAAGAGAAGTTTGCATCTGGTCACCAGGGAAGGGTCGTTGGGTGTTCTTTCAGCAACACTAGAAATATGTTTTTTTTAATATATTCGAAAGCAGGCTGCCTATGTTTTAGGCAACATTTTATAATGGATATCAAAATATTATTTAGGAAGGCGGGATCAAACAAAATAACAAAAATTGATTCATTTATTGCAAGCCACATAAAACTTGTACTTTGTATATTAAAAGTTACTACTTAATCACAGTTATGCATTCAGTGGTTTGAGTAAAAAAAGAGGATGTCTTTGCACATGGTCCGCTAAGCAACAAACGTACAACTGTGTCTGTCTAGACCAAACGCATCAACACATAAATTGAACATTTAAAAAAAAACATAAAAACTCTTTCACATTCGGAAAACCTTTCAATACTAGCCCGTGCAACACTGAATTGGCCATCGGTATGCTTACTTAACTCAGCATGTAAAAGTGATGCAATTTATATGATGGCAAAGTTGTCATGTCCAAAGTAGTCTTGACTAATATTACCAGTGTATTTGATACCTGAAATAAGGTGTTTTCATTTGTACAGAAACACTGAGGGCCTGATTATGAGTCTGTGACTCATTGTGGCGCAGTGGTGGTGATCCAGCCACCACCGCACCAGCAGTCCGACCGCCCACTTACAAGTTGGCCGATTGGACCGCAATTGCACCGCCTCAACCGCCAGGGATCAGAGATCCCTGGTGGTGGTGTAGCGGTCTTGAGGCCGCAATATGCTTTGCGGGACCGCATCGGTCCTGCCAAGCATATTACGAGTTTCCTCTCCACCACGGTTTTCATGGCACTTCCTCCTCCATGAAAACCATGGCAGAGAGGAAACAAAGAGCCTTTGGGCCATGGAGTGCACGTGCCTCCCTGTGTGCATGCACCCCAGTACCTGTACTGCACAGACTGCACCAGTTCATGCTGTGCAGGTACTGCCTTTGATGTTTCCACTGTGGTGCCTATTTCATATCCACCTCCGTGGAAACGTTAAAGAACCTCTCCCCAGTGACAAAAAAAGTCATAATCTGGCGGGCGGTGAGCACGGGTTTGGAGGTCCGGGAGCGGGCCTGCAGCATGGTGGTTCTGCTCCCGCACTGCCAAACCCATAATCAGGCCTTAAGTGATCTTGGAACTCACCCTGGGGAGCAACACAGGGCCCTGAAAAAACACGGGGTCCCAGCCGTCCGGATGCTCCCCACCTCTTCAAGGAAGCCCCTATCCAGCCCAAGTCACATCTGTAAGATAAAAGAGACTTGGGGGCCCCTTGTCACATTCTGCTGGGGGGGGGGGCATCATTTTGCATTATGTCACTGATCCCAGCATGTCAGCACTATCCAAAAACGCGGTACAGAATAGGCAAAAGGTTTTGGGTACAAGCCAAGACAGATAAATGAAAATCCTTTCATTTTTCGAATGAAGGCTATGAAATCTTTGCCAAACAGCCATCAATTATTTGGAAATTGAGAGATTTTCAAGCACTCTGAAAATACGTTTGAGATCAAGGAAGATTGCCTCCTAACTATATTTTATGAACTACTTCACATGACTCTGGAGTAGTAGTAGGTACAATCAGGTCACAAAGAACCACTCAGAATAATATTAAAAAGAACAAACTCTAAAAACTGAGAGTAGTTGAAAGTAGTTGGCCTGCTTGTCTAAGACGTTAAAGGTTTTACATTTATCTGCTACTCTGGAGAGGATTTTAATCTAAATGTCGGATACTTAGTAGCTTTTATTTTGCTGGAACTGCATTTGCTAAGGACAGAATAGTTCTGGGGAAAGTGATTTACCACTGGGCAAAATAATGGTGTGCAACTCTGAATGTTTTTTTCTCTCAGAGGTATTATATATGTTTCTCCCGCACAGAGAACAAATATCTCCATTATGTGTTTTTACTCTGAATGCTGCTATGGATCACTTTGTCTGGCGCCCTGTGAATTTGAACTGCAGAGAACATACTACATGTTTTTTGTGGTCTTAGTTGAGGAACTAGAATTTAAGCTAAGTTGCTTGGTACAGCGGCAGATGGATGAACAGGAGCTCTTCACTGTGCTAGTGGTGGAAGTGTCCATAAAATTGCCATGTCTGCGATTAATTTGAGGATGGCATATTTTTCCAAAGGAAGATAGGCTTAGATGACTTTGTGGCTCTCTCATACTGAGGCTACTCAGCATAATGTCATTGAATGCCCTCGTTTGGCAAAGTGCAGATTCAAGGGCCTAATTTAGGGTTTGGTAGATGGACCGTCGTTCTTCTGATCCAGCGG
The DNA here is from genome assembly GCA_963921515.1 of Calotriton arnoldi. Lineage (NCBI taxonomy): Eukaryota > Metazoa > Chordata > Amphibia > Caudata > Salamandridae > Calotriton > Calotriton arnoldi. The sequence continues at coordinate 195,884 of CAWUFW010008754.1, read as the reverse complement.
TCTACTAACAACAGATACTCTACTACCATATACTCACTTGGGCCCATACAACTCGTTTCCACTGTGCTCTAAGTAAACCACTGGAGTTTATTAGTTTTATATGTTGCTCATACCTCAGGATCTAGTTATTACTTCTTTAACTAAACCTTCTGCTGATCAAACAGTTCTTTCCTCTGGTCAATGGACCAGTTAGGTAAAACTAGTTGATGGCGTATAATTGACATAACTTATTATGCATTTCTTAATAAGTATAAAATAATGTCAGACTCAATAAGTTTTTAAATCTTTATCTAAAATTAGGGGTTTTGAACCATCTCAAAGCGTTTTCAGTACAAACACCCTCATTCGCGGGAGTGCCAATTCAAAAATATATCAGATAACACTTATCAATTCAGATCCACACAATAACTTTGCTCAGAAAGAAGAGGATAGAGACAGAAGAGCATTTATCAAACGATAAATTTCATAATTACCAAAGTATGGTGTGAAGACCAACCCTCTGGCCAAAGGGCTGGTAAGGGCCTCCCAGGACAGATCAGGAGACAAAGGCTTCAGGACAGGATACTTTACCTCTCTAATTACCGACGGCTACGTCGCACCCCTCTCTGACACTTTCTTCCTCCTCATGGTTCTTCCGCGATTCCTCTAAACCCACCCAAATTAAGTAGATGGTTCTGCATTCGGTTTCTTCATCAGCATTTCAGAGCACCACCCCGGTACACCCCGATGTCAGGCTTCTTCAACACGCAAAGCTCGCTCAACCCGACTCGAACTCTCGATTCTCGACCCCCGAACTTCCTCAAAGACAATGCGCCTCAAAGACGAATTGCCCCTTCTTCTAACTAAACTATCTCAATTATACCTTTCCATAGGCTTGTACCACCCATTAATGTTTCTTTTGCACAGAATACTAACTTCTGATTGGACAGGCGAGGGGGGATGATCATCACGCCACACTTATATTTCATTTATTTTCTTTTAACCATTGTTTCCAAACCCCTCCCATCAAACTTTATTCCGCCCTTCCTTTCCCATACATCTTTAAACTTTATTAAACACATTTGTAACTGATTTCTTGAATAAGTTCCTTCATATGAACTCTTCACCCTCATGTTCCCAGGGCACATCTCCACCGACCTTGGACTCGTGTCAAATCCTTAGTCGTCTCCCAAGCTCCCGTATCAGGGCGCATGCGTCGCGCCATATTGGTCTGCTCGACTCGGACAACTTTAACAGGCCCAAATACGCACTAATAATAAAGTCAAAAAGGAAAAATGTTATTCTCAAAAATAAATGGTTTCACTGTATACCTCCAAACTCTACTCTATCCCATGCCATTTGTTATTTCTCTCTCTGCATTTGTATTAGTTATAAACCCCTTTCTAATTTCAGCAAAGCAGGTGCCATGCATGTGAGCTTTCAAGCGGCCATTTTATAGCTCTTTGTGCAAGCGCCAGAATTTCCTCCAAGCGAAAGCACGTCATACTACGTAGATGTAGCAGACTCATGCGCAGTAAAGATCCCATGTTAAATGCATTCCAGTCCTACGTCTGTGTTATTTGCAGTTAGTAAACACATAGGCAAGCTTCATTCTTATCCAGCGTATAGTGTAAAATGGATATTATTAATTACGAGACATGTCGTTAGTAATTTGCTAGTAAGTTAAATCGAGAGGATTGCTTCCGAGCAAGTCTCGTATCCGAGTCCTTGCTCCATCAATCCCCTCTCTGATGGCATATTAAGCCATCACAAAATTCCCAACCATCCCAGATATCAACTTTAGCACTTCTCAGTTTTCTCTATTTGGCCTCCCAACTTTTCATTAACTGTCTCATTTCCTTCTAATTCTCGCATCTTCTTGTATAACCTGCCTTTCATTTCTTCCAAGCGTATTTCTTCATGCTTTCTTTTACATGTCTGTCCCTTTCAGTTTCTGTTCAAGTGTACTTTTCCTTTCGTACCTTTTCTACAACATCTATATGTAATCATTATTAACATCACTATTGTTATTATCATCATCACTAAAGGTATCATTATTTGACCTATATAAAACTTTTCCCAAACCCAACAAACCATTTCCCTATTGATGTTATACTTTTTGTTAGTCTTCCCCACACACTGTCAACCTCCAGTTGGGTAAAATCTTTATGCATTCTCGTAATATTTTCAATATATCCTTTAATTTCTCTGCTCTTGTCCGGAATATAAGTGCAGCAATGTTGAACTTTCAACATGCCACAAACTCCACCTTCTTTTGCCAACAATATGTCAAGAGCAAGACGGTTCTGTAAAACCATTGATCTAATTGCAACCATTTCTGTATTAATCATTAAAAATCCTCCTGCAGTATCTGTAGAAAGACGATCAACTATGGTTGATAACTTACAAATTTTCTGTGAGTTTAATATGACTCCAACTGAGGGTATCAGTGCACTAAAAATATCTCCTACAATTTCAGAAAAACTAGCCCTTCTTCTTCGTGTTAGTCCATTAGAAATTCCATTGGTTCCACTGATTTTATCTACATGGTAAATTTTTGGAAAAACTATTCCAAAATAACAGCTTCCGTACCATCTTGCAGGTAACCTGTAGTAGGCATTATTCCCACAAACATAATATACTCCTGGAAACACAGGATCAGTTCCCCCTTTTAGTCCCCATCCTCCTAATATTAGGAAGTTATGTTCACATTCACTGGAACCAATGTAATTATTGTTATAATCTGTCTTTAATCTATGGAGGCAGAATTTTCCCTTTTCACAAAGTCCAGGGACATCGCAGCATGAGCCTTGCCACTTGCATAGATTCCCTCCTTCCCAACCCATGGAGGTACATGGGTTTTCTGTGTAGCTGCCTTCTTCATTAAATCCTGTCTCCTTTCTTCTACTAAATCTAAAAACTCTTTTTCTTCTTTTTCTTAATGTACATGTTAAATTATCTTCGTGTGCCTGAACTAAATCTATTGAACTCATTGTTATGAAAAATTCACCCATAAATCGTGCATTTTTACTACTAACTACTGGATTCATATTCTTTCTAATAGGAAGTTCAGGAAATATTACATCTAGATTAGAATAAAAATACTGCAATCTCCCTGTAGTGTAAAATAAACTTGACAAAATACGACATGACACACCATACGTTAAAGGTATATGGTGATAAGTCATCCCTTCTGATACTGATGAGGGCAACTTCGCAGAGAGCTGGAAACACGCCGAGATCAATGCCCTGCTCAAAAAACCCAAGGCGGACCCGAGAGACCTCAAGAACTTCCGGCCCATCTCCCTGCTTCCTTTCCCAGCCAAGGTCATCGAGAAGATCGTCAACAGACAGCTAACCCGATACCTCAAAGAAAACAGCATCCTGGACCCATCCCAGTCAGGGTTCCGCAGCAACCACAGCACCGAGACTGCCCTCATCACCGTCACCGACGACATCAGGACCCTGCTGGACAACGGTGAGACCGCAGCCCTCATCCTGCTGGACCTCTCCGCCGCCTTCGACACTGTCTGCCACCGCACTCTACGCGCACGCCTCCATGACGCAGGGATCTGAGACAAGGCCCTGGAATGGACCACCTCCTTCCTCTCCGGCAGAACCCAGAGCGTCCGCCTCCCCCCGTTCCGATCCGAAGCCTCCGAGATCATCTGCGGCGTACCGCAGGGATCATCCCTCAGCCCGACACTGTTCAACATCTACATGGCCCCGCTCGCACGCATCACCCAACAGCACAACCTCAACATAATCTCCTACGCCGACGACACTCAACTGATCCTTTCCCTCACCAAGGACCCCCTCACCGCCAAATCCAACCTCCACGAAGGAATGAAGGCCGTCGCCGATTGGATGAAGAGCAAACGACTAAAGCTGAACACGGACAAGATGGAGGTCCTCATCCTCGGCTCCAACCCTTCAGCCTGGGACGACTCCTGGTGGCCTACGACACTGGGGGCAGCCCCGACACCCACCGACCACACACGCAACCTGGGAGTCATCCTCGACTCAACGCTCTCCATGGACAAGCAAGTCAACGCAGTATCCTCCTCCTGCTTCAACACCCTCCGCATGCTCCACAAGATCTACAGGTGGATCCCGACAGATACAAGAAGAACAGTCACCCCGGCCCTGGTCAGCAGCAGACTCGACTATGGAAACGCCCTCTACGCGGGAGCCCCGGCCAAGCTCATCAAACGACTGCAACGCATTCAAAACGCCTCGGCATGCCTGATCCTCGACGTACCATGCCACAGCCACATCACCCTCCACCTGAGAAACCTGCACTGGCTCCCCGTCGACAGGAGAATCTCCTTTAAACTCCTCATCCACGCACACAAGGCCCTCCACAAGACCGGCCCAGCCTACCTCAACTGACGGCTCTTCTTCTACGTCCCCAACTGCCAGCTCCGCTCCGCCGACCTCTCCCTCGCCACCGTCCCCCGCATCCGAAGAACCACCTCCGGCGGCAGATCCTTCTCCCACCTCGCCGCCAAGACCTGGAACACCCTTCCACTCAGCCCACGACAGACCCAAGACCTGCCTACCTTCAGGAGGCTACTCAAGACCTGGCTGTTCGACCAGTAGCGGCACCCCCCCTTTTTCCCTTTTTTCTTCCCCAGCGCCTTGAGACCCTCGCGGGTAAGTAGTGCGCTCTACAAATTCCGTGATTGATTGATTGATTGATTGATTGACGATAAGCACAGTGTAGTTTTTGTTCAATGTTAAATGCAGCACAGATTAATCGAATTATTTCATTATTAAAATGAGGGCCTCTATCTGATTCCAAAGTGACCGGAAAACCAAAGCGTGGCACCAACTCCCTCAACAACAATTTTGCAACTGTAAGACTGTCATTTCTTCTTGTAGGGTAGGCTTCCACCCATCTTGAGAAAAGGCACACTATGACAAGTACATATTTCAATCCGTTACAGGGGGGTAACTCAATTAAATCTAACTGTAATCTGGTGAAGGGCCCTTCTGCCTTTCCGATTTTTCCACAGCTTATCACTGTCTTTCTACCTGGGTTCTGCTGTTGACAGGTTAAGCATCTTTGGCAAAGGCTCTCTGCGATTACCCTGAACTTCGGATTGTACCAACTCTGTCTGAATAGTCTGATCATTGAATCTCTTCCTATGTGTGTTGCTCCATGATACACCCTTGCCATTTTTGAAAGTAGACAATCTGGCATGACTGGTCTTCCATCTAGATACACTCATACTTCATCATGTGGTCTTTTGGTACAAGCTGCCTTTATCCAGATTTCCTTTTCCTTTTCCTCAACTTCTTCCTGTAATTGTCTAATCTCATCCCATGTCTCTGGCACTGAGAAGTACATAAGTTGGCATCTGATTTCTCCTGTTTCAATTTTTCTGTTTATGGCTACTGCATTTTTAGCGCAGTATTTCGCCACTTGGTCAGCATAATTATTTCCAGCAGTCACATAGTCATTTCCTGACTGATGTGCAGCGCATTTTACAACTCCTATCTCTTTTGGCAATTGTAATGCTTCCAACAAATCCTTTAAATTTTTGCTGTTTCTGATTGGAGACCCTGAAGTAGTCAGAAATCCCCTCTGCATCCAAAGCTGGTCGAAGTCATGCACAATCCCGAAACCATATTGACTATCCGTAAATATGGTTACTCTCCAATTTTTCCCTTTTTTACATGCCATTGTTAAGGCAACCAATTCAGCTACTTGTGCAGACTTGATCCCAGGTAAACAGGATGCTTCAATTACCCCCGAAATTTTGCAAACAGCATATGCAGCACTTAGACCTCCCTCTTGTGTACTAAGGCAGGAGCCGTCTACAAATAACTCATGATCTGCTTCTTTTAGGGGTGTCTCTCTAATATCCGGGCGGGGCTTTGTGCATAATTCAGTTACGTCTAAGCAATCATGATCACTTTCATCTTTTACTTCCTCATCGCAGGGGTCTGGCAATAGGGTAGCTGGGTTCAAAATCGTACACCTTGTCACAGTCACATTTTCAGCTCCCAAAATTACTCTTTCATACTTTGTCTAACGACTAGGGGTGAGGTGCTGTGTCCTTGTTCTAATTGAAAGAATCTCAACCGAGTGTGGAACGAATACTTTTACCGGATGTCCCATCACTATCGACTCACTTTGCTCCAGACTCATACAAGTAGCAGCTACTGCTTTTAAGCAGCCAGGCAATGCTGAAGCCACTGGGTCCAATGTGGCTGAAAAATATGCCACTGGACGCCGACTCAATCCATGTCTCTGTGTTAAAACTGAAAGTGCACAATTTTCTCTTTCACAACAAAATAAAGCTAAATCTTTTGTATAGTCTGGCATGCCCAAGGCAGGAGCCTCACACAGACAATTTCGCAATCTCACAAATGCCTCTAGGCAGTCATCATTCCAATCAATCGGATCTTTTGCTCGTTTCCGAATCATCTGTATCAAAGGTTTCGCTAACACAGAAAATCCATTTATCCATTGCCTGCAGTATCCAACCACTCCCAGAAACATTCTCATCTCTCTCTGAGTCTGTGGCAATTGCATTTCTTTGATCATTTTTATTCTTTCCGGTGTCACTTTTCTAACTCCTCTTTCTGTTTTATTAAGCCTGGGCGGTGAACTTCGCTACGCTCGCGAAGCTTGCGAAGTTGCGGTAACTTCGCGATTCGCGTAGAACGCGAAGTTACCGTGCACTACGCAATTTGCGGCGTAGCGTAGCTGTTTTTCTTCATCGCGCGCTCAATATACGTTCTCGCGCGCGCGGTAACGACCTACCGTGATTCTGCGTTCGCCGACGCGACTTCCTATCCGTTCGCGGGCGCCACGAGATTTGGAATCCGGCCGCAAGTTCCCGCGAGAGTGTGCGACCGCGAACACGTCATTCGGACGCGCGATCTGACTTCCGGCGGCAGTGTTGGTAAGATCGCGATCCCGAACACGAAGAAACTACATTCTGGCGAAGAATATATCTCGAGCATCATAAAACCTTCTCGAAAATGATGAATTAGTTCATTTTGCACAAAAACTCCTCAGGTTGTCATTTAGAGATGTAGTTTGGTGAGCAAGGAGTCCTTTTTCTTTTTTCCAATAGGAAGGAAGTGCCCCTGATTCTCAAACTTCCTGTTCCTGTCCAGCAGGCTCCTCCCAGTGTTTTGTCCATGTGCTGTTCACTTTCATTTGGATTTGGAGCTGGAAGGATCACTTTTTGTGTCTGTCTGCTGCATCATATCATTGGATTGGATTTGAGGACTCTTGGATTTGAGATTTTACAAGTAAGTTGGAGAATTGGTGTACTTGTTTGTTTGATTGGGGCTTGTTTGTACCTACATTTTTTGGGGGATTTCCATATTTTTTAAAATGTATTGTTGTGGCCTGTAGTTTCGGCAGGGGCCTAGTTGTTTTTCTTTGATTGGAATTTCAGCCAGTAGGCCCAGACTAGAGCCAGAGGTACCCATGGGTGCATGTTTCTGTGATGTCTGTTGAATTTAAAGTTTAAACATCATGTAGGCCGGGCATCCATGGATGGCCTTGTTTACTTTTGAATTGGTAAAAGTGGTTTTTGGGGCGTATTTTCGAAAATGATGAATTAGTTCATTTTGCACAAAAAACTCCTCAGGTTGTCATTTAGAGATGTAGTTTGGTGAGCAAGGAGTCCTTTTTCTTTTTTTCCAAGAGGAAGGAAGTGCCCCTGATTCTCAAACTTCCTGTTCCTGTCCAGCAGGCTCCTCCCAGTGTTTTGTCCATGTGCTGTTCACTTTCATTTGGATTTGGAGCTGGAAGGATCACTTTTTGTGTCTGTCTGCTGCATCATATCATTGGATTGGATTTGAGGACTCTTGGATTTGAGATTTTACAAGTAAGTTGGAGAATTGGTGTACTTGTTTGTTTGATTGGGGCTTGTTTGTACCTACATTTTTTGGGGGATTTCCATATTTTTTAAAATGTATTGTTGTGGCCTGTAGTTTCGGCAGGGGCCTAGTTGTTTTTCTTTGATTGGAATTTCAGCCAGTAGGCCCAGACTAGAGCCAGAGGTACCCATGGGTGCATGTTTCTGTGATGTCTGTTGAATTTAAAGTTTAAACATCATGTAGGCCGGGCATCCATGGATGGCCTTGTTTACTTTTGAATTGGTAAAAGTGGTTTTTGGGGCGTATTTTATTTTTTGTGGTGTTTGTTAAATAAATAGGCCTTTTCAGCCAGTAGGTAACCCTGGGCGTTCAGCTCGCGGACTTTGGGCAAGTCCGCACTGCGCGACAACGCGGACTTACACTTTTTAACTTCTTCGCGCGCTCAATGTACGTTTTGCGCGCGCGATAACGACAATTTGTGACGATCGCGATGCCGAACACGCAGAATTTACAATCTGGCGAACAATATCTCTCGAGCATCATTAAACCTTCTCGAAAATGTTGATTTAGTTCATTTTGCACAAAAAACTCCTCAGGTTGTCATTTAGATGTAGTTTGGTGATCAAGGAGTCATTTTTTTTTGTTTTACAATTTTTTCCAAGAGGTAGCAAGTTTCCCAGAGTCTCCAACTGCCTGGTCCTGTCCTTTGTCTTCACTTTTTGTTATTTTGGGTGGCCTGGCCATGTGGGTGGCAGCCATTTTGTGAAGCCAGGCATTGTGCTTTTGCCATAGGCCTGCATTGTCTGTCTTGTCTTCCTTTTCTTGTTGTTCTGGGTGGCCTGTCCATGTGTTGGCGGACATTTTGTGTGAACAGCCACTGTGCTTTTGCCATAGGCCTCAAAGCTTGTGGCCTAGTGTGGCAGTAGGCCCGGCGGTAGTCATCCTCATGGGTGCATAAAAACTGTTTTTTGTTGTCTGTTGAATTGTAACATAATTGAGGCCATGGATGGCATTGTTTTTAATTGGTAAAAGTGGTTTTTGGGGCGTATTTTATTTTTTGTGGTGTTTGTTAAATAAATAGGCCTTTTCAGCCAGTAGGTAACCCTGGGCGTTCAGCTCGCGGACTTTGGGCAAGTCCGCACTGCGCGACAACGCGGACTTACACGTTTTAACTTCTTTGCGCGCTCAATGTACGTTTTCGCGCGCGCGATAACGACAATTTGTGACGATCGCGATGCCGAACACGCAAAATTTACAATCTGGCTAACAATATCTCTCGAGCATCATTAAACCTTCTTGAAAATGTTGATTTAGTTCATTTTGCACAAAAAACTCCTCAGGTTGTCATTTAGATGTAGTTTGGTGATCAAGGAGTCATTTTTTTTTTGTTTTACAATTTTTTCCAAGAGGTAGCAAGTTTCCCAGAGTCTCCAACTGCCTGGTCCTGTCCTTTGTCTTCACTTTTTGTTATTTTGGGTGGCCTGGCCATGTGGGCGGCGGCCATTTTGTGAAGCCAGGCATTGTGCTTTTGCCATAGGCCTCCAAGCTTGCGGCCCAGTATGCCAGTAGGCCCAGAGGTAGTCACCATGGGTGCATAAAACTGTTTCTGTGTAGTCTGTGGAATTTTGGCATCATTTAGGCCATAGATGGCATTGAATAGATTAAATTGAATTGCGAAATGTGGCTTTTTTGGAGGGTCTGACTATTTCACTTATTGGGTGTGGTAAATAAATGCATTTTTTGCGTGTGTACTGTGTCATTATAATAGTGTTGTTGTAGTGGTTGTCTAACTTTCCAAAGTGTTTTTAGCCATGTGGATTTTAGTTTTTGCATTAAAGCGGTGTGTGTTTTATAAGGCATCCTTTGTCTGCCCATATATAGGCCTGCTTGAGTTCATTGTTTGCCGTGCCTTGTGCCTGTGAGTCACCATGTTTCTGGGGGCCATTTTGTTGTGGTAGTTATTAGTGTGCTGTTTTTGCCAAATAGGCCTGCGTGTCTTTCCATTTTTCCTCTTGTTTTACTGCTTCCAAATCCATCCCCATTGCCAGCTGCAGCTCCCTGATGCTGCTATACAATACATCACACGTGATGCACAAATTTAGGCCAAACATGCTCCAGTACATTTTAGTTTTTGTTCTTTAATATTCTTATTCTTCCAGAGTGTACAGTAGCCAGGAAAGCCCTGGCCTTGTTGTCAACGCCTCACAAGTGGCTACACTGTGTGTTGTTGTTGGAAGAGTTTCTGAAATTTAATAATTGAGGCCACCACACACTAAGTTCTATATTCTATTTGTTTGATTTGTGCTATGTTTGACTGATGTTCTGGCTTTTTTGCTTTTAGGTGCACAAAGACTGAGGAGGAGGTGTGTCTCTCATCATTGCCTGTTGCACTTCCAGACAGACATCCTGCTGCTGGACACACAACGTGACGTGTGACCTGACCAGACATCTCTGCAACTGAGTGCTGCTGACATCTGAAGAAGATGGGCCCAAAGAAAGCAGGTACCAGGTCCTCCAGTACCAAGAAAGTTGCTATTGAGAAGAAGAAGGAACAGAAGAAGCAAGTGACACAGAAGTCTGGTGTGCCGGCCAGTACCTTTTTGGGAAAAAAAAATTGCGCCTGCAGCAGCGGTGTCCGGGGGGCAAGCTGGTGCAAGCACATCCGCATCAGTGGACCCAACCCACCAACCCAGGGCCAAGCACATGAGTGGGGAAGAGGTAGCCAGCCTAATGGTGGAAAGCAGTGATGCTGAGCCGGAGATAAACTTATCGCTATCTCAAAGTAGTACCCAATCAACGCAGGAGGAAACACAGCAGATAAGTGGTCAACAACAACAGCCGCAACCACCGCCCGCAATAGTAGTTGTTGTTCCTCCTGAAGTAGGGGCAGTTCAGGAAATTGAGCCTCATGCAGAGGTAGAAGAAGAAGCCACTCATTCAGAAGATCCATTGTCTTCCAAATCCCCAGCAAGGAAAAGGAGGGGTAGTCCATCGAGTTCTTCGCCAAGCCCCCTTCTGATGATCTAGATGCCACTTGGAAGCCTCAAACTGAGTCTGAGAGGGAGCCACGTTCCAAGACCAAGCTAGGGAAAAGGAAGGTTCCAGAAAGCCTTACACTTATGGAGGTCGATGTAGAACAGCAAGATGATGATGATGATGACGACGAGCCAGTCATCACGAACATCACTCCCGGCCCCGAGGAGATGGAGACCAACATTCTTACTCTATCCAAAATCGCTGCGAGGGATGTAGCACGCATACCTCCACAGGTAACACCAACACGACCTACAGCTTCCATATTTGCATTAGCAAAGGCCCGGCAGCGACCTACATCCAGCACAACCACCACCTCTGTAGGAGTAGGTAGTGGTACAGCAGCACAGAGTCAAATTCAACACACACCCTACAGATCATCCGGCATTGGAAGTGGCACCTCCAGCAGGAGGCCAAAGTTAAGCTCCCCAGTTTGGGACTTCTTTACGGTTAGCGAAAAGGAGGAGAACATTGCTATATGCTCCATTTGTAATACCTCTGTTAATCGTGGTAAGCTTGGTACAAACTATGGTACCGGAGGCCAAATGACCCATCTGAAAAAACACCACTTGATCAGCTGGGAGGACCACCTTCGCGACAGAAAAAAACTGCAACCATTGGTGTTGGTGGGGATAAAGGAGTAGAAGAAGATCCGATCACGGTGGAAGAGGAAGGACAGGGAGACATTCTCACTAGTGGTACACAAGGTGTCCCTGACCTCAGCAGTGCAGTCTTAACGTTGCACACATCTTCAGCAACATCTCAGTGGCACAAGAGTAAGAGTCAGCCGGAGGCACCAAGAAGTACCAGGTCCGCACTACCAAAAAGTGCGTTGAGCCTAAGAGAAAGGAAAACCATGCAGCCTACCATTATCAGCATGTTTGGGGGTGAGGGGCAGTACGAACGCAACCACCCAATAGCACGTTTGTACAATGCGAAGCTGGCTAAAATGTTAGCACTGGACATTCTCCCTTTTTCTTTTGTTGAAGGGTTGGGTTTTGTGGAATTTGTGTCAACCATCTGCCCAAAATGGCATGTTCCCAGCCGCTACTATTTTGCCAGAGTTGCAGTTCCAGCACTACATCACGACGTGCTGGAATTGCTAGGAAAGGCCTTGAAGCAGAGTGCTGTTCACAGTATCCACCTGACTACAGACATGTGGACCAGTTGCCAAGCCACAGATTACATGTGCATCACTGCACACTGGATCAGTTTTGTGGGTGTTAGAGAACAGCTATCTGCTGGTGTTGATACTGCAGAGATTTTTCATGCCACTCGCAAACATGCAACTGTAGCCATGTTTGCCATGGAGAAATCTCATACTGCTGCAAACATTTTGGAAGAGTTTAACACCAAGGTCTTTGAGTGGCTGCGCCCAAGAGGGCTTACGATTGGTTTTGTTGCCACGGACAACGGCAGTAATGTAGTTTTGGCCATGCGCAATGGTGGCTATTTCAGGGTCCCGTGTTTGGCACACTGCATTAACATTGTTGTTCAAGACTTTTTGAAAAATGAATCAAAAGTCAGCAACTTACTGGTCACCAGCAGAAGAATATGCACACATTTCAGCCATTCTTTTAAAGCCCGGAAGCAGCTGAGGGTCATTCAACGTGAGCATAAACTGCCAGTCAAAGCGCTCATCCAGGAGGTGCCAACACGTTGGAACTCAACTTATTATATGCTTGATCGTCTGTTTGAACTGTACATACCACTCAATGCTTATGTCATGCAAAGAATAGGGTAACCTACTGTGAGAGGCATGACCATTGAGATGGCTCAATGGGACCTCATTAAATGCCTGACTGAGATGCTACTTCCTTTTGAGATCTTCACACGTGAAGTCAGCAGGGAGGACTGTACTATGGGCCAAGCTATCCCATTGTTGCACATGCTAGAGCAACAGCTGAAGGATGTGTCTGAAACGTACGCAGGTGTGGATGACAAACAAGACGCATATCATTTGGCGGAGACCTTAGCCGCTCGCTTATCGGAAAATACAAGGATTAAAAATAAAATTTTGTCACAACCACATTACATTAGTGCCACAATTTTGGATCCACGGTACAAAGTATTTCTGAACAGCAAGGCAGTAATTCCTTTTTCGGAAGTGGATGTTGCCAACTACAAAACTTTGATAGCTAAGGAAGCAACTATTTTCGAAAGCGAACGGCTGTTAATTACAGGCCCCCACCACAGGCCATAACCAGTACTACAGGGCATCCAGAGTCAAGTTATACTTCGGAGCCTGAGGGCAGTGCATTTGCCTCCCAGCAGTCACCTACACCAACAATAACATCAAGAACAGGATCATCCGCAGCACAATGTGCAACTGATTGGTTTCTACAGCAGGGGTATGGTAAGTCCAGTGCTGATGCAAAGGCAAAACCGGCCGAGCACATCCGAGCACCCCTTAACATTGAGCGGATGGTCCAGGCCTATCTGGATGACCCAACAGAGGTCTTCATGGATGGAAACCCATTGGTGTATTGGTATGGGAAAAGAAGCCAATGGACAGTGCTCAGCAGGCTGGCGATAAAGTATCTCGCTTCCCCTGTCGCAAGTGTCTCTTCTGAGCGTGTTTTCAGTGCTGCTGGTGCCATTGTAACTTCGAAAAGGACCAGTCTCTCGGCCCAAAGCGTGGAGAGGTTAACCATGATCAAAATGAATCAGCACTTTATACCACCGGATTACAAAATACGTGAATCACAGCAGGAAGAGCAGAGCGACTTGGATGACGTAAATAGTGCGTTACAGGACCTACTACTGTCCGAACCACCAGAGTTTGAGGACGAGCTCCTCTTCCCTGACAACTAGGCTTTCAAATTGTTGCTTTCTTCCTTCCTTTATGTGTCTGTGTATCTGTCTTTCTGGTTCAAATCAAATCACAACAAAACCATCACCACCGTCTTCTTTTTATTTCCCTATTGGAGTTGCACGTCTGTGCATTTAACTGTCCACTCTTAACAGTCCTGCTTCATCTTCCTGTCTCGCACGAGTACATTTCCATCAAGCCAGACATTAGTACAAGAAATGTTGCCTTTACCAGTCCCGCCTCCATTAGAAGTGAAACGTGACTACTATAGCTATCCTCCGTTTTGTTTTCGAGCTGAAACTCATCAGTGTCCGAAGGCTACAGCCTCAGCAGGCATCCAAAGGTCCTCACTGTCAGGACAGAAGGTACTTGGCAGAGAAAGACAAGAGACTCTTCGAAGAAACTTGCTGACATTTGTGCAAACTCAAATGACCAGCAATGAGCACTACACAGGCCGCGGACCATCATCACAGTGCTGACCATGGGAAGCAACTTAAACTGTGACAAAGAAGTGCCACAGATGAATAAGACGAAAACCGAAACAGCGCCTAACACTCAAAATGAATGTGGACTGGAGTAATAATGATGAGGCCACTGCCCCGCAAAAAAAAAAAAAAATGTCAGAACTAGGCATCTGATGATCTGACAGCCAAAGAGAAGAGCAAGACAGGTAATGATGGAATGCATTGGATGTTTGCAGACTCTGAGCGATTGCTGTTGTTTGTTGTTGATGTTGTGCATGAAGTCGAACTCTACTCTACTAGTTAATTTACAAAGTGACTCAAGTAAGTAAGTGACAGTCAATGTTTCCTTTCTTGTTGTTTAATAACCAAATTGTACTCCTACTACTGCAGGTGCAGGCCAATATCTGTTGCAATTTTTTAATATGGAATATGGACTTAATCGGAGTCAATACAGACTGAGTTGTAGTTGGACAACACGTACCACACCATGATGATGACCATACTATCTTTTCGCGCGCAGTCATTCAGTTGGATCGGAGATGATTCAAGGACTAACTGCATTTCATGAAGTGGCATAAGGTAAACATAAACACAACAATTCAACAAGAAAGTAGTAAACACAGCAGACCTACATGTCCATGTAGTGGTCTAGTCGAGTGTAGTGATGACTGACAGCGGCGCATTGATTTTGTCACTTAATTAGGAAAATGCTAAGTTGCTGTGTATGCCTTTTGTCTGGCTATGTCAAAAATTAAGGTAAATGGAGGTTGGGTCACGGGCTGGTGCTGTGGTGGGCCTGTTCTGTCCTGTTGTTGTTGTAGCTTAATGCTGTAAACAGAATCTACACGATATATCCAAGCCGCCTCACTCTGAAAGTGTTCTCTCTTCTCTTCTTGGACTCCACCGTAAATGATGTTTTTTTTTTTTTATTCATTGATTTCTCAATACCCCTTTTGTTTTTCCATCTAGACGTTACAGGCCGGCCTTTACCCTGTGCTTGCTATACTGGGAGACACAACTCACATTTACCTTACCAATCGGCATCAGGAAGGCCACCAAGATTGATGTGCGGAGCGTCCATGGAAGATAGGACCAAGAGGAAGGACGAGATTCAACTCCACAATTTTAGCATGATAATACAGTAACTTTAGTATCATTCATCATTCATCTTTTAATTAATTTGAATCCTTTTTTCTCTGCAATCATTAGGACTGTGTGTTGTGTGTTTGTTTGCTAATTGATCCCTACAAATGTTTTTTAATTGTCTTTGCTATCTTTACAAGTAAGCCCAGTACAACATGGAATTTGGGTCTCTGAGGGCATATTACAGGCAAGGCAAATTGCATAGAATATACTGGTGCCCTGTACTGTCTAATTGTCTAGTAGGAGTTATTAAGTACTACTCATTAACCATCAAGTTATCTAATCTTCATCATCATTAACGCATGCATTTCCCTTTTCTCGCTTTATTGATTTTTTGGATAAGATCATGGTCGTCTGCCAAGATTGCGCTTTGCTTTTGTTGTCCATGCGTACTGTTTTTCATTTTCAAACCTTTCCCCAAACCCCCTTCCCATCCATTCATCAAACCCTAACCCTCTTCCCCCGGGCTGTGATTTATATTGAGGTGTGATGTGACTACATAAAATGTACACCAATTGATCACACGCTTGCTGGGGCAGATGTGGTGAAAGCAACACTAATTCAATTGCAAGGCAGGGCGAGGAGCTTCTTCTGCTTGGCCACCCATGCTCAGTCTATGTGCATTGTGCAAGCCGTCAACGGCTAATAGTAGTACATCATAATTAATTGCCGTCATTGATTGGATTAATCATCAAACTCCTACCACACAGCAGTAAAGGTTACGAATTACGATTGTGTTAAGTTAAGTGACTCACTCGACAGCACAACTGCAGTTTATAACTTCTTGTACTAGGCTGTCCCCGCCACCATTATGTTTAATTTGACTTTAGCAGTTGCAACTGCAATATTGTTTGTTTGGCAGTCGTCTTCTGTACTGTATTTCACTTCGTTCGACTACTCCTCCCACAGATTTTCTCAGGCAAGTGACTGTCTCTTTTTTTATTTTTTTTAGCAAATGCTACTGCCAGTGTCTACTCTAGTACTACCACCACAACCATGGCATCTTCTACATTCTCTATGGAAACCATGCAGCCATCGCTGTGCCGAACGTAGTCATCATCAATCACAGGTAAGATAAGTTTGGTGGGAGGTAGAATACTAGTAGGACAAATAACTCAGTGAGGGGTACCGCATCTATCTGTTTGTTATACATCATCGGCAGATTATTTAAATCAAACACTGGCTGCGGCCCTGCAGCAGCAAGCAAACCAATGTGACGTTAATTCGTAAAACAGTAACCCCCACAAAACATTAACATTGTATGTTTAAGTATAAATATAATTTATTACCCTAACAAAAATAAACTATCCCACACCTGACCCACCCCTCTCCCTAACCCCAACCAATGTCCAAAACGAAAAAGTCCAAAGAATGTCCCGAAACCCCAACGCCCAATTCCCACCCACCAAAACAAGGAATAAAAAGGGGCAAAGCAACAGGGTCCTCGATGTTATAATCGGCGGGCTTTGAGGTGTTTGTCCACCAGGATTTTCACCCGCTCCTCCATTTGCTCCTCTTGCCGTGCCATCCGGAGGAGAATCTTCTTGCGGAATGCCCTGCAGTGGCATCCACAATGGGGGACAGCAGTGCTGGCTGCTAATGAATTGCGGCGGGTGGCTATCAGACCGCGGCGCCGTACCGCTGGAGTTGGGGCCTGGCTGGGGCCCGGGGCATCGGACGAGGCTGCAGCTGCTGCCGCCTCCTCCTCCTCCGCCAGAGCCACCAGCCTCCGGTACTCCCGGCATATGGCCTCCAGTTTCCGGCGCCGGGCCCTGACTGCCAACTCCTTCCGCGATGGTTTGTCTTGGGAAAAGAAAGAAAAAAAATATTGTTGTAACCAGTACTCTTACCTAAACAGTAACACAAAATTAATTCAACACATAATGGCACAGTAGCACTAGCAAGAAGCACAGTACATAACATTTGTGGTAATAATCTATCTATCCTCCCACTTCCTCGGCCTCTAACATTTGTGGGAGTTTCAGGCATTATACTAGCACTATGGACTCCAAGCAGTACACAGTACACCAGTGTTCTTCTTATCTCTAGTTTAGGGAAATGACATAACCTGGTTGTAGCCGGCATTGCCAGCTCGGTCATCTATGCTTGAAGCCAAGACAAACATACGAGTCATGACGCAGAGTAACATTAGTTTGATTTACTACTGTTTGCAGGTGGGGAAGCTCGTATTTTTCTATTACGGGTGGCACTGGCCATACTCTCTCTGTTACATGGAGGGCAATTGCTCAATTTCACAGTGCCTTGGCTACTACAAAAAGGCAGATTATATATCTGATCCAATGATCGTTGCTTTTATATGGGACAACGACATAAGGTCAGTAGCGGTCGTTGGTGGGACTCGGGGAGTTTGGCCGGGCGGTGGCGTGGGTAGGGGCAGGATGGGGGTAGTAAACTATGGATTACGGCCAATTACAGGTAAGTAAACATATAAATAAATGAAACTAATTTTGTTGCGCACACTGCATCGCATTTGGCGGTGCAGTGCGCACAATGAAATTCACTTTATTTATTTGTATGTTACAGTAAAGTTACCTGTATTTGCCCGCGTAATACATTGTTTACTACTACCCCCACCCTGCCCCTCCCCACATCGGCTTTGGTACGCTGGCGCGGTTTCTTTAACATTCCCTAAAACTGTGCATCCCGTGACAGTCTCCACCTATGCTGTCTATGATGAATACATACAGGCATCCATCCATTCTAAGTAAATGTCAATCATTCTTCTTAATCTCTCCACAAACGTTACTTTGTTTCACCAACAACAACGCATGCGTCCACTCACTCCGTTGCTTGCCTTGGCTTAGAGTTTCACCCAAACACCGCTGATGATTCTTGCTATCCACAGTATCCACCCATACTGTGTCTTCCACCCAGGCAGGCATCCATTCTTCTTTCACCTCCCACCCATCCTTCAACAACACATGCATCTGATTCCTATCAGCCACCTATCCATGCTTCCAACGTATCCTTCTCTGCCAGTCGTCATATTAAATCTCGCCCGCCCTTCCTCCTTCCACCCTTCTTTCCCTTTTTGTTCAACACATCCATCAAGGTCATCTGATCTGACTTTTAGTCTCCTCCATAAAACTTTCACAGCTGAGTTGGAGTCAGATATAAGAGGCCATTGGTTAATGAAGTCACGCTGGTAATGCTATTGGTACTGCATTGCTCATGCTGCTAAGTAAAGGGTGTCTTCTTTATTAACCGTTGTATAATGTTCACTACAACTTCATACCTAATAAGTCTCAACAACAGTACAGTGAGTGAAGTCCACTCCACACACCCTTCCAGCTAGTGCAATGTCAATAAGTCATGAATATAACTTACCACCGCCCGCCACTGCTGCTGGCTCACCCCCTGTATCTCCTGCCCCCTCCGGAATGGCCGCAACGCCATCGCCGCTGGCCCCACCGGCACTGGTGGTCGGTAGTACGCCTAGCAAAAACATGACACATTTTTAGATGCCTGTACACCTCCCCTATTTATTATTTTTCACTAGCAAGATTGAAAAAAGGTTAATACATATTATTATTATAAATCACATTCAATAGTCCAAATCGGGTACTAGAGTACAGTCAGTAGACAGACACTAGTAGTGTTATTATGGTCCCTAAGGTCATTATTATACTATACTCTACTCTTTGCAAAGTTAGCCTGAGCCATGCAACCATTTTTCGCTTCATGTCTTTTGCGCATGTTACCTCGCAGCTTGTTGTGCAGTAACAGTAAGACGCCTTTTGAGCCCACATGAGCACATACAGCTACTGTCTGAGCGTTGCGTACAAGAGGTCGGAAAACAAGCCACTTTGTTATGGAGTTCCGTTAGTCCGTATTACTTAGCCATAGGTAACATGTTACAGTTTTTTGGCAGGACTGACAAATGCTTGCATTAACACGCACCATTTTTCTCAGGCAGAGGATTCCCTTCTACGAGTACGAACCAGAGATTTGCAGAGCTTATGAATGATGCATGTAACCAGTAATTCTACGTTCTACGGTGAGGAGTCGCCCAGAATTCACACAGATCTTTTGTCTTATATCATCATGCACTTGTTGCAACAATTTTTATTGTTTTAATCTTATGCATTTTGCTGTTGGAGCTGGCTGGAGTACACTGAATTTTATAGAACAACAACATACAGAAGTTGTCATTTGAAAATAAACCTTTTGAACTTACACATAGACTATGTGGTATTTGGTGTGGTGGTGGTGGTGGACTTACACGAGTGAGTGAGCGAAAGTGTGTTATGTTCTGGGTTGTGGAATCATAATCATTGGGTATCTTCGGGTGGGGGTTCGGGGACCTAATGAGACACTAGCTAGTCGTTCAGGGGATTGTGGGTTCACTTCTGACTGAGGTGTGAGTAACGTCCAAGTTCCAAACTCTCATCACCAACATCCTCTTTCATTGTGCATAGTTCTGCATGGGGCTGTGCAGAATACAAGTAGTATGTACTATATCCTATCAAAAATAGTCAAATATCTGGTTGTGCATTTTGTTTGTGGTAATTGTCAAAGCCTCAAGATTAAGAAGCCTAGAAGAGGACAACCGAAAGGACTGGACTCAGTGGCTAGAGCTATTAGTATTGGTCAATCTGAGTTTTATTCAAAACCGTACAATAAAGAGTGGCAATGCAAACTGGGCAAGCTTAGCGACAGACTAATAGTAGTAGTACAGAGTACAGACATTCATAGCAGAGGCAGTTACAACTTAGAGGCAGGGATAACCAGAATTTAGAAACAGATAGTCAAGTCAAGATCAAAGAATCTTTTGTAAAAAATATAATTAGGGAGTGGAGCCAGAATTAATAGTTCTGAATAAATAAGGTCCAGTAAAAGTTAGGGCAATATAATTGTTAATATAACCACTGGAGGACTTACTGGGACCAGCAGCAGGGCCCTCGGTAGAGGAGCGGTCCTCTGGTGGTTGTCCCGCCGACTCGGACCCCGTCTTCTTGCCCCTGGGTGCTGCAGATCAGTGATCATGTAAGATATAATAAAGAAAAAGAAAGACACAAACATTAATGATTGCTGTGAAACAAATAAATTATCTTAAAAAAACGCTCAAAAACGTTTTAGGAAACAAAAATTGCTATAAAATTGACCTATCTAATCCGATCGCCTACTGGCTTGCGGAATTCACGGACAGTCTACTTATTGGGGAACACTAATTCAGTGTTCCATTCTGATTGATTCAAATAAAATCCAGAACACTAACTAAGCCTAAGTACCACCTGACCTAGCCCACCTATTCCAGGCGGGCCAATTGTTCATTAAGCATGCATTTCCATTTTTTTTTCCATCAAAAATGCATAGGTGAGAAGGAGGACACATGCATAAAGTCAGTGCATAATGCATACATCAAATTGTTGGTTGGTTGCGTCTGATGTTCTGCAGCTGACTGACACTGCTAAGCTAAGCTTACCAGTACCACTCACTAAACAAACTACAAAAGGTTCTACTAAGGACTGGGGTAAGCAGCACTCAGTGACAGAGGATGCGTCACGCACACCGTTCAAAAATTATCAACTAATAGTAACTAAACCTAGTATCAAATCCATCCACCACTATTTGACAGGAGGACAAAGGAAGGACTACAGTCTCTCTAGCAATAGCATTACCTAACTGAAGTTCTCTAAAGTAAACTCTTACATAATAATGACAAGCGAGCGCAAAGTTGCAAAAAGTAAGAGTACCGCCCAGCACCTGTGTCCTACAATCACAGAAGATTTTGAAACGTAATTTACCTGCAATGTAAGCAGCATTATTCTTGTTATTTGTAAAAAATGTATACACAAATCACAATACTTATACTACTATATATATTGGCTACTCACCAAGCCCCACGACCTCGACACCTAGCAGGTCCAACAGGTCCTGCTCCCGGTCAAGAATGTCTGACCACCGGTGGGCCAGCTGGTTATGTGTGCGCCGGACCGCGGAGCAGCGAAACACTGCCCGACGCACCTTCGCCCACCGACGGTGACGCTCCTGGGTCGGGTAACCGGAGCCTGGCCTGCCGCCTGCTGCCAAGGTCAAGGGGAGGTGGCGCTGAATAAAAAAAACAAGGGCGGCCACCTCCTCCTCCATAAACAGTTGGCGGGCTTGCACCCCTGCGGGGCGCAGTCTGCCGCAAGGCAGGCGGCGATTGGGCGCACGCGCCTTGCCCTTCTTTGACCCGCTGCTGCTACCCTTCGCCATGGTTCTGGGGTGGGAGGAGGTGAAAAAGAAAAGTTAGAAGGGAAAAATAAAGTTAGGGGAAGAAGTAGGAGCTTAAAGAAGAAAGTTATATAAAACAGTTGAAAAGTAAAAAAACACAGTAAAAAGTAGAAAAAAATGCAAAATATAGACTTAGGCAGAGAGAGAGATAGGTAAGAAATAAAGAAAAATTGAAAAACAGTGTAAAAAACTAAGGATTGCAAAGATTGAGGGAGGATAGAAAAGCAGGCCCAGAACCATAGCATAGAGTGGTAAAACAAGATGGCCGCGCCCATCGCGACCGCATGGGTAAGTTCGCGCGATATTTCTCCCCGAGCACGCACAAAACGTCGCGAACACGTACAACGCGTTCCCGAACATGGAATGCGCATCGCGAGCACGCTATACGCGACCCGGAACAGGAAATAAGGGATCGCGAACGGGCGGGACAAGTGAAAATCAAAATGGCCGCGCCCATAGGCGACCGCATGGGTAAGTTCGCGCCCCCGAGCACGCAAACAGCGTCCCGAACACGAACAACGCGTTCCCGAGCAAGAAAAACGCATCGCGAACGGGCACGCCAAGCAGCTACGCACGCTCGCGAAGCTACGCGAAGCTCGCGTAGCGCTTCGACGTCTTCGCGTAGCTTCGCGTAGCGCGACTACGCGAACTACGCCCAGGGTTATGTTTTATGCCCTAGATATCTTACTTCTTGTCGACAGAACTGTAATTTTTCTGGAGACACCTTGTGTCCTCCTTCAGCCAAATGGTTCAGCAACGCAATTGTATCTGTGACACAATCTTCTCGCATTTTGATGCCACCAGTAGGTCATCAATATACTGAACCAGAACAGAATTTCTGGGCATAATCAATGATTCCAGCCACTTTTTCAGAATCTGATTAAAGATTGAAGGACTTTCTGTGTACCCTTGAGGAACACGACACCATGCGTAAATACGATCTTCAAATTTAAACGTAAATAGATACTGGCTGTCTGGGTGCAAAGGAATAGAAAAGAACGCTTGGCATAAATCAATTACTGTGAACCATCCTGCATTCCATGGTATCTGATAAAGGATCACTGCTGGATTTGGCACAATTGGACAACAGGGAATTACAATCTTATTTATTTTTCTCAGGTCTTGTACTATTCTGTATTTTCCGCTGAGGCTTTTTCAGTCCCATTATTGGTGAATTACAGGGACTACCCATCACTTTTTCAGAATGCCTTGTTTAACCATCCGTTCAATTTCTGGGATAATTCCTGCTTTTACTTCTGCACTCATTTTTTACTGTCGGGTATTTGGATACATTGCACCTTCCTTTACTGTCACTTTAACTGGCTCTATATTTTTCATTAGCCCAATATCTTTCCCTGTAAAATCCCACACTTCTGGATTAACTGTGGTTCTCAACTCTTCTGGTAATTCATTTTCAGTTATCAGTGAAAACATTTCATCTACTTCTGTTCCCTGCTTGGCCAGCGTCATCTTGTATGCCACATCTTCATCAGGGGTTTGGAAAGCGACACCATCCGGTGTATAATAGAATAGATCGTGCAGTTCATCTTGCACAAAAGATCTCTTCCCAACAGATTTACAGGACTGGAATCGCAAACTACAAATAGATGCATTTCTTTGAAGTTTCCAATGTGCACCTCCATTGGCTTTGTGATTGGTGTTCTAATATGTTGGTTAGATACACCTACAACTTGTATTGTCTCTCCCGAGAGGGGTAGGTTTGGGATGTCTGCTGTTCTCACAGTAGACCTGGTAGCACCAGTATCCAATAGGAAAGTAATGTCTTTACCTTCTACTCTCCCATCAACAAATGGACCTGACTGATCTACCGGCAAGGATGCGCCAAGCACGCCCTCCTCTTCCTCCCCCCTCAGGCACCGTCATTGTGTAGTATCTGAACGTACCTCATCATTTTGCAAAAAATATTGAGCAATTGTTCTATTATTCTTACCACTTTCTCCTTGAAATCCGGTGTTCGTACTGAAACTCTGATGGTTTACAAAATTTGGAATAGGAGCTGGTGGTACCTGATATTGTAGAGTGACTACCTGTTGCTGCTGATTCATAAGTACTTCATTCTGCATCTGTGGGATTAAATTTTGATTTGGCCCATTATTATTATTATTATTCTGAGTACTCTTACACTTTCCGCACGCATGACAAGGGAACTTCTTTTCGCTTCTTCTCTGTCCATTACGCCCTTTAAATCTATTACCATTCGTTCCTTGATTATTCTGACTTTGTTCTTTTACTGGATTATTATTTTGCTCAATTGTCTTCTCTTCCTGCTGCTCTGCCAATTTAACTTGAGCCCACATCATTTTCTCTTTCAGCTTCCTTCGCCTGGCCTCTATGTCATCTCCACAATATTTTGCGTACTTCAAAATTTCATCCACTGTCTTACTTTGCCAGCACAACATGTGCTGCTGTATCATCTGACTAATTACCGGTTTCAAGCCATATACAAACCGATACACAAAATGTCCCATATCTTTGTCACCAATGTTCTCAAAACCACTATACTGCTTGAACACCTGCAACAATCGCTCATAATACGCATGTACAGATTCATTTGGTTCCTGTGTTGTTCTATCTATTTTTACCCAATCTGTTTCTTTAGGAGGGATTTTCCCTTTCAAGTATGTAATCACTTGGTGCTACTTTTTCATCACTTCTTCTGATGGTGCTCCTGTTTTTGCATCTCTAGGATACTCCTCATTAGGCCAATTAATTGTGATTTTACATTCTGTCCATAAATCAGCAGGTACTACTATGTCAAATAGACCATCCAGATCTTTCAGTAACACCTTTGAGACCTTTACAAACCTCTCTACCTGTTTGTACCACTCAACTAGCTTTTCTCTCAGTTTTGGAAAATCATTTGTAAATGATAAAATATCTTGTCTACTCCAAGGGACATGAACATATCCTCCTCCAGGAACCTCTCTCTCTCATTGGACACAACCTCTCCACTTTTCCTGTTTCTCTTACTGGAAATGCAGCTATTGCCTCTCTTGCCTGATCTTCTTCTTTCTTCCTTATCCACCTAATCCTCCATTTATCAATGTCTCCCCATTTCCATAAAATGTTCATTAATTCTTTCATCTGTAACCTTTTTCCTGAAGCATTCACACTTTCTAAGTCTTTATCAGTAAAATCCACTCGATAGGGCTTCTGTAACAATTTTTACTTCCCTATATCTATTCCAATCTCTGAAGCAACTTCAGTTAATCTTTCATGAAATAGTCTTGCTCTCCTGGTTATACTCTTACATAGAAACAACAGTTCTTCATCATTGTAAACATTTAATCTCTCTGTGCCCACACATCCTGTCATCATCTCTTCCAATTCCACTTTCAATCTGCTAATATCTAAAATCTTCGGTTTTATGATCTGATTTTCCCTTTCCTGAGCCCACCTTTCTATATCTTCAGGGGTAACTACTGTTGTACCTGAAGTTCCAGCCGGAACCAAGGGTCTTCTCTCTCTCAAATTCATAGGCGTAACTCTCTTTTGAGTTTCCACATTGGGTTCCACAATAGGGAGATCCATTAGTGAGATAACTGACTCACTTTCACTAACCTGATCATCTGTGATTACTATCTCTTTTCTAGGACTATTCAATGGAACTGTCACAAATTGCGATTTCTGCGTATCCTTATTATCCCCATATAATGGGATTACTGGACCAATGTCTTTGAACTAGTTCCTCCCTAGTTTTGTTCAAAGCTTCTCTCTCATTATCTTGCAACACTCTGTTGTATGATGTCTCATGTAAAATCTGTGGAGTTAATGGTTTCCCATTACTGGCGCACTTGGGACAACCTTACTAACTGCTTCTTGATACGGTGGTGGATTCTTAATTAAAATATCCTCTAACAATTCATCATCTGACTCTCCATATCCTGTCGAATTCATATGTTTTGTTTTCTCTTTACACTTTCCTCCAGAATGTTCTTCAGCCATTAACAATAGATATAACCCTTCCGATACCATCGCTCTCCTCCACTGTTTCATCTGTCCTTCTCTTGACTCATGCAAGTGTTTTGGAAAGAATCCTCTATATCTTCCACCTCTGCATTTCTCTCTTTCATATGACTCAGTCTCCCATTCTTCCAAAGCCTCATATTGAGTTAACCTGGGTCTCGGTTCTAAATCATTCATCTTCAATGTCAAATTCTGAAGTATCCTCCCATTAAACGTACCATCCTTAGGAAACGCTAACACACCATCATCCCTTGTGTACTCAACCCAATTTTCTAGCCACACGCAAGTATGATATCCTCTCTCCATCATCATAAAAGATGCTGGTGTCTTTGGTGGCGGAATAGGAATACCCTCTCTAGTCAACACAGGCTTATCCTTGACAAAGAAATTCTTTATTCTCTTAAAAATTGACATCTTTTTTTTCTCTCCATACATTCTTGAAGAACAGTGCAGGAAATTGTATTCCGCAAACCCTTGAAATCTTCTACCTGTACGTCTTGCACTAACAGTCAAATCAGAATCCTGCATACAATCATTCTCTCCTCCAATCCTAGCGCGGCTTCTATCTAAGTGTCCAATGGAATCAAGCTCACACTCGTACCCTGACCAATGTCAGTGCAGCCTTTTCCTGACGTCAGTTCCGCTCCTCACTACTGACCCCTCCTTTACAATGCTGTTCCTGTCACACGCCCGCTGCTTCTACCAATCCCAGCACGGCTCTCTGTGACGTCGATCCTACTCAAGCGATTTCTCACCCCTCCTTTACCAAGCTCCTCCTGTCTCGCGCCCGCTGCTTCTACCAATCCCAGCGCGGCTTTCTGTGACGTCAGTACCACTCCGGCAGCTGAACCTCCCTTTGCAAGGTAATACGAAAAATTGTATTTCTTCGAAAATTCTTTGAACTTCTTTGTTATTAACAACGTAAAAAAAAACATTCGCTACTCTGTCTGTTCCACTAAACCAAAAGGATCATTTCTTTTCTTCTACTGCGAGTAAAACCTTCCGCTTACTCTTCACCTAAGCTCCAGAGAACCTGCTAGTTTCCCGGTATCTTCCATTCAGGAATTTTGAGACCGGAATTTCACCAGCGAACTCCTTTTGCTGTCAATCTAGCTTAGAAGAACCTGCTACTCCTTCAGGGTTACCCTTACTAGGTGATATAACGCCTAAAGTTTCATCAGCAAACTCTTTGCTTTCAGCCACTCTCACTTTTGTTCAGAAAAATAGTCCCTAGTTTAACACTGCCAGCTCTACCTAGCTTCTCAGTGTTATTCCAACAGACGAGTAACCTCACTGCAGTGTGGTTTCTATCGCCACCCGCTATTCATTCCCCGGGAATTTTCCAGACAACATAAAACAGGACACTAACTCTTTTGTTAAAACATTAATCAAAAATCAATAATCTATACTTATCACCAAACTAGTTACTAACAACCATAGCTCTGCTACAAGAAAACTGATCCAGCGGTCTACTAACAACAGATACTCTACTACCATATACTCACTTGGGCCCATACAACTCGTTTCCGCTGCGCTCTAAGTAAACCACTGGAGTTATTAGTTTTATATGTTGCTCATACCTCAGGATCTAGTTATTACTTCTTTAACTAAACCTTCTGGTGATCAAACAGTTTTTTCCTCTGGTCAATGGCCCAGTTAGGTAAAACTAGTTGATGGCGATAATTGACATAACTTATTATGCATTTCTTAATAGGTATAAAATAATGACAGACTCAATAAGTTTTTTAATCTTTATCTAAAATTAGGGGTTTTGAACCATCTCAAAGCGTTTTCAGTACAAACACCCTCATTCCCGGGAGTGCCAATTCAAAAATATCTCAGATAACACTTATCAATTCAGATCCACACAATAACTTTGCTCAGAAAGAAGAGGATAGAGACAGAAGAGCATTTATCAAACGATAAATTTCATAATTACCAAAGTATGGTGTGAAGACCAAACCTCCGGCCAAAGGGCTGGTAAGGGCCTCCCAGGACAGATCAGGAGACAAAGGCTTCAGGACAGGAATCAGGACAGGATACTTCACCTCTCTAATTCCCGACGGCTACGTCGCACCCCTCTCTGACACTCTCTTCCTCCTCGTGGTTCTTCCGCGATTCCTCTAAACCCACCCAAATTAAGTAGATGGTTCTGCATTCGGTTTCTTCATCAGCATTTCAGAGCACCACCCCGGTACACCCCGTTTTCAGGCTTCTTCAACGAGCAAAGCTCGCTCAACCCGACTCGAACTCTCGATTCTCGACCCCCGAACTTCCTCAAAGACAATGCCCCTCAAAGACGAATTGCCCCTTCTTCTAACTAAACTATCTCAATTATACCTCTCCATAGGCTTGTACCACCCATTAATGTTTCTTTTGCACAGAATACTAACTTCTGATTGGACAGGCGAGGTGGGATGATCATCACACCACACTTATATTTCATTTATTTTCTTTTAACCATTGTTTCCAAACCCCTCCCATCAAACTTTATTCCGCCCTTCCTTTCCCATACATCTTTAAACTTTATTAAACACATTTGTAACTGATTTCTTGAATAAGTTCCTTCATATGAACTCTTCACCCTCATGTTCCCAGGGCACATCTTCGCCGACCTTGGACTCGTGTCAAATCCTTAGTCATCTCCCAAGCTCCTGTATCAGGGCGCATGCTTCGCGCCATATTGGTCTGCTCGACTCGGACAACTTTAACAGGCCCAAATACGCACTAATAATAAAGTCGAAAAGGAAAAATGTTATTCTCAAAAATAAATGGTTTCACTGTATACCTCCAACCTCTACTCTATCCCATGCCATTTGTTATTTCTCTCTCTGCATTTGCATTAGTTATGAACCCCTTTCTAATTTCAGCAAAGCAGGTGCCATGCATGTGAGCTTTCAAGCGGCCATTTTATAGCTCTTTGCGCAAGCGCCAGAATTTCCCTCCAAGCGAAAGCACGTCATACTACATAGATGTAGCAGACTCATGCGCAGTAAAGATCCCATGTTAAATGCGTTCCAGTCCTACGTCTGTGTTATTTGCAGTTAGTAAACACATAGGCAAGCTTCATTCTTATCCCGTGTATAGTGTAAAATGGATATTATTAATTACGAGACATGTCGTTAGTAATTCGCTAGTGAGTTAAATCGAGAGGATTGCTTCCGAGCAAGTCTCGTGTCCGAGTCCTTGCACCATCACTTCCATTACAGAGGAACTGATTCATCCATTAGGCTGATTGAATTCCATCCTCTGTATTTAGGGTTTAACCTGACAGATCATCATCCGTCATAACTAAGTACAGTCCAATGGCTGATGCTCAATCCTCCATAGTCAGTCCCCCATCCATCGTTAGCAGTATATCTTTGTGACCGTTAGTATGGTGAACATCGATCTGCCATATTAAAAGTTGTCTGCCATCAGAGTGGGATAGGGGGATGCTCACGACAGAGAACAGCAAGGGTGGATAGGGATTCCAAAGGTGGATGCATCTGTCAGCACCAACCTGGTCGAAATCAATTTATCAACCTCAACTGCAACTCACACTACACAAACTATTTATTTACCACTCACAACACAAAGCATCATCAGGAGACCTACGTCACCTTTTCTTTTCACAAGTCTGGAAGAAAACAAGCCATATTCTCTGAAAATGAGTTAACAGTTATGGGTGAGTGAGATAAATAGATTTGAGCTACTGGACCAGAAACAGCTATTAACCAGAGAAGACAGAATAGTGAATAAGGTAAATGCTTCCTCCAACCCCAGACACACATAGGAGGACAAACCAAAGTGGTTGAATGCCCTGCAATGGAGAGTCTGTTCCCTCGCTTCTAGGACACTCCAAGAGGCCCTATAACCAGCTCTCCCAAGTCCCTCAACCACATGCCCTGGGAGGATAAGGTGGTGTCCATACTCTGCACTGAATGCATTATGGGAATTCCAAGCAGAGGAGAGTCTGGTAAGTGCAAAGACTAGCTCTCTACCACTAACAAATTCATCCACCCCATATTTTAGCAGCCCTGTTATCTAACCCAAATCTCTCCACTAATGACAACCTATTTACTCAAGTTCGATGAATGATGACTCAACTCAGTGCATACTCTACCTAATCACAATCTACCAGTCCATTGCTCTGTTTTATCTTTTCCTAAACATAACTCATAATAAAAACGCATCCAAAGAGGTGTAACATCCTACTTTGAGCAGAAGTCACACCCTGCTTTATATAACACCTATATCTAACAGTTTACTGATAAGAATTTAAACTATGTAAAACAAGTAATTTTTGGTAGTAGAAGTTCTAACATATGGATCGCTATTACCAGGACTACAATGTTCCAGGTCCAGTTTAGAAAAATGCATATCACGGCATTGAGTGATCTTATTTTTATTGTTTTCTTTTAGTCTACTGTTCAGAATAATATCTTTTGAATTAGAAATGAAAGCTAA
The DNA here is from genome assembly GCA_963921515.1 of Calotriton arnoldi. Classification (NCBI taxonomy): domain Eukaryota; kingdom Metazoa; phylum Chordata; class Amphibia; order Caudata; family Salamandridae; genus Calotriton; species Calotriton arnoldi. Next base: position 165,929 of record CAWUFW010008754.1, on the reverse strand, counting down.
GAAATGGCAAACTGGAGTTAGAATTCAGATTTCACATTTTATCAAATAAGTAAAACTCTGCTTTTACACACATTATTATCATGCATAATGATGTTTCACTTCTTCCTTCAAATTGTCTACGATATTTTGTTTAGAACCATAAACGAGCGTACATGAACTCATTAACATAGAAGTTAAACTAGGATGCTGTATTTATAATTCTACTAAAAGCACTGCGAAGGGGCCTGTATCTGCTGACCAGAGTGCTTCAGCTGTCTCTCTCAAGTGTCACTTCCTTTTCTGAAAATATAATTAAACATAGTATATATTTAAATCGGGGTAGTTTTACTACCCCCCTTTGTAAACACCTACTTCTACTCTGCTAAAGGGTGTTGGTGGAGTGACAGGAAATCATTCAACGCAGATGCCTTTTTTCACACCTGAAAATGTTTAGAAATCTTGTTTCAGAACTTGAGAATTTAGCACTGTTATAGGTCTTTCAAATGCAAATGACTGTTAAAGTTTAGATGTAAATTTGACAACACATTCAATGTTCCTATTTTATTGTATGTACTCAATTAACTCAATAACAAGGCTAGGATAGTTCAAACTTTTGATTATTGACATTAAACAGTTTTATGGATTCAAATTCTCAGACTGTTTCTAAGGTATTTTACAATGGAGCCTAGGACTATAGAGACATACAACTCTAGTTTATAAAACTCACACACACTATTGCAGTCCCAAACTGAGATTTAACTTCCCTTCACTCAGTATTACTCTTGTTCTAAATGTTGAACATTAATAAGAATGAAAAAAATGTATAAGGAGCCACAGTTGGATCAGTCATGGATATACATCATGGGTGTGATGGACTGACCAGTGTGCCCAACCCAAATCAGGCTCTAAATGTTATACAGTTAATATATTGCTTTGAAATAATATGCACTAAAATTGGCAATTTATTTCAGTTTTCCAAGGTTAAGCAGCCAGATGTCACTCATCAGCTTCAATTGTGTTGGCCACTATATTGGAAAGAAGACCAGAAACATTCAGTGGGAGTAGCTCTCCTGCCTATGTAGAACATCCTGAAGAGCACCATGATCCACCAGGTTTGTGTGGCCAGCGCCCTACTCCTTTCCCTCTCCCTCAAGAAACTGCACACTACAGCTACTACATCCAGCAGAGTCTTATCCCCATTGCGTACATCTGTGCCCCTGCAAGCCTCCTGTGGCCCCACACCACCATCAACCATGGCCAACCAGTCCTGGCTTCTGTGACAACCACAGCCATTACATCTGCTGTGCAACCAGGACAGATGAAACTTGTGGCCACCCAGTCAAGGCCGCAAAGCAGTTTGGACAGGGGTAGAGCAGGCCCTGCTGCAGTTGTGGCTACCAATACAGCTAGTAGTGATGCAATGTTTTTCCAATTGCCTATATTAATAATTGCTATGTCTCTGGACAGGCCAGTTTCCTCCATCTGGGTGTGGAAATAGCCATCTATTAATGTTGGACTCACTAACTGCGCTATATTATTCATATGGACTTACCAGTGCATTCCGTGTCAAGTTTTATATTCTTCTTTTAAGGAAGTTAAATTAATAATCTCCTATATGATGAACTGTGGGCTAGCTTAGCCAGTATTTAAAGTAAAATCGCCATTTCTGTCACCCTTATGGATCCGTTTTCTAGTAAAGGTAATGCCTCCATCTATCTCTTATTGGGTTACTCAAGATTATTTTCTGGTAGTGGTCTCCTGATGAAGGTGCACAGTCAGGTGATTAGCCACTAAAATGCATGTCGACAGTAAATATACAAAAAGACAAAAAGGAGAAAGACATAAGATGTCCCACATAAGTGGTGTTGTGTGGGGGTGTTAGCGAGCTTACAAATTTGTACAGACATCTTTTCACCTAGTTAGGATCAGATGTTACACACACAAAACACTAGAAATTCAGCAGTTGTAGTTATCTCAAGTAACAATAATTTGTGCCCTCCGAAATGCACTGTTTTTTTGTCAATAAATGTACAGCAAATGTTGCAGTGATGTTATCAATGATGTAATGTGTGGGGTAGTTAGTAGTGAATAGCGAGGGCACGAGTTATAGTTACCTTAGGGCAGGAGTTATAGTTACCTGAGATAACTACAGCCATAACTGCTGAATTTCTAAGGGTGTGTGTGTGTGTGTGTAAAGTCTGAACCTAACTATAATGTCCCTGTAACCTTTGGTTGTTTAGTGAATTTCTAAGGTTTTTTTAACTCTAGTTCCTAACTATAGTATCCCTGTACTTTTGTTTTTTATTTGAATTTCCAATTTTTTTTATTCTACTTCCTAACTATAATGTCCCTGTAACAGCTTTTTTTCAGTGAATTTCTATGGTATTTTTAGGGGTATTTCCAAACTATAACCTCCCTTTCACCTTTGCTTTTTTCAGTGAATTTCTAAGGTTCCATCGTACAGCTGTTCAAGGAGTGTCTTAACAAAAGGTCCCCCCTTCACATGCATGTACGGTGCGGATGGCACCAACGCGTACCCACTGCAGGGGGCGCCCTTTTGCGAGACGTACCTATTCAGCTGATGCGAGGCCATGCACGCGTCGTACGACCGGCTCCCATTGACTTCAATGGGAATCCAACCGAGCCGAGTCCGTCAGTATGCAGCAGCATCGTACTCGCTCGGTCGGACTCCAGGGGTACGGCTCGGTCGGAAAACACTCCGGATCCGGCTCGGTCGGAGGGCTTTCCGACCCAGATTGGAATCGACCCCTTAGCCTTTTTCTTCATGGGCCGAGGAAATCTGACCACCCCCGGATAATGTTTCTAGCATGACTTTATCCCTTTTTAGAATCTGTCAGTATTTTGTCCCATAGGTTCAAAAAAATTGAAGTTTCATGCTGTAATTTCAGCGTGATGAAGTTCGAGCTGGCACCCATGCCTGTATGACGTTTTTGTAATTTTAAATTCCCCATTCTTGAAATTATTTGTTACTTTACTAGAGCCAGACACATAAACATCCCTGTGTTACCTCATGAAGCCTACCCCAGTTCTCCCCTCTTGTGGTAAATTGGAATTAGACACATATATTATTATGGAGTGCAAACACTTGTCAAAGAATGTAGGAATGTAAATGTTTTATTACAGACATCAAGACACCCTTCAACATGTGGAAATATATAGAGAACTGGCATCAGAGAAACAAAATATACCACATATGGGAGATCTGAACTCGAAATCGATTCTAGGGCAATTTAGAGACAAAACTAACAGAGCCACGCCCTGGTCATACCCAATAGTGCAACGCATGTAATGTTACTTTATGGAGTACAGGTCAGGCAGTGTTTGACAGCTGTTCTGTCACCAGCAGTCTCTCTCCTTGTTCACCCTTTAGGAACCCCTGATTGCAAACATGGAGTGTTTAGTAACCCTGGGCGGTGAACTACGCTACGCTCGCGGAATTTGCGAAGTTACGGTAACTTTGCGATTCGCGTAGAACGCGAAGTTACCGTGCACTACGCAATTTGCGGCGTTGAGTAGCTGCTTTTCTTCTTCGCGCGCTCAATATACGTTCTCGCGCGCGCGGTAACGACCTACCGTGATTCTGCGTTCGCCGACGCGACTTCCTATCCGTTCGCGGGCGCTAAGAGATTTGGAATCCGGCCGCACGATCCAGCGAGAGTGTGCGAACGCGAACACGTCATTCGGACGCGCGATCTGACTTCCGGCGGCAGTGTTGGTAAGATCGCGATCCCGAACACGAAGAAACTACAATCTGGCGAAGAATATATCTCGAGCATCATAAAACCTTCTCGAAAATGATGAATTAGTTCATTTTGCACAAAAACTCCTCAGGTTGTCATTTAGAGATGTAGTTTGGTGAGCAAGGAGTCCTTTTTCTTTTTTTCCAAGAGGAAGGAAGTGCCCCTGATTCTCAAACTTCCTGTTCCTGTCCAGCAGGCTCCTCCCAGTGTTTTGTCCATGTGCTGTTCACTTTCATTTGGATTTGGAGCTGGAAGGATCACTTTTTGTGTCTGTCTGCTGCATCATATCATTGGATTGGATTTGAGGACTCTTGGATTTGAGATTTTACAAGTAAGTTGGAGAATTGGTGTACTTGTTTGTTTGATTGGGGCTTGTTTGTACCTACATTTTTTGGGGGATTTCCATAGTTTTTAAAATGTATTGTCGTGGCCTGTAGTTTCGGCAGGGGCCTAGTTGTTTTTCTTTGATTGGAATTTCAGCCAGTAGGCCCGGACTAGAGCCAGAGGTACCCATGGGTGCATGTTTCTGTGGTGTCTGTTGAATTTAAAGTTTAAACATCATGTAGGCCGGGCATCCATGGATGGCATTGTTTTGAATTGGTAAAAGTGGTTTTTGGGGCGTATTTTATTTTTTGGGGTGTTTGTTAAATAAATAGGCCTTTTCAGCCAGTAGGTAACCCTGGGCGTTCAGCTCGCGGACTTTGGGCAAGTCCGCACTGCGCGACAACGCGGACTTACACTTTTCATCTTCTTCGCGCGCTCAATGTACGTTTTGCGCGCGCGATAACGACTTTTTGTGACGATCGCGATGCCGAACACGCAGAATTTACAATCTGGCGAACAATATCTCTCGATCATCATAAAACCTTCTCGAAAATGTTGATTTAGTTCATTTTGCACAAAAAACTCCTCAGGTTGTCATTTAGATGTAGTTTGGTGAGCAAGGAGTCACTTTTTTTGTTTTACAATTTTTTCCAAGAGGTAGCAAGTTGCCCAGAGTTTCCAACTGCCTGGTCCTGTCCTTTGTCTTCACTTTTTTGTTATTTTGGGTGGCCTGGCCATGTGGGTGGCGGCCATTTTGTAAAGCCAGGCATTGTGCTTTTGCCATAGGCCTGCATTGTCTGTCTTGTGTTCCTTTTCTTGTTGTTCTGGGTGGCCTGGCCATGTGTTGGCGGCCATTTTGTGTGAACAGCCACTGTGCTTTTGCCATAGGCCTCCAAGCTTGTGGCCTAGTGTGCCAGTAGGCCCGGAGGTAGTCATCCTCATGGGTGTATAAAAACTGTTTCTGTGTTGTCTGTTGAATTGTAACATAATTTAGGCCATGGATGGCATTGGATTGATTTGCAAAATGTGGGTTTTGGGGTGGTAATTTATCTTTTTGGGTGTTTGTTAAATAAATAGGCCTTTTCAGCCAGTAGGTAACCCTGGGCGTTCAGCTCGCGGACTTTGGGCAAGTCCGCACTGCGCGACAACGCGGACTTACACTTTTTATCTTCTTCGCGCGCTCAATGTACGTTTTCGCGCGCGCGATAACGACTTTTTGTGACGATCGCGATGCCGAACACGCAGAATTTACAATTTGGCGAACAATATCTCTCGAACATCATAAAACCTTCTCGAAAATGTTGATTTAGTTCATTTTGCACAAAAAACTTCTCAGGTTGTCATTTAGATGTAGTTTGGTGAGCAAGGAGTCATTTTTTTTTGTTTTACAATTTTTTCCAAGAGGTAACAAGTTGCCCAGAGTCTCCAACTGCCTGGTCCTGTCCTTTGTCTTCACTTTTTGTTATTTTGGGTGGCCTGGCCATGTGGGTGGCGGCCATTTTGTAAAGCCAGCCACTGTGCTTTTGCCGTAGGCCTGCATTGTCTGTCTTGTGTTCCTTTTCTTGTTGTTCTGGGTGGCCTGGCCATGTGTTGGCGGCCATTTTGTGTGAACAGCCACTGTGCTTTTGCCATAGGCCTCCAAGCTTGCGGCCTAGTGTGCCAGTAGGCCCGGAGGTAGTCATCCTCATGGGTGCATAAAAACTGTTTCTGTGTTGTCTGTTGAATTGTAACATAATTTAGGCCATGGATGGCTTTGGATTGATTTGCAAAATGTGGGTTTTGGGGTGGTATTTTATTTTTTGGGGTGTTTGTTAAATAAATAGGCCTTTTCAGCCAGTAGGTAACCCTGGGCGTTCAGCTCGCGGACTTTGGGCAAGTCCGCACTGCGCGACAACGCGGACTTACACTTTTTATCTTCTTCGCGCTCAATGTACGTTTTCGCGCGCGATAACGACTTTTTGTGACGATCGCGATGCCGAACACGCAGAATTTACAATCTGGCGAACAATATCTCTCGAGCATCATTAAACCTTCTCGAAAATGTTGATTTAGTTCATTTTGCACAAAAAACTCCTCAGGTTGTCATTTAGATGTAGTTTGGTGAGCAAGGAGTCATTTTCTTTTTGTTTTACAATTTTTTCGAAGAGGTAGCAAGTTGCCCAGAGTCTCCAACTGCCTGGTCCTGTCCTTTGTCTTCACTTTTTTGTTATTTTGGGTGGCCTGGCCATGTGGGTGGCGGCCATTTTGTAAAGCCAGCCACTGTGCTTTTGCCATAGGCCTCCAAGCTTGCGGCCCAGTATGCCAGTAGGCCCAGAGGTAGTCACCATGGGTGCATAAAACTGTTTCTGTGTAGTCTGTGGAATTTTGACATCATTTAGGCCATGGATGGCATTGAATTGATTCAATTGAATTGCGAAATGTGTTTTTTTTTGGAGGGTCTGACTATTTCACTTTTTGGGTGTGTTAAATAAATGCCTTTTTTGCGTGTGTACTGTGTAATTATAATAGTGTTGTTGTAGTGGTTGTCTAACTTTCCAAAGTGTTTTTAGCCATGTGGATTTTAGTTTTTGCATTAAAGCTGTGTGTGTTTTATAAGGCATCCTTTGTCTGCCCATATATAGGCCTGCTTGAGTTCATTGTTTGCCGTGCCTTGTGCCTGTGAGTCACCATGTTTCTGGGGGCCATTTTGTTGTGGTAGTTATTAGTGTGCTGTTTTTGCCACATAGGCCTGCGTGTCTTTCCATTGTTCCTCTTGTCTTACTGCTTCCAAATCCATCCCCATTGCCAGCTGCAGCTCCCTGATGCTGCTATATAATACATCCCACGTGATGCACAAATTTAGGCCAAACATGCTCCAGTACATTTTAGTTTTTGTTCTTTACTATTCTTATTCTTCCAGAGTGTACACTAGAACTACACAGTAGCCAGGAAAGCCCTGGCCTTGTTGTCAACGTCTCATAAATGGCTAGACTGTGTGTTGTTGTTCACAGAGTTTCTGAAATTTAATAATTGAGGCCAACACACACTAAGTTCTATATTCTATTTGTTTGATTTGTGCTATGTTTGACTGATGTTCTGGCTTTTTTGCTTTTAGGTGCACAAAGACTGAGGAGGAGGTGTGTCTCTCATCATTGCCTGTTGCACTTCCAGATAGACATCCTGCTGCTGTACACACAACACAACGTGACGTGTGACCTGACCAGACATCTCTGCAACTGAGTGCTGCTGACATCTGAAGAAGATGGGCCCAAAGAAAGCAGGTACCAGGTCCTCCAGTACCAAGAAAGTTGCTATTGAGAAGAAGAAGGAACAGAAGAAGCAAGTGACACTGAAGTCTGGTGTGCCGGCCAATACCTTTTTGGGAGAAAAATTGCGCCTGCAGCAGCGGTGTCCGGGGGCAAGCTGGGGGCAGCACCTCCGCATCAGTGGACCCAACCCACCAACCCAGGCCCAAGCACATGAGTGTGGAAGAGGTAGTCAGCCTAATGGTGGAAAGCAGTGATGCTGAGCCGGAGATAAACTTATCGCTATCTCAAAGTAGTACCCAATCAACGCAGGAGGAAACACATCAGATAAGTGGTCAACAACAACAGCCGCAACCACCGCCCGCAATAGTAGTTGTTGTTCCTCCTGAAGTAGGGGCAGTTCAGGAAATTGAGCCTCATGCAGAGGTAGAAGAAGAAGCCACTCATTCAGAAGATCCATTGTCTTCCAAATCCCCAGCAAGGAAAAGGAGGGGTAGTCCATCAAGTTCTTCGCCAAGCCCCCTTCTGATGATCTAGATGCCACTTGGAAGCCACAAACTGAGTCTGAGAGGGAGCCACGTTCCAAGACCAAGCTAGGGAAAAGGAAGGTTCCGGAAAGCCTTACACTTATGGAGGTCGATGTAGAACAGCAAGATGATGATGATGACGACGAGCCAGTCATCACGAACATCACTCCCGGCCCCGAGGAGATGGAGACCAACATTCTTACCCTATCCAAAATCGCTGCGAGGGATGTAGCACGCATACCTCCACAGGTAACACCAACACGACCTACAGCTTCCATATTTGCATTAGCAAAGGCCCGGCAGCGACCTACATCCAGCACAACCACCACCTCTGTAGGAGTAGGTAGTGGTACAGCAGCACAGAGTCAAATTCAACACACACCCTACAGATCATCCGGCATTGGAAGTGGCACCTCCAGCAGGAGGCCAAAGTTAAGCTCCCCAGTTTGGGACTTCTTTACGGTTAGCGAAAAGGAGGAGAACATTGCTATATGCTCCATTTGTAATACCTCTGTTAGTCGTGGTAAGCTTGGTACAAACTATGGTACCGGAGGCCAAATGACCCATCTGAAAAACACCACTTGATCAGCTGGGAGGACCACCTTCGCGCCAGAAACAAAACTGCAACCATTGGTGTTGGTGGGGATAAAGGATTAGAAGAAGAAGATCCGATCACGGTGGAAGAGGAAGGACAGGGAGACATTCTCTCTGGTAGTGGTACACAAGGTGTCCCTGACCCCAGCAGTGCAGTCTTAACGTTGCACACATCTTCAGCAACATCTCAGTGGCACAAGAGTAAGAGTCAGCCGGAGACACCAAGAAGTACCAGGTCCGCACTACCAAAAAGTGCGTTGAGCCTAAGAGAAAGGAAAACCATGCAGCCTACCATTATCAGCATGTTTGGGGGTGAGGGGCAGTACGAACGCAACCACCCAATAGCACGTTTGTACAATGCAGAGCTGGCTAAAATGTTAGCACTGGACCTTCTCCCTTTTTCTTTTGTTGAAGGGGTGGGTTTTGTGGAATTTGTGTCAACCATCTGCCCAAAATGGCATGTTCCCAGCCGCTACTATTTTGCCAGAGTTGCAGTTCCAGCACTACATCACGACGTGCTGGAATTGCTAGGAAAGGCCTTGAAGCAGAGTGTTGTTCACAGTATCCACCTGACTACAGACATGTGGACCAGTTGCCAAGCCACAGATTACATGTGCATCACTGCACACTGGATCTGTTTTGTGGGGTTAGAGAACAGGTATCTGCTGGTGTTGATACTGCAGAGATGTTTCATGCCACTCGCAAACATGCAACTGTAGCCATGTTTGCCATGGAGAAATCTCATACTGCTGCAAACATTTTGGAAGAGTTTAACACCAAGGTCTTTGAGTGGCTGCGCCCAAGAGGGCTTACGATTGGTTTTGTTGCCACGGACAACGGCAGTAATGTAGTTTTGGCCATGCGCAATGGTGGCTATTTCAGGGTCCCGTGTTTGGCACACTGCATTAACATTGTTGTTCAAGACTTTTTGAAAAATGAATCCAAAGTCAGCAACTTACTGGTCACCTGCAGAAGAATATGCACACATTTCAACCATTCTTTTAAAGCCCGGAAGCAGCTGAGGGTCATTCAACGTGAGCATAAAATGCCAGTCAAAGCGCTCATCCAGGAGGTGCCAACACGTTGGAACTCAACTTATTACATGCTTGATCGTCTGTTTGAACTGTACATACCACTCAATGCTTATGTCATGCAAAGATTAGGGGAACCTACTGTGAAAGGCATGACCGTTGAGATGGCTCAATGGGACCTCATTAAATGCCTGACTGAGATGCTACTTCCTTTTGAGATCTTCACACGTGAAGTCAGCAGGGAGGACTGTACTATGGGCCAAGCTATCCCATTGTTGCACATGCTAGAGCAACAGCTGAAGGATGTGTCTGAAACGTACGCAGGTGTGGATGACAAACAAGACGCATATCATTTGGCGGAGACCTTAGCCGCTCGCTTATCGGAAAATACAAGGATTAAAAATAAAATTTTGTCACAACCACATTATATTAGTGCCACAATTTTGGATCCACGGTACAAAGTATTTCTGAACAGCAAGGCAGTAATTCCTTTTTCGGAAGTGGATGTTGCCAACTACAAAACTTTGATAGCTAAGGAAGCCACTATTTTCGAAAGAGAACGGCTGTTAATTACAGGCCCCCCACCCCAGGCCCTAACCAGTACTACAGGGCATCCAGAGTCAAGTTATACTTCGGAGCCTGAGGGCAGTGCATTTGCCTCCCAGCAGTCACCTACACCAACAATAACATCAAGAACAGGATCATCCACAGCACAATGTGCAACTGATTGGTTTCTACAGCAGGGGTATGGTAAGTCCAGTGCTGATGCAAAGGCAAAACAGGCCGAGCACATCGGAGCACCCCTGAACATTGAGCGGATGGTCCAGGCCTATCTGGATGACCCAACAGAGGTCTTCATGGATCGAAACCCATTGGTGTATTGGTATGGGAAAAGAAGCCAATGGACAGTGCTCTGCAGGCTGGCGATAAAGTATCTGGCTTCCCCTGTCGCAAGTGTCTCTTCTGAGCATGTTTTCAGTGCTGCTGGTGCCATTGTAACTTCGAAAAGGACCAGTCTCTCGGCCCAAAGCGTGGAGAGGTTAACCATGATCAAAATGAATCAGCACTTTATACCACCGGATTACAAAATACGTGAATCACAGCAGGAAGAGGAGAGCGACTTGGATGACGTAAATAGTGCGTTACAGGACCTACTTCTGTCCGAACCACCAGAGTTTGAGGACGAGCTCCTCTTCCCTGACAACTAGGCTTTCAAATTGTTACTTTCTTCCTTCCTTTATGTGTCTGTGTATCTGTCTTTCTGGTTCAAATCACAACAAATCCATCACCACCGTCTTCTCTTTTTATTTCCCTATTGGAGTTGGATGTCTGTGCATTTAACTGTCCACTCTTCAGAGTCCTGCTTCATCTTCCTGTCTCGCACAAGTACATTTCCATCAAGCCAGACATTAGTACAAGAAATGTTGCCTTTACCAGTCCCGCCTCCATAAGAAGTGAAACGTGACTATAGCTATCCTCCGTTTTGTTTTCGAGCCGAAACTCATCAGTGTCCGAAGGCTACAGCCTCAGCAGGCATCCAAAGGTCCTCACTGTCAGGACAGAAGGTACTTGGCAGAGAAAGACAAGAGACTCTTCGAAGAAACTTGCTGACATTTGTGCAAACTCAAATGACCATCAATGAGCGCTACCCAGGCCGCGGCCCATCATCACAGTGCTGACCATGGGAAGCAACTTAAACTGTGACAAAGTGCCACAGAAGAATAAGACGAAAACCGAAACAGCGACTAACACTCAAAATGAATGAGGACTGGAGTAATGATGAGGCCACTGCCCCGTAAAAAAAATAACAACTGTCAGAACTAGGCATCTGATGATCTGACAGCCAAAGAGAAGAGCAAGACAGGTAATGATGGAATGCATTGGATGCTTGCAGACTCTGAGCGATTGCTGTTGTTTTTTGTTGATGTTGTGCATGAAGTTGAACTCTACTCTACTAGTTAATCTACAAAGTGACTCAAGTCAGTGACAGTCAATGTTTCCCTTCTTGTTGTTTAATAACCAAATTGTACTCCTACTACTGCAGGTGCAGGCCAATATCTGTTGCAATTTTTTAATATGGAATATGGACTTAATCGGAGTCACTACAGACTGAGTTGTAGTTGGACAACACGTACCACACCATGATGATGACCATACTATCTTTGCACGCAGTCATTCAGTTGGATCGGAGATGATTCAAGGAATAACTGCATTTCATGAAGTGGCATAAGGTAAACATAAACACAACAATTCAACAAGAAAGTAAACACAGCAGACCTACATGTCCATGTAGTGGTGTGTAGTCGAGTGTAGTGATGACTCACAGCGGCGCATTGATTTTGTCACTTAATTAGGAAAATGCTAAGTTGCTGTGTATGCCTTTTGTCTGGCTATGTCAAAAATTAAGGTAAATGGAGGTTGGGTCACGGGCTGGTGCTGTGGTGGGCCTGTTCTGTCCTGTTGTTGTTGTAGCTTAATGCTGTAAACAGAATCTACACGATATATCCAAGCCGCCTCACTCTGAAAGTGTTCTCTCTTCTCTTCTTGGACTCCACCGTAATTGATGTTTTTTTTTATTCATTGATTTTTCAATACCCCTTTTGTTTTTCCATCTAGACGTTACAGGCCGGCCTTTACCCTGTGCTTGCTATACTGGGAGACACAACTCACATTTACCTTACCAATCGGCATCAGGAAGGCCACCAAGATTGATGTGCGGAGCGTCCATGGAAGATAGGACCAAGAGGAAGGACGAGATTCCACTCCACAATTTGAGCATGATAATACAGTAACTTTAGTATCATTCATCATTCATCTTTTAATTAATTTGAATCCTTTTTTCTCTTCAATCATTAGGACTGTGTGTTGTGTGTTTGTTTGCTAATTGATCCCTACAACTGTGTTTTCTTTTAATTGTCTTTGCTATCTTTACAAGTAAGTTACGTACAACATGGAATTTGGGTCTCTGAGGGCATATTACAGGCAAGGCAAATTGCATAGAATATACTGCTGCCCTGTACTGTCTAATTGTCTAGTAGGAGTTATTAAGTACTACTCATTAACCATCAAGTTATCTTCATCATCATGCATGCATTTCCCTTTTCTCCCTTTATAGATTTTTTGTATAAGATCATGGTCGTCTGCCAAGATTGCGCTTTGCTTTTGTTGTCCATGCGTACTGTTTTTCAATCTCAAACCTTTCCCCAAACCCCCCTTCCCATCCATTCATCAAACCCTAACCCTCTTCCCCCTGGCTGTGATTTATATTGAGGTGTGATGTGACTACATAAAATGTACACCAATTGATCACACGCTTGCTGGGGCAGATGTGGTGAAAGCAACACTAATTCAATTGCAAGGCAGGGCGAGGAGCTTCTTCTGCTTGCCCACCCATGCTCAGTCTATGTGCAAGCCGTCACCGGCTAATAGTAGTACTTCATAATTAATTGCCGTCATTGATTGGATTAATCATCAAACTCCTACCACACAGCAGTAAAGGTTACGAATTACGATTGTGTTAAGTTAAGTGACTCAATCGACACAACTACAGTTTGTAACTTCTTGTACTAGGCTGTCCCCGCCACCATTATGTTTAATTTGACTTTAGCAGTTGCAACTGCAATATTGTTTGTTTGGCAGTCTTCTTCTGTACTGTATTTTACTGCGTTCTACTACTCCTCCCACAGTCGCTCTCAGGAAAGTGACTGTCTCTTTTTAATTTTTTAGCAAATGCTACTGCCAGTGTCTACTCTACTACTACCACCACAACCATGGCATCTTCTACATTCTCTCTGGAAACCATGCAGCCATCGCTGTGCCGAACGTAATTATCAATCACAGGTAAGATAAGTTTGGTGGGAGGTATAAATGGACTAGGAGGAGAGACTGACAGTACTAGTAGGACAAATAACTCAGTGAGGGGTACCGCATCTATCTGTTTGTGTTACATCATCGTCGGCAGATTATTTAAATCAAACACTGGCTGCGGCCCTGCAGCATCAAGGAAACCAATGTGACGTTAATTCGTAAAACAGTAACCCCCCACAAAACATTAACATTGTATGTTTAAGTATAAATATAATTTATTACCCTAACAAAAATAAACTATCCCACACCTGACCCACCCTTCTCCCTAACCCCAACAAATGTCCAAAACGAAAAAGTCCAAAGAATGTCCCGAAACCCCAACGCCCAATTCCCACCCACCAAAACAAGGAATAAAAAGGGGCAAATCAACAGGGTCCTCGATGTTACATTCGGGCGGGCTTTGAGGTGTTTGTCCACCATGATTTTGACCCGCTTCCTCCATTTGCTCCTCTAGACGTGCCATCCGGAGGAGAATCTTCTTGCGAAATGCCCTGCAGTGGCATCCAGGGTGGGGGACAGCAGTGCTGGCTGCTAGTGAATTGCGGCGGCGGCGGGCGGCTACCAGACCGTGGCGCCGTACCGCTGGAGTTGTGGCCTGGCTGGGGCCCGGGGCATCGGACGAGGCTGCAGCTGCTGCTGCCGCCTCCTCCTCCTCCGCCTGAGCCACCAGCCGCCAGTACTTCCTGGCATATGGCCTCCAGTTTCCGGCACCGGGCCCTGGCTGCCAACTCCTTCCGCGATGGTTTGTCTTGGGAAGGAGTACCATCTATATCAAGAAAAAAAAAAAATATTGTTGTAACCAGTACTCTTAGCTAAACAGTAACACAAAATTAATTCAACACATAATGGCACAGTAGCACTAGCAAGAAGCACAGTACATAACATTTGTGGTAATAATCTATCTATCCTCCCACTTCCTCGGCCTCTAACATTTGTGGGAGTTTCAGGCATTATTCTAGCACTATGGACTCCAACCAGTACACAGTTCACCAGTGTTCTTCTTTTCTCTAGTTTAGCGAAATGACATAACCTGGTTGTAGCCGGCATTGCCAGCTCGGTCATCTATGCTTGCACCCAAGACAAACATACGAGTCATGACGCAGACTCAAGTTAGTTGGATTTACTACTGTTTGCAGGTGGGGAAGCTCGTATTTTTCCTATTACGGGTGGCACTGGCCATACTCTCTCTGTTACATGGAGGGCAATTGCTCAATTATTTCACAGTGCCTTGGCTACTACAAAAGGCAGATTATATATCTGATCCAATGATCGTTGCTTTTATATGGGACAACGACATAAGGTCAGTAGCGGTCGGTGGTGGGACTTGGGGAGTTCGGCCGGGCGGTGACGTGGGTAGGGGCAGGATGGGGGTAGTAAACTATGGATTACGGCCAATTACAGGTAAGTAAACATATAAATAAATTAAACTAATTTTGTTGCGCACACTGCATTGCATTTGCGGTGCAGTGCACACAATGAAATTCGCTTTATTTATTTGTATGTTTACAGTAAAGTTACCTGTATTTGCCCGCATAATACATTGTTTACTACTACCCCCCACCCTGCCCCTCCCCACATCGGCTTTGCTACTCTGGCGCGATTTCTTTTACATTCCCTAAAACTGTGCATCCCGTGACAGTCTCCACCTATGCTGTCTATGATGAATACATACAGGCATCCATCCATTCTAAGTAAATGTCAATCATTCTTCTTAATCTCTCCACCAACCTTACTTTGTTTCACCAACAACAACGCATGCGTCCACCACTCCGTTGCTTGCCTTGGCTTTGAGTTTCACCCAAACACCGCTGATGATTCTTGCTATCCACAGTATCCACCCATACTGTGTCGCCCACCCACCCAGGCAGGCATCCATTCTTCTTTCACCTTCTTCCACCCATCCTTCAACAACACATGCATCTGATTCCTATCAGCCACCTATCCATGCTTCCAACGTATCCTTCTCTGCCAGTCATCATATTAAATCTCGCCCTCCCTTCCTCCTTCAACCCTTCTTTCCCTTTTTGTTCAACACATCCATCAAGGTCATCTGATCTGACTTTTAGTCTCCTCCATAAAACTTTCACAGCTGAGTTGGAGTCAGATATAAGAGGCCATTGGTTAATCAAGTCACGCTGGTAATGCTATTGCTACTGCATTGCTCATGCTAAGTAAAGGGTGTCTTCTTTAACCGTTGTATAATGTTCACTACAACTTCATACCTAATAATAAGTCTCAACAACAGTACAGTGAGTGAAGTCCACACACCCTTCCAGCTAGTGCAATGTCAATAAGTCATGAATATAACTTACCACCGCCCGCCACCGCTGCTGGCTCCCCCCTGTAGCTCCTGCAGGTGCCGCATCTTCTCCTGCCCCCTCCGGAAGGCTCGATCGCCGGTGGCCCCGCCACCACTGGTGGTTGCTAGTCCGCCTAGATAAAAACATAACACATTTTTAGATGCCTGTACACCTCCCCCTATTTATTCTTTTTCATTAGCAAGATTGAAAAAAAAGTTAATACATACATATTATTATAAATCACATTCAATAGTCCAAATCGGGTACTAGAGCACAGTCAGTAGACACTAGTAGTGTTATGGTCCCTAGGGTCATTATTATACTATACTCTACTCTTTGCAAAGTTAGCCTGAGCCATGCAACCATTTTCCGCTTCATGTCTTTTGCGCATGTTACCTCGCAGCTTGTTGCGCAGTAAGACGCCTTTTTGAGCCCACATGAGCACATACAGCTACTGTCTGAGCGTTGCGTACAAGAGGTCGAAAAACAAGCCACTTTGTTATGGAGTTCGGTTAGTCCGTATTGCTTAGCCATAGGTAACATGTTACACTTTTTGGGCAGGACTGAGAAATGCTTGCATTATACTATAATAACACGCACCATTTTTCTCAGGCAGAGGATTCCCTTCTACGAACCAGAGATTTGCAGAGCTTATGAATGATGCATGTAACCAGTAATTCTACTGTTCTACGGTGAGGAGTCGCCCAGAATTCGCACAGATCTTTTGTCTTATAAATCATCAATGATCATGCACTTGTTGCAAGTGCAACACTGTTTATTGTTTTAATCTTATGCATTTTGCTGTTGGAGCTGGCTGGAGTACACTGAATTTTATAGAACATACATACAGAGCTTGTTAGTTGAAACATAAACCTTTTGAACTTACACATAGACTCTGTGGTATTTTGTGTGGTGGTGGTGGTGGACTTACACGAGTGAGTGAGCGAAAGGGTGTTATGTTCTGGGTTGTGTAATCATAATCATTGGGTATCTTCGGGTGAGGGTTCGGGGACCTAATGAGACATTATAGCTAGTCGTTCAGGGATTGTGGGTTCACTTCTGACTGAGGTGTGAGGAACGTCCAAGTTCCAAACTCGCATCACCAACATCCTATTTCATTGTGCATAGTTCTGCATGGGGCTGTGCATAATCCAAGTAGTATGTACTATATCCTATCAAAAATAGTCAAATATCTGGTTGGGCATTTTGTTTGTGGTAATTGTCAAAGCCTCAAGATTAAGAAGCCTAGAAGAGGACAACCGAAAGGACTGGACTCAGTGGCTAGAGCTATTAGTATTGGTCAATCTGAGTTTTATACAAATCCGTACAATAAAGAGTGGCAATGCAAACTGGGCAAGCTTAGCGACAGACTAATATTAGTAGTACAGAGTACAGACATTCATAGGAGAGGCAGTTAGAACTTAGAGGCAGGGATAACCAGAATTTAGAAACAGATAGTCAAGTCAAGATCAAAGAATCTTTTGTAAAAAATAGAATTAGGGAGTGGAGCCAGAATTAATAGTTCTGAAAAAATAAGGTGCAGTAAAAGTTAGGGCAATATAATTGTTAATATTAACCACTGGAGGACTTACTGGGACCAGCAGCAGGGCCCTCGGTAGAGGAGCGGTCCTCTGGTGGTTGTCCCGCCGAATCTGACCCCGTCTTCTTGCCCCTGGGTGCTGCACATCAGTGATCATGTAAGATATAATAAAGAAAAAGAAAGACACAAACATTAATGATTGCTGTGAAACAAATAAATTATCTAAAAAAACGCTCAAAAAACGTTTTAGGAAACAAAAATTGCAATAAAATTGACCAATCTAATCCGATCGACTACTGCCTTGCGGGATTCACGGACAGTCTACTTATTTGGGAACACTAATTCAGTGTTCCATTCTGATTGATTCAAATAAAATCCAGAACACTAACTAAGCCTAAGTACCACCTGACCTAGCCCACCTATTCCAGGCGGGCCAATTGTTCATTAAGCCTGCATTTCCATTTTTTATT
Source organism: Calotriton arnoldi (assembly GCA_963921515.1). NCBI lineage: Eukaryota > Metazoa > Chordata > Amphibia > Caudata > Salamandridae > Calotriton > Calotriton arnoldi. The sequence goes on along the minus strand of CAWUFW010008754.1, from coordinate 148,291 downwards.
GACATCAAAAATGCATAGATGAGAAGGAGGACACATGCATAAAGTGCATAATGCATACACCAAATTGTTGGTTGGTTGCGTCTGATGTTCTGCAGCTGACTGACACTGCTAAGCTAAGCTTACCAGTACCACTCACTAAACAAACTACAAAAGGTTCTAAGGACTGGGGTAAGCAGCACTCAGTGACAGAGGATGCGTCACGCAGACCGCTCTAAAATTATCAACTAATAGTAACTAAACCTAGTATCAAATGCATCCACCACTATTTGACAGGAGGACAAAGGAAGGACTACAGTCTCTCTAGCAATAGCATTACCTAACTGAAGTTCTCTAAAGTAAACTCTTACATAATGACAAGCGAGCGCAAAGTTGCAAAAAAGTAAGAGTACCGCCCAGCACCTGTGTCCTACAATCACAGAAGATTTTGAAACGTAATTTTCCTGCAATGTAAGCAGCAGTATTCTTGTTATTTGTAAAAAATATATACACAAATCACAATACTTATACTACTATATATATATTGGCTACTCACCAAGCCCCACGACCTCGACACCTAGCAGGTCCAACAGGTCCTGCTCCCGGTCAAGGATGTCTGACCACCGGTGGGCCAGCTGGTTATGGGTGCGCCTGACCTCGGAGCAGCGATACACTGCCCGACGCACCTTCGCCCACCGGCGGTGACGCTCCTGGGTCGGGTACCCGGAGCCTGGCCTGCCGCCTGCTGCCAAGGTCAAAGGGAGGTGGCGCTGAATAAAAAAACAAGGGCGGCCACCTCCGCCTCATTAAACAGCTGATGGGCTTGCACCCCTGCAGGGCGCAGTCTGCCGCAAGGCAGGCGGCGATTGGCGCACGCGCCTTGCCCTTTGAGCCGCTGCTGCTACCCTTCGCCATGGTTCTGGGGTGGGAGGAGGTGAAAAAGAAAAGTTAGAAGGGAAAAATAAAGTTAGGGAAGAAGTAGGAGCTTAAAGAAGAAAGTTATATAAAACAGTCGAAAAGTAAAAAACACAGTAAAAAGTAGAAAAAAATGCAAAATATAGACTTAAGCAGAGAGTGAGATAGATAAGAAATAAAGAAAAATTGAAAAACAGTGTAAAAAACTAAGGATTGCAAAGATTGAGGGAGGATAGAAAAGCAGGCCCAGAACCATAGCATAGAGTGGTAAAACAAGATGGCCGCGCCCATCGCGACCGCGTGGGTAAGTTCGCGCGATATTTGTCCCCGAGCACGCAAAAAACGTCACGAACACGTACAACGCGTTCCCAAACAAGGAATGCGCAGCGCGAGCACGCTATACACGACCCGGAACAGGAAATAAGGGATCGCGAACGGGCGGGACAAGTGAAAAACAAAATGGCCGCGCCCATAGGCGACCGCATGGGTAAGTTCGCGCCCCCGAGCACGCAAACAGCGTCCCGAGCAACCACAACGCGTTCCCGAGCAAGAAAAACGCATTGTGAACGGGCGCGGCAAGCAGCTACGCGCGCTCGCGAAGCTACGCGTAGCTTGCGTAGGGCTCCGACGTCTTCGCGTAGCTTCGCGTAGCGCGACTACGCGAACTACGCCCAGGCTTAGTGTTTGGCAGAGCAACATGCGATGATTGGAACTGTAGCACTTCCACCAGTCCATGACGGATGAGATGTGAGCAGATTATGCAAGTAATAAAGGTCTGCATTGTAACTCCACTGACAGGTATAGCACCGTTGTCAACTAACTTTAAGACATGAGGAGTGATTATCAACCAAAACGATGGTACCAAAACGGTCACTTCCTTCACAGTTTGCAATCTGTATTGTGCCTCGTGACCTGGACTCTCTTAAGATGCTCTTAAATGTTTGATTTACGCCAGTAATGATAACTATGATGGAATGAAATGATAAGTTTGATTCTGTCTGGTATATCACTTTCTAGGAACATGTCTCTAGACTTGCGAGGGCAGATAACTCCTCTGAAGTGTAAAACAAGCATGGCGGCCTGCAATTCTTATTTTTATTATTTTACTTCGGATTCGCAGTAAATTTAAAAAGAAAACATTTTTGGCCCCTTATGGGGTCCCTGTTGGATCCCACTACCAGGCCTAAAGGGTCGGGGTATTCCTTCCCTGCCCCCTTTTGTATTGTTTTACCAGATGGCTGCCAACATTTCCTGGTTGAAGTGTTGGCAGCCAATGAGATCTCACCATGAGATATTTGCTTAGGCTCCACCCAAATATACAATTTAGTTTTTTCTTTAATAACTCAAACACTACTGCACGGATTTACACCAAATTACAAAAAGGTCGCTTTCTAGACTGAGATCTAGCGTTCTGCCAAATTTGGTGTAATTCCTTTCAGCGGTTCGGGCTGCAGTCGTGTCTAAAAATTGCAAAATCTCCATAGACATAGAATGGGGAAAAAACCTTTTTGGGACCCCCTCTTTATCTCCACCCACATGACGAATCCGCCTAAAACTTTCCAAACAGCAGTTGAAGCGAGTGACAAACTAGTTTTAAAAATTTCGTCAAGATTCGTCAAACGGCGCCAATGTTATTAGCTAAACCAAAAATCTTTGTCTATGTGAAAAGTTGGTCTTAACTTCAACTACCTACTTGTGACTGGCAGTAATATATATAGATATTTTTCTAGGGTATGTTTAAACAATGTATAACTCTGTTATATCAAGAAGATGTACTTAATGTGCTCCACTACATTAAGGATTGCTTGATTGCTTAGAAATGTAAACTTTAAAATGTTGAGTCAAAAACATTACCTCCCAAGATATGTTGTGATAGTAAAAACAAATTATTACACTGTTAAGGGCTTGCAGGCCCACCCCTTGACATGGGGAGAGATCAACCTGGGCAACAGCTATAACAGTGACACAAAAATGTATGTCCATGATATCACTAAGCATTTCATATTTTAAGGTAAGTATTTTTTTAATGACATATCTGCTTTAAGACATGGCACTATCAGAGCCAAGAGATGCCCTTGGTGTGGAATTTAACTTCCAAATTGATAACTAAATAGTGAAAGTGTCTTGAAAAAAATCACAACGTGCAGATAAAATATTGAGTATTCAATGTTTACTAACAGAAATATCGTGAATGAGAAATATCGACAGCAAGAATATTCTGGTCAAGAATATCGATTTAAGGTGAGAAATATCGATTTTAAAAATATCGAAGTGTTTAATATCGTTTGCAAAAATATAGTTGTTTAAAATATTGATTGTTTAATTAGCCATATGTTTTTTAGTATATATTTTAAATCTATATGATGTATTTTTATATCATAATTGTTTATATTTTTTAATATATGTGTTACATTTTTAGTAGTTATTATTATTTTAATTGAAATTTGCATTTTTTAGTTCTGTACCGGGTTGTGGGTTTATAGGGGAACAGGGTGGGAAGTAATTTAATTATATTAAATTAATGATTATTTTTTATTTATACATTTTTTATTTTATTAAGATGTTTTAGTGTTAATTGTGTAAAGTCATTTCTTATGAATTAAGTAATAATTGATTGTTAATTAATATTAATTAATTGGTAATTAATTATGGTAATTGTGTGCTTAATTTTAGGTGCGCATTTTGGTGTTTATAGGGGTACAGATTGGGAAGTAATATATTTTTGATTAATTGATAATTAGTTGATAATTGATAATAATTAATTTATTGAAAATTAATTATGGGAATTGTGTAATAAATGTTAGGTGCGGGTTGTGGGGTTTATAGGGATAAAGGATGGGATGCAATTTATTATTTTTTAACTAGTAATTATTTGTTAATTGATATTAATTATTTATTTAATATTAATCATGCTAATTGTGTAATTAATTCTAGGTGCGTGTTGTGGGGTTTGTAGGGGTAAAGGACGGAAGTAATTTATGTTTAATTAATTCATAATTAGATGTTAATTAATATTACTTAATTAATTGTAAATTAAATATGGAAATTGTATAATGACTTTTAGGTGTTTGTTGTGGGGTTTATAGTGGTAAAGGTTGAGAAGTAATTTGTGTTTAATTAATTAATAAATAGTTGTTATTTATTATTAATTAATTCATTGTTATTTATTTTGGGTAATTGTTTATTTTTTGTGTGTGATTTTTACTTTTACAGGGGTAAAGGGGTGGGTATTAAATACATTTTACTTACTTTATAATTAGTTGTTTAATAGTAATAGTTTTTTATTTGAAAATAAGTTTTAATTGTGTAAAGAATTATTTTAAAGTTTAATTTAGGTGTGTGTTGTGGGGATTATAGGGATAATGTGTGGGAAGTTAATTAATTTTTATCAGTTTTACTTTTTTACTTAATAACATTTCTTTAATTGGAAATTAATTATGTTATTTATGCAAGTGCATTTTTTAAAATTTAAAAGTGTGATGGGATTTGTGTGGTTTTATAGAGTAGGAAATAAAAATAACTAAATTTATGTAATAATTAATGTTTTTTTGTAAATATTTTCTAGTTAATTTATTTTTATTTGTTTGAAGTTTATTTTTTATTTCATTTTATACAATATTTGAAGGTATTTGTCATATGTAACTAACAATATATTATGTTTTTGTTTTTGTATTTTTAATATTAAATATATATGTATTTTTAATTTTAACATATTTATATATTTATTTATTAATTTATTTTTTAATATTTTTGTATTTTTTAAATATTTGTTTGTTTTTATTTTTGAACTGACTGGAGTGGTAAGGCAAAAGATACACACCAACCTACAAGAAGCTAAAGCAAGAATGAAAAGGTCCGCTGACGTCCTTCGACGCGAGTCTCCTTCATATCAGGTCAATGATAAATTCTGTCTTTCCTCGAAATATCTGCCCGTTCACCTGTCCCTTAACAAATTCAAGCCATGCTTTTATGGACCTTTCAAGATCAACCACGTAGTCAATCCTGTGTCTTTTCGTTTGCAATTACCTCTTACTTGGAAGGTGCATCCTATGTTCCATAATTCCCAATTAAAAGCCTATGTCACTGACCCCTATAATCAGGTTTTTTCTCGTCCTCCTCCTGTCTTTGTCAATAATATTCCTGAATACGAGGTCCAGGAAATCTGTGACTCCCTGTTTTTTAGGAACCGATCACAATTCCTAATTCATTGGAAAGGCTATCCACGTAGTGATGGGTCTTGGGAGGATGCTGATACTGTCCATGCTCCTCTCCTGGTTTGCAGGTTTTTCTGACTCTTCCCTGATAATCCTGGAGCCTTAGGAGGGGGACCTACTGTTACGCCACGGGCCATGACCCGACCCGTGGCTCCTCCCGCATCACTGCTGCGGGCCGCAAATCGACCCACGGCTCCTCCTGTACCACTACCGCTGGCTGCAAATTGACCAGCGGATTCTCCTGCCTCACTGCCGTGGGCTGCGAATCGACCCACGGCTCCTCCCACCTCACTGCCGCGGGCCGTGATTCGGCCCATGGCACCTAGTTCCAGACAGCAGGGCACGCCGCAGCTCAGTGCGGCGGCCCACTGTTTCATTCTTGAGTGCTAAGACGCGCTTTACTGCAGTTATCTCCCTTGGCCCACGATGCCAAGGTAGACGACGGCTTGCCTATAGCCAAACTACACTTACCTGAACTCCTCAGTTGCCTGCAGTCTTGTTTAGGAGCCATCTGTTTCATGTTCTTTTTCCCATGTTCACCTGCCTAGTTCCCTGAATGCCTTGGGTGTGGTTTCTTTACCATTCCAAGATGGTGGTTTTTTCTACCTTTTTTCTTGTCCCATCCCAATCCAAGATGGTGGTTTTCCTTCCTGTTACATCACTTCCTGTCTTCGGATATTTAAAAGGCTGAAATCCTCTTCATTCTTGGGTTGCAACACTCTTTGTTCCTGTTGGTGTCTCTTCGCTCCCGTTGGTGATTCCTCGCTCTTGTTGGTGTCTCTTCGCTCCTGTTTTCTTCTATTTGCTCATGTTGGTGATACTTGCTCCCATTTGGTTTCCATAAACAATGATCCTTGTGGCGCTGGCTCTGGTGCGGTCGGTATACACTGTCTTTCACCACGTTTGTATCGGAGGGAGGGGCCCTGCACCTGCCATGGCTTGGCCCGGCTATATTGGGGCCTTGCCTTTGGCTGATGTAAGCGGGCGGATGGGCCCTAGTGTGTAGGCCCCATCGACTTGAGCGACGATCCTCTGCCGGATAACAGGGCTCACACACCTGCTGCACAGCACTGGCGGTCCCAGGCAAGGCAGCACTTTCACATGAATCAGCAGCAGCGACATAGCAGAAGCAGAGGTGCATATGGGCTTGTGACTGCAGCATGTGACCCTGTGTAATAGTACCATTCCAGCTGGCACCGCGGGTAAACTATCAGGCCCATGCTGTGGCGCAGTGAGGGTGCGAAGTGAGGCACAGTGACTGGCAGAATTGTACCCTCAGGCAGTCCTGTGTACCTTACCTGCACCATTAGGACACAGGGTTTCTGCCCTCTGCCACAGCCACCATGGACAAACAAGAAGGGAGACAAACTAAACTGTCATTTGAGCGAAAGAGAAGTGCCAGGCAGGCATATCACACAGAGGACAATCGTACTGTGCCTACCCGAGCGGAGGATTTGGATGGACATGATCTGGACTTGAAAGAAATACTCCTGGATGTCAAAACAAGCCCAACAAATATTGATGCCAAGCTCGACCTACTCACATCGCACCTAGACAAGGTTAAAGGGAGAGTGGATGAGCACGATACTCGTATAGACCAGCTATAAACCCGTGTTTCTGACATTAATGACAACCAGGCAGTAGCAAAAGAACAACTCCTGCGCAAGGATAAGGTCCTGGAGCTTTTTAAGCTCAAGAATGAAGGCGAAACAACGTTTGCATCATGGGGGTGCTAGAAAGCACGGCGATGACTAAAATGGAGGATTTCGTGGACTCAATGCTCATAGATCTCTTTGGAGCTGACAAGTCATCAGTCTTCATCATCGAAAGGGCCCACAGATCCCTTCGCCCCAGGCCCCCACCTGCTGCACCCCAATGGCCTATCGTGGAGCCCCTGCTGAACTATAAGGACCGCAACACAATACTCGTGCTGGCCCGGTAAAGGGGACAGATCCAGTTCAAAGGTGATAAATTGTCCTTTTACCCTGACTTCACGGTGGTGGTGCAGGCTGCCCGGAGAGACGTCTTGCCAGCCAAGCGTCTGCTACAGCAGGCGGGTGTGCAATATGCCCTTCTCTACCCAGCCAAGCTCAAGATCGTGCAAGATGGCAAGACTCATTATTACACGGACGCAAAACAGGCCCTCAAATATGCCAAACAGAAAATGAAGCCAGTAAGATCTCTGGCGGGCTCACCACACTCATCTAGTTGACATCTGGATGGCAACACATCGGGAAACCGGGAGGGCACTTGCTTATCTCTGGAACACAAAGCCTGGTCCAGGATTGATTACTGGTTAACTACCAAAGACGTACAACAATGGCTGCAGTCGGTTACACACCTCTCACATACACTCTCAGATCATGCCCCGGTACTAACTATACAGCCCCCACATGCCCTACCGCTCACTTTTGCGTGGCGCCTACCTCCGGAGCCCTACGCGATACCACCTTTCGAGCAGAAATACATGCAGCTATATGTGAATATTTTGAGTTGAACACAGGGTCAGTAGGGTTTCCCTCTGTGTTATGGGATGCATTTAAATCTGTCATACGCGGCGTCTGCATAGCTAAACAGCATGGTATATTAAAATCCATGTGGGGCACACTGTCAAAACTAGAAAATGACATTACAGCATTGAAATTGGACTTCTTCCATACTGACGATCCGGGCACGTTGGCCAGTATCCGGGAAAAAATGTCTACATATCAGGAAGAAGCCCTTCGTGAAACACATTTCTTAGATAAAGACAAAGGTCGTTTTGTTGCAGTTAGCTAGAGATGCTGTCTCCCAATTACTGATTGCGCTTGATTCCTTTTAAATTTTTACACAGACAATACTGCACACCGGTGCAGTTATTCCGAATGGGGTTGATTCCCCATTCCCGGTGTCAACGTTGTCATGCACCTGTTCTTCAGCTTGCATGGCACTGTCCTGCCATTATAGCCTACTGGGGCAAGGTATTTAACATAATAGAAGAGATCACGGGGTTGCCTGTCGAGTTTACACCATTATTGGGGCTGCTGGGTTATGTGGGCAAGGTTGCCCGGGATGCTTGGAAATTGGTAGCGATATTAATCCTTCTAGCAAAGCGTCAGGTGGCTATGCATTGGGGGAGATCGCAAGCTCCCATAGCTCAAGATTGGCTAACAGACAAATCACATTGTCAAAAACAATTGACTACATATTGGGAACTGCAGCCACAAGGTAGTTGCCCTCATGATATATGGGAACCGTTCATAACTTACCTCAGATGCCGCAGCACTGGACCTGCCATAACACCTGTAGACACAACACTCCCCGGTGTAGAAAAGGCATAGATTACATAACCTCACCCTAGCATTGTTCAATGTACATGATAATGTGCCAATTGCTGATCTCAGGGGAAAGCTTTTTTGGGGATGTGGAGGGCGGTGGGGTATTGGGAGATGCACAAAGCCCGGTGATAGAATAAGCCTTTTGAGATCGTTTAACTGTACAATGTTAATGCAATGGAGCACCTCAGTAGTGTAATATTACTGATCGTCCATGATTGGACACTTGCATGTAAATGGCCATGTTTTGTTCAAATAAATAAAATAATTTAAAAAAAACTAAAAAAAGATCTCTGGGATTAGTGGCCGACCCAGTACCTTAGCATACACAGATGGACATTCTACATCTTAGCTGACATTGAAATCTTGCCTCAGAACCTTCTCTCAAGTGTGTGTTTTCTTAAACTCTTGTGCTCAGTTATATGACAAAACGTATGTGCTCACAAACAGCAGCTGCGTTCTCGTGTTATGTCTAGGTGCTAGTGTCTTTACCAGAGAGAATAACAAGGGGCATTGTTGTTTGACCTTGTCTAGCGTGTTCAGACTTAGTCCCAGGAAAAGAACAGAATGCGAAAACATATTAAATAAATTATTTTCCATATATCAAAACATATATATATATATATCTCTCTTTTCATATTTCTCTTTTCAACGGCTGTCCAGAAAATATAAAGAACTATACATCACATTAACATATACATAGTGAAAATCAAAAACCTCCCAGTGATCACATAAACAAACATGAGACCTTGGAACCACATATAATCAAACTGTCCCAAAAATGTTTGTTCGGTGTATCCTTATATCTTCATTACATATTCCAAGGATAGCTAACATAGGACATAATGTAATGTCGTCGACATTTCGACCCTGTGTTCAAATGTTATTGACTATAAATCATGGTGGGTCTTCCTCAGGACTAAAGCAAACCAAAGGGCAGCCTTAAATGTATTCCAAGAAAGACACAAATGACGTGTCCAGAACGGTATTCGTTAGTTATGTACCATGACATCTCAGACCCCAGCCGGGGTTCACTCAATGTGGGGATGGGGTTTATTTGTCTTGATCAGTTACCTTCCTTCAATTGTAGTCCTCTTGGGAAATCATGGCTTCATTTGTTTCATATGAACAGCATCTGCATCTGTCCTGTCCTGTCTGCTCCCCTCCTGTGTGTGTGTAAAAGAAAAGATGGCCCACAATGGGCACAGTCAGGCTAACATAGGGAAAACAACAATGGGCCATGCAGGAAACATATGACTCCCTTCCGTTGGTCAGGATAACAGCAATAAAGAGAATACGAAATGTAATAAATGTAATCAGAAGGTAAACACACTTGTCACTCACCATCTCAAAGGCTAAAGACTCCATGAAGGAGTCTGAATCTGCACATGTCAACCACCAATGCTGAGACAGTTCCTGGGTAACCTGCACCCATGTTCGCAAAGCCAGCATTCAGTGATCTATGTGCTGATGCACAAGTTTCCTTCGAGGATAGTGACTCAAACTTCGCAGTGTGAAGAAGTCGCAAATCCAAGGAACAGTTCTGAAAATGGGTCACTAATGGACTCATTAGCAGTCCAATGTCCAAGGTATCGCATGTCTGCGAAGCCAGGCAAATGTCCAGTGCCCAATTTAAAGGGGCACGAGATACAGTGGAACACGGGTTGCACCCAGGTAAACCAGGCAGTTTCAAATGTTAGGGACTAATCAAGATCCAGCTTCTGTAGTAGAAACATTACAAAGATCTGAAGCATACTCTCACAGTAGTGTTGGTGCGGAGCCAGTTCCAGAGCACCTGCAAAAGGAGCATCGATTGCGGAGGAACAGGATGAGAATGCCACAAATGAGGAACAGGAATCCTCCGAAAACACTAGAAAAAATGGAGTGAATAAAAGCTGGTATTACTCCAAAGATGGATTGAAAAGCCCTTACGTGGCCAGAGCCTACAACCTTAAAAAAGTGGGCAAGGCAGGTCGTACTAGAGGCATTAAAGATTTGATGTAGTAATTCTCCGAAGTGCACGGGGAGATCTGTATTTAACAATGACTGTATTTTAGTAGAAGTTCTAGCCACATGCAATTCGAAGGTCTCGTGAGCATGCTTAAGAGCTACTTCATGTTGAAACAATAATGCTTTGAGTCTGCTTAGCTTGTTGAAATGAACTATCTGCAATCCCATGCAGAGGGGGAAACAAGACGTTGTTGCAACAAGTGACAAACTAGGAAACGGACAAAAAAAAAAAGCCCACATTCTGCAACAGTCTTGACCACTAAGCATGAGATAACTACTGTTAGAGAGTACCACAATAAAAAGGAGAATTGCAGGAACCGGAATGCCTTTTAGAAAACAAGCCAAATTAGGCGCTGCAGTATTATAGGCGCCGTGAATTTTAGCCTGTTTACAAATGAGTAAATGTTTGCCAGTAGAGTCGCATTCTTCTCCAGTAATAAAAACTTCCTTATTAGTATGCTAAAAGAAGAGCCCATAGCTCATCATGAAGCTGCTTCCAAGGGGTTCATATCGACCTATAGGGAAATGTTTCATACATGCTGTAAATTAAAATGTCGAGATAGGCAGAGAAATAACACCATGTATTAACCACACTGCCAAAGGCCTTTCAGCTATGGTGAATGGAAGTTGAACTAATTTTTTGAAATGCAGTATTCTATAGGTTGTGTCTTTCATGGCCATCATTTGCTATTTATGTGTTAAATTAAAAGGCAGAAACAAATCACTGCAATGTTGTTTACGTTTTAAATACGAGATGACAGCATATTAATACTATTATCAGCAACAGCTAGCACTTTAACTAAATCATTTTGTTCAATTTATCTTAAACATGCAGCAGCTTCCATTTGTGACAGTTTTCAAATTTCACTATAAGTAAATATAACAATCTTTTAGAACTTGGGGATTTGGAACTAATAGAAAATCAGATAAATGAATGTCTTCCGATAGAAGAGAAAGATGTTGTTTCACTGCAGACAGTGTGGAATGTTCCAACCATGGTTGACAGAACTTTCCTACCGAATAGGTGGTAACAATACCAGTGTGTGTTGACTGTGAGTATCAGGGATCAGGTCTACTGGATTTGAACCCTGGCGTGGAATTGAGAAAACGAGCACGACAACCATATGTGTCCACCGGTCACAACAACCCTCCACCAGTGAATAATTAAATATACCATGCTATTTAATTGGTCTTCAGTGTAGCTTGTCAAATTGTGCCAGTTTTCAAAGCGGGCAACAGAGGGAATGGTTGAGGCCTTTATTTCTTTCATTTTTGCCAATCCCAGACAAGTACTCTGTTGGATCATTTCATTCAACAATAACATTTGTGTGGGAATTAAACAGGCTCAAAATAGGATTTCCAAGCCCTGAACCTGCCAGGACTTCATGCCCACATCAATTTCAAATTGATGTTGTCTTTCCAGTGATCTTAAAGTTTGAGGGCTAACTGGTTGACAAACAAAGCTGTATATATCAGTTTATTCTGAGTAAGCACATATTTCTTTGGTACGGTTGGAACTCATTTGAAATAATATGATGTGGGGTCTTAAGCGTCACATTCTGTAACATACATGTATTTATATTTTTGCTTTTGGAACTATCTTATGGGGGAGTTGGACAATGTTCCCATTGTGTATAATTAAAATGGGGACGCTGTCCAGTGGCCCTGTGCAGAAAATGATGTCCATAATGATGATAACAGAACATATTGGCATAATTAGCAGAAAGCAAAGAATTTACAGTGTAAAGATCCCAATCATCCGAATGTAACCCTGGCACTATTACATCCCCCATTGAAACTTTGAACACATATGGTATCTGCACGATCTCCGTAGGGCCAAATATGTTGAAAGAACCTTATCCCAGACAATTCCATCAGTCACTGGGACAGCTAAAATGTTAACGAGAGACAGGTCACTTTTCATGTCTATGTGAAAAAGAATGAGGGGCCGAAACACCATCGGCCAGTTCTGTAGCAGAAAGTTCCGTGAGGTAATGCTCATTAATCAACAAGAAAAAACTGTCAGAAATTCAATCCACATGAACAAGAAAACCAAGGAGGGTATGATCCAGACATAAATCCAAGGCAGGACCAGATAAGGGCATTTTAACCATGAAATTAAAACAGAAATCAGTACTGGGGGCGGGTGTAAAACAAAAGAACTGTCAGAGGAAAAATCATATTGATCCATATGGTACCCAGAGGTACTCAGCTAGAAAACAGGATACTGTGACTCAGCAGTATGGCTTGAAAAATCCAATTCAAAAGGATTTGCCAATGGTAGATCTGAATAAACAACATCCATTGTAGAAGACGTAATAGTAGAAACAGGCAGTGTATCAATTAAGTTATAAGTGGAGGACTCAGACTCCCCCGTCCAGCCGGGGATTATAAGCATTGGTGGTGCTTACGGGCTGCAAAGAAAAGTCTTGCGGAAAGGAACAACTATTCCACAGCATACTATATAGAATCGCCCACGTGGTGTAATTTGACATGTTCAATGGAGATAAATTGCTAGTCTTTATATCCTGGGAGTGGTGGCAAAATCACAGTGCGTGTACCCTGGACGCCAAGGACTGTAACAGGAGCATGGTACGTAGGGACGAATTCCTTTTTGATTGCCACCTTTTCTCGAACCAGATCTCCAACACTTGGAAGCCAGCGGAAACTGCAAGTTGATCTTCAGCACACATAGCGTGAGATGTAGGCAAATGTTTGTGAGATTGAGAGTCACTGAACTTTAGTAGGTCCTGTAAGACAGAACAATGGTTATCTACATCAATGGATGCGGCCGCCGCCCCAATTTTCTGGACCATCAAGGTCTGGAACATACATATTGATGCCAAAAATCACTTTGTATGGGGTCCGCTCACTCAGAGATCTTTTAGGGAGGTTATGTAATGCTCGTTGAACCCCATAGAGATGGTTCAACCAACCAAGCCCTGTACCTAATACCCCAGCCGTCAAGGACTGCTTTAAGCCACGGTTCATTCTTTCCACAACAGAATTGCCCTCGGGCCTTTATGGTGAAGAATAATGCACTTGTACAACTATGGACTTAATCAAATTATGGTACTCTGTAGTAGGGAAAGCTGGTCCTTGGTCTAAATGGAATGCACAGCAAGCATAAGTACTGATGAAGACTTAGAAGTCTTTAATAATGGTGCGAGCATCAGCTGAGAGCTGTAGCCAAACCCAGAGGAACCTAGAACAAGAATCAACTGCAACCAAAATAAATGTTAACACAGTATGTGAAACCAGTGGACCACAATGGTCCAAGTGAATACATCCAAAAGCTTTTTTGAAACAAACAGACGTATCTGTGGAGGTTGAGACACAGTCAAACTTTCAATCTGTTGGCAGGTGTCACAATAGAGAACATACATTCTAGTTGATATACGCCTTGCCACCAATAACATTACTGTAAGAACAAGGTGTGAGTGTGAGTGTAAGCTACACCTTCATGTGTGGCTACAATGAGATCATGTCTGTGGTCTGAGTTGGGTATCACAGGATCTCCAACACCTGGAATAGTGACAAAAGGAACATTCTTGCCATTTAAATGATAAGAATATTTAGAAGGGAAGCCCTTCGGTAAAGGGGTGCCGTTTTAGAAAGCATTCACTGCAGCCAAATATCACTGTCGATATGAGATTTAGACTGTGTTACTGATGCGATTTTAGTTGTGACTACTGCAGAATTGGCTGCTTCATCAGCCAAAGAATTCCGTACAGCGTGTGCTCTCACACGTTGATGATTCAAGAAAGAATCATTTCGGAGACCACAGGAAAATTACCTACAATTTTCATCCCCAAATCGAGAGCAGGATCTGCCCCATATCCATTCCGTATTTGTTTGAGGACGTTCGGTAGTACAGCCATCGATGGAGTGCCATGACAAAGAGTGTAAACCATGGCAAAAATAGTCCCCCCAGGTGTTGCAGTCAGCTAGAGTGGAAACCAGTCCAATGGGTAAGCACATGATGAGATTTCTGTGCTTGTCTTGTGGTCCCATAAGGGGAAACACAGCTTTAAGTTGATCGCTCTTTGGGCGATGCAAAATGGTATTTCGTCACGATTTGTGGGCCGTTTGCCCATAAATTAATGAACAATTACAGGACTAACGACAGGCCCTACAGGTTGTTGGGCCTGCGCTTGCAGGAAAATCCTAACTAGACTAGCGAGTATAGCACGTGAGATATATTGTGTAAGACGTCTATAAAGGATGACAAGAATATTGTGTAAAGCACGAGTCTGCTCTTGATTTATATTACCCAAATCTGGATACAGGTTATAGTTCACTAGTGCCAGAGATGTGGCCCCTTCCATACTTAGTGGGCCCATTCAAACAGTCCTAAGCACGTGGGGAAGGGTGCCATTAAACCAAGTCTGGTGTTCCCAGTCAGTAAGAGGAATTTATACGGACGATATGCATTCATGAAAAGCATTATCATTAGCATCCACAGCCGGAAATGTGACCAAGGAATAAAACAACTTCAAAGCGGAACATGTGCAAAAGAAAAGGCGGCCTACAATGTGTACAATTAGGATAACATAGGAAAAACTATAACAGGAAATGCAGGAAACACATGACACAGTGTGCAAATGGCTAAGGCAGGAAAATGGCAACCTTCTGGGGAGAGGAGTTGGCCTAACGGCTAGGGCGGTCAACCTCGAATCTGGGGAACTGGGTTCGAGTCTCGGCAATGACGCTGAACATCCTGTGATTCTGGGCAAGTCACTTCATCTCCCCGTGCCTAACAGAAATGAATGTGTCCTCATGTAATGTAACTGGTTATATGTAAAGTGCTCTGATACCCAATTTGGGTCAAGTTCGCGCTACATAAAACTCTGGAAAAAAAAGTGGCATTTTCAAAATTGCAATTCCGACTTCACTATAATTTAGGATTTTAAATTAGGATTCTAGAGACACAAACATGGACCAGTTATCCCTTTCCATTGGGAAACAACACTTATAAAATGTAATAAGGCAACTCCAATGTTATCCTATGGGAAAGATAGGCCTTGCAGTAGTGAAACACAAATGTAAATGGTTTTCACTACCAGGACTTGTCCTGCTTTTTAAATAGATTGCATCCTGCCCTCTTGGCTGTCCAGGACCTACCCTAGGGTTGACTTCTAAGTATTTATGCTTTTTTCCTCCGAATCAGGAGTGGAGGAAGAACCATCACATTTCCCTCACTGGAAAATATACTCTAAATATGGTAGATGCAGTAGAGGCTTTCCGTCACTTCGTCTTTTGTATTTGGAGCATTACTCTATCAAAGGAGGACAGAAAATGCAGCAAAGTAGGTGGATGGGGATGGACTTTCTCCTGTCAACCTGCTATACTTTAAATCATATTGACAAACCTCCATGGTGGCGGAGAGGCAAACAGACCTGCCATGCACATGTGCCGTACTTTAAAGAAGGCCCTACGGTTCTGAGGTTTTAAATTATCCTGGCAAGGCATGACTCTGAACAATCCTCTTGGGGCAACTTTTCCTTTGAGAATCATGTTGGTAGTCTCGGGTGTGGGGGATGGGGATAGCAGACAGTGGTCCATGGTGTCAAAAGTGTAAACATATTTTTAAAGCCACTCTTTTCCTTTAAATGGACACAGGCTGTTGTAAAAAAATGTTTCCCTTTTGGGAATGCAAATGCAGGGATGAACGTCTACTGTTCCCTTGCAGGCCGCCAAAGCTATATTTAATGTAATTCATGGGTGCGTTGCAAAATGAAATCTATCTCATTAATATTCATTAGGCAGGTCTGTTCGCAACCCCCTGCGAATAGTCAATTTGCAATATGACATTGCAGATAACATGCCTAATAGCAAACCAATCAGTGTGCAAACTGCACATCGCTGGTATGAGAATGAGATAGTACATCAGGCCCTTTTTTTAATGCATAATGAATTGTGAACTTGTAAATAGGGAATGTTTTTTAAATGTAGGTTCACATGGTTTTATTTAACTGAGTGCAAAATGAATATAATAGATGGTGTTCATTAATTGTTTTATAACAATCATTCTAGGAAAAGGCAATAAAGGTTACAGCTGTCAGCAAAAAAACATACCAGAAGGTGCACATACAAGGTTTATGTGAATGAAATTTAAGACCATGCTGACCCATAATTAATACTTTATTTGAGGAGCACATCCACCTTCTTCCGTTCCACTCTAACAAAATATTTCACAATTTCATAATGGGGGAAAAGTTATGCTCATTTCTGCAAATACATTTGTAATTGTTTTATGTTTTCTTCCTTCCTGGGGCTGAAAGGGATAAGACAACTGCAGGTCTCAGAAACTAAAACTATTTAAGCCTGGAACTGGGAAAAGTTATTGAAAAAGCCAGTAGGTTTGCAAATGTATTAATGTGGCAATTATTCTTTGTTGTAATGGGCTTGAAGAGTTACCTGAGAGGTGTCGGATGATGTTATGATATCACCAAGCAGGAGACACAGCTGCAGGAGATTTTTATTTTCAAGGTAACATGTAGAATATCAGGTCCCTTTTAGAAAAGAAGTTAAAGAATTTTCTCTTCTTGGAGACTTTGGCTCTAATAAATAAAGCTTTATCTAAGCATACACCTTGTCTGAACAGTTAGGACTAAGCTTTCTTGATGAAATGTCTTCCTTAATCATTTTAGCACCACCTTTGATCAGTGACATCAATCTGACACAGGCACTAACACACGCAGAAGGCTGGCAATCTCTAGCACAGCTAAAGAAAGCCCAGGGGAAAAAAATGTTACATGGGCAATGCTGACTGGGTACTTAAGGGCGAAGTTGCTCAGCAGGTTTGATTGTAAATAATGAACCTTGTATCTTTTTAGATGATAACCTTTAAAGAAAGATTTGTCATTAATAGCCTAGTGGTGTTCCCGCAACTGGCTAATCAGAATCATCAATAAAGCAAAACGCTTATCAAAGGCAATGCTCATTAAGATCAAGGCAAAAGAAGACTAACTAAAAACACAGGTTAAAATCAGTTCCTTTAAGAAAAACTGCAAGAGATAAACAAAGAAAACACAGAACTAAAAGTGTTTCTCATACAAAGCAAGATTAACAAATGACAAAAGGATATCAAGAAATTTAAATTGGAAAACGTCTATATTTACACTCAACATAACTATGCAAACATATCACAAGACCAAACATCTAATAAAGATAATCCTAGCCAAACAAGCTGGCAATCAAGCTCAGACCCTGAGGATTGGTCCAATGATAACCCCGTAAGTAGCAACAAGAGTAAGGGCAAAAGCAGAAAAGAAAGAATGTATAATTATACCTACTAATAACAGGCCACTCCATCACAACTTTACCAATAGGCCTGCCGGTCCCACTATTCTTTCCAGGAAACCAAACTTTTGTAGGCAGAGATCAAAGGCCCATTGGGAGGAGAATGTTGGAGTAAAAACAAGAAGCAAAATGAAAGAAACACAACCAGGGACAAGCAGCATGTAGATCTAATGGTAAATTTACCCCCAGAGGTCCTGACAACAGAGGAAAAGAATATCCTCAATAAGGGGTTAGGCTTTGACCCCATTAACCACACTGACATGTTTAAAGTGAGGTGTGAAATATCCAAATGTTCCTAAAAGATTTGGGTGAAGGTCTGTTTTTTTTTTTAGAACATGTCCCAAATGTGCAAGATGCAACCTACACTGGACTTAAGAAGAAGTCATTCTTCAATACAACTGTATTTATGGTACCACAAGAAATCCTCACCTTCGAGCAGGCTGTTATTGGGCACACTGAAACTCTGTATACAAAACATGTACATTATCACAACTTGACTCTGAATGCACTAAAGGCCCTAAAATCTGTCAAGAGAGATCTTGCAATCAAACCAGCAGATAAGGGGGAAGCTAGTGGTCTTTGGACTGAATAAAACTAAAATAGAGTGTGCATGAACCTCCTCTGAGATACCAGAAACTAATGCATATTGAGCACAGACCTAACTAAGTGATTACAAGATACTAGTAATAGTTTGATAGGGGAAGCCCTTACTCTTGTCTGGATCCACACAAATAAGGCAGAGTTCCTCCATGTGCAAAACTCTAGGATTTCATATTTCTATATGCTACCTAAAATAAACAACAAAAGGAAAAACCAAGCAAGGTGAAGGGTTAGAAATTGGCAAACTCTCCACCGAGATAGAAATGAGAGAAAAATAAAGTTTTTCTTAAAAATCCCTCACCCACCAGGGTTGCCCCTTGGTGTCATGCTTCATCATTGGGGTTCCTCCCGATCTGCTGTGGATCGAGACGTGCTGCGACCAAGCGAATACGCAGGAGCACTTGTTGGTAACGTCTATGATAAAGACGGTGTTTGTGAGAGGGGAGTTGAGTGAAAGTGCTATCAAGTTAAAAATATCTGACTAGAAGGACCCCCTGCTTCATTCCTGCCTCTAGCCGGTATGGTTAAAAACAGGGGTTAGTAGGAAGAAATAGGTTTACAATGAGTCTATCTCTTCAGGTTGGTCAACATTTTCGAGCCTTGCCCCTATTGGCTCTTCATCAGGACCTACAGGTGCCACTCTTTGTTAAATTTGTTTATTGGCTTTTTCACAATATCGTACAGACATTCTGCCACGATAGGCGGCAGTAACCAAAAACAATAAGAACAAACTCGAAAAGGTACATATTATGGTCAGATGTTACATTACATGCATATTTTTGGCCACGTCGCAAGGCAGCAATCTATCCATGTCCACAGATCGGAGAACACCCCAATATACATAGGCAAGCAATTTACACAGTTTCATTAGGAGTCCGAGATAATAAATAGTCTCTTAATGCCGACCAGATGTCTTTAGGTCGGGACGACACAGGCAGTTCCTCGGCATACAACTCTAGCTGTTCGCGGCAATACACTAGGTCTTTGAGCCACTCATCAACTTTGGGGGACAATCTGCTCTCCCAAGTAAACATAATGCGTCGCTTGGCGAGAAGGAGAGCCACTCTGACAAACTTACCCAGAGCGGCCTTCAACTGGGGGACATAGCCAAGGAGACATTCTAGAGGCGTACACTGTAGAGTTATTCTTGTCATGGTTTGTATGCGTGCAATCACTCCTTCCCAGTATTTATACACCCGCTCACACTGCCATGCCAGGTGGATAAAATCGGCCTGTGGGAGGCCACACCGCTTGCAATTATCTGTATCCCGCAGTCCCATTCTACACAATTTAGCCGGGGTATGATACATTTGATGTATGAATTTGAAATGGATAATACGCAGATTGCCATTAGGGGTGAGGCGACCTGTGAGAGTGCAGATCTGTTCCCATTCCTTTGGGAGGATCGGGGAAGCCAATGTAGAGTTCCAGCGCTCTAGACTGATGTCTGGTCCAGTCACTGCCTCTCCCTGTACAGCCTTATATAGTTTGGTAATCAATTTCTTCTTAGTCTGGGTAACTAATAGCAGTTGAAGCGACTGGAGAATAGGGGCTCTGCCGGAAAAGTCAGGGTAGTGATCTTTAATTGCGCGTTTTAGGCGATAGAGGGAGTATTGAAACAGTAATGTGGGATTCAGAATGTGGTCCGTATCAGCCTCGGAGAGATAACCACCTCCCGGAAATATGTCCCTCATGTGTGAAATGCCAACCTCCCTAAGGGCTCTCATAGGCCCCTGTTCCTGAGTTACCGAGAGAGCAGCGTGTCCCGCCAGCGGCAAAGCAGATGCATAGAGTGGGAGCTTCTGAGCGCGCCTGCCGATCGCCTGCCAGGCTGCAATAGTCGTATCGATAGTATTGATCTCGGGTTTGGGCGTGCGTCTATTAGTGTATGTGAGGATATTTGCAAGCAGAACAGGGTGGGCATCCCCGTCCTCCACCGTGATGTGTGGGATAAAGTCATGCGTCCGGAACCAGTAGTACGTGTATTGGGCTTGGGCGCAAAGATAGTATACATAAAAATCGGGAGCCGCGAATCCCCCTTTATCATAAGCCAGGGTTAATGTACGCCAGCTAATTCTGGGCTGTTTATCACCCCATACCAACCTTAAGAGTTGGGTTCGTACTGTTTTGAAAAAATGTTGAGGGAGTTTGATCGGGATATTACAAAAAAGATAAAAACCGAGGGAGAATTACCATCTTAATCACTGCTATTCGGTCAGCCAAAGACAACGGGAGGTGTAGCCACCTGTCCACTTGTTGCGCTAGCCTATTATAGGCCATGCCGTAGTTCTCCTTAATGACAATGTCGGGCTCGCGGTGTATCCAGACACCTAGATACTTTACCGGGCCTGTAGACCAAACCAAAGGGTATTCCAGCTGAGGCGCGGGCGTAGCTAGTGTCAAGGGAATGATGACCGATTTTTCCCAGTTTATTTTCAGTCCCGAGAATAGACCAAATCGTATATATTCACGGATGACTGGAGATAAATACTGCTGAGGATCTCATACGAATAGGACCATGTCATCCGCGTACATGGAAATCCCAACTGGTCAATGATTAAAATTTAAGGCAGCTTCCCTGTGGCGCTGTCGGATTTTACAGGCCAATGGCTCCAGAACGAGGGCAAAAAGAAGAGGGGACAGGGGGCATCCCTGTCTAGTGCCCCTTTCAATATGGAAAGGCTCCGATGTGAAGCCGCCTACTCTCACCCTCGCCGACGCGTCTGTATATAACACCTGTATCCACCTCGTCAAACCCTCAGGGAATCCCATTCTGTGCAGTATATGTAACATGTATCTCCATTCTATAGAGTCGAACGCTTTGACCACGTCTAAAAGAACCGCAGCCGCCGACAACTCCGGATTAAGGACATGAAACATAGAAAAAATAGTACGCAAATTATGGGAGGTGGAACGCTCAGGGATGAACCCGTATTGATCTGGGAGCACAAGGAGGGGCATCAGCGGTTGAATTTTCGTAGCTAGTATTTTTGCTAAAATTTTTGCATCTAGGTTGATTAGTGATAAGGGACGATACGATTCACAGGACGTGGGCGGTTTATCTTTTTTAAGCAGAGTGATGATCAGTGCTTGTCTTGGGGGGGGGGGGATCCCAGATTCGTCAGCCTCTGCGTACATTTCCAAAAGATGGGGTATAAGGAGATCGGCATATGCCTTATAAAATTCCGCTGATAGGCCATCCGGCCCTGGGGCCTTGTTGTTAGGGAGAGAGAGAATAGCATCCCTCACATCCGTCTCATCTATGGGCTGCATCAGATACTCCCTTTGGGCGTTTGAAAGCCAGGCACAGGCTATATCCGATAAGTAATCGTCCAGTGCCTCAGCTTCCAACCCACCACGGGTGGTGTACATGTCCGAGTAAAATCGTCGGAATTGACCCACTATATCTTGTGGAGTAAAGTACGCCGAGCCACGGGAGTCAATTATATGATCAACCTTTTGATGATCAGCCCGGAACTTCTGTTTGGAGGCCAGAGATTTGCCCGGTCTACCCCCCTCCCCGTACGTACGAGCCACATGTCGCCTTGCAATGTATTTTGCCTCTGTGTCCGCTAGAGCATTATATTCCGACAAGAGTTTGTGTATGTGTGCTAACAAATCTGCTGATGGTGCACTAAGGTACTGTTCTTCCAGCTCCCCCAGTGCCTTTTTTGTTTTTGACAGTTGGCCCCTGATGTCTCTGAGAATCCCCGCTGTAGTACTTATGCACACTCCCCGGATTGACACCTTGAATGCTTCCCAGAGTGTAGATTGACTCTCCACCGAACCCACATTCGACTCAAAATAATGAACAATAGCGGTCCTGATGGTGTCGTTGTAGTTCGGATCGAGCAATGATTCAGCTCGGAATCGCCAGGTGAAAGGGCGACGTGGATTTGTGGGGACGCCGATAGTTAAGCTAACAGGATTATGGTCTGATAATGTACGCGGTAGAATGTGTACTGCTGTAGTCCACCAATTAGCCTCTTCACTCAACAACCAGTAATCTAATCGGGACCAGCTATTAAATGCTGGAGTGATGTGTGTACCCCCAATAGCCTCCGCATTACGCAACCGCCAAACATCAACCAGCCCGAGTTCCGCCATTGCGTCTCGTACACACTGAGCTACTTTAACAGTGCGTGCCCCGGAAGGATTGGATTTATCTACTTGTGGGTTAAGGTGGGTGTTCAAATCGCCTCCCCATAGGATCGCAGAGTCTGGCCATGATCGCAATACATGAAGCATGTCAAGAAAGGGCGTTGGGTCATCCACTACTGGTCCGTACATGTTAATAATCGTAACTATGGACATTCCTAGCTTGCCTTGTACCATAGCCCAGCGGCCCTCAGCGTCCGTTCTAGTATATATAGGCTGGAATGGTACCCCTTTTCTGATGAGGATAAGCACCCCTCTAGCGTAGTTAGAGTAGGAGGATGCCAGCCGAAAGCCCGCCCATTTATGTGCCACCCCGAACTCAGAGCGGTTGCTCAGGTGTGTCTCTTGCAACAATGCAATGTGTGCAGCATGCCTGTCTAAATACGTCAGTACCTGGCGAGTCTTCTTGGGGGTGTTAAGCCCACTTATGTTCCATGTTATGCAGTTATACGTTTCACCTATGGACATCTCCCAAAGTGGTCACCTTCACGTGGACGGTAGTCGATATACAGTATATGTAGCATGCAATGTGGGCACCAACGATAAAGTATAGTCTGAACCTCGTACCTTTGAGTGTAATTAACAGGAACCCCAACCCTCCCCCCACCCACTTCAGCAGCCCCAAATTGCTAAAGACAGATCACAATGCCAAGAACATCTCCAACAAAAACAGAGTTCCATAACACAGCTTGTGGGGTGCACCCATTGGGGGAACGTAGCGGCTGAGACTCCCTCCCAAATGAAGACGGGAGAGGGCCGCCACTGTAATTGGAAAAAAACCCCATGATAACAATCTGAGGGGCAGTAATGAATCCAGAACAATGAAGACGTCCAGCCCACCCTCGCAGGCACGCCATAGCGTCCAGCAAGCCCTGTAGTTATCAGCTATCAAGAATGTAGTGACTCAAAATAAGAACATTCTAGGATATGAAAGCGTGCAGCAACCATTCAGCACAGTGTGGAACCCCCCCACTATCCCAAGAGTGCACAGCAATACCAACAAGTGGGCGCAATGTTACAATACAGAGGTAGGCATCAGTATGCAATCCTAAGCAATATAAGCGAACACTAGGAGCATTACAGTCTTACATTACTCAGTCATCTACATCCGAAGTGGAGGCTGTGGAGTGGCCTTGACGTCATAGGGATTTAGCATAGTCCCAGGCCAGCTTCGGATTAGTGAAGATTCTTGCATTATCTTCCGGGCCTATGCGCAGCCGAGCTGGATAAAGCATAGCGTACTTGATTTGTTCCTTCATGAGCAGTTTCTTAACCCCCTGAAACTCCTTGCGCACCGCCTGCACTGATGCCGTAAAGTCTGGATAAAACGATAGGACATTACCTTGATGGTTCACTGTTCCCTGCTGGTGAGAGATGCGAAATACAGTGTCTCTGTCTCTAAAGTTCAGCAGCCGGGCTATTATCGGTCTAGGGGGAGCACCAGGTGGTGGCCGTGCCGCCAGAGACCTGTGAGCTCGTTCCACGGCGAACATACTAGAAAGGTTGTCAGTTCCGCAGATTTCCCGCAACAGCTTCTCAATGTAGTCTTCCAGGCGCCCAACATTTGTAGATTCCGGCAGACCTAAAATGCGCACATTATTGCGCCGGGATCGCGCTTCAATGTCCTCGTTCTTAGCCTTGATAACAGCCAACAGTTTTTCCATGTCTGTGGTTTTGGCGGTCATCTGCTGCAAGCCATCCTCCGCGTCTGAAATTCGCTGCTCGGCTTCTCCAATCCTCGCCGCATGTTTGTCCAGCTTAGAGGAGAAATGGTCCATGCGACCGTTGAGTGCCTCTATCTTTCCATCAATGGCCTGTAAACTGGTGTGAATGGCCGCCAGCGATTTCTCCAGGGCAGAGTGGGCCGAGGTCGCAGAGTCCAGCTCCGAGTCAGAGGCAGGGGTTTGAGAGGACTTACCACCTTTACGGAGCTCAAAGGTAAGCCTGGGCTGATTTTTCTCCGGTTTGCCCATCTTGGTTGTAAGGCGCAGGCTGCAGGAACCACAGCCCCACCAACAGCGAACACGACCCCAGGGGAGTCATCCACCAGTTCAGAAGTAGGGAGCCGTCTGTCGTGGTGTGCAGCCTACGTTGCGCAGACTACTCACTGGCTGTGGAAGCAGAGCGCACCAGGTAGTGCAGGCGGGAGGGCAGGGACGTGCGTGGACCGAGAGGCGGCCCACGAGGTGCAGGCCGGGCCAGTATGCCACCCAGCTCGCCTGCCTCAGTTGGGGTGATACAGCAGGCTGCCCCAATGACTCCAGACGCCAGGTCCGCTAGTGCAAAGCCCCTCCAGTTAACGCCCCGAAGATTAGCACCCGGCGACAGAGGGAACTCCGGTATGCCGCGGCAGGGAGCGCTCTATACAGTAGGCAGGTCCGGGCCCCAGGTGCGGTGGCGGCAAACAGCAATATCAGTCCCGCGCTGCAGGGCCGTGTATATAGTGTCAAGGTCAACGTGCAGGCAGCAGCTGATCCGGTGGTGGTACGATCGCGTTCCCCCTGCGGCCTACCTTACGATGCGGCGCCAGGCCCTCGCGTGATGAGAGGCGCCAAACACACTGAGGCGTCCGCGCGTCCACCAGCACACCGGAGCACACACCCGGGAGCGGACCCTCTCCGCAGATCCGGCGTCACTCAGTTCCGTTTGAGGACCGCAGGCACACTGGGTCCCAGATCGCCCCTGGGAGGCAGCCCGGTCACAGCAGGAGAGGCAGCTATCTTAGGGGTCGGCGCCCGCCTCCAGCAGTCCAGCCGCCATCTTAGCCCCGGTCAGGGCGATCAGCATTCACGCTACGAGCCCCACGGACGAGTCTCTCACTGACCGACTCACCCTCGGTGGGCCCCCAGCAGCAGCGATCACCGTCGTCCCAATTATTTCGACGGATGGCTCAGGGAGAGCAGGATAATTGCGGCGGCCGGCAGAGCTACACTACTGTGCGGCCATCTTGCCGTGCGCCAGGCCACGCCCCCCCTGGTGCCACTCTTTAATGTCCCTATTAGCAACACAATAATTAGCATGCCATGCGAATTCACATAGCATACATACGATTGATATTAGTGTAAGCTGTAACGTCACTGCTTATATTGTGGACGCCGTACTAGTGGGTCATGATCTTGCCGGGGAGGAGGGGGCCTGTAGTCACACCTTCATCAAGGCCGTCAACACAAAATATACCATAATAAAAAAGTAGGAGGAACTCCAAAAACAAGACAACAAGATATCACAAACCTTCAATGAGGAAATGATGACCTCTTGAGATGGTGCTGGTGCTACATGTGCACCAGCGCTAACAGTATTAGAAAATCAGCCACACAAGCACCCGCAGCTACTACTGTAGTTCCGTAGCAGTGGCGTAGCTAGACCTACTGCTACCCTGGGCGGCCCCTAAGTTTGCCGCCCATTGCTGGTAAGAGGGGTGGGCCTGGGGTTGGCAGCTGGTGGACAAATTGTTCGGAGGGGGAAGAGGGGTGGCAGCGAACGGACAACTTGTTCTTGGGAGGCGAGAGGATGCTGGTAGTCGACTTGCTCACCTCCGCCCCCCCCCACAAAAAGAGTGCCGAAAGAGGCTACCCACCCCCCATCCCACCTAGCTACACCACTGCCCAGGAGTGCACAAAGCAAAGCAGGCACACATGCCTGTTTCGCCCCGTGGCACTTTCTGTAATATGGCCTATGGTGTTTGTCTAAACAAATGCATGTCACTTTCCCTTGTAAAAAGTCCCTATCAAACCTTGTTCCACTTGAGTTTCTGTGCAATGTGTCACTGATATCTATATATTGTTTGTCCTAAGGATGCATGTGGCTACCCAACATATAGGGTTTATTACCATGCATTCCTCTGCATGAAAGTGTGCTGAGTCTAAACACACAGTGTTCCCATTGCAAGGTGTACTAAGAGAATAATGAACTGGAAAATAACCTATGTTTATCTCTCTAGGCACTAATACATGTTTCCTACATTGCGGCAACCAAGCCTGCAAGTGTGTTTGTTTGTCTTTGTGTATGTCCACTTATAATATGTCTGAACAATATTGAGAGGCCATCTTGTTACTTATAACAAACCTTATATAAACTAAGACCTGTCCTGACGATAGCCCAGGATCCTTAAATGACCCCTTAAACTAGGGATGAAACATGTTGACAAGAAATAGTTGAGTGTAGGGAGGATTACTACCCTGAAATACCCTATTAATAATAGTTTTCACCAATACCTAGCACACCAAAAACCAAGGGATACCAGGTGTTCCTAATGTAGTTTTATATAAATAGACCCCGTCGGGTACTGTTCTTAAGTGCTCCCTGAAATATGGTCGAGCTCATCCTGGTTTTTAGGGGCCAAAAGGAGACACGATGATGAAGCATGCCACTAATAGAGTGGGTGAGGGTCTTAAAAACAAACTAATGAGGATTTCCGATATAAAGACTCAACCCTTATGCTCAATTTGGTGATAAATTGGTATATACGATACCCGTGTTTTGTGTATTTACCCAGAGACAGTGTATCCTATACTCCTAGTGAAAAGCTTTCTCTCTCTTCCTCCTGACACAGATGTGCCAAACTAAGGGGACACTTAGGGGCCGATTAGGATGGCAGTCAGAAAACCATTCCGACCGCCATGGTAGCGGAAATTCACCGTCCGCCGGTACCGCGTAAAAACCGGCGGTCCGATTAGGATCAACCACCAGAAAAACCCGACCGCGGCGGAACGATGCCACAAAAGACTGCCGGTAGTGGGTGGAGCAGGTGAAAATCCATTTGCGGCGGTCGGATTTGCGGCGGAAACACCCATAAACGCCGCTAGGCCAGCAGATTGACCGCACATTAAATTAGGATACCACTGAGGTGACAGCGGAACGATCCGCTGTTTCCGACCGCCGCGATCGCAAACAGTGATGAATGGGAGAGCTGGCGGAAGGACTGTTGCATAGCCACCGCCGCGGCCGCTCTGGAACAAATACGGCGGTCGGAAAAAAAAACACACCACAAGGCCACCAAGTGCACACATCAAACTAGCTCAGCCCCCCAAACACCCAACACACACAAATGACACACCCCCATGGCAACTAAAGAAATACAAATCCCAGGACAACCCACACAACCCACCTGACAGCAATACCACATATTGACACACCCACATAGCTGAGTATAAAACCAGCCCCTTCCCTGACCAGAATCCTTTGCAATACTCCACCCCTGAAGGAAATAACCCCACAGCACAAAGGAGAGGCAAACCACCACACATCCCACCAGCACAACACCACACACCCACACCCCACTTACATCACCCCCACCACCCTCACACCCGCACCTCAAACCATTTGCACATCACACATCATGGCACAAAAGAAAATGCCCAAATTCACTGACAGTGAGTTGTCAGTCATGACAGATGAGAATCAGAGTAGAACCTCAATTGTTTGGTAACCTGGTCCAACAGACACCATTAGCCACCAGAGCACAAATGTGGAGAAGGATAGTCAACAAGGTCAATGCAGTAGGGACCACCCCGCGCACCAAGAAGGAGATCATGAAGCGGTGGCATGACCTCAAGAGGCTGGTAAAACAGAAGAACTACAAGAACCGTCAGCTGGCTCAGATGACTGGTGGTGGCCCTCCCATCCCACCAAGAACATTCACTGCATGGGAGGAGAAGGTGCTTGCCATACTGCATCCAGAGAGTCTCACAGGAGTACCCGGGGGAGTGGAGGCTGGTAAGTACAAACAAATGTCTACCATTACACTGCTATGTACTATCCTGCACAACAACAAAGCTACACCTCCTAGGCCCAAATCCATTCATGTGCACCACACACTACCCAACACATGTCTCACAGATGGAACATTCACTCCCTCTGAATCACCCCAAAGGTAGCCAGCAACATTCCCAGGGTTGCATGTGTACAGGTAGCCAGCACTACAACTCCCACCAGGCCCCCTTGTCCCACCCCTGAGCAGGAAGTAGCACCCCACCCCACCCCACCCCAAAGCATGTGGCAGCCATTGTATTGTTCACCTTCACCTAACAGGTAGGTAGCCATCTTCACAGGGAGGGGGGTCTGGGGGTGGGAGGCCTGCACAACAACTCCCACCATGCCCCCTTGTCCCACCCCTGAGCAGGAAGTAGCACTCCACCCCACCCAGAAGCATGTGGCAGCCATTGTATTGTTCACCTTCACCTAACAGGTAGGTAGCCATCTTCACAGGGAGGGGGGTTTGGGGGTGGGAGGCCTGCACAACAACTCCCACCATGCCCACTTGTCCCACCCCTGAGCAGGAAGTAGCACCCCACCCCACCCAGAAGCATGTGACAGCCATTGTATTGTTCACCTTGTCCTAACAGGTAGGTAGCTATTTTCACAGGGAGGGGGGTCTGGGGGTGGGAGGCCTGCACAACAACTCCCACCATACCCCCTTGTCCCACCCCTGAGCAGGAAGTAGCACTCCACCCCACCCAGAAGCATGTGGCAGCCATTGTATTGTTCACCTTCACCTAACAGGTAGGTAGCCATCTTCACAGGGAGGGGGGTTTGGGTGTGGGAGGCCTGCACAATAACTCCCACCATGCCCCCTTGTCCCACCCCTGAGCAGGAAGTAGCACCCCACCCCACCCAGAAGCATGTGACAGCCATTGTATTGTTCACCTTGTCCTAACAGGTAGGTAGCCATCTTCACAGGGAGGGGGGCCTGGGGGTGTGAGGCATGCACAACAACTCCCACCATTCCCCCTTGTCCCACCCCTGAGCAGGAAGTAGCACTCCTCCCCACCCAGAAGCATGTGGCAGTCATTGTATCGTTCACCTTCACCTAACAGGTAGGTAGCCATCTTCACAGGGTGGGGGGTTTGGGGGTGGGAGGCCTGCACAACAACTCCCACCATGCCCCCTTGACCCACCCCGGAGCAGGAAGTAGCACCCCACCCCACCCAGAAGCATGTGGCAGCCATTGTATTGTTCACCTTCACCTAACAGGTAGGTAGCCATCTTCACAGGGAGGGGTCTGGGGGTGGGAGGCCTGCACAACAACTCCCACCATGCCCCCTTGTCCCACCCCTGAGCAGGAAGTAGCACTCCACCCCACCCAGAAGCATGTGGCAGACATTGTATTGTTCACCTTCACCTAACAGGTAGGTAGCCATCTTCACAGGGAGGGGGGTCCGGGGGTGGGAGGCCTGCACAACAACTCCCACCATGCCCCCTTGTCCCACCCCTGAGCAGGAAGTAGCACCCCACCCCACCCCACCCAGAAGCATGTGGCAGCCATTGTATTGTTCACCTTCACCTAACAGGTAGGTAGCCATCTTCACAGGGAGGAGGGTCTGGGGGTGGGAGGCATGCACAACAACTCCCACCATGACCCCTTGTCCCACCCCTGAGCAGGAAGTAGCACTCCACCCCATCCAGAAGCATGTGGCAACAATTCCCCCAAATGTGTCACAGAACAGGTAGGTAGACAGTGCATGCACCCTGACACTCCACTCAAAAAGTATGGAGCCATATGACCACACCAGCCCTCACATGTCATCCAACTTGGCATACATGAAATAGCCACTTCCAGTGTGCAGACAGAAAAGCGTATGTAACTGTCACAGAAACCAAAGTGTGACTCTCAAAATCACATTTAGAAGAAATCCAGGGCACAACCATGCACAGCACTGAATGCTATCTTGAAGTGCCATGGGGGCAGAGCATCAAGGTGCATATGAAAACAAAACAAGCATGGTCAGTAGTAACAAGAAAGCAAAGCACATGATATGACAAAGGTATGCATGAGACTACAATGGCTAGTCCATGCCCAGTCGCAATGCCTTCCATGCAGAGTGAACAACAAAGATGCTGCACATGAAGTAATTGTGCTGCTAGTCGTTATCTGATGACATTTCCACGTAATCACACAATCTGCACGTTGTGCATGGTACCTATTGACATGTCACACCATGGACAAGTTAGGTATGTACCTCCACATAATGCCCAGATGCTCAAAACTGTGCAGACATACAATGTAATATCAATGTAAACTGTGTGGTGCATAACATGTAACAACAAAACATCTAACACCAAGCTTGAGGTGTGCACTGCAATGACCATTTCCCCTCTGTTCCACAGGTGACCAAGAACTGACAGCTGCAGATGACCACACCAACGTGCAGAGCCATCCTCCCCCCCCCGGAACATGGACTCTCCGATGCAGACTCCCTAGATTTCTCAGATGCAGAGCCCGAAGCTGGCCCATTAGGCATGCCGGGGCGCAACAGGTCCCAGGAACCCACTGTTTCCACTGCCAACACCTCAGCAACAACAACTACGCTGACCCCTGCTGTAACGACCTGTGCGTCCTCCACCACCACCAGTGCTGCCTGCAACACTGTCCCTGCCTCAGCGGATGACCACCCCACCCCACAATCTGAGGAGGGCAGGGAAAGTACGCGTGTGCCTAGAGTGGTGACGCCACAGGTCCGGGACAGCAGGGCAGGTGTGAGGGCTACTAGGCAACAAGACCAACCGGACACTAGGACTGAAGCCCTGGCCAACATCACCAGAGTCCTTGGGGCCTATGAACAAGCCCAGGGACACACAGGCCAGGCTCTGGAGGAATCCCGTGAGCTCCGCCTGCTGCTGAGGTCCATTGACACACGAATGGGCCAAATCGTGGACCTCTTGGGCCAGCTAGTGGGTGTCCTGAGAGACAGGCCTGCAGCCCAAACAACAGCTCGACCTACCTCCAGTGGTCCGCAGGATGACAGTTCCCCGACCTCCCCTGCGGGCACAGAGAGGGGTGAGTCCTCAGACACCGCTGAGCCCACAGAAGAGGCCCCCCCTGTCAAACGCTCCAGGGGCCGTCCAAAGAAATCCCAGGGAGGATCACGTGGCAAAGCACCAGCCAAACACTAGTCAAGGAGCCAGCCATGATGGCAACCCTCTTCACCTTCCAGAATTGTGACACACTGGTTTTCGTGTCACAGTGAGTTGCACAGCCTTTTGCACATTTGCGAAATATTTACACGTACTCAATGATTTTATCAAAGTTCATCCAAATTTTATTTGCATAGTTCATCCAACTTTATCCGTTACGTCAAGGAAATGAAGATCAACATTTTAAAGCATGGTAAATGACACTGGAATTGCCCGTCCGGGCCTATTCCCAGGCACGTAATCTGTCTCCATTCCTCCTGCATATTTTTTCGCCCAATGCATTTCGGTCTAACTTCAGACCTTCCTCAGGGGTATCTATAAATATTGAAAGTACACGTCAGCCCCATACAATTCCTGAGCAAAATCAATTTCAAACGCAAACTTTATGTTGCTCTATGTGACATCAAAATATAAACCATCATTTATAAAACAAACTTTTATAAAAGAACATACCCATCCGTGAACATGTGTCCCCCTGGATCACCTTCCTTTTGAGGTTACCAATGTGATGTTAACCTAAAATTCCTCCGTGTCAAAAATACCCCTTGTTTCAACCCCCACGCACTACAGTTTTCAACCTCCCGATTATACCGCCCATCTCACTCGTGCCCCACCTCCCCAGTTTTTGCTTTTTCTAGTTAAGTTGTTAATATGGCCTGTATAATCACAAAGTTCAAATCCTGTCAGAAACCCCGTCCACCCACAAGTACATATTTAAGCCTACCACCCACTTTCTAAACTCGCTTCTGTACCACTCTTTCCAATCTTAAATACTTTCTTTTGATATATTTTCGATAACTTCCCTGCTCTCCAAATACCCTCCCTCGAAATCTAATCTCTCCAATTAACCAACTCCAACCCTTCATGTGTAATAACCAATATATCCAAACCTTAACAGCCCAATCTGTACCTGCAGTATCTTTGTCGTCTCGACCACTCAAACTCCCGGCTGAACCACCACTTTCAACATCCCATCATCTCAGAAAATCCCCGCTTTTAAATCTAACGTCTCCAGCCCCACCTATAATCACTCCTGTCAGGTGGTTTCCCAACTCCAACCTACGTGCAATCTCCATAATCTTTCAACCTCGCCTAAGCTATCTACCAATATACTTAAACCATGATGGTTAAAAATAAACGTAAACCGTAATATTAAAAAATATTACACACTCCTTGTGTAAACATCAATCAATCCCTTTGTAAAAACACCTTTGTAATCATAAATAAAAAATAATAATACATCCATGATTCGTATAGTGTGAAATGTCTTTCTTTTGATGACTTATCTGTCCAGATGACATCTATTTGGAAGAATCCTTGACGTAACCTTGTGTTTTTGTTCCCAATTTTAATCCCGATTCATCCTCGTGGGTGCATTCAGAAATGGAACAGCATTTAATATAATCACACTGAAAGGGGTCTGAAGCACTCCTGGTTTTTCCAAACTTAATTCCTTTGCTTTTTTTTCAAGTTTGGCGTGCAAGCACTCGTTCACGCTCCGTTCCAAAACGTGTGTTGAAATAATCATCCCAGAAATAGATGTCATCTGGACAGAATAAGTCATCAAAAGAAAGACATTTCACACTATACGAATCATGGATGTATTATTATTTTTGATTTTTGATTACAAAGGTGTTTTCACAAAGGGATTGATTGATGTTTACACAAGGAGTGTGTAATATGTTTTACCATTACGGTTTACGTTTATTTTTAACCATCATGGTTTAAGTATATTGGTAGATAGCTTAGGGAGGTTGAAAGATTATGGAGATTGCACGTAGGGTGGAGTTGGGAAACCACGTGCCAGGAGTGATTATAGGTGGGGCTGGAGACGTTAGATTTAAAAGCGGGGATTTTCTGAGATGATGGGATGTTGAAAACGGTGGTTCAGCAAGGAGTTTGAGTGGTCGAGACGACAAAGATACTGCAGGTACAGATTGGGCTGTTAAGGTTTGGATATATTGGTTATTACACATGAAGGGTTGGAGTTGGTTAATTGGAGAGATTAGATTTCGAGGGAGGGTATTTGGAGAGCAGGGAAGTTATCGAAAATATATCAAAAGAAAGTATTTAAGATTGGAAAGAGTCGTACAGAAGCGAGTTTAGAAAGTGGGTGGTAGGCTTAAATATGTACTTGTGGGTGGACGGGGTTTCTGACAGGATTTGAACTTTGTGATTATACAGGCCGTATTAACAACTTAACTAGGAAAAGCAAAAACTGGGGAGGTGGGGCATGAGTGAGATGGGCGGTATAATCGGGAGGTTAAAAACTGTAGTGCGTGGGGGTTGAAACAAGGGGTATTTTTGACACGGAGGAATTTTGGGTTAACATCACATTGGTAACCTCAAAAGGAAGGTGATCCAGGGGGACACATGTTCACGGATGGGTATGTTCTTTTATAAAAGTTTTTTTATAAATGATGGTTTATATTTTGATGTCACATAGAGCAACATAAAGTTTGCGTTTGAAATTGATTTTGTTCAGGAATTGTACGGGGGTCTGACGTGTACTTTCAATATTTATAGATACCCCTGAGGAAGGTCTGAAGTTAGACCGAAATGCATTGGGTGAAAAAATATGCTGGAGGAATGGAGACAGATTACGTGCCTGGGAATAGGCCCGGACGGGCAATTCCAGTGTCATTTACCATGCTTGAAAATGTTGATCTTCATTTCCTTGACGTAACAGATAAAGTTGGATGAACTATGCAAATAAAATTTGGATAAACTTTGATAAAATCATTGAGTACGTGTAAATATTTCGCAAATGTGCAAAAGGCTGTGCAACTCACTGTAACACAAAAACCAGTGTGTCACAATTCTGGGATGATTATTTCAACACACGTTTTGGAACGGAGCGTGAACGAGTGCATGCACGCCAAACTTGAAAAAAAAGCAAAGGAATTAAGTTTGGAAAAACCAGGAGTGCTTCAGACCCCTTTCAGTGTAACCCTCTTCACCTTGCAATTGACTTTGTTGACTGTCCTCATCCACACAGCCAGGTTAATGGAATGCGTCTGTTGGACTGTGTCACCACAACAATGTGGTGACTATTCTATTGTCTCATCTACCATCACTGACAACTCATTGATTCACTTTTCACCTGTTTGCAAATATTCACTTCCCTGTCACATATACCCATTGTTAATAAACACTCCTTACACACCTATGTTCACGTGTCAGCTCCATGTTTATTACAGGATGTACAATGTTGACTGGGATTACAATGCACCAGGAGCACGGATTGTTTGGAGGCATTGAGAGGCAGAAGGGACCTAGGAAACACAAAAGAACAATATTCACTTGTCAGGTGATGGCATCACAGCCACTACACAACACGTGTCATCAAGGTACTCAAATATGCACACATCACAATGAGCAACAGTACCGACATAGACATCCTGTAGCTGGGCACAACTGCCCTGTCCCAGAAACCTCAGCACCCAGCACAGAGACAACAACAGGCAGCAGTCACAAATCCCCCCTAGGCCTTTCCAACAACAACACAATCAGCAGACAATGGCACCGTTGTATGTTTCCACTCACCTTCAAGGGAAGTAGCGGTTGATGAGCTGTTGACGCAGGTCAACACCTTCCTCCTCTCCACTATCCTCGTCCCTGGACATGGGTGGGTTTCCAGGCGGTGGCCTCGGCTGCTCATCAGCGTCCAGGAGCAGGGGGATCTCCTTGCACAAGGCCAGGTTGTGGAGCATGCAGCATGCAACTACGATCTGACACACCTTCTGTGGAGAGTACATCAGTGCACCTCCGGTCTTGTCCAGGCAGCGAAATCGTGACTTCAGGAGACCAAAAGTACGCTCCACCACACGACGGGTCCTCCCATGGGCATCATTGTAGCGCACTTCACCCGGGGTCATGGGATTCCGCAGTGGGCTCAGCAACCAAGGCCAGTTGGGATATGCAGAGTCACCTAGGTGTGTGACACACAGAACAAACTTGTAACATTACTGTGGCAGAGGACAGCATGTCACACATACAGCACGCTACTTCACCCTGCGTACTCACCCACAATCCATGCACGCTCCAGGAGCAGATTTGCCATCAGCGAGGCACAATGCTGTTATGCATGATGTATGAGTCATGAGCAGAGCCGGGAAATTTGGCACAGACATGTGAGATTATCATATCCGCCTGGCACACCACTTGCACATTGATGGAATGGAAATGTTTTCTATTCCTGTAGATGTGCTCACGTGCCTGTGGTGGAACCAGGCCAACATGTGTGCAGTCAATGGCGCCAACAACATTAGGGATGTGGCGAAGGGCATAGAAATCAGCCTTCACATCCGCCAATTCATGCCTCCTGGGAAAATGGATGTATCTGTCCTTGTAGGTCATCATAGCGGACAGAACATCACGTAGCACCATGCTGAACATGGGTTGTGACATCCCACGTGCGCTGGACACCGTGTACTGGAATGATCCAGTAGCCAAAAAATGCAGGGCTGCCATCACCTTAGACGTTAAAGTGAAAGCAGTCGGATACGTTCTGCGAGGCTGCAGGTGGTGCTCCAACAGAGCACACAGGTCTTGTAGGGTGTAGGGGTCGATCCAGACGGAATTTCCGGATGACGTCCTCATCCTCCATGTCCGCCAGCACTGTGAAGGGACGATGCACATTTGGTCGCCTCCTAGGTGAGATGAAAGGGGACACATGTCAATGCAATCCACCATGAGATGTGTGCAAAATCTTACGTTTTGACTGACACAGCGCAAACAATGACTGGCATCACACTTCAGCTTACTGCACAACTTACATGCAGGGACACCTTCAGCTACACTAGTCGTACACCTGCCCAGTTTTCACACAGTGAGTACCTCCCAAACAGATTG
Source organism: Calotriton arnoldi (assembly GCA_963921515.1). NCBI lineage: Eukaryota > Metazoa > Chordata > Amphibia > Caudata > Salamandridae > Calotriton > Calotriton arnoldi. The sequence continues at coordinate 112,032 of CAWUFW010008754.1, read as the reverse complement.
AGACCATGTGAATGGCCAAAGGGACATGTCCACATCTTGCGTAACCAGCCCTGAGAGTAGTTCATACAGCATATGTGTGAAACAGCAACACTGTCTGCACCTACCTAGCTGCGGTACCTGCCACACCTTCTTGCATAAGTCGAACAGGGCACACATCAACAACACAATGAGCACAGTCTGTGCATTAAGATCAAGTATGTACATGAGCAAAGCAAACTACACAGTGAAGAATGCACATTGTGTAGTCAGACCTTCATCACTGTGTGTTGCGTAGCCAGTTCACACATTGACTTGTGTACACATTGGAGAGTCCATCACAACACTGATCTGTGTACATGCACAACAATATCATAAGTGACATGTGAGGGAGTACATGGCAATGTTTGCAATCATGTGCACTGACATGGCATGTGTAGTCAGCAGTGGGTAAATGTTACACTGGCACTATTTGCACTATCTTCTGTCATGAATCAGGTGTCTACTGTACACAGTTGAGAACTGGCCATTGCCATTGACACAGCATGATGTGTTCATAGGTGCTGTTAACGTGCTCCGCCACCCAAATCACGGTCATAGGCACCAATGTATGGCAGTCATATCGTGGTAGCAACCGCCTGGCCCCTGCGGTGTGTCACCGCCAATGCCCATGCCCTTACAGCCAATGGGACCCGCATCCGCGGTAGTGACATACAGATTTGTAAATGGCGGTTGGCATGCTCTGCCACCCAAATCACGGTCATGGGCACCAATGTATGGCAGCCATATCGTGGTAGCAACGGCCTGGCCCCTGCGGTGTGTCACCGCCAATGCCCATGCCCTTACAGCCAATGGGACCCACATCCGCGGTAGTGACATACAGATTTGTAAATGGTGGTTGGCATGCTCCGCCACCCAAATCACGGTCATGGGCACCAATGTATGGCAGCCATATCGCGGTAGCGACCGCCTGGCCCCTGCGGTGTGTCACCACCAATGCCCATGCCCTTACAGCCAATGGGAAGCGCAATCGCGGTAGCCAAATACAATTTTGAAAATCGCGGTAGGTGTGCTCCGCTACCACGCGACCGGTCATTGGGTGCAATTGAAAGATGCACGATCGCGGTAGCGGCCGCCTGGCCCCTGCGGTGTGTCACCGCCAATGCCCATGCCCTTACAGCCAATGGGAAGCGCAATCGCGGTAGCCAAATACAATTTTGAAAATCGTGGTAGGCGTGCTCCGCTACCGCGAGGCCGGTCATTGGATGCATTTGAAAAAAGCTGAGCTGGAACACCAATTGCAGCAGCTTAGAACCACAGAAACTACCCCAGGGGGCTATATATGTGTGAGAGAGAGCCGCACATTTCTACTGCTTCCAGACACTGCTGCCTGACACTCCTCACCACCAACTGCTGCTGCTCCTGTCTCCTGGACCCAGTGATGGCGAGGACTGATAACATCAGGGCCCGTCCCTTCACCACAGGGGAGCTGGATGTCCTGGTAGACGAGGTGCTCACACAGTATGGGAGGCTATATGGTGCTCCAGATGTCCTGGTAAGTGTTTCAGAGTAGAAGTGAGAGTGCAGGGAGTGCACACATGAAGTAGATCTGCTGCAGTATGTGCCTGAGAGTGTGGGTTTGTGTGATACACTGCCTAGTATGCTGACTTCTGGAAAATGGGGTTTGTAGCCTATTTCACACATTCCCCGGGCTGCATTTCAGGATGGGAGGGACATGCAGTCTTCTTGCCATACAGTGACACTGCAAGTATAGAAAGTGGGAGTCAGGACAGACTCTGCCTGTGCTAATGGCTCTGTAAGTCCATGATGTTTTTCACAGCCTCATTTGTGAAATGAGAAAGACTTCACGTCCAGAGGGTACTGATGGAAGTGTGTCTGACTCTATATTGCCACCATGGATATGTAAGCATTATGCACAAGAGTGAAATGCCTGAGGGTGACACTCTTGGCAAATCATACACATATGACACCTCAGATTGCTGTACTTTGCAAATATCATCCTCCCATTGCTTTCATCATGTGTTCAGACTTGCATGTGTAGGCACTGTTTGCCCTCTCATATTGTACCTGCATTTGAATGTTCTCATGGCCCACGTTAAACCTCAGTGTGAGCCCCCTGGCCTGCACAGTCACTGCCCAATTTGACAAGGACCCTTCACTGAATGGACAGAGTGAGACATATGGGTTGCCTGCTACCCTATCCATCAAAGAGCTATCTCAGGCCTGTGTATTGAACAAGACAGACCTTGTGAGAAGGGTGTGAGACTGTAAGATCATGTCCCTAAATGTGACCTCCATGACACAGTGAGCCATTCACAGTGCAAGGACATTGAGGGGTGTGCAGTGTTGGACACAGTGAGTCTGCCCCTACACATCATTTCCAATGTGATGTATGTCTTACTCACTCACAAACTGCATCGCAGATGTGGGCCTCCTTCACATTGCTTTCTGTGCTGCCATTCAGCATGTGTATGAGATGGGCAGGTACTGTGTCCATCCTCATACCTGCATGCATTTTGTTATGATAATCCCATGCTCATGTACTACGTGTCATGCTGTATTTTCTCTGCTAAACATACCTGTGTAGCTGTGCTGAGTTTGTGCATTCTCCTGTACTGAGAGATAGTGGTACATAGCCCAGTGCCACTGAAAGTTCCTCCTCTTGTCTCCCATGCAGCTCAAAGTCCACCAGCGTAAGGCCGTATGGAGGGCCATTGCACGCAAGGTGTGGGCTCTGGGTGTCTCCAACCGACGACACACACACTGTCACAAGAGGTGGGATGAAATCTGCCGGCTGAGCAAAAACGTGGCAGAGATGACGATGGGGCTGCTCCCTCGGACTGGCAGGTTTGGCGCGCAGGAGCATGACACCACTAATGGCCCGCATCTTGGCAGTGACACAGCCAGAGCTGGATGCACATTTGAAGGACCATCAGCAGCAAGCTGGGGGTGAGCATTCTGGGAAGGGTGATTTTGGTTGTGAGTGACTGCATGTATTCCAAGCCTGAGCCAGTGCTGGGCTCTGTGATGTTGCTATTGTGATGCAATGGCTTGTGAGTGGCCTCTCTGTTGTGTGCAGCTGTCATGCTTTTTCGCTACATGTACTTTCTCATGTCATTGATGTAATGGCCCTTGACGTTGCATTCTGAGTTGTGGGCTTATGGCATCGGCTGCATTGGTGGAGTCAGGGACATCCCATGGCAGTGACCGGCAGGGTGGCTCATCTGAGTGTGCTTTCATCAATGTGTGCAGTGCCTGACCTCAAAATTGTGTGAACTACACATCTGACACCAATGTGCAACTGTAGTTGTGCCCCAAAGCACGACATGGTGGATGGCATGAGCTCATGGCCATTGCGAATTCATATTTTGGAGTCTGTATCTGTGTTGTCCCCTTATGGTGACTCCATATGTGACTGTGACAACATGTTGTGATGTACATCTTTTTCACCCACAGGGACCTAGGTAAGCTCAGAGGGATCTGTATGTCTGGTTACACGGGGGCACGGGCAAGCTGTTTGGCTGTTTGGACATCACATGGGTCAATTATGCCAAGTTTTCATGTTTCCATGCGGTTTTTGATATTTGTACTTAGGGGTCGCACAATGTGACTGCACAGGGTGGTGTGCAACTTGGGGGTATCACCATCTTGTTTTTTGTGCGTTGCTTGCATGTGATGTGTGTATGGCACTAAACTGTACCTACGTCTCTGTCTCTTGCAGCATCTACCGAGGGCACAGAAGGACAGGGGACGGACACCAGTGGTGAGGCATCAGGCACGACTGCTTCACATGAGCACACTGACACTGATGTGACCAGCGCCTCGGAGGGGGACAGGAGTGTGCTTGAGGAATCACAGCCAGAGACACCAACCTCAACTTCATCTGACGGCAGCGGTGACTCCTCAATGTTAGCGGGCACATGGAGTGGGAAATCTGCCTCCTCTTCCATCACACATCGTCCAGTGCCCACCCTCCCAGCGACTTCCACTAGTGCTGCCCATGTTCACACCAGTAAGAAGGGAAGAGTGTCCTTCCCCCAGGCACCGCTGCCCCTGCCCCTGTCTTCCCTGCTGCCCTCAGTGTTGAGTAAGTTGAGCTTTTGCGCCAGCTGTGTGTGGGTCAGACGACTCTCCTGAATGCCTTCCTACACCATGACAAGAAGTTGGCACAGGTAGTTCCCTTCATGGAGGGCATTCATTTAGACGTGGGTGGGCTACACAGGACTGTCCAGTCTTTGTCCTCCACAGTGACGGCAGCCATTCAGCTGTCACAGGCTCAAAGTCCAGCTCCAGTCCCTTCGGCCACCCCCCTGCCAGTGGCTACATCTGACGAGAGTGACCAGACACCACAGCCCTCAGGCTCAAGGTACACCACACGCAGCACACAACAGCATCACCCCAAGCAGGCCAGAGCACATACACCATCCCCCAAACTAACCAAAGTCACCCCGGTGCGCAAAGGCAAAAGCCCTTCAGGTGACACTCAGGGGCATCAAGCCAAGAAGCAGGCCTCAGGCTCACATGCCTCAAGATCATCCCTATCCAAGGACCCTCCCGTCCAAAAAGCGTCTCCCAAAGACAAGCAGACAGTTGCCGTGCCTGCTGTGAAGCTAGTGCCTGCTAAGAGTCCACAGAAAAAGGCCTCTAATGCAGATTCACCCACAACCTCAACTCCCACCCACAGCCCTGTGAAGCTGGGAAAGGGGGGCACTGTAGGGGAGTCACCTGGTCAACAGGGGATGGAGTGGAAAAGGCAAGGCCAGGCCAAGCCAAGCGTACCGCCGGATCCAGCAGATCCCCAGAGGGAGGGCCGCCGCCTGCACCTGATGCACCTTTGGTGGAGAGTGTGCCTGTTATGGCCGCCCCACCTCCCACTCCTACCAAGACCAAAATTACCTATCAAATCCCCATGAAGTGGAAAGGTACCCCTCCACATTCTCCCTCACACACTGTGTCTCACGGCAGCATGTCTCCGCCTCCACGTGCCACCACACCACCCGGTCCAAGCAGCCCTCCGGCTCACAAAGCCACTGATGCCTCTACCTCAGCTGGTCATCTCTCTCCCAGGTCCAGTACTCCAACTGGGCACGACAATCAGCCACCTCCCAGTTCGACTGACAGCCACGTCTGAGGCTGAGTCCCCCTCCCACACCTGTCCCTCACACAGCGGTGCCTGGACTGCCCATTGTTGTCCCCCTAGCTGGGTTGCTGACCATGGCAGTGTACGGTCTCACCCATTCCCTGTGCAGGTTCTCATGCACACATGTGCGTACTTGGAGCTATGGACTGGCCACTGGCCTTGCTGTGTTTCACTTTGTTTGCCCATTCCCTGTGCAGGTTCTCATGCACACATGTGCCTACTTGGAGCTCTGGACTGGCCACTGGCCTTGCTGTGTTTCACTTTGTTTGCCCATTCCCTGTGCAGGTTCTCATGCACACATGTGCCTACTTTGAACTGTGGACTGGCCACTGCCCTTGCTCTTGTCTACTTTTGATGCCTATCTGGGTAATATGTAATAAAGACAGCTACTCCTGTTGTCTGCTTTGTCAGTGTCCTTGCTATATGAAAATGTATTATGTATGGGTATGGTTGTATGTGACACATGATCTGTATGCCACTTTAACATTGCCAATGGCTTGTTTCACTTTTTCTGAGTTTACCAGAGGTGACGGGCACTTCAGTTCTTATTGAGTCTGAGGCTTGGGGGTGCAATGATGGTTGTTTGTGATGACCTACTGTTACCCGAATCATTCTATGGTCAGGTTTGCTAAATTGTACACATGACATGTTAGGATGCACTACCAGCACAGAGGGAAATTCTATCCACAGTATTGCAGGCAGGCCAGGGTCCATCATGTGTGTGTGATCTTTCTTGATGTGTGAACAGCAGTGTTGGTATATGGTCATCTTGTGATGGGCTGTCTTCCTAGTCACATGGGTACATTTGTATGTGTGCACTTTAGTGGTCATGAAGTGTGAAGGGGGTAACTTGGTCAGTAGTGTTGATGTGTGTGTGCCCCTGCAATGCCAACTGCACACATGTATGACCCAGGAGCTGAGTGCCTGTTTGTTTGATTTGTCAGCCCTGTGCTTGTGATTGTGTGCACATGTGGGAGTTGTAGGTTGGTACAGTGTGTTGGTGTGTCCTTGCACTCCTGGGGGACACCTTCTTGTTGTTGCTGCCAGTTGTGAGTATGCAGAGTGTGTGACAGCCAAGTCTGTGTTGTGTTTTGTTGATCAGCCATGTGTCTTGTTACTGTTTGTGCTCACTGTGCAGACCTGCTCAGCCACACTGACATTGTTGGTGAGTTTTCTCATGCATTGCTGTCACTTGAGGCATTTTTGGCTCCAGTATGGTATGTGGAGTCATACCATCCCCTAGCTTTGCTACTGAAGCCTACCCATTGTGAGTGACTCCTCCATGTATTTGTGTATAGTACACTCCTGACCTGTCCACTACTGACATACACAACACTTCACTATCATGTCACCTGTCCCCTTGGGTTGCCAGTGTGTGAGCCTCCTCACCACTTCATTAGTTACACTGTGCTTTGTGGTACTGATCTGTGCACAGGACCAATGTGCAACTCAGGACAGTTTCACATATGGTTATGTGTGATTTTCTTATACTGGTTTGCAGTCATGGTTGATCATGTGCAGTGCAACTGTTTGTGCTGCACAGTCCTCTGTTCATGTTGTTTGCACCTTGGTGTCCTTGAGTTGTGCATCTGTGATTGTTGGGTTAGCTGTATGTGTGTTTGGTGAGGTACTGCTACCCTTCCACAGTGTGATGTTGTCTGTGTGCTGTGAAGATTTGTGTTGTGGTAGTACGTGGTGTGACACTGAGATGTGTGTGCTACTGATTTGGTTGGTGTGCACACACTGCTTGGCCTGCATGGAGTGCTTTCAGTGTATGTTGCCTTGTACTTGCCTGGTGTGCATCCCCTGATGTCCAGCTGAGTTTGCAATGTGATGTATTGGCATGTGCATCTGTTGTGTTTTTGTTGTGGATGTGTGCAGTGTTTGGGCTGTGTTGGCTCTTTCTGCTGACAGATGCTCTGTGTGTGATGTTCTATTTGCATTACATTGTGTGTGAGTTGTTTGTGCATTGTGATACATTCAGATGTGTGTTGCAGGTGTAGTGTAGATTACTTGTGTGTGTGTCACATGCAGCAAGTTATGTTCTGGTTGCTGGCCTTGTTTTGAGTGCACACTAGTGCTATGTCCTCCTATCTTTGACCTGTCACTTGTCAGGATTCTGCATGTGCATGCATGTGGTACACTATGACACCATGTTGACTTGATTGGCCGGTGTGGTGTGTCTGTCTGTGTTAGCTTATTGTCCCATTGATCCCAGTTTGTGTTCCTGATTGTTTTGAGATGATGCACTTCTTATTTGTGTTGGGGTATGGTGTCTGTGCATTGCTCCTGGGTGACAATGTTGTGTACTCCTGTTCTGTCTAGGGACACATTGCCTTTCCACTGTTTGGCTGCACATGTCTGGGCTTGTTGAACTTCTGTGGATGTTGTTGGTGAGCTTTGTGTTTGACTGTTGTTTTTGTGTCTGCATTGGTTCAGGCATCCCCGAGTGTGAGTGATGTTTGTAGGTGCAGCACAGGGTGTGTGGTTGGTTGTCAGTGAACTCACAGGGCCTTATTTGCACCATTATGTGTGTTTCTCACAGGTGTAGTGTTGCAGGTGTGAGGTCGGTAGGTGAGGGGCATGTGTGGAAGTCCTTCTTGTGTTTGACAGTAATGGAGTGTGACAATGAGCCATGTGTGTTGTGCTGATGACATACACATCAAGTAAGTTGACACAGATGTGTGGCTGTTCACTGTATGACTTCAGACGCTTCCCATCATTCCTGTGCCTATGCATGGCTTGCCTTGCTGTCTCCTGAGTTGTTGCACAGAGGTCACTGTGATTTAATTTCACTCACTGTGCCAGCCATGTCTGATTTGATGGCCTAAGGGTGGTGTGCTATGTTCCTTCTCTTGCATGTGATGTACAAATGCTTTGTGGCTTGCTCCATGACTTTCCAACACTGTCCACCTCACTTTTGCCTGGCCCATTTATTGTCCTCCATTGCTGCTGACATCTGTTATGTGTATGTGGCTGTGTGTCAGTGTGGGGTGTGTCTGGGTGACTTGACAGGCAGTGTGTACAGTTGAGTGGTTGTTCTTATGCAGTGTGAGTTCATTTTGTGATTGGACTCAGTTTACTTGACATGAGTGGGGGTAGGTGTGAGGTGAGGAATGCCCTGCCCCTGAGCTTCTGTGCAGGGTGTTCCTCTTCTCCCCAACCTTCTGAGACAGGCTCCCTGGTTGTTTGGTGTGTGTGGTGCAGGGTCACGGTACACCTGGCTGGTTAATTGTGCAGGGGGGCACAGGAGGAGCACACAGCATATCCCCTAATGGTTGTGGGGGGCGTAGTGTGTGAAGGGTGAAGGTGGGGCCCTATGATCGTTGTGGACTGCCCATGCCTGGCGCTGGCCCTGCCTACTACATTGTGCGCATTTTTTCCCGCGTCTGCACCGCTGTGGTGACGTGACCGGGACATTACTGTGATTTCGCGGTTGATGGATGGCCCGGATGCTTAGGGGTGATTTCGTGACAGGTAGGACATGTGTGGGTACACTCGGGGATGTGTTCCTGTCCCCACCAGAGTGTCTGATGTGGACAGGAACCATATGTCAGCCCAGTAGTTGTGTGTTGTGGTTGTGTGCAGAGTTGTGTGATTGTGTACCTGCGTCGTTGTCTGCGACGGGCCATTATTTGCTGGTAGTGGACCAGGTACAGCACCGGAAAGGCGTGTAGAGCTGGATCCATTGCGGTCGGGACCGGGTGGAGGGGTCCGGGAGTCTGGTTTCGCGCTCCGCTATCGTGCTACCGCCGTCTCTGGTTGGGTAGTTTTCCCGCAGCGGTGTGATGGGCTGTTTGGGCCATTGTGATTTGTACGGTGGACGGGACGTCATTCCGCATGGCGGTGGGTCTCTAGTGACTCACTCCGCCACGTTGGCTGGCGCATTTTTATGGCGGTTCACGTCGCACCGCCGCGGACGGGAAATGGGCTATGTTTGCCCATCGTAATATGGCGGGCGTGAGGCCCGCTGCTAGCATGCGGAAAATAACATTTTCCGCCACCGCCAGCACCGAGGAGGTGCCTCCGCCCGCCATCATATTGAGCCCCTTAGTGTGCAAATGTAGAACAGTCATATTTTCACCTGATGTAAGCCAGAGATGAGTAGGTACAACAACAAATGCTCATGATTTTGACATTTTGAAAGTATTTAATTTTTTCTTACAAAATGTCACACAACAGATTTTGGTGCAGAAAATGTCAACCCACAGATTGCAAAACAATTAAAATCTTTCAGTTAGTCACAGGCTGCTTTATTGTGGAGTACATGGACCAGTAGAAACAGAGGTCCACAATATATCAGAAAAATCTCGAACTTAAGAAATCATGATTGTCTCTTGACACGCTCAACAAAGTGCATTTTTTATTGAATACACTGAGTCATTTAGGTGCATGTTCTGGACGGTCACAGCAGGGTAATGAGCATAATTTACCATGATATACATTTAAACTCCAGCATCTCAACCACAGGCACTGATGTCTTCACTGTAGAAAATTACCATCCTTTGCTTGGTGTACCCCCAGATGTTTGCCTTAGCTGTTTTGCTGGCTGTAGAACTCTGTACACTTTACCACTGCTAACCAGTAGTGAAGTGCCAGTGATTCTCATTTCAATATTATGAATTTGGCGTACCTCTAATTGACATATGTAACGTACCTATAAGTGTCTAGTATATGGTACAAAATTTACTGAGGACCTGTAAGTTAAATGTCACTAGTGGACTGCAGCACCCATTGTGCCAATTACTACATTGACAGTGTAAAACATGGCTTCAGTCCTACTCTTGTAGCCTGACTAAAGCAACATGTAAAGCGCAATTCAACCTGTAAAAAAACCCTTTGTTAGGTATAAACCTTCCTTTTAAATATAATTAAGTCACACCTAAGAAGGCCTGAGGCCGGGTGCATTGTATTTAAAAGTAGGACATGTAGAAATAGAACTTTAATCATGTCCTTGCTGTGAATTATTGCAATGTTGAATTTAATGTTACCTCCGGCTAGGACACTCCTACAAATGTCATTCTTGGTCTCTTTGTATTATTTATTAAATGCCTAATTCACTGTAATATACATTATGGAAAAGGTGCTGTTAGAAAGTTACTTTTCCCTACCCAAAGCCTCTGGAGGCTAATTTGCTTTAACCTCCACCTGCAGCCCACTGAGCGCTTCACCATGAATTGGGTGTGAAATTCACAGAGCAGGAGAGAAAGGTTTTTGTGTCAGGGGTGGTTCTGTTACTGTTGCAGGGTAGCCATTTGGGGAGTGTACATGAACTTAACTTCAAAGGGGCCGCTGTTGCTTTTTTGTTCCTCCAGTCAGCCAGGCGGTAATACTAGTGGGGAGGCAGCTGCCTCGAGAACTGGCATGATGTGGCCATAGAGGAGGGGTCGCACATTTCCCTGGGCCCACCACTGAGGTGGCACACAGGCTCTGCACAAGGGGAGAAGAGTTACACCAACTTGGATTTAGGAAGAGATGGGAGATTTGGGATAATTTGCTGCAAAAGTGGGTATGGTCACCAGGGAACTTTTACCCTATTGGTTAGGGAGTCGTCAGGAGTCACCCCCCGCCACAGGCCAGTGCCAGGCATAAATGTGGCACCCACAGCCCCTCCTCAGAACACTACTGGACATCTGAAGGGTCAGAAGAGGACTGAATCTGATGTCTGAGACCTAAAAACAGCCCGAAGACCTGGACCGGCTCTCCCTCTTTTATTTGGGACTCCAAGGGTCATAGGTCGACCTCCCGTTCAAGCTAAAGGGACACAAAAAGCTACAAGAGGCCTTTCCTGCAAATGCCAGCTTACCATTTCCAATTGCACCTGCCTTGGTCCCTGCCGGTGGCTTCTGCTGAAGTGAGTCTTGATCCTCAAGTGCAATTTCTGAGGCCTGGAACCCTAGGCTGTGTCAAAGTGTACTCTTCCTCAGTTCTTGAGAAACCTGTAACTTAGAAACGGTTTGGCTCCAAAGCCCTCAAGAGGACCAGGACAAATCTGTCAAGCCGATTCAACAACGGTGCATTGCATACTTGCTGAACATTCAGGTTTCTCCCTCTCTAAGGTTTACTGCAGCAGCAAATTTGAATAAACAGGTCCTTGGGGAGAAAGTATCCGGCCTCATGGAGCCCTGTTTGGTTAACGCCTGCAGCTTTGCCCTGCTGGTAGAATCTGTGCTCAAAAAAAGTGACTAAGTGTCAATGTAGAAATCTTCATTAGAAGACGGCATCAAATGTATCCGGCCGGTGATGGACCTCCCTTGGGAGGAAAATTCAAATTTCTCCCTCTCTGAGCTTTCCAGCCAAATGTCAATGGCTTCAGTGGGACCTCTTCCGATGGCTATCTGGCCTTGTGGAGCTCTACTTGGTGAAAGACTGTTACCTTGCCCCACTGACGATTTTGAAATTCCATTTCAGAGACTGAGCGCCATATTTATCATTTTTTCATGCAACACAATACAATAAGACACCTTGCTGTGCTGCAATGTGTAAAAGAGAAAGGGCAGGAATGTGCCACATCTATCAAGATGTGGTGCATTCCTGCTCTTTGATTGCGCTGGTGCTCTTTTGGATGCCTAGCTCCAATGCAGGTATCCTTGCATCATGGTGCAAGGGTGCCTGCATTGCAGGCAGGATTGTTTTTGTGCAGGAAGGGGCATCTTCCTACAGAAAAACAACACTGTGAGGCTTTTTTCTCTTTTTATGTGTGCTGCGGAATGTTTTTGTGCAGGAAGGGACATCTTCCTACACAAAAACAACCCTTTGTGGCTTTTCCCTCTTTCTATGTGTGCTGCAATAATAAAAAAAAGAAAGAAAAATATTTTTCCTAGTTACGCCTCCCATCGAAAGACATAGCATTTTGATGCCTTCCCAAGTCTACCACTGATGGCAAATCTGGAAATGCGGCAGAATTCTTTGGTCAATGCCTGGGAACACCCATGCTCCACCGATGGAGCACTTCTCTGAGGAGGCGTAACTCAAGGCAGAGACTTGCGCTGCCTTGCTTTACTCCAGATTCACCAAGCCACACAGGGCCATGTAAGGTGGCCTTGCGTGGCTTGGTAAATCTCATTCTAGGTTTTGTGTCCACCTAAACCTCCTTGTGTGGCATAAGGGCAACCCAAAACCTTTGATAAATATGGCCCTTAGTCCCCAATGGGGTTAAACCTGGTTCCGGTAGCCGGCTTACACTCCAACCAGTTTGGCAACAAATCTAAGGGTGGGCATAACTTGTGTAGTTTGCTGTATTTTAACTACATGGCATTACACGAGATTACATGGAATTACGCGAGGAGTGTAACCCCACATTTAGAGCTTTTTTTTGTAGAGCAAAATTTACCCTTGCATCCAAAATTGGCCTGAGAATACATTTTGTCCTAAGAAAATAGCTCTAAATGCTATGGAACATGAACAGCAGCAGCTTGCAGCCGCTCTCTGGGTTCATTGTTCCCATGATTCTTTTAGTGATAATTGTATAATCGCGTGATTTTGCATCAAAGGAGTAATGCGATATTATGGTAAATTCAGCCATGCCTACTTAAATCGCGCCTAGATCTCGGTTAACCACGACCAGTGGCTTTTTAGTGCTATATTTTATTTAAAACTTTAAAAATTCATGTCTACGGTACCTCCTTTTGGATTTTTGTAATTTTGGTGTAATTATATTCATTAAATACCATATCAGCATGTCATCTTTGCTTTAATGTCCTCCACTTTTGTAATTGCAGTTGTGGTACTTTCATATAGTAATGTACCCTAAATTATACATTCAAACCGAGTCAACACGATCTGACTACTCACTACACCTCCTTTTGCTTTCACAAATAATCTTCCCAGAACTGGAAAAACAGGAAAGAGTCAGGGCAAAATACTCAAACTGCCCTCCTTATGAGCTACCACAAGTGCAAAAAGTTGAAAACGATTAAGGAGCCAACTCACAAATGCATTTTAAAGTAAGCAATGTAGCACTCATATAGTACTCTTTTCTGCACTCCTACATGTATGTGTGAATTGGCTCCAAGACATCTAAATGGGAATAAAAGGAAAATATTCAGGGAATATTTATATCCTATATTATATTATGTTAAAATATTTGTAGAGCCCCTTGCTGCCCCAGCAACGGGACGTCCCAGCGATGACTGTGTGATAGAGTGGGATGGAGGAGGCAGCTTAGTGATCAGAGAGTAGCCAAGTCTTCAAAGCCCTTCTAAAAACCCAGTGGTCAGAGATGCTATGGGTAGGAAAAGGTAGGGAGTTCCAAAGGCAGGCACCAACGCCTTGAATGAGCGACCACCCGCTCTGGCCCTGTGTACCCGAGGCACTCGGGCCAGATGGAGATCCACTGAGCTCAAGGCAAGGGCAGGTGCGTAAGGGAGACACATATCACTCAGAATCCTAGGGCAGAGGTCCAAAAAAATCTTGTGGATGATGCAAAGAGCTTTAAAGTGGATTCTCTGTTCTATTGGCAGCCAGTGTAGCCGGCAAAGGAGGTCAGAGACGTGACAGTGCTTAGGGAGCAGGAACAGAGCGCGGGCTGCGGCATTCTGGGCACGTTGGAGCCTTTTGATCACGACTTATTAGAGAGAAGGAGCAATGCATTGCAGTAGTCCAATCTAGCCAGGACAGTGGATTGGACAATCAGCTGCCGGGTGTGGGGATCAAAAGGTCCTAGAATAGGCTTCAAGCCACGTAACAATCCGAAACAGGTGCCTGCTACTGATTTAGCGTGGGCATCAAAGGAGAGGGTGCTATCCACCCAAACTCCCAGGTTCTTGACAAGAGATTTAGGCAGGGGGGTTGCACCAAGTGCAGGGGGGCCACCACTGGCTGCCCCAAAGATGGAAGTCCCGAAACCCAGAAGGAGGACTTCAGATTTGGTGGAATTCAATTGGAGGAAATTGTCAGCCATCCAATCAGAGATGGCAGTCAGGTCTTCCTGAAATTATGCTAATTCCTAACTGGGATCGTTAGAGAAGGAAAGCACCAGCTGTGTGTCGTCAGCATATGACACCAAGGAGATGTTCCAGGCTTTTGCTACCAGAGCCAGAGGTCGGAGGTAGACATTGAACAAGATAGGGCTCAATGCTGAACCCTGGGGAATGCCACAGCATAGCGGGTGGATGAGGGAGTAAAAAGGAGCAGAGATAACTTGAAAGGTCTGGTCGGCCAGGAAAGACGAGAACCAGGATAGGGCCTTGCCATTGATGCCGAACTCCCTCAGCCAGTGCAGCAAGATCTTGTGGGATACCGTGACAAAAGCTGCACTCAGGTCAAGCAGAATCAGCGCCAAGGTTCTGCCCTCAACCAGAGAGGCCCATAGCTCCTCCATAACCGCAAGCAGAGTGGACTCCGTTCTGTGCCGAGGCCGTAAACCATTTTGAGAGGAGTCCAGTTTAGAATTGACCTCCAGGTAGTGAGTTAAAATACGTGTGATTCAGTGATTTTGGTGAGGAATGGAAGCAGAGAGATTGGGTGGAAGTTTTCAGGCCTGGAAACCTTGAGTGTTGGTTTTTTCAGCAAAGGAATAACTTTGGCATGTTTCCACGATTTTGTGATGGACGCAGAGGATAGAGACAGATTGATCAGTTCCAAGCACCCAGGTAAGAGACATTGTTGGAACTTTGTAAAGAGGTCAGGTTTCAGAGGATCATCTGGGGACCCTGACTTTACCTTGACAAACAAGGCTTTCAGGGCTTTGGAGGAAATAGGAGGAAAAGAGGAAAGAGAGTAGGTCAGAGGGGAACTCCTCAGGGGGTCTGGATCTGTACTCCCAGGACAAAAACTGCTATAGATACGCTCAACCTTACTGATGAAGTATCTGGCCAGTACCTCACACTGCACATTGGAAGATATGGTGCTGTCAGGGGCAGAGGGGGATTTCACCATATCTTTCAAGAGGGTAAAAATAGTTTTGGTAGGGTTGCTACTTGTGTTAATCTTATTAGCATAGTCTTCCGAGCCAGTTTATGATAGGCCATAATCGCGTTTCTGTACCGTGATTTGGCTATAGGGTCGTACGACCGTCTCCAGGCTTGTTCTAGAACCTTACAATTCTTCCTTGCTAATGTTAGTGACTCGTCAAACCAGGCTTTGGCCCGCGCACATTTAGGGTAGGTTAGTTTGGTCGGGATACACTTATTAAGTGCTTGAGTGACCCACCCCAGGAAGGATTTGTTGGCTGCCTCTATGTAAGTGGGCCGTTCCTGTCTCTGAATGCTGAGGGCAACTTGGAACTCGGCAGGGTCTAGTTTATGCTAAGGACTTTTATTCAAAGGGTTGCCAATGGGCTGTAATTTGGAGCCTGCTAGGTGTATACTTAAAGAAATGAGGGAGTGATTGGTCCAAGTCATAAGAAGGGGGGCCTGCACCTCTGAGGACGGGAAATTAGAGAAAACAGGGTCGAGAAGGTGGCCAGTTAGGTGTGTCGGCCCTGGGACCGATTGCAACAATTGACAGGCTGCCATATCACCAAGGAAGTTAATGATGTCAGGGGCATCTTTTAACTCCAAATGCAGGTTCAGGTCGCCTAAAATGTTGAAATTGCCTGTCTAAAGTACCAATGTGGTGACATCATTGGCTAGGGCTTCTTTAAAAACTTTCGACAGGCCAGGTGGATGGTAAATGAGTAGCCCAGAAAATGTAAAATTTTCCGTCAATGCAAATTTAAAAAGTGAGCTTTCAAAGTCAGGGATACCTTCTGGGATGAGACTACATGTGTAGGTAGCTTTGTATATAATTACGATGCCGCACCCCTCTCCCGGCCGCTCTGTTCAAGTTGTTCATATCGTATCCAGCGTGCAGGGCCAGGATAGCAACGGAGTCCTCGGAGAGCCAATTCTCCGTAAGGAAGAAAATATCAGGGCACCACTCAAGTAGGAGGTCGAACACCTCCGCATGGTGTTTGACCAGAAAGCGGCAATTTAGGCTAAAGATTTTATATTCCTTCAAATGGGAGGTGGGAGCTACAGAGCGCATGCAAGGGCTAACTTTAAAGTTGCACTGATTACAGTGAGAGGGACAAGCAGCAGGGGACCAGCTGTGATTCTCACAAGGAGCGTCATAGTGCAAGGCAAACAGGGCTTCACGTGAGTTGACCAACCTGTGGGGTAACAACGGAGCAGAGTGCCTGGCTCCTGGCAGATGGCTTGCCGTTGCAACGCCTTCGGCGCGCGTCCGCGCAGCCGATGGCATCAAATACCTGGGGGGCACAACTGGCTCCTCCCAGGCTTGCCTCGTAATTGGTTGAAACTGGCCAATCAGAACGGAGCACAGCCAGGGTTCAAAAAACATAAAACAACATAGGACAGTGTAAAAACGAAGCAGCGTGCAAACTAGCTTTTCAGTGCATTCAAGCAGTTTCCTCTCACTAAAACCACTCATACCAACAGCGTGTCCGCACATTGGCGTGCATCAAATACCTGGGGGGCACAACTGGCTCCTCTCAGGCTTGTCCCGGATTGGCTGAAACTGGCCAATCAGAACGGAGCACAGCTGGTGTTTAAAAAACATATAACAGCGTAGGACAGAGTAAAAACGAAGCAGCGTGCAAACTAGCTTTTCAGTGCAATCAAGCAGTTTCCTCTCACTAAAGCCACTCGTACATACCTACCATCCTACTATTACAAAAAACTTTGCACATTGACTAACAGGGAGTTGGATGTTTCAGTTCAGATTCAGGGAGACATTTATGAGTAGGTGCCTGCATGCTTAGAGCGCAGCATGACATTTAAGCAGGCAGAGCCTTAGCGTCACCTTCCCCTGCCCCAATCACACTTCTGTTCCTTCCAATGACATAACTCTTTTGGGCGAGCTTTTCCTTAGAGCAGCAGGATACGTTGTGAGGCTTCTGAGGTCACTTCCAGAGTGTGGTGAGCAGCATGGGGGAGTTATATACCTGCTGCCGCTAGGATTCCTCCTCTCTTTTGGTCTTCCTTTCGGAGCCATCCTACCACTTACCTCTATATCGGAGGTATGGAAGGATCGAGATGGTGTGCACATCATGTATTGCAATGTTTTCATGTACAGTGTTCTGTATTGTAAGTGGAGTTACAGAACATTCCAAAGGATTTTTACACAGAAAGCAACCACATGAGGGATTTCAAAGGGGCTGCCTCATGCCAATTGCCTGGGAATCTTTACGCCAGGACCCTGAGATGAAAGCAGGGGTGCCTCTTTAGCCTCACAGTAAGTTTTAAGCCTGAGAAACTGGGGGTTTGCTGGTAATATTCTGTCACTGAGTGTGAGTCCTTTTTCAGCACTGGGGGTCCAGCATTGGGATGAACTGACTCAGAATGTATAGATCCTCACTGAGGATAGACAAGGTGCGCAGTAGCTTATCAGGCAGGCAGTCAGCATAGGTCTTATCGCTGACTTCCATTGGATCACCTGAAAGATACCCCATTACTTCGCCTACATTAAATAAACCTGAAACAATGTTTCTCCAACAACAAGGTGTTTTCTCATTTTGTGGTCTTTTTCTTTGGGAGCTGTGCATTCATTCACCCATGACAGCTGGTGTGTGTGTGTATTGGCTATGGGTTATCAGCGTTATGTAAAAGAGTAAGCTTGTAGTAGAACTTCCGGCTCTCAAAAATGCATTTGTGAATCAAACTCAAAACTTTCATTGGAGATTTGCTGGAGAAAACATACAAAAGAGGAGGTTGTTTCCTCAGACCCCTGTTAGTCAAATTGGGAACATCAGTTTGATAAAAGATATTTGCTAATCCTTATTGATTCATTAAATATAATGCCCGGTTACTCACCAATAATCTTCATTACTCCGAGTCCTGGTCTTCCCGTCCCATTCCTTATCAGTGAGCAGCTTGTCTGCTCCCCAGAAACCTTATACCTAGCAGAGTTTTTAGCACTTCCCCCAATATGGCGCCACCTATCAGGTGAGAATATAGGGGGAAGTGCGTCACACAACATCCTGAGAATACCAAAGAAACCCAGAAACAAAAACAATCACAAGAAAGAAAACCCAGGGAGGGAGGGAAGGGCTCAGGAATGTGAAGGAAGTGGCCCGAAAAGGGCCACCCAGGTTTTCTACAACCTCCTGTTCGCCTTCCACAAAATGAAGAGTCGGTGAGACAGTAGAGAATACAAAACAATTGTTTATTACCAATACTCTGCAGAGGAGTCCAATCTGACCTGCACCCTAAGATGTCTGCTGAGGGACTGACCCCCCAACAGTCTGCAACGCATAATCATTCCTCCCAAGGGCCTCCCAACCACGCCCACAATGGAAAGTTACCGGCTTGGGCCGAACATGAACAAAGAAGGCACAGAAGGATGGGCTACCACCTGCTAGATGGGTACACGCTATCACTATCTCAAGGTTGCCGTGCTGGGTTTCGGCATCTCCTAACGTGGGAGCAGAGCTACACACAAAGATAGGTATGCGAGGGCAGAATGGCCTATTCATTAGCAAGTCAGAAGGCAACCTTGAACAGAAGAGAAAATAATAGCTGAATACAGTGTTCTGCTGAGGCAAACAATACGAATAATGAGGCCTAGTACAGGCACAGCCTAATAGGGATTACGAAATCCAAAATGGAGTCACACTCGCTAACTGAAGCTCGCACATTGCAGGGATAGCTCAGTGGGTTGCATAACGTGAATACGAATGGTGTGTAATTTAGCCGCACACTGCTAACCTAATATAACGTAGAACAAGTGTATAACGAGAATGGGATTTTCAAACCTAACAAATGGGACGGGAAGACCAGGACTCGGAGTAATGAAGATTACACTGGCATTACCTCCTCGTCCGTCTTCACGTCCCATTCCTTATCAGTGAGCCCATACCCAAGCACATGGTGATTGTAAGAAAAAAGACCAGGAAATGCAGCAAACAGGTCAATTTAATCAAAAAGAAAGCAGTACAAATCATAAACCATGTACAGCAGACAAAACATGAGCGCCAAAGGCAGCCGAGGCCGCCATCCCCAACTGAAGACGGTAATGGGAAACAAAGGTATGGGGAGAGGCCCATGTGGCAGCATTACAAATGCCACGCAAGGAGGCACCTTTGAACAGGGCCCAGGAGGAGGAGACACCCCAGGTGGACCTACCCTGGACCAAAGAAGGGAAAGGACAGTGAGCGGACTCATAAGCTGATGCAACAAAATCACACTTTGCCCAACGAGTGAAAGTGGACAAGGAAGGATGAAGCCCCTTCCCAGAGATTCCGTATGTAACAAACATGGAATCAACCCTCCGAAAAGCACTGGTCCGATCCAAATAGATGCGGAGAGCCCTCAACACATCCAAAGAATGCAGAACCACTTCCTCTGGGGAGGAGGGGTCCGGAAAAAAGACAGGGAGGACAATATCCTCCTGACAGTCAAAAGAAGACAAAACCTTGGGCAGAATAAACTGACTAGGACAAAGAATCACCTTGTCAGAGTAAAAACGCAAAAAAGGGGGGGAAGCCATCAGAGCACCAAGCTCACCAACGCGCCGCCCAGAAGAAATGGCCACCAAAAAAAGAGCCTTGGCCGTAAGGAACTTAAGGTCCACAGAGAGCAAAGGCTCAAAAGGGGGCCCAGTCAAGGCCTGCAGAACCAGGGGAAGATCCCAGGCCTGGACAGGAGAGTGAGAGCCAGGGCGCTGAATCAAAAAACTCTGCAAAAGGTGAGCCACCAAAGGGAAGACAGAAGACACAGAAGAACCCCTAAAAGCAAGAATGGCAGCCCATTGAGCACGGAGAGTGGAGACAGCGAGCCCCAGGACAAACCCATCCCACAAGAAGTCCAGCGCCTGCACAGCCGCACAGGAAGAGGAAGACAGACTCTTTCCCAGGCACCAGGAGGAGAAGTTCTTCCAATGCCGGTCATAAGACTTCAAGGTGGAAGGGCGTCTAGACAACTGGATGCTCTGGGCCACCTCGACAGAACAACCCTGGTCCAACAAACTCAACCTTTCAAGTGCCAAACCCCCAGCCGGAGGCAGCACAGGGAGGACATGCGGAGAAGAGGAGCCCGCAGAGGGACACAGGGGAAACTGCCAATGGGGGCACACAGACAAGGCCAGAAGAAGGGGAAACCAAGGCCGGCGGGACCACTCCGGCACCACCAGAAGAACCTCCGTTCGATCCAACCGAACCTTCCGGAGGACCCGGGGGATCAAGGCAAAGGGCGGGAAGGCAAACAGGAGGCCTAGCGACCATGGAATGGAGAAAGCATCGATCGCCCAGGCCAGTCGAGAAGGAACGAGGCTGCAAAAATGAGGAAGAAGGGCAGAATCCTCCGAGGCAAACAGATCCAGCCAGGGAAGGCCGAACCGGAGGATGATCTGATCGAACAGAGGAGGGGACAGACACATGGTCACCGATGAAGGAAACACCCTGCTCAGAGAGTCTGCAGGCCCATTCTCCTTCCCCGGAAGATAGACAGCCGTCAGAGACAGGAGATTCCGCTCGGCCCAAAGACCGATCCTCCTGGAAAGGAGAGACAGGGACCGGCACATGCCCCACTGACGATTCACATAAGCCCAAACAACCTGGTTGTCGGTCTGAACAGAGACAGCACGGCCCAGAAGGAAAGGAGCAAACCACAGAAGAGCCAACCAAACCGCCCGCAACTCCTTCCAGTTCGAGGACTCAAACCGGGACCACCAACCCTGGGCCTTCGAAGCACCCAGGACGGCACCCCAACCCACGGCACTGGCATCGGTTGACAACACCACCACAGCCTGAGGAGGAAGAAGGTCGAAACCCCGGGAAAGAGACTGAGGGGATAACCACCAACGGAGAGCAGCCCGAATCCCCAGTGTAACAGGAATAAGAGCTTCGTAGTCCTGAGAGGCAGGATCCCAGTGGGTCAGAATGTGATGCAGATGGGGATACAAATGTAGACGGGCCCAAGGGAGGAGATGCAGAGTGGAAGCCATCTCCCCCTGACTCCACAACCAGAGCCAGGCAGACACCTGGGACTGGGATAGAACCCACGAAAGGTGCCGGAACAAAGTCAACTGTCTCTCCTGGGAGAGGAACACCATCCCCAGATCCATGCGGAAGAGAGCCCCCAGGAACTTCAGAGTCTAGGAGGGCAGCAGGGAGGACTTCCTGTGATTGATGAGGAAAGGAGTAACTGACGAAGTCAGAAAAAAACGAACAGGATGTTGTGCGACGCACTTCCCCCTATATTCTCACCTGATAGGTGGCGCCATATTAGGGGAAGTGCTAAAAACTTTGCTAGGTATAAGGTTTCTGGGGAGCAGACAAGCTGCTCACTGATAAGGAATGGGACGGGAAGACGGACGAGGAGGTAATGTGCAACAATTAGAACAATTTGAAAAGGTTATCATTAAATTCCAAAGATACACACAAAATATCATAAACAACATATAAAACCACTCAAGAAGCCCTAGACAAACTGACATAGCCAGTCAGGGCTGGCTTTACAGCAGTGCGACCGGTGCCACCACACCCGGCACCAAGCTGGGAGGGGGCGCTGTGTTTTGAAAAAGCACCTGCTGCAGAGTTCATTGTTTCATTGTTTGTCCAGCAATTTTCAGGCAACAATTAAAATAGCAAGATAACTCTGGTGATTAATGTACCTGGATCTGCTGGAGAAAGATTGGAACTTTTGCCAGTGACAGTTTTGACTGATAATGAAGTAGGGCAGAGGGTTAACAATCCTTCTGCAAAGAACGCATAAACTTAAGATCAAAGAATTGTATTTTCTGTAGATACCTCAGTGGGTTACTGCTTTTGTCACAGATTTCCTTTTGTTACTTGCAGTTCATAAGTTACACTCCCAGTGTAGCACAGTGAGGTATGAACTGCCATCACAAAGCTGCATGCAAGCTGTAATGTATAGGTTAGAGTGTTAAGTCTTTTCCCCCAGTTTTTTATACCCTAATGTTGCTAAAAAAGGATTTTTTCAGGTCGCAATGAATTCATATTAGTACAGCCAACCACCGACCACTGTGCTGCATTTTGATTCCTGAGTTTGTGCTACCTCAGACCAAGCAAGCACTCAAAAGATAGTGCCTACCACTATGGATGATGTAACTTCCGCATCTTGTAATACTGATTGTCTTGTGTAGCATTTCCTATACATTGATTTACACACATATGCTTCATTGTCTCTGTATGATGTATGTGTGATGTAACGTGCTCTGACACCCTGCACTGCAGTGCTATAAAACAATTGAAATACATTTGACTAATTGGCTATGGAAAGGTGAGGGGCACTGTTGGAGGAGGGTAGCAGCATTGAGAAAGAGGTCGCTGGGGGGCTCCAACAAAGATTGTCGCCCCAGGAGCCACCAGCGCTAACACTGGCCCTATAGCCAGTTATTACTATTATAAAAAACCTAGACAGGAATTAAAATTCAAATTGTCTTTATCACATCTGAGTAATGGCTGGCCCTTTGTTGCAAAAATTAAAACCTGTGTTAGTCACGGACAGCTCAATATGAGAAAAAATATTTTCGTGGCAAATGGCAAAATTCTTCATTATCTAGGTCGCTAAGCCCCAGATTACTTAATACTACTGCATGCCTCAAGCAAGGCAATATATCTACCACCCTTCAATCTGCAACTCATTCTAGTCTAATTGTCCCCATTCTCCAGAAATAAGAAAATCAAAAGCTTGGCAAATGGTAGTCATTGCCAAAGAAGCATGGTAGTGGTTACAATGAATTCCACAATGCAGCTAATAACTGTTGAAATATTGTACAAGATTGGAGGAATACATAGGATACTCTCGATAGTCTTTAAATGATTATCACGAATACAATAAGTGGTCACTCTGATCGTTGTCTTCAGATCGGTTTTACATTTATTTTGTTCAGAGAAAGAAACTTATCCCAGCGATCCACGTTATAGATTTCAATTAATGGTTCACTATGCTAAACTTTTGTGGGGGCGTTGCTGTTCCTGCATCACGTCTGCATATATGACAGGTTTCATTGAGTCCATGTGAGCACTTGCAAAGGACACAAAATACATGATGGAAAGCAAGCCAGCTAAAGCACTTGTGGATACAGACCGAGCTCTACTCCCATAGATAGTTGCAAGTCTTTTTATACCATGCACAATATTATTTTGGTGGGCCTTCCAATTCTAATACGATCAAGTTTAATGCTCAAATACACATAGGGGCATATTCTCAAGAACGTGTGATAACCACCGCAAATTTAGCTTAACGCAACTTTGCATATCGCAGTCTATCGCGGGAAAACAACGTCGTGTTAATGTAGTAATCTCAACCTGGTGGCACCATGCGATAGTCCCACGATAACGCATCAAATGTCCGCTTTAAAATCAACGCGACGCCGCAAAAATGCGAAACACTAATGCAAATAAAGTTGCGATGAGGCCAACCGCGATACAAAAATCAGCGATAACCAGAGACAGGCCTGCAATTCCCATGCGTCATGAGGGAAAATGCACAATAGAAGCAGAACAAGAAAAAAAAACAAAATAAAAAAAATAAACTGCGTAGCAACATGGATGCACCCGGAAACCAGTGCCCAGGTGAACGCGAACCCCACAAGCCCCACAGACCACCAGCAAGGAACGTCGGGGAAGGCCAAGGAGAAGAGGAAGAGGAAGACGGGGTACAGTCCGCATGACAACCAGATCGTCCTCACGGAGGTGACAGAGCACGAACAACAACTGTCCGTCACCTCCACCGTTTCATTGGCAACACAGACGGAAAAATGGCATTCCATCGTGAATGCAGTCGGAGTGTCGATGAGGCCAAGATGCGCTGGCACGATGTGACAAGCCAAACCAAGCATAAACCCGCTGCCAACAGGAAGGCAGCAACGGTGAATGGAGGTGGAAGTCCAGTGCCACAGGAGGAGCTGGAACAAATGGCGGCCACAATCATCAGTGCGGAGACGGTGCAAGGAGTCGGGAGTCCTGATACAGCTCGACATGACCTGACATAACATCAACAGGGTGAGTAACGAACAGGGACTGGGGGGACGGGGGAGACAGGCACAATGGCACACATGCACAACGACGTGCAGCACACCGCACACCCACAACGACCCTGGATCATGTCCCTGATCCCCGTGGCACACTGCAGCACACATACAAACATCAAGTAGGCCCCCGTCCACCATGTGCCCAAAGGGGTCCCACCCCACACATCACCAAGTCCACGACACACACATGCACCCGTGCGAAACACAGCAAAGATGAGTATGTGAGAGCCACACTGACAATGCAAGTGACACCACATGACCAGCAGCATGGCTGGAGTACAATCACCATGACATTGTGCACGCCACGAGACTGAGGTGGCTGAGTGTGGACCACATCCTTAAAGGAGCAGGTCACACTCTGACACATCCACGTGCACAAACAACCACTGATGTCAACAATACATCTGCAGACAAACAATGCACAAGAGTACAAAAACCGTCCAAGAGCACAAATGACCCAAGTTGCCAACATCACAGCACCTTAAAAGCGCAAAAGTCAAAGGCACACCGCCTCCAAGGGATAAGGGGCAGCAAACTCACAGCTGCAGGTGCGACCCTCCCACAATGCAGCACACACACATAGCAATGCCAGCACATCCACATGGACAACAATGTGGCAACACTTACACTGCAGAACAGAGGACACAACTGGGTCCGCCTGTGTGTAGAAAATGGCCAATCACATCTGACATAGCAGGGAACTGTGAGATGAAAATGTACATGTACAACCTCACCTACGTCATGTAGTCCAAATGTCCACTGTCCCGCATCAAATAGTCCGCTCCTCCCAAACAGTCACAATGTACATTGTCATGCAGTCTGTATGTAAACCTGAATAATGCGTAAACATACATACCAACACAATGTCAACAAGCATCTCCCCTTCACATTGCAGCGGGACAAACAACACCTCCAGCAGAGCAGACCAGACAACTCCACAGTGATTCTGAAGAGGACCTCCACACTTCCGACACCGACGCCCTACAACAGTTCATGGACATCTTCGGGCAATCGACCCCAAGGAGCAGGGCAGCCCAGCTGCATCGATGATACCCCACCCCCTGCACAGACAACACAGCTGGACGCACGCACCACTACGGCTGGCTCCCAGCAGCACACCGAAGCACACATAGCCTTCCAAGGCCAGGTGTCAGACTGCCAGAAGGGGGTGTCCGAACAGGTGCGGGTGGGGTCCCACCTCATGGAAGCCGAACTAGATCACATACGTGGGTGTCTAAGTCCCATCAGGGACCACCTACACTCCCCAAAGGAGACCCACACTGCGACAGAGACACCCGCATTTGCACATTTCCAGGACTGTCCACACCCAGAGCCATGGGATAATCATCCACACCCCCACGCTGGACTGGCGCACGCCAGCCCAGTCCACTCCTCTTACGTATTGAGTGGGGGACAACAAAGCTACATGTGCAATGTCCCACACTCTGCCTGCGGTGACATGGCTGCGTCCTCTGCACACGGCACAATGTGATCTTGTGGGGCCGTGACCTGAATGCATACATCATGAGCACACGGACACACTCATAGAGCTCTTGAACTGGCCACGGGCACGTGCGCCCGACACCTTTATTGGCATGGTCACATGTACAGTGACGCATGTGCTGGATGTGTGTGGGGTGAGTGTCAGCCAGCCCTCAGGGAGTCGTTGGTGCTGGCAACAACTTGAACAGTGATCACAATTTGAAGCAGAAACATAAAACACCAGCATAACAGAAACATCTGTGAAGCATCATGGTGGTAGCCGGAGAGAGTACAGTGTTCACCCAACATGCAAGCAGAATGCTCCTTCATTCGTTGTGCACTGAGTAAGTGGCACCTGAAGGGCTGAGCAGGGTATCAAGCTGGTGATGGCACCCACGACAGGTGTGAGCAACTCTGACAGTCTGGCAGTAAGACACTTACGATCCTGGCACCTGTCTTTTGGAGTTGGTCCTGGCGGTGGTGGCGTGTGCATCCTGCGGTGATGCGACGTCCGGGCAGGCCAGGACTTGATTTGATGTGTGAGCCCAGGTGGACCGCACCTGAGGCCGGAGGCAGCGGACAGCGCAGGGCCACAGACACATGGCGTTGATGCCCCCCAGGCCATCGGAACAGAGGCCATCCGAAATGCCCTCAGACTGGGGCCGTGATTTGAGCTGCACAGAGTTAGTGGCCCTGATGCACTGCGGCCGGCACAGGCACACCGCCACGGGACGGTGACTTGCGGTGCAGTGAGATAGTGCCACGCTAGGTGAGCGGGTCCTCGTCAAAGTCGAAGGTGAATGTCGCGGAGGTTTGTGGGGGACAGTGGAAGGGGTCCTCCAGGGCATGATGCAGAGGGCAGAAGCCGGCCGGAAGCGGCAAATGGAGGAGTGGAATGCTACAGCCTCGTTTTGGCAACATAGTCAATATCACTGACACGATGATGAAGACAACCCCCAAGCCATGGACTCAGTCTCCAACAAATCTCAAGAAGTAAGTGTCCATGGATGTCGAGGAACAGACTTAGTGGCACCGGAGATGTAAGGGGATGCAGTCTGCGACGAGGCCAGTACAATGTTATCAGCTCGGCCATAAATGATTCATGACTGAGTTCCCAATGTGTGACCTACTCGACCGCTGTGTGGTCCGGAGGCAGCAGGCAGTGCGGGCCAACCACTGTTCAGCAAGCTCCTCCTCCTCCTAGCACACATCGTTGAAATGGCATGTGGTGATGACTCGTGGTTGACCGAGGCAGTAGCGACAGAGCTGAGCAGGTGTTTAGCCAGCGACGATGCCGTGTCCTGGCTGGTACGGACTGGATTGGATTTGTGGGAGGCCTGCAGGCCCGCAGTGTAGTCCGAAGGCGTAGTCTTCAAGGGCCCACAGACACGTGTGGCTGGGATGCCATGCACATACTTTGTGTCACCACATCGAAGGGAGTATAATGAGTTAAACTCTGCATTTGCGTGTGTACTCGGCCATTGTCAAATCAAGACTCAGTCCCAAATGTGTGACCTACTTGACCGCAGTGTAGGCCCGGGGCAGCGGTCAGTAGGGGCACACATCCACGTGTCGTTGGCCCGCGATGCACAGAGTTAGTGACACCAGGGCAGTTGTCGGCAGTGTCCGGACACCTCCGTAAAGATGGTCCTTTTCTCCTCCGGACTGAACCGCGTCTTCCTCTTACACGTCTCCTTGCGTACAATGATATGGACTCCGCCATGCAGATATCACAACTCAGTTCCACATGTGTGACCTACTTGAGCGTAGTGTAGGCCGGAGGCAGCGGTGGAGTGTGTAAGCGAAAAAGGAGTAAAGCGGGCCTGTGTCGCAGAGGCCGTGATGGTGTGAGGAGGCTGCCAAGGATGCAGGGTTTGGGCTTGGAGTTTGCGCCGGCACGTGGTGGGCCCTCTTCGACACACGACGGTGTCGGCAGGTGAGCTGTGAGGCCTGGATACGCAGGGGTGGGCATGATAGGTTGGGAGTCCAGCGGCCCGTGGTGCAGCAGGCGCATAGGTTCGCAGGCCACAGCGCTCACGGCGAGGGCATCGGCCTCGTGGCGGGGTAGGAGGCGCCGCACTGGCAGGCACGTTTGCCATTCCGGAAGAGGACCAGGCCCAGGGCTACGTGCTTTTTATTCACACCCCTACGCTGGCCTTGTGTTCGCCGGGCCAGGCCACTCCGCACACGCTTTCAGGGGGGGACATCACAAGCTACATTTCCGCGTTCTTCCCCACTGGCTTTGGTGACATGGTTGCGTCCACTGTCCACTACACTCCACACATCAGCAGTGCATGTGGGCATGGATATGTCTGTGGTCTGCATACTGCAATCTGTCCAGGACATCTCCGCCACAGTTGGCATTGTGTACATTCTCATTCATGGGTCACTTGCCTCCTTCGCACATACCTGGTTCCCACCTCTCCCCACATTCCGCTATTGTGTGGCTGTGGTGCCATGCCGTGTCTGGTGGGTCGGCATGTTGTCTGGCATGTTGTATGTGATTTTGTGACGTGCGCATTGCCAGTGTTGTGAGTTGCATGATTGTGGAGTTGAGGTGTGTGTGTGTTCATTTGGTACTTATCTACATGCAGTGCATTTCCATGGGTGCCATCCTGGTAACGCTGGTTGATGATGGACTGTCGGGGGATGATGGAATCATGCACACTGCCTGGGTAGTTGGCTGCAACATTGGTGTAGGGTCCCCGCTGGTCCACTATTGCCTGCACATTGATGGGATGCGTGTGCTTTCTGTTGCGGTAATTGTGTGTTTTTTCGGCAGGGGGCACAAGTTGGACATGTGTGCAGTAGATTGCCCCCAACAGGTGCGGGACTCCTGCTATGGCGTGTAGTCCTTGCTTGGTCTCCAGCTGTTCCTGCACATTGTGGGGGACGTTTAGGTACTGGGGTACCTGGCTGATGATGGCATCCAGGACAGGTGTGGGGAACTTGGATGGGGCTGGCTGTGAGTCTCCTCCAACTCTGGCGGATGTTGTTTGGGGGGTACGGGAGGCCAACATGTGCAGCACAGCCAGCAGCTTTGTCTGCGGAGGGATGTTGTTTGTCCGCTGTGTTGGTACCATCAGCCTGTGGGCAATGATGGTCCGGATGCGGTGGATGGTTGTCCTTTTGAGCCTGTAGTGGGCATTGACATTGTCTGGTGTTAGGTCTGGGGCTGGTGCGTTTCCTGAAGGTCCGCTGTCTTTGTCTGCGCTGCCTCTGTGGTGGTCCGTGGGAGGGCGGGGGTGCTGGGGCCCTGGGGGTGGTGGCGGAGGGTGTTGTTGCCAGGGCCGGACTGGCTACCGGGCATTTTGGTGTGCTGCCAAGCTGGGGGCTGATTTCGTTGATGGGGACCTGCGTGTGTTTAAAAACATTTGTTTTGCTTTGTTCATTTCGAAGCTCACGCAGGTCCCCATCAACGAAATCAGCCCCCACCACAGTGAAATCAGCCCCCAGCTCGGCAGCACACCAAAACGCCCAGTAGCCAGTCCGGCCCTGGTTGTTGCCCTCTCTGGTCTCCGGGATGCATGGTGAGTAGCTCCATGGCATCTGTTGTTCTTCATGTGTGGCTGTGGGCTGTGCTCCCTTTGATGTGCAGGTTGTCGTCCGACTTTACACCAGGTCAGAGCAGGTGTTAGATTCCTGCTGCTAACGCGCCTTATCGCCTGTTTTGTGGTCTTATCGCTGATCGGGCTGGTCGTTGAGAATGTTGAGGTGTGGTGTTGTCGTGGATTTTTGCTCGGGAACGCCTACTCTGCATCTCATTAGCGATAATTGCAGGGGTCATCTGTGGCGATGTTTTTTGAGGATGCTTTCGCAGGTAAACTGGTGTTATCGGCTGTTAGCACCAGCTTTTGAATGGAGCGATAAATTTAGCGCGACTTTGGATGCGTTAAAGTGCCGATAACTCGGTGATAGCTCCTTGAGAATATGCCCCATAATCTCTTTACCTGTAAAATTAGTACTATTTCAAATTTACCTTCGATTTTTATTTTAGCCACAAATATTTTTATTTATTTTTTATTCAAGAGATAAATCATATTAAATAATGTTTCAAGTTCTTTTGGATTATTTGATGCAAGTTACCCAGTCTTCAGCATATTCTAAATGGATTAATCTATCATAAGCCATTTTAAGGGAAAATCTATCTACCAGGCTCAAGGCCTCAGTCAAGGCAGCCATGTAAAGTGAAAATCACTTGTTTGCTAAGATGCACCCCTTCAATCATGTAAACGTGACACTCGAAACTGAATTCCATTTAGTTGGATGTTAGTAGTTTGGGCTAGGAGCACATGAAGTCCAGCTTTCTATTAGTGATGTTACTACTTAAGGAACGGTAATTAAGACTACACAGTTAGACATTCGAATCGAGGGAACACTCCCAACCACCGTGAGTAACGCTCTAATGCAGAGGGATGCCAAGACTCAACATGTATATTGCAATCAGGATCCTTCGTACAGAATACAAACATAAAGCCTGTTATGCCCTAAAATTGTGGTTATGATAAGATTTTATTTCCTCAAACAGCAAATTTCATTTAAATTGTTGTTTCAAACTTTTAATTTTCAGGTCCTTCTCCCTTTTGCACTTCATCTTAACCAACTTCTTGACAGATTTCCCAAAAAGCTGTTTATTATGACAGAATTGTAATGCCAAGATATCTTTAGGTATTTGCTTAGTCCTGTAATTTTTTAACCCCTTCCCTGCGGGGGTAATTCCCCCGCAGGTGCGGGGGGCGGGGGGGTGAGCGAGGCGCCGCGGTGCTCGTGACGAGACCAGCTCGTCATGAGTCACAGTGGAGCTGTGCTCATGACGAGCTGTCTCGTCACAAACCCGCCCACTCATTAATTCTCCCGCACAGGCGGGGAATTAATCCCGCGTGGGCGGTGCGCACCTGTTATGACGAGACCAGCTTGTCATGAGCACAGCTCCACTGTGACTCATGACGAGCTGGTCTCGTCATAAGCACCGAAGGGGTTAAAGAATAACCTCTAGGCATTTGCTCAGTCAGAGACATAAACAACACAACCAAGGGGGTTACATAGGGGTTGGCATACTTTACTTCATTCCTCCAGGGCAGCAGAGGCATATACTGTGTTGCACTGGCAGACGACAGACCACCATATTTAGAGATCTCCAGCTGCCTGAAGGAGTTCTCTGTGGTTTCAGGGGAGCCACTGCACAGGTGGCTTCACTGAGAGCAGTGAACGTTTTGTGAGCGGCTGACATGGTCCACGTGGTTGCTCAACATACATTTTTGTTTCCCAAAAACAAACTAAAAGCAGGAGTTTGTTAAAAAAAAACACTAAATAATCCCTTTGAGATCGCTGGGACTCACATTTAAGTACTTTATTTTCTTTTACTTTTGCCTTGTAAATATTTTGACATCTGTGCCCCCCCTTCACACACATTTATACAGAATTTCAAATGCAACTGGAATACATGACCATTGTTCTGTGTGCTCTGCAGAGAGGCCAACCCTCAGATAGGCACTTTACATTGCCAGCTTCAGCCTCAGCACCTGAACTCTCAATCAAAGCCCCTCATAAATATCTGGCATGACTCATAGTGTGCACTACACAAGAGTAATAAGATGCACGAAAAAATACAGAAACACAACATGATGAAATGGGGAATGCAAGATTAAGTAAAACATTTCAAATAAAAGAGGAACTAAATTGCTGACATGAATTACGTTAATGTTTTTAATATTCATTGTTCGTAAATCAATCCATGTTTGTGGTATTGCTGTTAAGGGTATGAAGATAGGGCCAGTTTTAATGCCATACAGCATGTAACTGTCTTACCATATTTCTCCCTTTGCGCTTTACAAGGCTATTTCGATCAACTTGGCAAGGGAACAAAAACCTCTGCTCGTCTTTTGGATCAATTTTGCAGTGGAACAAATACAGCAGCTCCACTTCTAAAGGGGCCAGTGACCTGCAGCCAGGGCCTGGGGTGTCACAGTGTGGGAGGTTAGCAAGACAAGGGGTCTCAGCACAATATACATAACAAAAGATTTACATTATAACACTTTCCATTACCGAAGACAAGGTGCCAAATCACATGTGCTTGCATCAAGTCCTACCGTGTGATGAAAGGGCAAGGGTGGGATCTACGTCTGTGAATGATGAGCGTCTGACCTCATGCAGGGATGCAGACTCCGATGCCTGAAACCGTGATACTGACAGCATCACTGACCTACAGTGGATCCCACCATAAAAGAAAATGGCAATGAAGGGCTTTAACAAGGTATGACCTGTCTCATACATTACACTGGAGAAAGTTGATTCACTGCCTGGCTTCCATCTCCTGCTTCAGAGTAAGGCAGAGAAGGCAGCCTGGGACAGACATCTCAGACTTAAATACATTGATTTGTTTAGAGATACAATTGTATCTCTAAATACATTGATTTATTTAATATTTTTTTTAGCTAAACGTGCAGGAATTTCAGAATGGTGCAGCTTCAGAGCCATAATGTAGAAACCACCACTGACTTTGGAGGTGATCATGCAAAAAGAGGCATTTCCTTGTAGTGCCCCACGGATTCAATGGCATCTAAATGCTCAAAAGGCAACCCATTCACCCATGGCACAGACAGATCAAAGTTGCTGCAAACTGTCCATGGGCATTTGTGAGTCTTCAGTAATATTAACTCACGTGTGACTGAATGAGTTCTCAATCAATATGTATCCAAAATATATGAACTGTGAAAAATTGAGTTGTTGGTTTAGTGGAATGTTAACCCTTCTCAAGCAACAGGCACATTCCCTAAAGTCACTGATTTACCTCTGATTAACTCTCTGGTAGCATGACACAAAACAGTAAGGCTTATCCGCAGGTGTTTTTCTCAGAAGGGTTATCCTTCCTCCCATCATCCTCTCAAGTGGTCTCAAACAGCACGGAGTGAGCTTCTGCTCAGCTCCTTTTGCAACTTTGCCTTCCAGGTGGTGCTTTTAGCAGGAAGCCCAAACTCCTTGCAGAAGTCCTTGAGCTGGGCCTCGGTGCATACTTCTAGGTTGGCTAGCTCAAATTCCATTATTGCAGGTGCAGTTGTAGATCCAGCAGCCAGAGACATGATTTTAAGGAAAAATAAAGAAAAATGGCAATCAGGGAGAATTAAAAAAAATTTTGGGCTAGGATTTGGAATAGTATTGTACACCAAGTTACAGTATGACAGATCCAAAACACAAGTCCCATCCTCACAGCTGATCACCAATGTTAGAAATTGGGTTATAGGTTGACTGTGGTATGAGCCCTAGTCAAGCAGCATCCACAAACCTAGTCAGAGTAAGAAGCAGGCAAACCCTAAATTAACCCATGCTAAATCTCTGGTAGCTTGGCACAGAGCAGTCAGGATTAACTTGGAGGCAATGTGTGAAGTATTTGTGCAACACTTCCAACAGTAAAACAGTAAAAACACCACAAAACATATCCATAACCGGTTAGAAAAATAGAACTTAATTCAATAAATAAAACAATATCAAAATGAAAAAAAATCCAATAAGTAGAACTTGAGATATGCATTTTTAAAGAAAAGAATCTAAAATAGCTCTTAGAAGCAATAAGCACTTACTTGGAATATCTAGTCGCGCTGGACCGGGACAAAAGTCAAAGGTTCTGTGGAATGTGGGCTGGATACAGGGACCCAGTGAGGCCTGCTGTACAAACGTACCTTGATCCTGGCTACCTTGACATTGAAGATGCGGGCCGCACCGGAAGCGATGAGTAGGTGTCAATCCATGCAGTTGTGGCGATGTGCCAGTCCTGATCAGCAGAGCAGCGACGTTGCGTCGATTCTGATAAGCAAAGAGCTGCGATGCAGAAATTTGTCATCTAGGATGCCATTGACGGAGATGCAGAGACATTGCGCTGTGGTGGTTCCAAAGACAATGCGTCTGGCCTATCCAGGCAGGAGTGGCGATGCGATGGTTATGGTCATGCAACAGGAGCGATGTGCCAGTTCTGATCCACGCAACTTCACCAATGCACTGGTTTGACAGAGGATGCATGGGTTTTGCTAAAGTAAGCATCTTAAGCGTCACTTCCAAGGGTCCAGAACTGGGGTGACACCACTTGGCAGAGCAGACTCACAGATGGCAGAGTCCATGTGCAGAAGCAGGTAAGTTGTAATTCTTTTATGTCCCTAAGAATTCAGATCAGGACGCTATCCAGGTAGCACTTGGAGTCACTCTGGGTTCAAGTGATGCAGGTTCAGTCTTTCTCAACCAGGCATGTGAACAGCAGCCAGGAGGGCAGCACAACAAAGCATCAGTCCAGCAGAGTGGCAGTCCTTCAGCAGCATGACCGCCTTTCTTCCTGGCTTCCTCACAGGTCCAGAAGTATACTGAAGTGATGGTGTCAGAGGTCCAGTACTTATACACAGTTGTGCCTTTAAAGTGAGGGAGACTTCAAAGACAGGTCTTTGAAGTGTGCAGAGGTCCTCCCTTCCTGCCCTGGCTCCATATTCACTACAGGGGGGTATGCCAATTGGGGATGAGCCAATATTGTTAGTTTAGGGGAGAGAGCATAAGCACTTTAGCACTGGATCGCAGTGGTAAAGTGCACAGAGTCCTAACGCAAGCAAAAATTAGGTCAGAAAAGTGGAGGAAGTAGGCAAAAAGTTGGGATGAAAACCACCCTAAGGCTGCCAGGTCTTATACCTGCGTTTTGATTTCTCAGTGCGGTAATGCAGTTGCAATAAAGTTTTAATGAACAACTAGAAAACTAACATTCCACATTCATGACAAAAATGAGGTACCCTTGCACAACATGTTTCTGAAATATATGTTGTAGAATTGAAATCAGTTACCATAAAGAGGGTTGCCGTAAATGAACAAAGTTAGAAGTTTAATTTTGTCATAGATTTTACAGTTAGTGGTTTCCAAAGCAAAAATGAGGGCACATTGTCCATAAATTCACAAATATGTTCCTCAGTCATGTAAAAAAAAGTCTGGATTGCAGAGTAAAGCATGTACTTTCCACAGCAACAATGGGCTGTCAGGTGATTCCCCAATGTTCTACTATAGCTGTACCATAGTGTTCTAATAAATAACCAAAGCACCAACATTCTAGGGTCATGACAAAATTTACCCATTTGCTGAATAGAAGCAGTTGAATTGAACGCCTATGCTGGGGACCATGTTTTACTAAATGAGCCTTTGGGTGTTAATACAGATATGAACCCATTTAGTTAAAAATGTAAGAAGTATAGATTTTTAGGCTTTTATGGTATAATGTATTTTTGAGAGTTAAAAAATGTTAATGTGAGCTCTCAAAGCATACCTTACCACATTTGTTTTCTCAGAATATCCATCTTCTCTGTTGCTTAATACCCCTTCAATTTAAAAATAGTTGCATTTTGGTAATTATAGACCTTTTTTCAATCTTTCATTTAAACGTACGGCAGTTTATTTTTCTAGTATTGCAGGTAGCTATTTGTGACTGAATTCACATTTAGAATTAATATATTTGTCTTCCTACTGATATTGAGATCCTTCAAATACATTTTCTGTTTAGACATGTAATTGTTATTTTTACTTTTACCGTATTCCTGTTTTAAGAGGTTGCATCGTCCTGCATGAAGGTGCATCGTATTCCAAATAATTTTTGTTGTGACTTAACTGTAAAGAAATATTACATAAACTAAAAATAATATATTTATTGTCTACATAAATGTTGGACCGAATACCTTAAAAATTAATGCATTCAATGGTAAACAAATAAAACATATATTTAAAAATAAATTACATTGTAAATCAGACAGAACAATGACGCTGCTATTTTAAAACACAGTAAAACCTGTCATTGACTGGACACGTTTTGAACTT
This sequence comes from Calotriton arnoldi, assembly GCA_963921515.1. Lineage (NCBI taxonomy): Eukaryota > Metazoa > Chordata > Amphibia > Caudata > Salamandridae > Calotriton > Calotriton arnoldi. The sequence continues at coordinate 76,643 of CAWUFW010008754.1, read as the reverse complement.
TTTTATTCCATAGGAGAAAATCGAAGGAAATCTTAATTGGGACTCATTTATTTCTGGAACTTTTAGAACCAGAGATGAAATAATATGCCTTCTGCATAGGAAAGTGATTGGTTCTAGTGCTATCTTCTACAGCAGAATGTCTCCCAGTGCGGGCATATTTCATGAGCTAGTTGATCATTCAAATTAGTTATTTGTTATCTGTGATCCTCCCAGGCAGCTGTTATATGAAGAAGGCATAGTGATATGCGGGTTGATGCTGTAATAAGGCTTGCCTCCAGTATTAGCTGCAGATCTCTTAAGTAGATATCGACTGGCTAAGAGCCAATCAAAATGCAGCATTTATAGTAGTATTCAGCTGATAGATTTAGAATATTTTTTACTGCCCTCTCTGCTGTTGGACAAGGTTATTTTCAGATGGTAAAATCATTACATAGATCATAGTGTAGAAAGATTCAACTGAACTGAAGTCTAATAAAGGTTTTATTTTATTTATTAGCATTATAAAAACCTGAGAATTATACCTTAGAGGCACGTGAGAGCGCTCTCGTGGAAAGCACAAGACAGCTGCCAGAGTCAGAGGCTAGATCTTATTGACGTTGAAGTTTATTAGGAAAGGCACATTATGTTATGTCAGGTAATGGGTAATCTTTGGGACATTTATCTCTTATAGTGGTATCTGAGAGAAATTCTCACTCAGAAAGCAAAGGCCAGCTCAGATGTAACTGGACCCCCAGTGTACAGCACAAGCAATAATCTTTTTTTAAAAAAGGTTTATTTTGTCTTGGACAGGAAGAGAAGAAATCAACTGGGAAAACTGCATACTCTATCTCATATACAGTAGTTCTAAAAAAAACTGTAGAAAGTGTGATAAAATAGTTAGATAATTAAATGTATCGTTTGGGATTCATTACATACAATATGTTACAGTTCATGGACATTCCTGATTGGCTTCCATATGCGCAGATTTTAAGGGCAGAGGAATCTAGGATCAAGTTCAGTTTTTATCCAAAGCAAGTTCATTGACCTATTTTAAGTTTCTGGTTCATTGTGCCTGCTAAGTTCATCCTTCTTCTATTTAAGAAGTTGTAACCTACATTGCATTGGATACCAAACTCATCTGTGCTGTGAGGGTGAAATGAGTGAACTATCCCAAGTCATGCGTCATGTATTGGTTTCATTGGCTATAGATCCTTTCAGAAATGAAACCGGCAGCACTCACTGTTCTGATTTTGTAATGTTCCTTTTGAGGACAAAGATTTTCCTCCAGTAACGGTGTGAGCATTAATCAGATTACTTAAATCCTGCCACATTGTTTCCCAAGATCTTTAGAAACCAATTGTCATTTAACATCTAATTGAAAATGATTAAAAATGGTTTTTTTAAAACTGATTGTTAGTTACATGTTGTATGAATGAAGAGGAATGAATGGGTATAAATGGGGTGCTATTTTAATATAATATTATTCTTTGCTATTACATATCAATAAAAATTATTTTTGTATAATAATACAGATACGGTTGGTTCTCTTTTTGTTTAGTATAATGTTTGTTTCAATTTTTGTATTGTTTATATCAATGTTGCCTTAAGTTCATACATTAGATTAATTAGCCCTGCCTTAAGGAACTTTACCCTACTAGCAGGGGGCCTCTATCTTTACAATATATACTGGACCCCCAGTGTACAGCACAAGCAATAATCTTTTTTAAAAAAAAGGTTTATTTTGTCTTGGACAGGAAGAGAAGAAATCAACTGGGAAAACTGCATACTCTATCTCATATACAGTAGTTAAAAAAAAAACAGTAGAAAGTGTGATAAAATAGTTAGATAATTAAATGTAGCGTTTGGGATTCATTACATACAATATGTTACAGTTCATGGACATTCCTGATTGGCTTCCATATGCGCAGATTTTAAGGGCAGAGGAATCTAGGATCAAGTTCAGTTTTTATCCAAAGCAAGTTCATTGACCTATTTTAAGTTTCTGGTTCATTGTGCCTGCTAAGTTCATCCTTCTTCTATTTAAGAAGTTGTAACCTACAATACCAAACTCATCTGTGCTGTGGGGTGAAATGAGTGAACTATCCCAAGTCATGCGTCATGTATTGGTTTCATTGGCTATAGATCCTTTCAGAAATGAAACCGGCAGCACTCACTGTTCTGATTTTGTAATGTTCCTTTTTGAGGACAAAGATTTTCCTCCAGTAACGGTGTGAGCATTAATCAGTTGCTCAGCATTGTTTATCCTAAAGAAAATAATCACAATGATCTTGTTCTTGTGTATTGCTGAATTCAAGGTGAGGAGTGTTAAAAATAATTAAGGGTGATCTTGTCCGTACTGCATGTTCACATTTAGTACCAATTGGGAAAATATGTATCTGTTTGAAACCAAGGTCCAGCTTTACAAACACTTTGGGGGATATTCTCAAGAACGTGTGATAATTATCGCAAAACTAGCTTAACGCAACTTTGCACATCGCAGTCTATCGCGGGAAAATAACGCTGTGTTAACGTTGTATTCTCAACACGGCGGTACCATGCGATAGTCTCACGCTAACGCGTCAAATGACCGCGTAAAAATCAACGCGACGCAGAAAAAATGCGAAACACGAACGCGAAAAAAGTTGCGATGCTCCAAATCGCGATACAAAAATCAGCGATAACCAGCGACAGGCCTGCAATTCCCACGCGTCATGTGGGAAAATGCACCATAAAAGCAGAAAGAAAAAAAAGACAAAAAAAAAAGTGAAACTGCGTAGCACCATGGATGCACCCGGACCGAGTGCAGAGGACAACGCGAACCCCACAAGCCCCACAGACGACCAGCAAGGAACCTCGGGGTCGGGGAAGGCCAAGGAGAAGAGGAAGATGCGGTTCAGCCCGCAGGAAAACAGGATCATCGTTACGGAGGTGATAGAACACTACCAACAACTGTTCGTCACCTCCAACGTGTCATTGGCAACAAAGACGCAAACATAGCAGACTATCTTGGACCATGTGAATGCAGTTGCAGAGTTGAGGAGGACAATGGAAGAGGTCAAGAGGCGCTGGAATGATGTGAAGGGCAAAACCAAGAAGAAACTCGATGCCAACATGAAATCAGCAACGCAGATTGGAGGTGGGGGTCCAGCGGCACACCAGGAGCTGGATGACATGGAGAAAATGGTGGCCACAGTCATCAGTCGGGATACGGTGCCAGGAGAAGTGGAATCCGGACACAGCTCAACATGACCTGACACAACATCAACAGGGTGAGTACCGACCAGGGACTGGGGGGGCGGGGGGAGATGGGCACAATGGCACACATGCACAATTAAGTAGAGCACACTGCACACCCACAATGACTCTGGATCATGTCCCTGATCTCCTTCGCATACTGCAGCACACATAGAAACAGCAAGTAGGCCCCCATCGACAAGGTGCCCGGAGGGGGCCCACCCCACACATCACTAATCTCACAACAAACCCATACACATGTGCTGAACCCAGCAAAGCTGCAAGTCCGTGTGCCACACTTACAATGCAAGTGACACTGCAGGACCATTAGCATGGCTGCAGTCCAATTATCATGACATGGTGCACGCCACAACACTGAGGTGACTGAGTGTGGACCACATCCGGAAAGGAGCAGGTCACACTCTGACACATCCACGTGCACAAACAGCCCCTGACGTCAACAACACATCTGCGGACAAACCATGCCCAAGAGTCACAATTCGACCAAGAGCCCAATTTACCCAAGTCCACAACATCTCAGCACTGTAGAAGCACAGAAGTCAAAGGCACACCACCTGAAAGGGATAAGGGCAGCCAAATCAGAGCTGCAGGGGCGACTCACCCACAATGCAGCACACACACATAAGAATAAGAGCACCTCAACATCGACAACAATGTGATATAAACTGCAACACCTTCACAACAGAACACAGGACACAACTGTTGCCGCATGTGTTTACAAAATGGGCAATCACATCTGGCATAGGAGGAAACTGTGAGATGACAATGTACGAGTACAACCTCACATCTGTGATGTAGTACAAATGTCCACTGTCCCGCATCAAATAGGCATCTCCTCACAAACTGTCACTATGTACATTGTCATGTAGCCTGTATGTAAACTCCGCCAATGCGTCAACATACATGGAACACACTGTGAAACTGCATCTCCCCTTTACATTTCAGAGGGACAATCAACACCTCCTGCAGAGCAGACCCCACATCACGTCAGCGATGATGGAGACGACCTCTAGGACATCGACTTTGACGAACTCCAGTGGTTCATGGACAACCTCCGCACCCCACCTCCAGTAGTAGGGCAGCCCAACACCATCGAGGTGATCCCACCCCCTGCACAGACCACACAGCAGGAAGCACCCACCACCACGTCTGGCGCCCAGCACCTCACCGAAGAACACAAGGCGTTCCAACGCCGTGTGTTAGACTGCCAGAAGGAGCTGGCTGAACAGGTGCGGGTGGGCTTCGACCTCATGGCAGCCAAACTAGATGCCATACGTGGGTATCTAAGTCCCATCAGGGACCACTTACACTCCCTAACGGACACCCACAGTCCGCCCCATGCCCTCCAACAATCCATGGCTGGCGTCGCTGGAGTCATGACTCTGAGACAACAACAACTGTCTAGTCAGAGTGGCTACAGCGATGTCATCCGTGATTTGGGAAACATGAGGAGGGTCATGGAGAACATGGAGCGGATGCAGGCGCAAAGAATGGCTACCACGGCTGCACACGAGAAAGCTGTAGATGGGATCTTCCATGCCCTGCAGATCCTCATCATGGGAGTGATGCCACAAGACATTGCGCAGATGAATGCTGCTGCTACTTCTACATCCACATCTCCGGCCCCTGATGTGTCAGTGTCACACAGTGCTGCAAACCAAACACCACCACCCACATGTGAGGCACATGAAACATCAGAGGACGAAGATGAGGATGAACCTGCCTTAGTGGTTAGGAGGACGCAGTAGCATTCATCTCCGACAAATGGATTGTTTCTGCTTGGGTCTGCCCTCTGCATTATGACCTGGAACAACACCTTCCACTGTTCCCCGACACACTCTGCCACACCAACCTTGGACCTCGACATGGACTGCCATATTTTGCATGCTCAACAATGACACAGCAATCAGCCTGCGGACTGGACTCTTACCCTTCCGAGTAACTTGTCAATCCCTAAAGGACTCTGGCTGGCCCTCCACGGGGCAACATTGTAAAGTGTTGTCTGCATGGTCCTGTACTAAGACAGCTTCAACACCCCACTGAACGTGAATAACACATTCTAATACACACAGATGTGTCATGTCCCTGATTAATCAAGTATGAAAGCATGGACGAATGTAGGGGCAGTGATTCCCCCTTACGTCCATGTAGCTCATGTTGTGGGACATGAGTCACAGGGTGCATCCCTGCATCAAGGTGGTACATATTTGACCCCAAAGAAGCCCTGTTGTCAATTGTAGGTCACAAATGACAGCCTACATGTAATGATTTGGGACACATGTGAAACGCTGATGAGTGGGATTCTGTACTATCTTTGACACACAGAAATGGCATTTTGAATACGTGACACCCTAATCAACCTCTCTGTACAGAGGTGACACACCCACCATCTATTTCCATTTTATGAGATTGTTAGCATTACATGTTGCACTTAAACTTGTCAGAGTGATGTGCTTGTACAGAGTAGTAACATGTACACAGGGAATGTGTGTTGTAATGAATTTATTTGCACATGCTGTGCCTGTGGTCATTTTGTACTGTCCCATGATTGCTAAGGACTGTGACAATGTGACGTGCTCATGTGAAGAAATTGTCAATGATGGTGTTCCTACGGGCTATTCCTGCTGCTGCTGCAGTGGGGTGTGGTCCACCTGCCTTATCATCCTCATCATCGTCCGGTGCATCTGGCACTTGTAGCCATGGGGCATTAGTGCGTACACATATGTTGTGCAACACACAACATGCAATGATCATCTTGCACACGATGCCTGGGCTGTACAGGAGCCTTCCACCTGTGATGTCCAGGCACCTGAAACGTGACTTCAACATGCCAAATTTGCGTTCCACGATGCCCCTGGTGCGTTTGTGGGCCGCATTGTACTGCCTCTGGGCCTGTGTGTTCGGGGCTCGGAGGGGTGTCGTCATCCAAGGGCAGAGTGCATATCCTTGATCACCTGTGACAGTGCAGAGAGACATGAGTCAAAAGTTGGTTCTGCATGATGTGTTGGCAGGCTCACTAGTTCATTGGTGTGTGATATGTGTGACTCAGTGATTCCTGTTTGGCAGGTACTGCTTGTAGCAAATGAGCGGCATCAATGTGTATTTCGTAGCCATACTGCTGCTCCTCCCTCCGACCGAGCCTATTCACTAGTGTGCGCAGCGCGGTTGCATCACTTGCACTACTACGGCACACCATTGTCATGCCTGTCTGCGCATGTCCACAAGCCTGACAACGACACTGTGATGTTGTGCGCTGACGGTGGGTGGCCACGTGTGTGTAGGCCTACGGTAAGGATAGGGCGGATAAGGCGCGCTAGGTGGCGCACAAGCGGAATGGCCGACCTTACGTGAGGCTCCCGCAGCCTGGTGCCGAAATCCTGTATAAGATCCTGCCCAGATGGTCACACATGCAAACAAACGTCCGACTTGAGATGTTCAAGTGACGAGGAACAAGCGGTGAAAGTCTGCTGCAAATCCGTGCTGGAATGGCGCTGTAATCGGCAGCTGCTGACTTTACCGCTGTAAGGCCCTGAGCTCACTTTGCCACTGGATTCAAGCAAGCCTGGCTGATGACGGCTGGAATGCCAGAAACCGGTCCTAGGATGCTTGTTTCCGGTCCAGGGAAGACATGGCTTGGCAGTTCGGGCTGGACTGTTCCCATGAGGCACAGGGTCAGACTGATTTGCATATGGCCATGTCTGAACTGGGGTGGTGGAGTGAGCTAAAGAATGATGATGGATTAAACCCAGATCAGTTGACTGGGGGTGAGTGTTTGATTGGCTCAAACGTTCCGTCCATCATCCCCTTTTGTATCGCTTTGTTCGCCCTAAGTTGGCGGGGGTATGCCCAGACGTGGGTCCCTTGCTCACTTTGCCACTGGATTCAAGCAAGCCTGGCTGATGACGGCTGGAATGCCAGAAACCGGTCCTAGGATGCTTGTTTCCGGTCCAGGGAAGACATGGCTTGGCAGTTCGGGCTGGACTGTTCCCATGAGGCACAGGGTCAGACTGATTTGCATATGGCCATGTCTGAACTGGGGTGGTGGAGTGAGCTAAAGAATGATGATGGATTAAACCCAGATCAGTTGACTGGGGGTGAGTGTTTGATTGGCTCAAACGTTCCGTCCATCATCCCCTTTTGTATCGCTTTGTTCGCCCTAAGTTGGCGGGGGTATGCCCAGACGTGGGTCCCTTGCTCACTTTGCCACTGGATTCAAGCAAGCCTGGCTGATGACGGCTGGAATGCCAGAAACCAGCCCTAGGATGCTTGTTTCCGGTCCAGGGAAGACATGGCTTGGCAGTTCGGGCTGGACTGTTCCCATGAGGCACAGGGTCAGACTGATTTGCATATGGCCATGTCTGAACTGGGGTGGTGGAGTGAGCTAAAGAATGATGATGGATTAAACCCAGATCAGTTGACTGGGGGTGAGTGTTTGATTGGCTCAAACGTTCCGTCCATCATCCCTTTGTATCGCTTTGTTCGCCCTAAGTTGGCGGGGGTATGCCCAGACGTGGGTCCCTTGCTCACTTTGCCACTGGATTCAAGCAAGCCTGGCTGATGACGGCTGGAATGCCAGAAACCGGTCCTAGGATGCTTGTTTCCGGTCCAGGGAAGACATGGCTTGGCAGTTCGGGCTGGACTGTTCCCATGAGGCACAGGGTCAGACTGATTTGCATATGGCCATGTCTGAACTGGGGTGGTGGAGTGAGCTAAAGAATGATGATGGATTAAACCCAGATCAGTTGACTGGGGGTGAGTGTTTGATTGGCTCAAACGTTCCGTCCATCATCCCCTTTTGTATCGTAAGGCCCTGAGCGGCTTGGAACTGGCGCGCAGCACGAACCGCTACGAAAGAGCCGCGGTTCCCACGTGGCGTGCAGCCCCCAGTTCTTCAACGGAAGCGAACACAGAGGTGCGGTGAGTCCTATATTGCCGCAATGCTGCATAACGCATAGGGAGGATTTCTGAGGCATGGGGAGGCAGCTGTTTTATCCCCCGGAGGCGGCCACATAACTAAGCTCCTGAGAAGTGGCGTCATACTAGGAAAAATAACACCGCGCGGGTGGCGGATCGGCCATTAGCGGTGAAGCCCTCAATGTATGGCCTGAGAATTTGCCTGAATATTATACACTGTAAGCGGGCTCACCTCACGAACATCCAACCAAGATCTGAGCCCCGTTCAACGGTGGCTCGCGACTGTATCACATGCGGTGCAATTCACTGAGGATAATCCATACTAACAGATTCCATGAGGCAGTGAATAAAAAGCGAGGCTTCTAAACATATTCCAGATGCGTGGGTGCGCGTGGGCCTTCTCCTATTAAAAACGAGAACTGTTCCATTGGCAAAAGTGCATGCAGACGTAGGCAGATCTCTGTAAGCAGTTTTGGGAGCCATAAGTGCGGCGTTATTAGGGTGCCCAATAATTGCTTCTGAGTTAAGGGTATCGACATAACACAGTTAATGAAGAGCCCTGGCGACGACTGGCACGGAGGGGCTAGCGATCCACAACATACCTCAAGGCACTTGAATACCCCACATCTCAACGACAAGAATCATACACAGGTAGACTTCGATAATGGGGAAACCGGACGCAAAACAGCTGCGACTCAATTTTGAAGCCAAAAAAAACACCTGCTTACATCAATTAGAAGTAGAAAGTGGCGCTGAAATGACACTACAAGAACCCCATACATCCCAAGGTGAGGACATGAAAGCAATCATGCTTGAGGTTAGACAGGGCCTCACCACCATCGCCGACAAAATGGATGCCATGACTACACGCATGGACACTATTGTCCACAAAATAGATGGCCATGAAGAGCGCATAAAAGAGACTGAGCGCCGCATATCGGATGCGGAAGATGCGACGGCTCACATACAGAGCACTGTAACGCAAATGGACAAGCTACTGAAAATAATTGCTGCAAAGAATGAGGACATCGAAGCGCGAAGTCGCAGGAACAACATTCGAGTCCTAGGCATACCAGAAAGTACAAACACGGGCAAAATGGAGGATTATATAGAGAAATTACTACTGGCAGCAGTGGGGGCGGAATCTCTCTCCCCTCACTTCATAGTCGAACAGGCCCATCGCTCCTTAGGCCCGAGACCTCCACCTGGAAGCACGCCGCATCCCATTATCACACGTCTCCTCAATTACAGGGATCAAGATGTTGCACTTAGAATGGCAAGGGAGAAGAAACAACTGCACTTTGAGGGAGTACCATTCACCATATATCCCGATTTCACAGCAACTGTGCAAGAAGAGCGGCGTAAATTCCTCCCCGTGAAGCAGAAGCTACGACAAGCTCAAATAGATTACGCCCTGCTGTACCCAGCCCGCCTTCGGGTCACCTATCAAGGTAAACAAACTTTTTATACGAAACGCCAACAAGCCGAAGAGTTTCTGAAACACCTTAAACGACAGAAAGCTTCTACACAGGCACCAGAGGACTCGACAAGGCCAGACTCACCGCACTCGGACTGACCGTCTACACGAGAAGAGGCCAAAATATGCCGCGTGGGGACCAGAGACGCTCTACTGATGGGAAGTAATAATTGCAAACATGCTTTGAACTCGTTACTGTGAGACATGTGAAAACTTTGACAAGATTAGCCATATGACGGGTAACATGGGACAAATGTCACCAGGCACCCTCATACCCTGACGGGGGTTGACGTATCCATCTCGTTACCCCGGAAGAGTGAGGGTTACCTGTGTGCCATCCAGTAAAGTTCCCCTTACGGGAGATCCCCCTTGCAATTTACTACACGTTGAATAATTTGATTGGTAGTGTATTGTCTGATATTGTGGTTTAAATTTGCGGGAAAAGGGAGGGGGGAGGGGGAGGAATTTCTGGCATGATTGGGATGCTTCAGTGGGTGGGGGAGGTTGGGGGGTTCATTATTAAGACTATCGTTAAAGGTACTATACAGCAAAACAGACAGAATTTTGAGCATATTCTTGTTCTCAATGTGATAAGCACCTGCATGCAATGTAATTGTCATGACACACTTGGGGAGTATGGCTGATTCAGTGACCAACCAACATCTGAGGGTATTGTCATGGAATGTCCGTGGGTTGGGTGACCCAAGAAAGCGTAGACAGATACTAGCATACCTAGACCGCCAGCAGATAAATGTAGCTATGCTCCAGGAAACCCACATCAATCCACAACAGCACACCACTTTTGCCAGTAAATGGGCAGACCATAAGATATTCTCCTCATATTCCTCCTATGCGAGAGGCACCGCGATTCTAATAAAAAAGCGGACACCCTTCACACCCACTGGTACGATTACAGATCCACAGGGAAGATATGCAATTGCGTGGGGAAGATTGGGCTCGGATTTGGTCAGACTAGTATGCAGCTATGGCCCTAATATTGATACTCCCGACTTCTTTACCAACCTTTGGGGAAAGATTGTGGGCATAGGCTCCACTCATATAATTTGGGGGGAGATTTTAATGTAGCCCTTAATCCGGCATCAGATAGATCTAATACAGCACCACACCATTATACTAAAGCTCAGGCAACTCTGCAGGGGATTTTAGAGGAAGGGAGCTTAATCGATGCTTAGCGCCATATCCACCCTACTACTCGAGAAGGTACACACTATACAACACAAGCTGCAACTTGGGCTCGAATAGATTATTGCTTACTCTCGAGGGGCCTAAGACCATCCATAAAAGACGTCACACATCTGGCTAGGACCTTCTCCGACCATTCACCTGTGAAACTCACAATTGCACCACCAGGATACGAGTGCCCAGATGTAGTTGGAGACTGCAGCCAATGGCATTATTAGATGCGGCGTTTCATAGCGAACTGGGAGAAGAAATCCACGATTTCTTTCAGAGAAATAAGGGATTTGTGGATACTGTGGAAACACTCTGGGAGGCCTTTAAGGTCACGATTAGAGGGTTCTGCATCTCCAAAAGCTTTGGGGTACTCAGAGATATACAGGGCACATTGAAGAAACTGGAGAAAGAGCTTAGAGCGCTAGAGACACTAATAGCCGGGGGGGGAGATGGGACGGATGCAAACGGAATTTCGTGAGAAACTGTCGGAGTATGCAGACACTGCAGCACGAGAGACAAAATTTAGGGGGAAATACTGGGTGGCCCGAAAATATGGGGAGGGCGAACGACCAGGGAAAGCCTTAGCGGAAATGATAAAGCGGCCTCGATTCTCCAACTATGTATTAGAAATTACAGGGCCTGGGGAGGAGATACACCGAGATACAGCTGACATATTAGCAACATTCACCACACATTACTCCACACTCTATACCTCACAGCGACCAGATCATTTTGAGCTAGATAGCTTCCTCGGGGACGTAGCGCTAGGATGGTTAGGCGATACACAGAGGGAGTTTTTATGTGCTCCTTTTGAACTTGATGAAATTCGCGAGGCGATAATGCAGCTGAAGTCTGGCAAGGCACCGGGTCTAGATGGCCTTCCCGCTGAATTTTATAAAACATATATAGACGTTATGGCCCCCATTCTGAAGGAGCTGTATGCAGAATCCATGGAATGTGGCACGCTTCCCCCATCGATGAGAGAGGCACTAATCACGTTGCTACTGAAGCCTGGCAAATCCCCAATTTCCTGCGATTCATACAGACCGCTATCGCTCATAAACTGTGACACGAAAATATTAGCTAAAGTCATTGCTAACCGCTTAATCCTCTTAATGGACAAACTGGTACTCCCTGATCAGTCAGGTTTCATCCCCGGCCAAGCCACCACACACAACCTCCACACTTTATTCTCAATTCTTCAAAACGTAGCCCCCGAACTGCCTCTGGCTGCAGTGTTCTTAGATGCCACCAAGGCATTCGATTCAGTGGAGTGGGACTACCTCCTGGGAATACTAAAACGCATGGGTTTTCCCCCTCTTTTCGTTTCCTGGATACGATTACTGTATCACTGCCCCACAGTTAAGGTGCTAATAAATGGCCATTTGTCGACTGCATTCCCTATCTCGAGAGGCACTAGGCAAGGCTGCCCGCTATCCCCCATATTATTTGCCCTCGCGATCAAACCCTTGGCGTGCAAACTGCGCCAACACCACCAGGACAAGGCGCTTCAATGTAACCTACGCCAAATTTTGATTTCCCTTTATGCAGACGATATTACACTTTATATAAGAGACCCTCAGCAAAATATTAATCCTCTGCTACGAGAATTCATCATTTTTGGTAAACTTTCCGGGGTCCACATTAACTGGGGGAAGTCGCAAATATTTCCCTTGACGCCCGCGGTCACCAGATTTCCCCTGGACTACCCGCTAGAGTGGTGCGATACTTACTTGAGTTACCTGGGGATCCAAATCTCTAGCGACAGGGAAGAATTGATTCGCCTCAACTACGGTACGGCTATAGAACGCCTTACCAGCAATGTCACACGGTGGATCTCCTTACCTCTCTCGCTAGCCGGCAGCTTCTTTGATAAAAATGGTAGTGCTCCCACCGTTCTTGTACTTCTTCATGAATATACCTTATAATCCCGGTCGCTATTTCTTCAAGACACTCCGCACAGAAATGATACGACTGTTCTGGGGGGGCAAGCAGCCGCGGATACAATGGTCGATACTCACGAGACCCTACGCGCAAGGAGGATTTGACATTCCGGATTTTGAACTATATTTCACGTGTGCACAGGCCCATTATGCCTACTATTGGGTTAATCCCCCGAGATACATGCCACAGGTGGCGGCGGAACACTTGTTAGCGGACCCTATCCCTTTGGATGGGATGATACACGCACCCCCCCGCACACGAGACATTGCACCCACTACCATCACGGGCACGGTAGATGCATGGCATCGCATTGTAGGCCTCCTTGAAGCTTCAATGTTATATTCATCACTGTTGCCCCTGTCCTATCACCCACATATGCCCTTACTCCAAGAGAAGGTCTTTCGCAAAGTATGTGAGCGCACACACGTTACTAAATGGGGGGATCTCTTCTACAATGGTACATTTCGCACCTCTGACCAATTTTTCCATGAGACACAGCCCACTCCCCTCGATCTCTTCTAATATGTACGACTACGACAGGGAATGCGTTCCATTGCTCCGGACTTCCCTCAGGAGCCCGCAAACTTTGCGCCGCTCCACCAGATGCTAGGCGGCACGAGCCCGGGGCACCTGGTATCTACACTCTATAATAATATCCGCACACAACAACCAGAATCCTCTAACACATCTCGCACGCACTGGAATGCAGACCTGGGAATTGAAGTAACAGATGAACAGTGGAAATATTGCTGCCTGCAGACTGCGCATATCTCTGCTAGCTGCAGACTGCGCATCATACACTTTAAGTTCTTACAGCATCTATACTACACTCCATCCAAGATGTTCCAGTTTAAATTGAGGGAAACTGATCGCTGCGAGAGATGTAATAGCCCAGGAGCTGGGTTTTTGCACTTGGCCTGGGAATGTCCGCGGGTACTAGCATACTAGGTACAGGTCTTTGAAGACCTGGCGAAGATGACATCTGTCTTACTGGAGTGTACTCCCCTAGTGGCGCTCTTAGGTTACACCGAGCAGATTCCCAAGCCATATCCATATCGACGATTCATTACCATTATTACCATCATTACCATATCACTGCTGTTAGCAAAGCGTAGAGTAGCCTGTAGATGGGGTAGGGGGCGCGCCCCAAAATTTAAGGAATGGCTTGATGACCTAATATACTGTCAGGAACAACTTACTGTTTATGCTGAAACACTCCCACGCACTTCTAGGCCCAAGGACGTGTGGGCCCCTCTCCAGCGTTATCTCTTGGCGCGAGCTGCGGAGATCATGTCCGGCACACCCTCTGCTACAGAAGCTTGACACTGTCACTATCCCCACTTCCCCTTATCTCACATAACAAATCCAGCAATACTGAGACGTGAAGGGCTCCGAAATTACGATGTAATCCTCTATGATGCCCCTCTTGTAAATAACACTGTCTACTACTCCAGGCTGTGTAAGGTGGAAGCTATGTGTACTAAGATGTAACTGACTCCCTCAAGAATTAAATGTATTGTGTCAGGTGCTATGTGAATATATCGAGAAAGGAATGATATGTTATAACAAGATACTACAATATCCATAATTCAAACCTCACCTCTTAACCAGCAGCAGGTGCGAGACAAGAAAGATAAATATGTAAATTTAGCTCATATATGTAATCATCAACTTTAAAGTCTGTAATGTACGATATTTGTGACGAAAATCAATAAATAAATGTTTAAAAAAAAAAAAAGGATAGGGCGGTCACAGATCTAGAATTCATGGCTGGCTGAACTCGCGATGCGGTTGAGGGTAGTACTATGCCCTATGCTGCGGTAATAGCGACACACACAACAGTTGGCATGTATGATCCCGGACCCTGAGCGGACTTGCACTCCTTCATTTATCCCTTCGGCCGAGCCCGCACTCCGGGGGCATGCTACATCGCAACATTGTCCATTGCGGGACGGGTGACGCCGACACTACAACAGAGACACACGCATTAGTTACTTCCTTGGCAAGGCCAACACATAGCAACGCCCAGAGCCCCGGGCTGATCATCCACACCCCTACGCTGGACTTTCGTACGCCAGCCCACTCCGCTTACGCTTACAGGGGGGTGCAACACAGCTACATGTCCCAGGTCATCCCCACAGCCTGAGGTGACATGGTTGCGTCCGCTGTACACAGCACAATGTAATGTGGTAGGGCCCGGGGCCCTCATGCATACACAATGACCACACGGACACACTTAGACAGTTTGTGGAACTGGCTACGGGCACGTCCGCCCGGCCCCTTTTATTGCCAGGGTCACATGTCCAATGACGCCTGTGCTGGATGGGTGTGGGGTGAGTGTAAGCCAGCCCTCAGGGAGTGGTTGGTGCTGACAACAACTACAACAGTGATCAGACAATCAGTAGTTGAAAGTCCAAACAGCAAGGGTCCACGACTTGAACTGCACAGAGTTAGTGGCCCTGGATGCACTGCGGCTGGCACAGGCACACCGCCATGGGACGGTGACTTGCGGTGCACTGAGGTAGGGCCACGGGAGCTGAGCGGGTCCTCGTTGATGTCCAAGTTGAATGTCGCAGAGTGTTTCGGGGGACAGTGGAAGGTGTTCTTCCAGGGCATGATGCAGAGGGCAGAACCAAGCATGAACAGGCAATATGGAGGAGATGAATGCTACAGACTCATTTTTAACACCAAGTCAGTATCAGCTACATGATGATGAAGACAACCCCCAGGCCATAGACTCAGACGCCACCAAAGTTCAAACAGAGAGTGTCCCTGAATTTTGGGGCACAGAGTTAGTGGCACCAGAGCTGAAAGGGGATGCAGTCTGCGATGAGGCCTGTGCAATGGTATGAACTCTGCCATGAAAAAAGCAAGACTCAGTTCAAAATGTGTGACATACTTGACCGCAGTGTAGGCCGAAGGCAGTAGTCATCAAGGGCCCACAGACATGTGTCGCTGGCCTGCAATGCACAGAGTTGGTGGCACCAGATTGAAGGGAGTACAGTGATATAAATGCTGCCATTGACATATGAACTCGACCATCATGAAATCAAGACTCAGTTCCAAATGTGTGACCTATTTGACCGCAGTGTAGGCCGGAGGCAGCGGTCAGCAGGGGCCCACAGCCACGTGTCGTTGGCTTGCGATGCATAGAGTTAGTGGCACCAGAGCAGTTGTTGGAAGTGTTCGATCACCTCAATAACGATGATCCTTTTTTC
Source organism: Calotriton arnoldi (assembly GCA_963921515.1). Lineage (NCBI taxonomy): Eukaryota > Metazoa > Chordata > Amphibia > Caudata > Salamandridae > Calotriton > Calotriton arnoldi. The sequence continues at coordinate 60,662 of CAWUFW010008754.1, read as the reverse complement.
CTCCAGACTGAACCGCGTCTTCCTCTTACTCTTCTCCTTGCGTGCAATGATATGAACTCAGCCATTGACAAATCAAGACTCAGTTCCAAATGTGTGACCTACTGGACCGCAGTGTAGGCTGGAGGCAGCAGTGGAGTACATCAATGAGAAAGGAGTGCTGGTGGCCTGTGTCGCGGAGGCCGAGATGGTCTTAGGAGGCTGCCAAGGTCGCGGGCCTCGGGCTTGGAGCTTGCACCGGCACGTGGTGGGCCCTCTTTGACACATGCCGGTGTCAGGGAGGTGAGCAGTGAGGCCTGGTTGCGCAGGGGGGGCCAAGATGGGTCAGGGGACCAGTGGCCTGGGGTGCAGCAGGCGCACAGGATTGCAGGCACCGCCACTCACGGCGTTGGCCTCGTGGCAGGCTGAGAGGCGCCGCCCTGGCAGACACGTTGGCCATTCTGGAAGAGAACCACGCCCAGAGCAACAGGCTTTTTATTCACACCCCTACGCTGGCCTGGCGTACGCCGGGCCAGCCCACTCCGCTCACGCTTACAGGGGGGGACATAACAAGCTACATTTCCCCGATCTTCCCCACTGCCTGGGGTGACATGGTTGCGTCCACTGTCCACTACACTCCAAACACCAGCAGTATATGTCGACATGGACATGTCTGTGGTCTGCATACTGCAGTCTGGCCAGCACATCCACGCCACACTTGGCATATGTCTGGGTCCAAACTGGGGTGGTGTGGTGAGCAAAAGAATGATGGATTAAACTCAGATCCTTGTGACTGGGGGTGAATGTTTGCATTGTCCAGCATTCCGTCCATCAATTGTTTCTTTTGCATATGTCGCCCTATGTGGGAAACGTATGCCCAGACGTGGGTTTCGTGCTCACTACACCACTGGATACAAGTTAGCCTGGCTGATGAGGGGTGATGCTCTGAAACCGTCCCAGGATGCTTGTTTCCGGTCCAGGGAGGATCTGGCATGGCAGTTCGGGCTGGACTGTTCCCACAAGGAACAGGGTCAAGACTGATTTGCATATGGCTGGGTCCAAACTGGGGTGGTGTGGTGAGCAAAAGAACGATGGATTAAACCCAGATCCTTGTGACTGGGGGTGAATGTTTGCATTGTCCAGCATTCCGGCCATCAATTGTTTCTTTTGCATATGTTGCCCTAAGTGGTAAGGGTGTGCCCAGACGTGGGTCCTGTGCTCACTACACCACTGGATACAAGCTAGCCTGGCTGATGAAGGGTGATGCTCTGAAACCAGTCCCAGGATCCTTGTTTCCGGTCCAGGGAGGGCCTGGCTTTGCAGTTCGGGCTGGACTGTTCCCACAAGGAACAGGGTCAAGACAGATTTGCATATGGCTGGGTCCAAACTGGGGTGGTGTGGTGAGCAAAAGAACAATGGATTAAACCCAGATCCTTGTGACTGGCGGTGAATGTTTGCATTATCCAGCATTCCGTCCATCAATTGTTTCTTTTGCATATGTTGCCCTAAGTGGTAAGGATGTGCCCAGACGTTGGTCCCATGCTCACTACACCACTAGATACAAGCTAGCCTGGCTGATGAAGGGTGATGCTCTGAAACCAGTCCCAGGATCCTTGTTTCCGGTCCAGGGAGGACCTGGCTTAGCAGTTCGGGTTTCACTGTTCCCACAAGGAACAGGGTCAAGACTGGTTTGCATATGGTTGGGTCCAACCTTGGGTGGTTTGGTGAGCAAAAGAATGATGGATTAAACCCAGATCCTTGTGACTGGGGGTGAATGTTTGCATTGTCCAGCATTCCGTCCATCAATTGTTTCTTTTGCATATGTTGCCCTAAGTGGTAAGGGTGTGCCCAGACGTGCGTCCCATGCTCACTACACCACCTATACAAGATAGCCTGGTTGACGAAGGGTGATGCCCTGAATCCGGTCCCAGGATGCTTGTTTCCGGTCCAGGGAGGATCTTGCTTGGCAGTTTTGGCTGGACTGTTCCCAGAAGGAACAGGGTCAAGACTGATTTGCATATGGCTGGGTCCAAACTGGGGTGGTGTGGTGAGCAAAAGAATGATGGATTAAACCCTGATCCTTGTGACTGGGGGTGAATGTTTGCATTGTCCAGCATTCCGTCCATTAATTGTTTTTTTTGCATAAGTCTCCCTAAGTGGGAAGGGTATGCCCAGGCCTGGGTCCCCTGCTCACTACACCACTGGATACAAGCCAGCCTGGCTGATGAAGGGTGATGCCCTGAAACCATTCCCACGATGCTTGTTTCCGGTCCCGGGAGGACCTGGCTTGGCAGTTCAGGTTGGACTCTTCCCACAAGGAACAGGGTCACGACTGATTTGCATATGGCTGGGTCGAAACCGGGGTGGTGTGGTGAGCAAAAGAATGATGGATTAATCCCAGATCCTTTTGACTGGGGGTGAATGTTTGCATTTTCCAGCATTCTGTCCATCAATTGTTTCTTTTCCATATCAAAGGCAGCATTAAGGGCCAACATCAAGTTTGCCGCTGTGTCCCCCGCATCTATAATCTGATGAGCTAATTCAGAAGCCAGCATTAGGGCAGATTCTGTGCAATGTAATGGCCTGGAAACCAGATTGGGTCCCGTGCAGTAGGTTGTTATCCTCCAGATAACTGGACAACTGCCTATTTCTGTGCTTCTCAGTGATTTTTGGAAATAGGGTAGCAATGATATGGGCTTGTAGTATTCTTTTTTGGAGGGGGCGAGTAGTTGTTTTTTGAGAAGACGTACACCATAGCATGCTTCCATTGCTTGGGAACACATCCGGAGGCCAGGGACAAATTTACAAATTCACATAGGCCCGGATGGATAGTTTTACATTCCTGCTCCAGGATGGAGGGGAAAATTAGATCACCCTGGGACCCCAATTTAACAGTGGAGCAGAGCAACGTAGGTTCTTCAATTTGGTTAGGACAGAAATGATGAAGCTGAGCACCTTCGCCTATCGGGTCAAACCATGTCTCCAGTTGTGGGTAGTTTCTAACTTCTGATGATTAGGAAGCTTAAATATTTCCCAAATTGTCGGAAAAGAAGGAGGCCAGGGCTTCACAAACTCAACTGAAGGAATTGAGGAGGGTGCAGCAGCCATTAAGGAGTTAACAGATTTAATTATATGAAAGACTTCATGAGAGGAATTCTTGGAGGCAGAGATTTCTTTAGAACAGTACTTTCACCGTGACTGGTTAATGTGCAAATGATAGGTTATCAGGGCTATCTTATAGTTATCTCTCCTATGTTGATAGTAGGATTTATGTCAGAGACGTTCAAGCTTGTGCATTTCATTTTGAGAGTCAGGAGTTCAGCGGAAACCCATGCGGCTGATGGTTTACTTCTGTTGATGACTAGTTTTGTAATGGGAGCAATCTGGTCTAATGCACCCCATAGTCAGTCATAAAGTTGACGGCTGACTTTGTTGACACAGCTATTGAAACTCAGATAATTGTTACTGAGGGCCTGGATAAGCCTCTCATGAGTCACTTTTGACCATCTCCACACCCATACGGGGTGGGGACAGAATTCCTTGATGTCCTAGTATGAGTTATACTAATTGGAATTGCCAGATGATCTGACCAAACCAATGGGATGGGGGCAAAGTTTTGGCACAGGTCATGTTAGTAAACTCTGGGTCAAGCGTGTGCCCTAATATATGCGTGGGGGCAAAGACGTGCTAGGAGAGCTGGAGACTCTCTATTTCCTCAACTACAGCTTTTACAGCAGGACAGCAAGAATAATTTAAAGTAACAATGAAATCACCTAATTACTAACAGATTTGAGTAGCGCATGGCTTAGGGGGACAGTGTTTCTGCTAGTAAAGTGGAGAAGTTCAGCAGCGGCCCCAGGGGGCAGTAAATAAGAGCTCCTGATATAGCAGATTGTTAGAAAGTGCAAGGGAGAAGAAGGCAGCTTCACAGCCCTTGATAGGAAGTTCAGAAAAGGAGCATTGAAACTCTTTCTTAAATATTATTGCAATTCCACCCCATCTTTTAGAGAGCATATCCTGCCTGGTGACGGAAAAACCTTATAGATTGCCTGTAGTAAGGAAGAGTCCTTGTGGAGCCATGTCTCTGTTGAAAAAATGGCATCTGGCATCTGATCTTCGAGAAAGTCATATAATTCAAAACTGTGCTTAGCCAGTGACATAAGTGTAAAGGAAGTACAGAATCTAGAGTAGGACAAGTTTTAACGGTTCGTGTGGTGGGGTACTGGAGCAAGAATCCACACTGATCACAGTGTGAATCCCCCTGGCCTACATTGAAGGAAAAACTAACAACAATGTCTCAACCGGTATTATTGAGAAAGGCAATTATACATGTATGTACAAGACATTACAAGGAGAAGAAGGAGGGAGACTTGTGGTTCGTTGTAAAATGTGCTCATGGCATCATATAATTGAAATAAGACAAAATTGTAAAGGACATACTAAACAGTTGTATCAGCACTGTAGGCAAAGAATGCAAAGGCAACCCAAAAAACTTTGTACACAATTGTGCTCGTGACACACGAAGGTGACGGCGCAAGTGACAAGTGAGAGAAAACAGCGGAAGGCGCAATGTGAAAAAGTGACTGATATGTACAAGAATATATGGTTCACAATGGATTATTTACAGTAGTTGGTCATAGTTTCATAGACATTTTGTGTGAGAACCATAGTTGAATTTGCGCTGCGAATTGCGCTGAAATGTCGACGGCGTTTCGATCCTAGTTATTCAGGATCATCTTCAGGACCGGGTAGCCAAGTAAGGGGTGCTGTACAAGGAAGGAAAAGGGGAAAGTTCAGAGAGGGATGGGAACGGGGAAGCAGTGCGCGTGGGGAGCAGAGAGTGCACTAGGGAGGGGGAATATATGTAGCGGCCTACCTGAAGGAAGCAGGAGGCCAGCGACAGGGGGCAGCGTAGCTTGCACGGGTAAGGAAACAATGGATTCCACAGGGAGGGTCGTGCTGAGAAAAGGAGGGGATGAAAAGAGGCTAAGAAGGTCCTGGAAAGAAAGGACTGAGCGGAGGTACACCCATTGCTGTAGGTTGGAAGGGAACCGGTAAAGGCTTACCGAGGTCGGTACGCGGTAGTGATGAGCGTCACCGTAATTCTCACGGGACCCGTCAGCGTATGGAGGTCTTGGAGGCGCTTTTGGAGGCCGGAGCCGGTGGGGGCGATCCGGACTGAGGCGAGTCCTAGAGACAAAGGGCACGATGAATGTGTGAGGTGGTGAGACAAGGGGTCAAGTGGGAAGGAACGCGGAGGAGCGGAACACTTATCCAGCTGTGAGGACAACTATGCTGCGGGGAGTCTCAAAGACAGGGTTGGAGCCCCGATCCACTGTCACACAATGGGGAGAAGATAACGGTCCGGAGAGTCCGTCCTGTGAATAGGGCGACAAACGGGAGGATAGGAGTGACTGGTGAAGCAAGGTGCGATCGGTCCGAGCTAGCATGCATTAGGGACAGCGAAGACCTGGAACCGCTTACCGATCTCGATAAAGAGCAGCACGTCGTTCATGTCATTCGGAAGACTGCTGAAAACATGGTTATTCGCCAACTGACTTGTTCATATATTGTATTAGAAGCACCAGGGCCTGCCAAATTTCAGCGTTCCTGCCAATTCCAGCGCCAAGATGCCTTCGGGCATACGTGCGCTTTACAAATCTATAAATCAAATCAATCAAATCAAAGCATGAGGTGAAGCGGTGGCTTACCGTAAAGGGTGTGGTGTTAATAGGAGGAATGAATCCAATGGCAGTAGGAGCGCTCAGATCAGCGCGGAGCCGCCACAGACGTGTGCGGCTTGCTGGTGTCTAGGCGAGGTGGAAGACCCGGCCGTTAAAATAGATGTAGCGCTTCCGGGGTCCAGCCGGAGTGTGAGCGTCAGAGCGTCATGTGGCCAGGTGTCATAGTGCCTGGGGGCGTGGACAGAGTTGTCAAGGTAATGCCCGAATGCCACGTAGAAGCACGCGAGGGAGGGAGGGTAGGAAGGGGAGTGAGGGGGTGGGGAAGGAAAGAGAGAAAGGATAAGACCAATGTGACATCGTAATCCAGTGATTGTTTGCGTAGCCAAATTTGCGAAAGCTATGTCCAGGGGGAGTACTTAAGGCCGCAATTAAACCGGAGACAAGAGTGGAGAATAGGTCCTAATTTTCTGGCACAATAGTAGCAATATCCCAGTGACATCGTAATACAATAGTTAAGGTGAGTTGTAACAAAAAGATCGAGTAACCATAAATGCAGGTGCAGTATAATAAAGGATACAAGAAAATACTTGAAATCACAATTAAATCAGGACAGGACCTGGTCATTGGTGCTGTATGTCTAGCACAAAGGTCGCAATGGTTAACGGTGTCGCGAAGGAATGGGCGGGGGGAAAGGAGAGAGGGAGGGAGGGAAAAAGGGGAAAACCAGTAGTGGTAACAATTCATCTGGCGGGTTCTGTATAACAGGGGGAGATTCATATTCATGTGGCACAGAAACTTAGTCACAGTTGCACAGTACTGTTCCATTCATCAATGGTGTTGAGGCCAAGGTTTACCGAATTGCATCTGGTGATCCATTTGCATTCGCTCCTGTTGAGTAGCAATTGGAGGTTGCCACCTCTTTTGATCTGGCGATGCAGCGAGCGCAAGGTAAATAGTTTTATTTATTTATTTACTTACTTCACTTCTGCCTGTCGTATGTCCGACTCCACTACCCCCCACCCAGCCCCTCTCCCACCCCACCGCCGCACAGCACTCTCTCTGCGAGCCAACACTGCTGTCAACCAAAGTTAACAGTTACCACAGAGCTAAGCTGAGGTCAAAACTGGGGTCATAACTTGTTGGACTAGCTCTGGTGTGGTTGTTTACCTGAATGTGGTTGCCTCGACTGAGGCCATCTGCCCTGTGTAAAATCGGACCACTCAGCCTGACTTCAAAATTGTGCCCTGACGTGGCTTAAAAATTCGGCATGCAACAATGGACAGCACTGGCTTTGCAGTTTATCGTGAAGCATTTACTGTGAGTCAAGTGTTTACTCCGCGTTTGTGGAGTTATTGTTATTATCTCACATCCTCACTTTGCGAGGGCTCCATGGCTATTGGCAGGTGGGGGCACAGAGGAAGCATAGAGGAGCTGATATGTCGATAACTAGGTGAGCTGAACACAAGGGAGCTGGTGCTGATGGCCAGGTGATCCATAGTTCTTACACTGTGTTGTACAAGTAAACAAGACCAAATTGCGTAACGCACTCGAAAAGTATATTGAGTAGAGTCAACTTTGAGGACAAGGATCCTTACTACCACCGCCATTGTGTGGATCTAACATAAACTTGCCCATATCAACCACCATTTGGACTGATCCCTTCTTCGCCCTGGTGCGAAATCTACACAAGGAGAAGTCATGAAGGGGATATTGGTTCCTACCTCATGCAGACCACAGTCAAACAGATTCACCATCAACAATTTCTGTGCTACGGTCTCACACCCGATCTCTATCTCATCATATGGATAGATAAGTTCCATAAGCAGCACCACTGGGGACTTTTTATTTTTTTTATTTAAATTTCAGAAAAGAAATACAGTGAACAACAAGCCAGTTGACAATCAGTACATAATCATTGACAAAACTGCACCACCAATACAGTACAGATGTTATACCGTGCATACCCGTCCCACAAATAGAAACAGAAATTTGTAAATGGACTCAGCACAGCAAGTCCAGTTGTGAGAAGAAAATGTTACGGTATAGTCAGAAATCCAGGACAACACCCCATATATTATGCATATTAGGTAAACCTTCTGAAAGGAATCACAGCACCAGCGTCTCTCTTGATCTACCCCACAATTCCCGTATCGATCGACATGTCCCCGTCCGCCCCCTGTCTCTCCCGGGCCCAAGTGATAAATGGTTCCCAAATGTCTCTGGGTCTGGAGGTAGGGGGCATTAATTCCCAGAAGGCGGAGAGTTGGGAGTGACCATACGCAACATCCCTGATCCACTCCTTAATGGAAGGCACCCTCTTCCTCCCCCAGTGTACGGCAACTTGACGTTTAGCAAAAAGGAGGAGCAATGCATGCAGCTTGTGAGCCTTAACAGGTGTGTCTTTTACATAACTCAGCAGGCCCAACAAGGGTGTGGGAGCCGCAGGCACTCCAATGATCTGATTTATCATCGTAAATACTGTGGACCAAAATAGCGTCAGTCGGGGACAGTCCCATGCCATATGGAGAAAAGTAGCTGGGACAAAACCACAGCGCCAACAGCCCTCATCCTCCCTCAGCCCCATACGGTGCAGGCCTATGGGCATCCTGTAAAAGCGATGAAGGAATTTAAAGTGTATGAGGCTGGAGTTTATAGTTGGGGGACAACTCAGTGAGCTGGCGACAGCAGTACGACCACTGGGCCTCAGTGAGCGGGACAGGGAGTTCGTCGTTCCACGCCTGAAGTGCCTTTGGCCTTTTCAAAGGTGCCGTGGCCTGCATGTGTGTATAGAGCCGTGTGACGAGTCTGCGGGGCGAGGGTGAGCTTAACAAGTTCTCTAACGCTGGCATGGGTGGCGGAGGACTCGGAAGCGTCACATGTAGAGATCGACAAGCGGCCCGAAGTTTGTAGTAGAGAAATAGATCAGCAAAGGGCACTGTTTGACCCTCCTCCGGGGACTTGTTAATGGCTGAAAATGACACTTAATCGAACTTCAAACATTCCAGAGCTGAGCCTCCATCACTGGACTCACCAATTAACAAAAAAGCTGACATAAACAGCACTATGGATATGATACTGAAAAAATTGGCTGAAGTCCACGATCTTGCAAAGTCGAAGAAGTCCAGTACAGACGCGATACAACTCAAAATGAGTGCCATAAGAATGGACATCAACTCAATCAGTAATAAACTATCTGATGCAGATTAGCAGATAAGCACCGTTGAGGATACGTCAACAAAATCAAATAAACACCTTAGAGCGTTACAAGCAACCACAAAATCTCTCCATCGAGACACGTCAGAAAGGGAATCTATGGATTTTTGGCATCACTGAGGGGACAGAAGAGTCAGCTGATTCCTGTATCTTCTTTCTGGAAATATGGTTGCCGCAAGTCACTGGTCTGTCTTTAAAAAAATGACTTTGAACTAGAACATGCGTATCTAGTCCCATCAATCAAACCTACAAATAAATTCACCACAGGACAGATTGTGTTTAAGCCCCTGCGCTTTTAACACACGGAGATGATCTTGAACTACGTGCGTAAAATTCTCCATATTCTATGGAATGGCCAGAAAATATATTTCACAGACCTATTTGAATTCAACTGTGGACACGAGGAAGGGTTCTCTATCACTTTGCCCTAGACTCAAGAGCATGAATCTCCAGTTCTCCTTCATTGGGCTTGCAAAGTTTAGGGTTTTCACTGATGGTAAACATCATATTTTTGTTGATTATAAGGAACTCTTGTCCTTCTTAGATGGAAGAGGTGTGCCTGCCTTGGAGACCTAGCACACCACTGCAAACAAGAGAAAGTGCTGAAAATGTTTCAACCAAGATACACTTATTACCTACGTACTATATGAGGTTCACCTACTCTAGAGTCATATCTGTCTTCCTGTTGAACACATATAAGTTGTTGATGACTCTTAGGACTCTATGTTGGTGTTATGGATTTGCCAACATCTATCTAGAACTGATTTACACCATGTACTGCCCTCACTAGAATATAGTACCTCCCACAAGCAGTAAGGTATTTTTCAAAGCTAGAGATTTTCCCATATAGATCACTAGTTCTGCTACTTCCATGTTCTTTAAGATACGGCCCCAAGAACGGACGATGATCTCTAACTCTGAATAGTGTTGTATGTACGGTATGTTACTTGCTTTGTTTGCGCTGGTTGTGCTATATCTATATTCTCGATTTAATGGGCCTAGAATGGATGGTGCATCATACTTGATCAATTGCTTATACCTCCACAATATCTACATCTAAAACCTCATGTAGTTATTTGGGGGTAACCCTAACCCTGTATTAGCTGATGCTGGAGATGTGACTTGTCCACTGCTCATATACATCTGCCCATAATCTCAGACACATGTAATTGTTGTTTTTATTTCAACGGTGCTTTAGGTCTACACCTGCTTTGGAATTGTTCTGACAATTCCACTGCCATTGGTTTGGCTTGTCTCTGTCGTCTCTCCCAATTTCACCATTAGGGTTGAGTAGCTTGGCGGGTGGGACATGGGGTGGAGGGTGGATTGGTTCTTTCTTGTTTTCTGGTATGAATTATTTACTTGCTTTACATTATTTTCTCCGCCACAGCAATTCTATGACATTGCAAACCAAAACACGTGGCTCCTATCTCTACCACCTTGTCAACAGGCTGTTCCGGTACACAAAGATTTGGTATACTTATGTTCCCTGAGTGCGGATGCACAGGTATTGCGCCCTCCAGAACTCTGTGATTTCTTGAGCTGCCAGAGGTACTGTACAGTTTTATTAAGTGCAGTTCCATGTATTCCCTGATCATCCAAGTACTCATTTGTTATGGCTAAAGCACCTCTCATTGAAAACCTAAAGATGGTTTTACTGAATGTCAAGGGGCTTAACCATCCGGTTAAACTTAAGAAAAGTGAGAACTATCTATTTAGAGCCAAAGGCAACATAATCCTATCACAAGAAACTAAAATAGGTCTAAAAGAAGCGGCTTCCTTAAAAACAATTGGACAACTGAAGTTCTATGCTCCCCTGCAACAAACAAAAGAAATGGGGTGATGACCCTGATCTCCAGAAGTCCGGACTTGAAAATAGAGTCCCGTGATGTTGACACAGCGGATAGGTGAATAATCACAAAAATCAGCAAAAATAACAAATGTATGGTCCAAATTCTTTAGACCCGGATTTCTGGAACTCCATCTCTGCAATGTTAAGCTGTATCCCCGGAGACAAACTGATTGTAGTGGTGATGATTTTAATCTTCCCCATGACAGTTCTGGACAGGCAGTCAAAAGCCTCATACCACTCTACAAAGTCCCACAAAGCTCTTCTAAAGTTATGCTATAAATTTAATTTACAGGACTATTGGAGGCTCCAACGTCCAGACACTAGGAATTATACTTTCTTTTCTAACCCCCATAAATTGTATTTGAGAATTAACTATCTCCTCATCTCAGGTTCATTCACACACCTCACTGTCCAAACAGATATTTTCCCTAGGTTGATTTCTGACCACTCATGTATATCTTTAACACTCATGGGTACTAAAGCCAAACCAAAATGTAAAGTATAATGTTTCAGCAAACTCTTAAAAATGACATATCCAGAGACACCGTAGACAAAACAATACTTAATTATATTAATGACAATAAATCTGCCGAAGTTGCACTCTCCACTTTTTGGGACGCACTCAAGGTAACTGTCAGAGGCATTTTAATAGATATACAAGCAATATTAAACAAAGACCATAATAGTAAGTTATATAAGTTAGAAAAAGAAATTGGAAAGCTTGAAGCACTTCATGTAGCTAACCTAGATGTATCTACCCATTACCTCCTAAAAAATAAAAAAATATAAATACACCAGAATACTGAGAGAGAAAGCAGGGATCTGGATTAATAAATTCAAAAGCCTGAAACTCTGCAATGCGGACAAAGCAGGGAAAATGCTCGCATCCTACCTAAAACACAAACAAAACTGAAAAGGTAGTGCTCAATCAAGAATATGTCAAGCAAAACACAAACAAACCCTCAAAAGATTTTAGAGAGTTTGATGAGTCATTATACAAAGATCACTCACATGCTTCTAAAGTAAAATGCAAGGCTTACCTAGACAAATTACAACTACCACGAATATCTGAGGATGATCAACAGGAACTCAACTCACCAATTAGTGCAGAAGAAATAATTATGGCAATCAAATCACTTAAACTTAACAAAGCTCCAGGAACGGAAGGTTTCACTACAAATTTCTATACAACATTCTCGTCCTAACTAAACCCCACAATAGTAGATTTAGTGAACCATTTTGCAGATTCTGGCTCTATTTCATGAACCACAACTAAAGCCATTATAGTAGTCCTCTCAAAAGAAGGTAAGGATTCAACACTTGCATGCTAAGATTTACACAAACATTTTGGCCAAAAGACTAGAATCCTATTTATTGCTTCTAACTAGTCAGTCTCAAGTAGGATTCATGAAGAATCGCATGTCTAACAACAACAGACAGCTTTTGTGCCATGTTCTAGAAAGAGCTAAAATACCACCTCTGACACTGTTGCAATAACGAGAGATGCCAAAAAGGCTTTTGAAAAGTCTCATGGACATTCTTGAAAGAAACACTGATAAAATTCAATCTTGATGAAGACTGTATTAAAATTATTATGGCACTTTACAGCAAAGCCTGCACTAGGGTGTGGACAGATGGGCTCATTTCTCCCTCCTTTAAGCTTGAGGTAGGAACAAGGCCGTGATGTACGCTCTCCCCCTCCCTATTCATCTTGGCCTTTGAATCCTTACTCCATAACATCAAGACCAATAACTTGATTTCCGGCATTGCCTTTAACAAGACTATTTTGAAGGTGGCAGCATTAAATGATTATTTCTTGATTGTGACCGAGAATACCCGATCATCTATAAAAAGCACTCATAATGACAATGACAGCTAGGCCTTAGTAGCAGGGTATAAACTTAATAGAGATAAATCAGAAATCAAAGGTCTGAACAATCTATGCTCTAGGGACATACTGGAAGACTCAGGTCTGACTTGGCAACACAGCATCTGAAATACTTAGGCATAGAATTCGCGTCAGATTTAATAGACAGTTTACAACATAACAAGAAAAAGACGCTACAGAAAATAGAGGATTTACTGGATAGTTGGAATTTAAAGTTGTCACCTGGAGGGAGCGTATTGAGACAATTAAAATGATGGTAATACCTATAGTCAACTACCTTATAAGTATGCTTCCACTAACTTTATCAAAGAACTTTCATCAAAAATTAGACAAAATCTTTGGGAATTTCATCTGGCAAAATAAACGCCCTAGAATTTGATCTAAAAAACTCAAACTCCCCATCAATCTGAATGGAGTAAATCTAGCCAATTTTAGAAATTATCAAACCACCTTCCTAGCCATACAGAGGTTCATGTGGTTCTCTCCATTGCTAGATTATACCCCACCCTGGCTCTCAATCTAAAAAGTGATCCTGGAGGATATAAATCCCATTATGCTATTATCCACCAAAATTTAGCCTTCACAGCCCTCCAATGCATTTTCAAACACACCACACAGGCTATATTAAAGCTAGAATCACTGATAAAAACATTCTAACCTATCCTCACTTTGGAACAATCCAAAATTTAAAATGAATGGCAAGCCCTTATACTGGAAATCCTGGTCCACAAAGGGCATCGACTTTCTAAAGCAGCTCGGCACACAGAAATCACCACTCACCTTCAAAGAGATTCAAAACCAATATAAGCTAGAGGACATTGATTTTTATGATTTTCTTAAACTGAAGGCTTGACTAGCCAAATCCAAATGCACCTATAAGGAACCACCCCTAACTATACTTATAAACTCACTTAATAAATCCAGTCTCCAGGTATCTAAATTATAGAATATTTTACAACTTTTATCCAGTGATTGAAGTGCATTAAAAAAAAGTAAGGGAACTGGTATGCTGTGCACAATGGGAGTGGGGTCAAAGGTATGGCTAAAAAAACTAAGGGGCATATTCTCAAGAACGTGTGATAACTACCTCAAATCCAGCTTAACGCAACACTTCACATCGCAGTCCATTGCGGGAAAATAACGCCGTGTCAACATGGCATTCCCAACACGGCGGTACCATGCGATAGTCACACGATAACGCGTCAAATGAACGCGTTAAAATCAACGCGACGCCGCAAAAACACGAAACCCCAACTCGAAAATAGTAGCGATGATGTCAATCGCGATACAAAAATTTGCGAAAACCAGCTACAGGCCTGCAATTCCCACGCGTCATGCGGGAAAATGCACTATAAAAGTAGAAAAAAAACATACAAACAACAGCGAAGCACAATGGAGGCATCCGGGGCAAGTACAGAGGACAACCAGAACCCCACAAGCCCCCCGGAGGACCAGCCTGGGACCTCGTGGTCAGGGAAGGGCAAGGACAAGAAGAGTAGGAAGAAGCGGTTCAGTCCGCAGGAAAACAGGATGCTGATAATGGAGGTGATAGAACACCATCAAACACTGTTCGTCACCTCCACTGTGTCACTGGTAACTAAAAATGGAATATGGCAGACCATCGTGGACAAGGTGAATGCAGTCGGAGTGCTGAGGAGGACAATGGACGAGGTCAAGAGGCGCTGGAATGAAGTGAAGTGCAAAACCAAGCTGAAACTCGCAAACAACTGGAAGGCAGCAATGCAGACTGGAGGTGGGAGTCCAGCGCCACAGGAGGAGCTGGACGAGATGGAGGAAATGGTGTCCACAGTCATCAGTGGGGAGACGGTGGCAGGATTTGGGGGACCGGACACTGCTCAACATGACCGGACACAACAGCAACAGGGTGAGAAACAACCAGGGACTGGGGGGACGGGGGAGATGGGCACAATGGCACACATGCACAATTAAGCATAGCACATCTGTGGACAAACCATGCCCCAGACCCCCAACTCCCACCAAGAGACCAATGCACACAGGTATGCAACATTTCAGCACCGGATAAGCACAGACGCCCGAGGCACACCGCATTTAAGGGATAAAGGGCAGTTACATCAGAACTGCAGGGGCGACTCCCCCAAAATGCGGCAAACACACATTACATGCAGAGCACATCAACATTGACAACGATGTGGTACAAACCGCAACACATCCACAACAGAACAGAGGACACAACTGGTGCTGCATGTGGGTAGAAACTGGCCAATCACATTTGGCATTGCAGGGAAATGTTAGTTGACAATGTACAAGTACAAACACACATCCGTGATGTAGTCGGAATGTCCACTGTCCAGCATCAAATAGGCAGCTCCCCCCAAACAGTCACAATGTATATTGTCATGCAGTCTGAATGTAAACATGTACAATGCGTCAACATACATGTGAACACAGTGTGAAACTGAATCTCCCCTTCACATTGCAGGGGGAAATCCAACACCTCCTGTGGAGCAGTCCGAACCTCTCTACTCTGATGACGAAGAGGACCACCACACCTTCGACTCCGACGCCCTCCAACAGCTCGTGGACAGCCCCCGCAGCCCACTTCCAGGAGCAGGTCAGCCCAGCTGCCACGAGGAGAACCCACCCCCTGCACAGAACACACAGCAGGCAGCACCCACCACCACGGCTGCCTCCCAGGACCCCCACGACAAACACATGGCCTTCCAACGCCGTGTGTTGGGGTGCCAGGAAAAGCTGGCTGAACAGGTGCAGGTGGGGTTCGACTGCATGGCAACCAAACTAGACGCCATACGTGGGTGTCTGAGTCCGGTCCATGCTCTCCAACGGACCATGGCTGACATCGCTAGAGTCCTGACTCTACGACAAGAATGACTGTCTAGCCAGAGTGCCTCCAGCGATCTCGCCCGGGAGTTGGGACACATGCAGAGGATCATGGAGCGGACGCAGGCGGAAAGAGCAGCTGCCACGGCTGCACACCAGCGAGAGGTAGCTGGGTTCCTCAATGCCCTAAAGACCCTCCTCATGGCATTGCTGCCACAAGGCCTGGCGCTGATGCATGCTGCTGCTACCACCCCATCCACATCTCCGGCCCCTGATGTGTCAGTGCCACACAGTGTGGCAGACATTCCACCTCCGGCCCCTGAGGTGTCACTGCCACACAGTGCTGGAGACAGAACACCACCACCCACATGTGAGGCACATGCATCAGCAGAGGACGAAGATGTGGATGAATCTGCCTTCGTGGTCAGAAGGACGCAGTAGCATTCATCTCCGCCATGTGGCCTGTTTCTGCTTGGTTCTGCCCTCTGCATCATCACCTTCCACTGTCCCCCGATGCACTCTGCGACACTCACCTTGGACCTCGACATGGACTGCCAAATTCTGTTTGGTCACCAATGACACAGCTATCAGACTGCGGACTGAACTCCTCCTCTCCTGATGTACCTGTCATTCCCTGAAGGACTCTGGCTGGCCCTCCATGGGCCAACAATGTAAAGTGGGGTTGGCATGGCCCTGTACTGCTCCAGCTGCAACACTCCACTGAATGTGCAATAAACATTCATATTCACACAGATGTGTCATGTCTATGATCTTTCAAGTGTGGAAGTATGGATGAATGTAGGGTCAGTGATTCCCCCTTATGTCCATGTTGCTCATGTTGTGGGACTTTTGTCACAGGGTGACAGATTGCCGATTGTGGTCTGGGTGGCACCAACACTACAACAGAGATACATCCATTAGTCACTTCCTTGTCCAGCCCAGGACAGAACCACGCCCAGAGCTCCGGGGTCATTGTTCACACCCTTATGCTGGACTGGCATACACCAGGACAGCCCACTCCGCTTACGCACACAGGGGGGACGACAACGCCACATGTCCCAGGTCTTCACTGTAGGGATCTGCAGCTCACAGGTCTAGTTGTCAGCATGCCACAGCCACTCCCTCATGGCTGGTGTACACCCACACCACACCCATCCAGCACAGGCGTCACAGGACATGTGACCCTGCCAATAAAAGGGCCTGGTGCACGTGCTGGACGCCATTTCCACTCTCTAACTGGGTGTCTCCGTGTAGTTCTCATGAATGCATGAGGGCCTAGGGCCCTGCCACCTCACATTGCCCAGTGCCGGGGGTGACATGATGGCGTCCGCACCACGGAACTCAATCATTAAGGGTCCATGACTAGTGGTGCACAGACTTGGTGGCACCGGATACACTGCGGCAGGCACAGGCACACCGCCACGGGACGGTGTCTTGTGGGGCAGTGTGATAGGGGCACCTAAAGTGCTGAGCGGGTGTGCAGCCTGCGATGATGCGCTGGCCTGGCAGTCCGGACTGGCAAGGATCAGTGTGAGCCCTGCTGGATCGCAGTGTAGGCCTGAGCCAGTGGGCAGTGCGGGCCTCCCGCCACGTGGCGATGCCCCGCGGTTCACAGAGTTAGTGGCACCTCAAGCGCTGAGCGGGTGTGCAGCCTGCGATGATACCGTGTGCACTGATGTGGTCTCTGTCATTGCAAAATCAAGACCCAGACTCAGGTGTGTGACCTGGTGGCCCGCGGTGAGGAGCTGCATGATGTGGAGGGTGCCATGGTCGGGGGCCCCGGGCTTGGAGATCCCACCGGAACGTGGTGGGCCCTCTTGGAGACACGCCGGTGGCGGAAGGTGACCAGTGAGGCCTGGTTGCGCAGGGGCGGGCAATCACCGCTGGGCAGCGGGAGGGGCTGGGGTGCAGCAGCCTGTGTGCGCAGGGGTGGGCAAGCGATGATGGCGTGTGCAAATGTATGGACTCTGCCATTCATGTCTCTGGACACTGTTTCAGATAAGGGACCTGGGGGACTGCAGTGTATACCGACATGTGGTTGGAGACACACCGGTGTCAGTAGGTGAACAGTGAGGCCTAGGTCCGCAGTGTCGGCACTCTCTCACCCTCTCTTTCTCTCTCCCTCTCTCCCTCTCTCTCTCTCTCTTTCTCTCTCCCTCTCTCTCTCCCTCCCTCTTTCTCTCTCTCTTTCTCTCTCCCTCTCTCCCTCTCCCTATCTCTCTTTCTCTCTCCCTCTCTCCCTCTCTCTCTCTTTCTCTCTCTCTCTCTTTCACTCTCTCTCTCTGTACTTTGATGGGCGCATGGCACACCTTCTTATCCAGATTTCTGTTTTGCAGGCTGTGACCTACAGAATGCCCTGAGAAGACCCGCCATGCCTCTTCAGAATTGTTGTTTTTGGTTTATTCTGTAATAAACGTATTATTTGGATATTATAATATGAATGTATGATTTCCCTTTTTCTGACCACACATCTATGTTAGGTGTTGTGATTGTGCGACTTCTGGCGATTTGTTTGGTTCATGGTTTCATGGAGTTGATGTGCAAAAACTTTGTCCAAATGGGGGGGGGGAGGTGTGGGAGGTGCCTGGGGTGGGGCCCCGGTGGGGGGTGGGGGTGTGGGTGGTAGGGTCCTGGGGGTGGTGGCGGTGGGTGTTGTTGGCCTATTGGGGCTCCGGGCTGCATGATCGGTTGCTCCAGGGCATCTGTTGTTCTTCATGTGTGGCTATGGGCTGTACTCCCTTGTCTGGTGCCGGTTGTCGTCCGACTTTACACCAGGTAAGAGCAGGTGTTAATTTCCTGCTGCTAACGCGCCTTATCGCATGTTTTGTTATCTTATCGCCGATGTGGCTGGTCGTTGGGAATGTTGTGGAGTGGTGTTGTTGCGGATTTTTGCACGAGAACGCCTACTCTGCATATCATTAGCGTTAGTTGCCGGGGTCATCTGTGGCAATGTTTTTTGCGACTGCTTTCGCAGGTAAACTGGTGTTATGGGCTGTTAGCGCCAGCTTGTGAATGGGGCGATGAATTTATCGCGACTTTGGCTGCGATAAAGTGCCGATAGCTCGGCGATAGATCCTTGAGAATATGCCCCTAAATGTTCTGTAACTTTTTTAGGTCTTTCACCTTCAGGTATGTAAATATAAAATAACACACAGTTTAAATGTAAAATAAATGCAAGTTAATTTAATCAGTTGGAAATGCACTATCTTACTTTATGAAACCTATATTAGTTAATGCACTGCCGAGGTCTGTTTCTGTAATCAGAGAGCCACTGAATTGAATTCTATTGGAACAGAGGAGAATAGTTAGGAGCATAACCAAGGCCCTGCTGCACCTTCGGAGCAGGGGCCTGTGTTATGCCCTTTTAAAAAACACGCACTTCACAGCTCAGATGGTAAATCCTTTCCAATACCACTCAAACAGAATAAATCTGTCTCATCAGGAAGTGTCCAGTGTTTCCATTAATCAAAGCCAATACAGGCTTCCGAGATCCCTTTACATTTGCAGATTGACTCTATGTGTACATTTACACTTCTTTCAGGCAAAGAGGCACCCTGGCACGGAGGACTGTTTACCTGTTGATTCGCCTTCAGTTTCACAGCACAGGGGACTCCCTGCCTTAAACTTTAGCTGAAGCATTTCAGCTCTCGGAATTAACCGTCCCGGGATGGATGTCTTTTTACAGAAAGTAGGGAAACTTTTTTCCTTAAATTAAAAAATTATGGGCATTTCGTGCCCCTCCGATCTTGGCCACTTCAATCACTGCCTAAATCCACAGGACTAAACCTTACTCTGCAGAAGAAATGGGATGAGACCATTAGCATTTCACCTGATGACTGCAGTCTGATATGGTAATCAGTTGTTTCTCACAAAATTACTCCTTCCCTGTCTGAAACTCAATACTGGCTGTTTCACAGAACATACTGGACACCCTCACGTCTTCACAAATTGCCCCTCAAAAAAGACCCAACTTGCTGGAATTGCAACGAGGAGATCGGTGACTTACCTCTTCTTCTTTTCCATTGCTAGTTCCCAATTCTGGGATAAAATATTAGATTTTGGCCAGGATGTACGACCGGGGCATTTAGCGACTCGCAAATTGCGCTCAATTGCGAGTCGCAATTTGCGAGTCGCTAAATGTCATGTACAACAGTGTCAGAGACACTGTTTGCGATTCCCAAAGGGGTCGCAAATTGCATGCCTCATGAATATTCATGAGGCACTCGCAATTTGCGACCCCATTGGGAATGGCTGGCCCTCCCAGGTATGGTGGCCTGCTGGGCTCAGCAGACCTCCATGTCTGGGACTGCTTTAAAATAAAGCAGTTTAAAAAAAAAAATGCAGCCCGTTTTCCTTAAAGGAAAACGGGATGCATTTAAAAAAAGAAAAATTAAACGTTTTCGTTTAATTTTTTAAGGGCAGGCAGTGGTCCCAGAGACCACTGCCTGCTCTTAAAAAATGTTTGCACATGCATTCCTAAAGGGGAAGGGGTCCCCTGGGGACCCCTTCCCGTTTGCGAGTGCTTTACCACCCTCTTGAAGAGGGTGGTAAACTGCGAGTGTTTTGCAACTGCAATTGCGGTCGCAAAACATTCTTACATGACTTGTGGGGTCGCTATTAGGCAGGGAACGCCCCTTCCTAATAGTGAGTCGCAAAACACTATTTTGCGAGTCGCAAATTATTTGCGAGTCGCAAAATAGTGTTAGTACATGGCCCACAGGATTTTTGCATGCGCAAACGGGTCGCAAACCCGTTTGCGCATGCAATTTTCCGTCGTACATCTGGCCCTTTATCTGAACATTATACAGATTTCAACTTAAACGTAATTTTAACTCCCTCATCAATGGATTTTTGGATCCATGGGTAGGTTTGTCTAATGATAAGTTGTTACTAGAAATCCTACTAATTGAGGCTTGTAAATCTGAAATCAGTAATTGGAAGGACACTGGTGCAACTTCCTTCAAGGCATAGTTGAACTGGATAATACATGTAAAAGGGGCAGACAATTTCACACTCCAATGCTCTCCTTCTAAGCCACAACACAGACGCTCATGGGGAACATTTTGCCAGTAATAAACCCCCCTGAGGCTCCTACTCACCATTACCTCGACAACATATTCCGGGAGGGAAGCGCTAGACCTTATTGACGTTAGTTAACACCCATGCAAATGAAGGCGGGAGCATTACTGCCCACACTTATTCACCACTGGATAATTTTTGCTCTGGCCTACCCATGATCTGTATGTTGATGGACTGTAACTGGTTATAGCAGGTTGTATCGGACGCGCGCAGGTGTGAGAGAGACCTCTCAGCATTAATCAGGAGCGCCTGGTAAAGGGCTTATTAATTCTGCATAGCGCATTGCTCTTTTCATTATTTTTTAAAAAGGGGAACTGTTTTTTAAAACACGATCGTCGTCTTGCTGTTTCTACCTTGTAGCATCATAGCACTAATCAGGAGCACCTGGTAAAGGGCTCCTTAAACAAAATAACTGCATATCGTATTGCTCATTTCACTGCCTACAAAAGGAATTGCTTTTAGAAAATCACGTTCGCCGTATTGCTGCTTTTAATACTGTAGGCCTGTCACAATAAATCACTCTGTACTCACTTACTTTAAGAGCTTTTCCCCGGTCCACCGCCGATTGTTCGGTTTGAGTGGAGGGAAACTCAGGCACTACAGGAAGCATTCAGGACTTCCGGCGCACCCAGGCAAGCCAGCTGATCTGCAGCTGACCTTCCCCTCCCCTACATAACTGGGATGCCATTTGCCTCGCGCAGCGGACGCGCGCAGCGGGCACGCCAAAGGCAAGCCCGTCTGCGCCCGTCCGCGGCCGGCCGGGGTCAGGGGCCAGTTGCCCTTCCCGATTTCCTCCAGACTCTAGGAGTTATAGCCCCAAATCCCTCTACAAGCTGCGAAGTCCCACCCCGGCCAGCTGCCAACATGCTTGGGATATGGCAGACAAACACACTTCCTGCACCCATTGTGGATTTCAGTACCAGCCCACTTTGGGCAGGAAAAATACTCAGCGCATTATGTACCTCCTAAATTGCAGATCACTCCCTAAACACTCTACGGAAATCGCCATCCTCTTAGAGGAACTCAAGCCAGATGTTCTTTTTCTGACAGAGACCTGGCTCCATGCTGAGTCAGAACCAGACCTCGTTCAGACCCTTCCCCGGGGCAACAATATACAGCGAGCGGACCGTAAGGAGGGCAGAGGAGGAGGCTTAGCGATCATCTTTAAGGATTGCTATGAGTGCCGCCACTCCCCAAATTTGATACCAGATTGTGAAAGTCTCTCCTTCGCCATTGAGTTCTCCCCCACAACCACCTTCTCCGGCCTACTCATATATCGCCCACCGGGGGCCATAGGAGAGTTTTTAAATACCCTTCCCTCCATCTTAGCTGACACGGCTTGCAGGCCTTCTAACTACACTCTTTTAGGGGATCTTAATATTCACTTTGATGATGCTACCGACCATCTCGCATCAGAAATAACCATGAGCCTCGCCGCATTGCAATTTAACCAACTGGTCCGCAGCCCCACCCACATTAAAGGTCACTTATTAGACCCTGTTTTTAGTAACTGCGTGGACCTCACAGTCGGAACACCCTCTCCGCTTCCATGGTCAGATCATTCACTGATCCCTTTCACTTGGACCACCCCTGACTCTGACATCCCCACAAATCGCATGACACGAAAAACACGGAACTGGTCCAGACTTCCCCTGGACCGTTGGTTGTCAGCTCTTGAAACCTCCAGGCCACCCAAAAACCCTAATCCCATTTTAGCTAATGAGGAATTCAATAACTGGATCCTTAACTCTCTGGACTCTGTACTCCCTACAAAAAACCTAGCAACAAAGCGCTGCACCGTAACAGCACCCTGGTACTCCCCAGTCTACGGGAAATGAAACGAAGCTGTAAAAACTTGAGAGGAAGTGGCGATTAGACTACTCCCCTTCTAAGAAAACTGCCTACAGGGATGCAATAAAAAATTATAAGAACAAAATTAAATCCGCCCAATCAATCTTCTTTGAGGAAAAAATCAAAGCAGCTGCCTCCAAACCAAAAGAAATATATTAAATTGCTAAATCTATTCTTAAACTCCCGGAAAAGTCACCAAATATGAACAACGCACAAACCCGCTGTAATAACCTAGCAGAGTTTTTTTCCCAGAAAATATTAACAATATACACTTCCTTCCCGCCCCCCAACAGACATAACACTCGACCAGCCCTTAAATATGGCCCCTCCTTCCTCAGTTACCCTGGGCACTTTTCCCCCACTTGACCACCTTAGATTGGATCTTATCATGCATCAGGTGAAATCTGGCTCTCCTCTAGACCCGGCGCCCCCGCATGCTTTGCTGCCAGCGATCAGCAACATTCTCCCCACTATTCTTGACCTGCTTAATGCCTCTTTGTCCTCGGGCACAGTCCCGCCCCCCTGGAAATGCGCCATGGTCAAGGCCCTCCTGAAAAAACCCAATCTGGATCAGGAGGACCCCAGTAATTATCGGCCGATCTCTTTACTACCATCGCTGTGCAAGGTCCTGGAGAAACATGTCAATACTATACTGACAGATTTTATGGAGAGCAACCATTTGCTCGATCTCTCTCAGACGGGTTTCCGGCCCATGCACGGGACCGAAACCGCACTCCTTGCAGTAACCGAAGAAGCCAGAATGATCTTGGACCACGGGGGCTCGGCAGCAATCATTCTCCTTGATCTAAGCGCTGCATTTGACACTGTAAACCACGAAATATTAATACAACGACTCTCCAAATTGGGAGTAACGGGAAATGCCATCAAGTGGTTCAAGTCATTTCTGGCAGACCGCAGTTTTCAGGTTTTCGAGGGCGAAATCACCTCCCCAGCAAACCTCTTGGCTGTGGGGTGCCTCAGGGCTCCTCCCTGAGCCCCACGCTGTTTAACATATATATGAGCCCCTAGCTGAAATTGTCCGTCCGTTCGGCATAAAAATCATCACCTATGCCGACGACACTCAGCTAGTGGTGGCTCTCAATCGGCCTAACATAGCCCATAACAACTTGAGTGAATGCTTGGAGGAGGTGGTTAAATGGATGACAGCATCCTGCCTAAAGCTGAACGGAGACAAGACGGAGCTCATGCTCCTAGGCAATGTCCCCAAGTACATTATGAATTCACTATGGCCATCTTGTCTTGGTTCTGCCCCAGTGCCCAAGGACACGATCAAGAGCCTGGGTATATGGCTGGATAACACCCTCAGCTTCAATCACCAAGCAACCAAACTCGCAGCCACTTGCTATGGTCTACTGAGGCTGCTTCGGAAGGTTCTCCCCTTACTTCCATTCCAGGCGAGACAGATCATGGTCCAGGGCCTTATTCTGTCACGCCTGGACTTCGGAAATGCCCTCTTTCTGGGAGCCCCGCAATCCACTCTGAATAAGCTTCAGGTCATTCAAAACTGTGCTGCTCGAACGCTTCTTCAGACTCCCCGTCGATCTCCTATCAGTCCTGGCCTTAGAAGCCTACATTGGCTCCCAGTCCGGGAGAGAATTAAATTCAAGGCCCTCTGTATCACCCACAGGGCCTTCTGGAAGACAGGCCTGCCATAAATCAACCGCTGATCACTCCCTACCGGCCAATTAGACAGCTTAGGTCATCCTCCTCTCTTCTTGCCAAAGTACCCAGGATAAAAAGAACTAGATGTGGTGGCCGCTCGTTCTCGTACAACGCGGCCAAGCTATGGAATTCTCTCCCCCCGCATCTGCGATCAGAGTCTAATATACTCTCATTCCGTAAGCTCCTTAAGACTTCTCTGTTTCAATAAACCCGGACAGCCCCAAGTGTCTTTTATGCCCGTATTGTCCGCAGCGCTAGTACGCCTAAGGGTAGCTATCGCGCTCAACAAATTGTCATTCATTCATTCATTCATTCATTGTATCAACGTCTTTAAACAGGATAGGTGCTAATTATGTATGTCCCGCACTCTTTGATGCACTGCTTTTTTGCTATGTCTCATGTCTACTGTTATGTGCTTCGACTTGATTTGCTACAAATTCTCTATTTTGTTGATTTACTACTTTGTGGTTTCATTTGTTTGATTTGTAATCACCTTTTGACGTTACTGCGATATGGAATATGTATCACTGATGCATTACTGTTTTTTTGTAAATCCAATGAAAGACTTTGAAATAGAAAAAATGGGCTATGCATTTTATATTGATTTGAATCAGGAACTATTCACCGGAGAGGATATATGGGTACTTGGGCAGATGTGTAGGTGTGTGGTCCCAAAGGTGCTTATACGAAGAGACAAGTCTTCAGCTTCTTACAGAAGTCAGGAAGTGAGGAGGTGTCAAGATGGCAGGAACCACTCACCTGAAGTCCAGGCTCCGCGGGAGCGAAGATAGTCTGCCTGCGCACCTTCAGGCTAGTCCTCAACACTCGAGTAGAAGCTGGTGTGGGCGGTTAGCCTTTAGGGGTAGGGCAATAGGAGAAGGAGGATGAAGATGATTTGTTCCAGTGCTCCCTCTCTTGGGCGATCACGTCTTCTGTCTCAGGGTTGTGATTTCTAAGGCCAATTGCTTCCTGTCATCACTCACCCTTTCACGACACAAAATGCACAGCATTTCACACAATAGGCAAGAACGGTGTTAATACAATACGTCTGTCATGCACCCTTCCCACTCTAAGGTCTAAACCACACTCACCAATCAGAGGTCAGATTATCTTGCAAAGTGCTCATTTCACATAAGCTCTAATCTTATTCTCTGCATAGGTTGATGAGCTAGTCTATTCTTGGCAAATAATATAGTGTTCACCTTTCTGACTGACTCCAAATCTTTAAATGTGGGCTTTCCACCAGCGGTGTCTATATATAATTTCAACTCTTAGTCCTTAACGTTTAAGTGCACAGACCTTTGTTGTCTTGCGATGCGTTCAGAAGTGAGAAAACTGAGTCCTTCATTAATGTCTTTCTTTCCTTTTCCTTTACGGGTTCAAGACATCAAGGTGAGAGACCCAGGGAGCCTTGCAAGAGCAGAAAGATGCCATCACACTCAGTCGGGGCCACCTGGACGTAGGAGCCAGGAGTAGGAGAACCTCCTCCAGTAAAGGACGATGAAGCCAAGCAAGGTTTGAGGCCTAGGCCAAGGTCTTTATAGGCCGCACCCCAAGATGGCTGCTGAATCCTGGGAGGGGCTAAGACCTCACAAGATTGCAAGTCCCAGTTGCAAATCGGGCATGGAAGGGAGGCCAACAGAGAGGAATGGGCAGGGATCTGTGACTTTCACTATGGTTCTTCATGCTAAATCACACAGGGAGCAAACGGAGTGCCTAGGGGGACATCACAAGACACTTACGGTGTATGTGCGAATGCAGGCGATGCACCTAGGATATGTGTACGGGGAGACTAAGGGGTCAGTAAGGGCTTTAATGTGACGGTGGTGTGCAGAAAGAGCACAATGCATGATTCATAACAGGAAGAGGCTCTGATGTGTTGAGGGTGGTCGTTCCATGTCTTGGGTGCAATGAAGGAGAATGAGCGACCTCCAGTTTTGCTTTAGTGGATGCAGAGAATGTGTGCGACTGAGAGTGAGGCAGAGCATAGGTGTCTGGTGGGTTGGTGAAAGGGTATGCAACTGTTCAGGTATTCTGGTCCTGTGTTATGTAGGGCTTTGTATGTGCATGTGTGAAGTTTGAATTGACTATGCTTGTGAATGAGGAGCTGGTAAAGCTTCTTAAGGTGCAGTGTGATGTGGGTGTGGCATGGGAGGTAAAGTATAAGTCTTGCAGCAGTGTTCTGGATTGCCTGGTGGGTTGCAGATTCTGGTGTAGAGAGTGTTGCTGTACACTCTCCGAGAACATTTATTTGCCTTTATCTCACTTCGTCCCCTAGCCTTAGCCTGTGTGAAGGTGGGGTCTGACCTGCCACACATGCTATAACAGCAGTGAAGAACTCCTGCAGGGTGGGACACTCACTGAGATGGTTTCCGTGCCCGAATCTTGCTGCACTTGCTACAGAGGCCCTGGCTGAGGTGGGTCTTCGTCCCCCAGCCTTTCCCTGTGTGAAGGAGGGGCCTCACTGTAACATACACTATCACAGCGCCAACAAACTCCTGCAGTGTGGGACACTCTCCGAGGTGGTTTCCTTGCCCGCATCTTGCCGCACTTGCTACAGAGACCCTGGCTGGGGTGGGACTTCGTTCCCGAGCCTTCCCCTGTGTGAAGGAGGGGCATGACCTGCAACATGCACTATAACAGTGCTAACGGACTACCGCAGTGCGGGACACTCTCCATGACAGTTTCCTTGCCCGCATCTCACCATACTTGCTACAGAGGCCCTGTATGAGCTGGGACTTTGTCCCCCACCCTTCTCCTGTGTGAAGGAGGGGCCTGACTTGTCACATGCGCTATAACAGCACCAATGAACTCCCGCAGTGCAGGACACTCTCCGAGACAGTTTCCTTGCCCGCATATTGCCGCACTTGCTACACAGGCCCTGGCAGGGGTAGTACTTTGTCACCCAGCCTTCCCCTGTGTAAAGGAGGGGCCTGACCTGCCACACGCGCTATAACAGCACCGACGAACTCCCGCAGTGCAGGACACTCTCCGAGACAGTTTCCTTGCCCGCATCTCTCCGCACTTGCTACAGAGGCCCTGGCCAGGGCCGGACTGGGAACCGAAACCGGCCCTGGCAAACTGCTCGGCCGACCCCCAAGAGGGGGGAGGGAGGTGCGGCTGAGCTGTTTGCTACGGCCGGTTTCGGGCGATTTTGTTACAGGGGGCCGATATTGCCAGGCCCTGGTAACAAAAATGGCTCCCAGGGGGCCAAAAACCGGCCCCTACCCTAGCGGCCCACCGGGGAAATGCCCAGTGCCCGCTAGGGCCAGTCCGGCCCTGGCCCTGACTAGGGTGGGACTTCGTCCCCCAGCCTTCCCCTGTGTGAAGGAGGAGCCTGACCTGCCACACATGCTATAACAGTTCAGAGGAACACCGGGCCAAGAGTGGGCCCGTCTGAACCTATCCGGGTCCATACGAGACAGGGCCCAACGTCTTGGTTCGAGCACCTCGCTTTTACACGGTCAACTAATAACGTGGTAAGATAACTAAAGCCATTCTTACTTGACCATTTATAAACTTGTAACAGTAACACTTTTATCCTGGACTATGGTAAAATGGAAATTGACATTAGGTACTATTGCAAAACAATCAAGGAAACTCATCACATCAAATGCTATTATAAACTGTTTGTCGGATGCAGTGGGCTTAATAAACAATGAAATCGCATATGTTGAAGTTCGACTAGCAGCAACTAAACATAAAGCAAATGAAGCATTGTGCAGTGCCATAGTGGAGGTCACAGGTGACACTACACCATTTATCATAGAGCTCAAAAATCCCTCTGAAATTGCAGATACTCTTATAAGTGCAGATAACATCAGGCAGGCGCCATGTGTTTTTTAAATATGCCCTTGGACATCATACAATTATCAGCAAATTATGTGTTGCACTCACCACATGCTAAAAAGAGTAGGCAGCCATGGGGAATATCAGCTCTCGCTACTAAAAAATGAACAAGGTTCACAAGAATTACCACTAGCGACATAGTTAGCAACATAAAGGACACTGAAAAGGAAAAAGATATTCCTCTACCCAAAAACCTGGCGACTATGTTAAAATGAATTCATGCAAAATTAGATAACATCAAGAAAAATGTTTTGGCTGAAACTAGGGTCATTAAAGAAAGAGTTGTAATCCTTGAAAATGCTACTCAAAATTTGCCTGATATTATCCAGACCAAAGTAAGATGTTTAAAGAATACAGGGTCCACTACAGTAAATGTTGCTCCTGAAATGGATCCAATGGATTCAAAGGCCCAAGTTCATCTGCCTCAGGCTTCTAGTACAAGCAATATGCTTCACATAGAAGAACCCCGAAATAGGCCCGATAGTGATCAACCGAGGCCCTATGAATTTTCAGATGTGTGTCAACCAATAAATTTCAACAAAGGAGCCATGCTTCCCACCCATGGGAGTTTTCATTTATTACCTGAAGCCACCCCTTATGTAATGATCTCGAAAGATGTTCCTAAACAAAAACAGCAGTACACTGAAAGTTGGATGTACTTAAAAAATAAAGTGGTTCACTGGATGTGGGCTCACATCTGTACTACGTACTTCTTGTTTCATAAGATAATCATGGTTAGGAGAGTGGATTGGGTGGGGTATGCGAAAAAACCAGGATGTGGAGATTGCATCATAGTAAATTTTCACTGCCCAGCTATTGTTAGATCCCTAATGCATGATCTACATTGCAGGTCTCATATGTATACTAGCAACACATCTGGGAAGATTACAGCAGGGCCATTGGGAAATTATTATAGACCCCACTCACTCGAGTGCCAACTATTGGGTAACCATCCTAGATCTCACAGCCGTCCTTATAACAACTTTTGTCCTACAAGCACTATTAATATATTTGCCCCACTGTCCAGCCTTAACAATCAGGACTGACAGGAGAATACAAATGGACTAAACACTCCTCAAGGTTGTCCCATGGTCACAAATGCACATCAATAAGAGCAGGAAGAGGAAACAAATGATCTTAGTAATACTTTGAGCATTAAATCATGGAATGTGCCTGGAAGAAAAAATACATTATCAAAAATAAACTGGATGAGCCTGATAAAATCTGCACAGGTGATTTACCTACAAAAATCTTGGCAGGTGGAAAGCTTTATTATAGATGGTTTTGTTACCTTAGTTACCCCAGCAATTCCTCCATCTAGTTGGCGGGCAAAGGGAGGACTGGCAATATTTATTTCAACTTTAGCACGTCAGAATAATTAAAAAAGATATTGAATTACCTTACTTCCAGTTAGTACATCTCAAGACTGATTTAAAACTGAACATGGTATTGGTAAACTTTTATAATAATGTTTTTAACAAAACAAGACATGCAGTAATGATGGACCTCGATTAGAAACTGGGGAAATGTGTTACTAGCAAGTGTTTATATCTATTGAGGTGATTTTAATATTAGTAGCTGTCCACATGCGTCCGGCTCCTAGTGTGGTTACATTGATGGTCAGGGGAATAGTCTGGCACATGTCCCACACCACATGTACAGAGAAAGTCTGAACAGCTTATTGCTTAAATATAATTTGGAACTGTTAGAACAATACAAAGAGAAGTATAAAACACCTTTACCAACCTTTCAAGGTAATGGCATTGTTTCTTTTTGATCACTTCCTAATTTCAGCCCAAGGAATGGAATTCTTTAATGCACTAGTGGTGGCACCAACTGTTTTTAGTGATCACTTATATAATATTCCATTTAAACGGAGGGAAGGACACTACTTAACAGTCCACATTGAAACTACAACGAACAAATGGGATTAGCCTGAAGTGGTCCGCAGTAAATGAAATTATGCTATTGTAAACAATAGTTAAGGATCAATATTTTGCTTTTGTGATTTGCACGGAAGAGGGTGTTACCCCTGATGAATTGCTGGAATATTATCTCCACAATTGCCAGCAAATTGAGAGTTACCAATAAGGCCAGTAACAAAAAGGAAACTGCAGGCTGGTTTGACCACTAGTGCACAAAGGCTAACCACATTTTAAAGAAAGCATTATTGACTCACCCAAGAACCAGAGGGGAGGTAAAAAGGTTAAGGGTGATTTATATGAAAGTGGTGGGAAAGAGGAGGAAAGAATTCCAAGATCAGGCATTCGGCCTGTCCCGTTTCTCGAAGACAATTACCTACCCAAAGTAGAGGTGCATGTAGCACCAGAGGATTGGGTTGCCTAATATGGAGAATTTGTTAACCCTAATAATATCAAAATTGCACCAACAATTCATAGAAGACATCTACCCCCAGATGTACCACAGAGGAGGTTACATTGGTCATTGCAAAATCTGCCTGACGGGGAACAAATAGATACTTTTAAATTGCATATGACACTTTGGGCTCCAATTCTGACTTAAATTTGTAACACTGCCGAACAAGATAGTATAATAGTTCCTATATTCTACGCAAAATGCTACCGACCAATATCTTTGCTGGATTCATCTGCGAAAATAATGGGAGAGTAATTCTCTAAAGCTAGAGATTTGGTCTCAAGAGAAGCAGATCTTGAAGGACATACAGCATGGATTCAGGAAAAATATTGGAACAGTGGAGCAATGTGTTAATCTGAATCTCATTATCAGCAAATATGCAGTAGCTAAACAAGGACATGTCCACCTCTGTTTTGCCGACATAACAAATGCCTCCGACTTGGTAAATCATGAAAAGTTATGGCAGTTTATGGCTAAATGGGAGTACTACCCGATATAATATCATATCTATCACAGACTTTTAAATCCCTCACTGCCCGAGTAAGATATGGTATAAACGGAGAATGTACTTAGAAATGTAAGGTGGCAAAGAGAATTAGACAAGGGTGTGTACTTGCCCCATTTTCCTTTTTCAATATATATATATATATATAAATATATTATATATATATATATATGTGTGTGTATATATATATATATATATGAACTGTTAGCTCTTTTTTGTACAGTCTGTAATTTACATAAATTGCATAAGCGCTTTTAAGATATTTATGCAATCCTTGAAACCAATATGATCATTGTATTTATACAGGAATCTTATAGTGGATTTTACTTGTTTATATTAACCCATTAAGTCAGAATGGCAACACTGAAAGCTGTGCATCAATGATGCAAACAAACCAAAGGGTTTCAAAACAAATTGTTTTAATCCATAATACCCAGCAAAACAAATTGGTTTGTTTGCAACTGAATTGTTGAAAAAATTGAACAATGTAAAACATCAACACGAGATAGTTCGTTTATGTCCATGACTACTGTTTAACATGCACTTATCACTTTAAGAAAAGGTTAAAAACAATGGTATAGAAAGCAAAACAAAGCTGTGTAGCGCGTCATGTGATCAAGGCCCCTCGGGGCTGAAACGTGTAATGGCTGACTTTCAAATGGAGTAAATAAAGAAATTTCGCAGCACTTATCTGGTGGTCCGTGCTCTGATCTTTGTTGAAGAACAACGTGATGATGGTTTTGATGAAGGGCAATTGTGGGACACAGCACTCCAATTTGTTCACCAAAAGCCGATACACGGCGTGATGTGTCAAAATAATTGTAAATATCTGCTATGACTAAATTGCACTGCAATTTCACTTGTGCTTCCCGTTCGGGCACTAGCCTGACGCCTGTTATGAGAAAATCAATTTTTAAATGCATGGTTATAAGCCGATATACAGCTGAATTAGCAATAATGTACTATTTATACGTAATGTCAGTAAATAATAGATGAATTTTACCTGACGGTGTAAAGTACTAACATGCAAACTTGAATATCTCCAACATGGCGCTTAAATATGGCTAAATGAAAGTGGTCCGTTTTTAATGTCAATGCCTAGAATCAAATAACATTTAAATATGGCGCTTCTCAGTGTGATGTGTAAACACTGAAGAAGGAGTCTTCCGAAACGCGTTTTTTGCGCTGTAATTAAGTACTGGTAAACCGCCCCCGCAAGTGCTGTTTTCTTCTTTTAGAACTGGAAGGAGTTTTGAGCAAAGATATGTCGTTGGGGCACCACCGCGCACAGAGCACCCGTCCACGAGTGATCCGCAATAATGGTGCAAAGGAACAGTGATATATATATATATATATATACATATACATATATAATATATATATATATATATGCTTCCACAGTGGCAACGATCTCGGTCACCCAAAAAAGGAGAGCACTCACGGGAATTCCGAATGAAAAATTTAATGTGCAGACCCTCCCCCGCACCAACAGACGCGTTTCGGCGTTGCCGCCTTCCTCAATGTCCTATATATATATCCAGAAGTACTCCGCCCTTCCCTCGATTCTTCAGGAAATGGAGCACGGACCACAGTTTTGTGCAGATTTAAATTTTATTGTGCTCGATCAAACAAACAGCAGCCATGACGAGTTTCGACCCCGGATGGTCTTGATCACATGATATATATATATATTACCTACTGGCGGTCGCCAGTAGGTAGTTATAGTTAGGACCTAGTTTCCATAGGAAAAGCGTTTTTTGATTTGCCAATATCTTTGGCGCCATTTGACGAATCTTCGCAGAATTAAAAAAACTAATGGCCCATTCTGGTCAGCTCCTGTCTTGAAAGTTTCGGGGTGATTCGTCAAGGGGAGCCGAGAAAAAATGGGGGTCCCAAAACGCGTTTTCTCCATGTTCATTTCCATAGGAACTTTTGTCGTGGCTACAGCCCGAACTCCTGAACGGAATTAAACCAAATTTGGCAGAGGGGTAGCTGTTGTTCCAGAGTGCACTCTTTGCTTTAAATGGTGTAAATCCGTTCAGTAGTTCCTGAGAAATATTCAAAATAAAAAATATTGATCTCTGGTGACCGCGGTGGATTCGCGAACCCTCCAGAGCACGAGCTTCATTCTGATTGGCTGTCAACACTCCAAACCAAGAAGTGTTGGCAGCCATTTTGTGACTCGGTAAAACTGAGTCACATTAAAAAAGGGAATAAAAAGTTGAATAAAAAGAAAAGGGAGCAGGGTAGAAACACCCTGACCCCCTAGGCCTGGACAGGGGGTCCCATAAGAACCCCCAGGGCCAAAATTATTATTTTTTTATTTATTTTTGGTGGAATTTGCGCTGGGACGCGAATCCCGTCTAAAAAAAAAAAACAAAGTGCGGTATGTCGCACTTCATTTTAATGAGCCCACGGGTAGGCCAGGTCCCAGGGGGCAATATGTAAAATATATGCAGGGGCCGTGCAGGCCCCCGCAGCCCTGGGGACTGCCACCTCCCTGGGGCTTTTTATAACTATGGGCGGGGGGTTCACGGGTCCCCCCAAGCCCCGGGGACTGCCACCTCCCCTGGGCTTTATTAATTATGTGTAGGGGCACACGGCCCCCCGCAGCCCCGGGGACTGCAACCTCCCCGGGGCTTTACTTAATTATGGGGAGGGTTTCGGTGGGCCCCCAAGCCCTAGCGACCGCCATCTCCCCGGGGCTTTAAACTTGTTGGGAGGGGGGACCGCATGGCCCCCCTCCTAGAGCCCTTCATGGCCCTGGGGACCACCACCTCCCAAGCGGAGCTGCATGTCAGTAATTCCCCTTGTCCAAAAGCAATGCCGGCTCCTGCAGGAGGCGGGGAGCCGGCTGGGACTGTGGGGGCATTGGGGCTCCCCCGGCTGTCCCCAACGTGAGGGCAAGCCCCGGGTGATGGGGTCTCCGGGGCGAAAAAAAAGCTCTGGCAGGGGTAAATGTTTTTTTTTTTAAATTTATAAAATGGCTGGGCCTCGGGGGAAGGGGTTCCTGAGGCAGAGTTTGAGTAATGAGAACAGGGGCATTTTTTTTTCTCACGTGTTTGGAGTCACGACTCCATCGCTGCCCTCAGCACGGCCCCCCATGTAACCGCGATGAGTTCACGACTCCAGGCAAAATTCAAAAAGAGTATGTATGTTTTTTCAAAAGTAACATTGACTGTTGGGTTATAGGGTGGCTCTAAAAAGAGCCCTTGTTTTCGTTATGAGTTTGTAGAAGCTACATGTAAGTGCTGATGCACAGCTTTAGGTTGTTGAGGAAGACTCTGTTCCCTTGATCTGTGAAGTGTACTCCATCACTTCTGTAGATGTCGTCCATATCAAAACGTAGGTTGTTGTTATAGATGGAGCCCATCCTATAATCTCTGAGGAATGCAGAAACAGCTTTATTGACATTCTTCCTAGCTTTCTCAAACTGTGGACAGAATTGATTTGACCACTTCCATTTCTGTCTTTCGCATATATTAGAGTATACAAAGACAGTTTGAGGCAAAAACAACATCAATTGTTCAAAGGTGTCCTTCATTAGCATTTCCAGACCTACCCCAGTCGATGTGCCTAGGTCATTGCCACCACAGTGCACAATCATGAGGTCAGGGGGTTGGAGATGCAAAAAGGTTTTAACCAAAGGCAACAATTGGTGCCACTTTAATCCTCTTTGTGCAATCCATTTAATGTCCACATTTTACAAACCTAGGTCTTTGGCAATACCTCTGCATTCAGCATACCTTTTGCACCAGAAAACATAGCTGTGCCCTACAGTCCACACTGTGAGCATCTTGAAGGGATGTCTGGAAGGATGAAAAGTTGTCTGTAGCTGAGGTAGTCAGTTGGTAGAATGAGAGGTATCTAAAATGGTGGAGAACATGTTTTTTAAAAAGTTGATAAGTGATTGGCTATTCATCAAGATTGTGCACTCAAAAATAGGATGCATGTTACTTTGCTGAGGTATCATGTTTGTGATTCGTTATTAGAAAATGTTTGAAAGGTACAGTAGATACCATAAGGTAATTATTTTGCAAAAGTCAACCACACCTGCTGTTTGCATTAGTAAGCTTGTGTGCTGAACTTGAAACTATGGTGAACTTATGACCTGCCAGTACAGTTGAATGTTCCATGAACTGTTACTATGGAAACTGTGAAATGGATACTTAAATATAAGTAAAAAGTTAGTAAATTTAGGTTTTCTAAGACAGTAGTATGTGTACAAGTAGTGTGTTGCTGAAAAACTATACTAGTATTATTAAAAATAGGTTTTTGAACTCCCGTGTGGATTCGCGACTCCACCGCGGTGGTCGCAACTTCAGAAAATGACAGAGGCAGTTTGGGCAAATGTGTTTTACAATTTGAAATAATGATGGAAGAAATGTGATTTGATACTTACATTTATTTGAGTGCAAAAAGTGAGGGAAAGTTTGCCATTTCTGGTTTCACCTTTCTGAGAGAGGTGCATTACATTTCTTGTGTGGAAAAGAAAATCTTTTAAGAGTTTCTGATATTTGGTATTCTGCAATACTACCTCAAACGTGAGTAATCAATTTGTAAGGTGTATTATATATTATTCAGCACTGCTTTATTGTTTGTAGTGATATTTTTACATTAAAAAAAAATTGTGGAAATTGTAAGACAAGTGTGATGTATGAAATATGTTATGAAATGTACAGCTCTCTATTGTAGTTTGTATTATTGTAATGAAAAGATTTTTGAAATAGTCTGTAGATATTAACATGGTAGAAGGATTAGTGTTTGCTTTTTTGAATTACCAAGGCAGTATTCTTGTACTGAACTTTGGCTGAGGCAGTACTCATCCAGTCATGGATTCTCTCAGGCCTTACCCACTACCTATCTATTTGTATGTTTCTTTGATATATGATGACACTTTTAAAAGGTAGAGCCACATGTATGCATGCTTTCCGGAATATTGTGAGACTTATAACAGATAGATTACAAAAGTTGCTGCTTTGTATTTGGCTAGTCCAAACACTCTGAGTAATCGCTGAATAGTGAAGCTGCAGCCCAAAGGTGAGGTTTAAGACATGTTGGTAGAGGGATTAGTGATTAGGTTAGCTTTTGTTGGTCTGTGGAGATGTATACTTGAAGTATGCGCATAATTTAATGTGTCTCTTTAAAATTGGAAGTGCAGTCTCTCAAGTTTAAGGGACTTTTTAGTGTTATGACTGAGGTATGTGTCTATGTGCACATGTATTCTCTCACGTGTTATGACTAAATAGATGGTAGAGGTGTAAAAGTCTGGTACACATTTTTTTGTATGTTTCTTTTAGATATAATGCCTCTAGGAAAAGGCACAGACACATGCATGTTATGTAATCCTTCAGACATTAATCATAGAGTTGTGCAATCATCCAAGCACTACTATCCCACTCAAAGATTCAGTCAGGAACTACCCATGCTCTCAACTACTCACTTAGGTAGTACTGATGCACTGATAGAATGTCTCAAGCATTACCTTTACACTCATATTTTCTCATGTACTTCTCATACAGTCATACAATCATCCAGTTACTATTGCTGCAGTCATAGAATCACTCAGGCAGTACCCATGCACTTTTTTTGTTCTTTCAAGCACTACTCATACACTTTTGTTTTCAAGCATGTGTTAGCCTTGCACTTATCGTTTGTCTAAGGTATTTTCCCTGCACTGTTCTAATCACCCATTCTGTACTGCTGCTCTCATGCAATCACCCAGGCAGTACTCTGGCACTGAACTATTCACTCAGGCACTACCAATCCAGTTATCCATTCATTCAGGCACTACCCACTACCCATGTATTTGTATGTTTCTTTGATATATGATGGCACTTTTAAAAGGCACAGACACGTGAATGCATGCTCTCTGGAATACGGTGAGACTTTTAACAGAGACATTGAAAAAGTTGCTGCTTTGCATTTGGCTAGGTCCAACACTCTGAGTAATTGCTGAATAGTGAAGCTGCAGCCCAAAAGTGAGGTTTAAGTCATGTTGGCAGAGGGATTCGTGACTAAGTTAGTTTGTATTGGTTTATGAAGATGTGCACTTCAAGTATACCGCATAATTTTAGGTGTCTCTTTAAAATGGGAAGTGCAGTCTGTCAAGTTTAAGGTACTTTTTAGTCTTATTAGTGAAGTATGTGTCTGCGTGCACATGTATTCTGTCACATGTTATGTTTAAACAGATGGTAGAGGTATAAAACTTTGGTATATATGTATCTGTATGTTTTTTTTTTTTTTATGATGCCTTTAGGTAAAGGCACTGACACATGCATGTCATGTCATCCCTCAGACATTAACCATAGATTTGTGCAATCACCCAGGCACTACTATCCCACTCAAAGATTTAGTCAGGCACTACCCATGCTCTCATCTACCCACTCTGATACTACTGATGCAGTCATAGAATGGTGCAGGCATTACTTTTACACTCATATGTTCTCTCTGGTACTTCTCATACAGTCATACAATCATCCAGTTACTACTGCTGCAGTCATAGAATCACTCAGGCAGTACCCATGCACTTTTTTTGTTCTTTCAAGCACTACCCATACACTTTTGTCTTTAACCATGTGTTAGCCTTGCACTTATTGTTTGTCTAAGGTATTTTCCCTGCACTGTTCTAATCACCCATTCAGTACTGCTGCTCTCATGCAATCACCCAGGCAGTACTCTTGCACTGAACTATTCAATCAGGCACTACCCATCCAGTCATTCATTCTTTCAGGCACTACCCACTACCCATGTATTTGTATGTTTCTTTGATATATGATGCCACTTTTAAAAGGTACAGACATATGAATGCATGCTCTCTGGAATATGGTGAGACTTTTAACAGAGATATTGAAAAAGTTGCTGCTTTGCATTTGGCTAGGGCCAACACTCTGAGTAGTTGCTGAATAGTGAAGCTGCAGCCGGAAAGTGAGGTTTAAGACATGTTGGTAGAGGGACAGATGGTAAAGGTATAAAACTTTGGTATACATGTATCTGTATGTTTGTTTTATATATGATGCCTCTAAGTAAAGGCACAGACATATGCATGCCATGTAATCCCTCAGACATTAACCATAGATTTGTGCAATCACCCAGGCACTACTATCCCACTCAAAGATTTAGTCATGCTCTCATCTACTCTGATACTACTGATGCAGTCATAGAATGGTCCAAGCATTACTCTTATACTCATATTTTCTCTCTGGTGCTTTCTATACAGTCATACAATCATCCAGTTACTACCACTGCAGTCATAGAAATATTCAGGAAGTACCCATGCACTATTTTATTCTCTCAAGTACTACTCATACACTCTTGTCTTCAACTATGTGTTAGTGTTGCATTCATGATTCTCTAAGGTATTTCCCCTGCACTGATCTAATCACCTATTGAGTACTGCTGTTCTCATGCAATCACCCAGACACTACTCTAGCAATGAACTATTGACTGGGGGAGGTGTCATTTAGTGATGCATTTTGTTAGGCACTACATATGCGCTCATCAAATGATCCTACTATTACTCTTATATTCACCCTTTTACTCAGGTGCTACGATGCAGTCATACAGTTAAGGATAAACTACCTAAAGACATAGTACCCCTCTTCCCTCTTTTAATACCTCTCTTGCTTCTTTCTGCACTTCTCTTGCTCCTTTCTGTACCTCTCTTGCTTCTTTCTGCCCCCTTCTTCCCTTTTTTGCATCACTCTTGCCCCTTTCTGCAGTTCTTTTGTCATTTTCTGCATATCTCTTGCCTCTTTCTGCACCTCACTTGCCTCTGTCTGCACTTCTCTTGCTCTTTCTGCACCTTTCATGTTTCTGTTGCTTCTTTCTGCACTTCTCTTCCTTCTTTCTGCACCCCTCCTGCCTCTTTATGTACCTCTCTTGCCTCTTTGTGCACCTCTCCAACCTCTTTCTGCACCCCTCTTGCCTCTTTTTGCACCTCTGTTGGTTCTTTCTGCATTGCTCTTGCTTCTTTCTGCTCCTCACTTGCCTCTTTTTGCACTTCTCTTGCTTCTTTATACACCTCTGTCACTTCTTTCAGCAATTCTCTTGCCTCTTTCTGCACTTCTCTTGCTTGTTTCTGCACCTCTCTTGTGTCTTTCTGCACCTCTGTTGCCTCTTTCTGCACCTCACTTGCTTCTTTCTGCACCCCTCATGCCTCTTTCTGCACCCCTCTTCCCTCTTTCTACACCTTTCCTGCCTCTTTCTGCACCTCTCTTGCCTCTTTCAGTACCTCTGTTGCTTCTTTCTGCACTTCTCTTGCCTCTTTCTGCACCGTTTGTGCCTCTTTCAGCCCCTGTGTTGGTTCTTTCTGCACTGCTCTTGCTTCTTTCTGCTCCTCTTTTGCAAATGTCTGCATCCCTCATGCCTCTTTCTGCACCCCTCTTCCCTATTCCTCCACCTCTCTTGGTTCTTTCTGCACTTCTCTTGCTTCTTTCTGCACTGCTCTTGTTTCTTTGTGCACCTCTCTTGCAAATTTCTGTATCCCTCTTATCTCTTTCTGCACCCCTGTTCCCTCTTTATGCACCTTTCTTGCCTGTTTCTGCACCTCTCTTGACTCTTTCGGCACCTCTGTTGCTTCTTTCTGTACTTCTCTTGCCTTTTTCTACACCCCTCTTGCCTCTTTCAGCACCTTTGTTGCTTTTTTCTGCACTTCTCTTGCTTCTTTATGCACCCCTCTTGCCTCTTTCTGTACAACTTTTGTCTCTTTGTGCACCTCTCCTGCCTCTTTCTGCACCCCTATTGTCTCTTTCTGCACTTGTCTTCCCTCTTTCTGCACATCTCTTGCTTCTCGCTTCTTTCTGAACCTCTCTTGCCCCTTTCTGCACCCTTCTTCCCTTTTTTGCATCTCTGTTGCTTCTTTCTGCACTTCTCGTCCCTCTTTCTGCACCCCTATTGTCTCTTTCTGCACTTGTCTTCCCTCTTTCTGCACCTCTCTTGCTTCTTTCTGCACTTCTCTTGCTTCTTTCTGCACCTCTCTTGCTTCTTTCTGCACCCTTCTTCCCTTTTTTGCATCCCTCTTGCCTCCTGCTGCAGTTCTCTTGCCATTTTCTACAACTCTCTTGCCTCTTTCTGTACCTCACTTGCCTCTTTCTGCACTTCTCTTGCTTCTTTCTACACCTCAGTTGCTTCTTTCAGCAATTCTCTTGCCTCTTTCTGCACTTCTTTTCCTTGTGTCTGCACCCCTCCTGCCTCTTTCTATACCCCTCTTGCTTCTTTGTGCACCTCTCCTACCTCTTTCTGCACCCCTCTTCCCTCTTTTTGCACCTCTTTTGGTTCTTTCTGCACTGCTCTTGCTTCTTTCTGTACCTCTTTTGCAAATTTCTGCATCCCTCATGCTTCTTTCTGCACTCCTTTGCCTCTTTTTGCACCTCTGTTGGTTCTTTCTGCACTCCTCTTGCTTCTTTTGGCACCTCTCTTGTAAATTTCTGCACCCCTCTTGCCTCTTTCTGCACCCCTCTTCCCTCTTTCTGCACCTCTCTTCTATCTTTCTGCACCCCTCTTCCCTCTTTCTGCACCTCTCTTGCCTTTTTCTGTGCATCTCTTGCCTGTCTCTGCACTTCTCATGCCTCTTTCTGCATTTGTTTTGCCTCCTTCTGTACTTCTCTTGTTTCCTTCTGCACTTCTGTTGCATTTTTCTGCACTTTTCTTTCTTTTTTGTACATTTGTCTTGCTTCTTTCTTTTTTGTACATTTGTCTTGCTTCTTTCTGGACTTTTCTTGCCTCTTTCTGCAACCATCTTGCCTCTTTGTCCACCTCTGTTGCTTCTTTTTGCATTTCTCTGGCTTCTTTCTGCTCTTCTCTTGCTTTTTTCTGTACCCCTGTTGCCTCTTTTTGCACTCGTCTTCCCTGTTTCTGCACCTCTCTAGTCTCTTTGTGCACCTCTGTTGTCTGTTTCTGTACCTCTTTGCATCTTTGTGCACTTCACTTGCCTCTTTGTGGACCTCTGTTGCTTGTTTCTGCACTTCTGTTCCTTCTTTCTGTACCTCTCTTACTTCTTTTTCAACTCCTTTTGCCTCTTTCTGCACTTCTTTCATTTGTTTCTGTACCTTACTTGCATTTTTATACAACTTTTTCCTCTTTCTGCACTTCTTTTGCGCCTTTCGGCACTTCTCTTGGCTCTTTCTGTACATCGTTTGCTTCTTTCTGCAGTTCTTACATTTTTCAGTAGCTGTGTTGTTTGAGTATTTCATTTTGCTATTTGTAAACCTTTTGGGTTTTTTCCTTTCTCGTTCCGGGTGTGTGACCACCTTTTCTTTTATTTTTGCAGTTGTTTTACTGATTTTTATACTTTCCTCTTTTTATGTGTTATATATGTAATAGGAATTTAATTGTAGTTTTGTGCTTGGTTGTTATTTTCAAAAATGGAATGTTATTAAATTTAAAATTTTAATTGATGTACCTAAATAATTAATCTATTATTTGTTTCTTAGGAAGATATTTTTATTGGATTATAAATAAAAGATGACAAGGAAACATGAAAAGAGAAGAGAACAAAGGAAACAACTAAAAAGAGTGGAGTAGAAAAACACCAAAAGGATGCTGATAAATAAAGTGGCTTCTTGTAAGTAAACTAAACAATTTATTTAAAAAGTTGTGGAGAGATTGAACGAACAAAATACTAATCAAAGGAGGAAAGACATTTTTAGAACAAAGGAGAAGCAAATAAAGAAACACAATGGAAAACAAACACTTGTGACAAAAAGACAGAAACAATTTAAAGACATACGTCTATGTATGTTTCGTAATAGAGTAATTCAAAATTTATTAAAATATTGTAAAAAGTATAAAAAAAAGATCAACAGCACATAAGAAGAAGCAACAAATTGAAAGTGTAGCAGATACTGCTTTTGAATTGAAACAGAAATTATTTATATTATTATTGAAGAGAATGAAAACATTGAATAAAACAATGCACTTTATGA
This sequence comes from Calotriton arnoldi, assembly GCA_963921515.1. Classification (NCBI taxonomy): domain Eukaryota; kingdom Metazoa; phylum Chordata; class Amphibia; order Caudata; family Salamandridae; genus Calotriton; species Calotriton arnoldi. The sequence continues at coordinate 18,961 of CAWUFW010008754.1, read as the reverse complement.
AGGAGAAAAGCAAAAGAAAAAGACTGGTTAATAAAAGTAACTTTTGCAAAGCTTTTTCTGGTGAATGGAAGCACAAATCTAGTACTGAGCCTTTTTTTAATGAAGAAAGCTATTTTCAACAAAATACATTAGTTCACGCAGTTGATACCAGTGGTCGTTGTTATGAGATAAAGGATGGTTGTCCAATTGAAAAAGAAAAGATGTTTCCTAGAAATGTGGAAGAAGTCATAGCTGAAGAAGTTCAAGGGAGACGTGCACATGCTCCAGTTTATAAGTGGGATTGTAGTAGTATTTGTAGTATTCAACAGGAATCTATTGTTATATTACCAGTTTTCTTGCGACAATATGCTAAAAATAAGTGTTAAACAGAAGGTTAAGATTTTGCAAGGACTAGATCCATGTAAAGTAAGAATATATACTAAGTTGCAGGGTCATTCTCTGGCTTGTCTTTCAAGAAAAGTGTGTAAAAGTTCTTTTCATCATTTAAGAATGTTAGCAGTATCACTAAGAAATGCGGAAGTTAGTAAGGAGATTGTACTACGTAAAAAGTCTTGCATTATCTTTAAGTGAAATGAACACAGCTCTTTTGCATGGTTCAGTATGAGGTGTAAAAAAAGTTTGTGATGATATACAGTTTCGTTTCTTTGATTCACAAGAGGAGTGTAGAGAAAGTGAGAGCTTGAGAAGTGTAGGTGTTGAACAACAGTTGGAAGATATTAGTACTAAGAAGTTTGAAGAAGAAATTACAAAGTTTAAGATACTTTCATGTGAAAAACCAAACTATGTTTGTATTTGTTGTCAATGTACTCACTATAGAAGTCAAACTAGTGATGGTGATGTGTATTTAAAAAGTGAAAAGGAAAATAATGATAAGTGGGAGCAATTTGGGGGCATATCTACAAGGGCTGGCGATAAAATTATCGCCGCTTTAGCGTCCGTTTTCGGACGAAAAGCGGCGATAATTTTAACGCCCTATTAGCAAGGACACGCTAACGCGTGAACCCATGCTTTTCGCCCTTCCTCTTATCGCCCAGCTTTGCATCTCTAATGAGATGCAAAGTGGGCATTCCTCCCCCAGAATAACGGGAGAAATGTCGCTAAGCGACATTTCTCCTATTATCAAGCCTGACGCTAAGAATCATATCGACAAGAAAAGTAGCGATAACCTCTGTTATCGCTACTTTCCTTACGCCTGCTTTCAAACCGACTTAGCCATGATATCCTATGGAAGGTGGATATCATGGCTAAGTATGTGTGGCCCTATCAGCAAGCTATCGCCAAAAGTTGTGCGATTATCGCTGGGTTTCCAGCGATAATCGCACAGTTGGCAGCTTGCGCTCTGAATTTTATCGCTTTGGAGATAAGCGTTGCTGATAGCACGCTATCTCCGCGATAAAATTCAGAGTTGGCCGGCGATAATTATCCTCACGCTAAGAGCGCTGAGCGATAATTATCGCCAGCCCTTGTAGATATGCCCCTTGGTGTTTATTTGTTGGTGGAAGGTTGTTTTGAGTTGGGTACTGATCAACATATTTGTAATTATTGTTACAACAAATTAGAAGAGAACAAAATTCCAGCTAGAGCAGTACATAACAACTTAGAGTTGGTAGCTATTCCTCCGGAACTGGCAGATTTAAATGCATATGAGTCCATTCTTATTCAGTCTTTGCACCCGTTTCAGGCTATAGTTCGTATGGAGCCTAAAACAGATAAGCTGCCTCCAACAGATTTACAAAGAGGTCTGAACGGAAGAGTTGTGTACTTACCTTTAGATTTAAAAATAATATTGAAACTGTTGGTATAGAGAGAGAGGAAAGTGAGCCTGTAATTATTCTAGTTAATGGTGTACCAACAAAGAGTCGGAAAATATGGCAAGAGTTAGTAGATGTCACCAAACTTCAAAAGCCTACATTATATCTTGTACAGAACAATATTTATTATAAAACTGTAAATATGGAAGAACAGGAAATATGTTTAGAAGAAGATACAGAAATTTCAACTGGCCAAATAGAAAAAGTAGACAAGTCCAGGAGTCAAGAGAGTTACGAACATTACAGTATACATCCTCTACATTCAAAAGAAGTGATTGAAAACAGTATTGAATTATTTCAAATGAAGAAAGCACAGGGTACTCCCATGAGTGTATGGGAACAAAGTTTAGAAGCTCATTGTTTTCCACAGCTGTTCCCCACTGGAGAAGGTGGATGATATGATGAACGAGCAGTACAGATTCCAGCTTCAGAATACCGGTCGACAAGATTGTACTCAGAAGATTCAAGATTTCGACAGTGCATTCCATATATATTTTATCTTCTATTTGAAAGTGACTTGTCTGGACTTTCATATGGAGTGAATCACATATTAAAACCAGGAGTTCATCTTACACATGTTTCTGCAAAGGAATTTATGGACAAAGTTCAACAAAGAGACGATCATTTGGAATCTCAGTTAATTAATTTGATGGCGTGTCAACTAATGAGTATTGGTATCGTCGTCACGGTGAACTTAAATGTATGTTAAGAAACGTAGGTACTCCTACATGGTTTCTAACACTTAGGGGCCGATTCCGATCTCGGTCGGAGGCGCACCCAATACTATTCGGCCGGGAAAAAAGCCATGCGAAAGCCTGTTTCCCGACCGATCCGTACAGCACACCGAACGAGCAAGTACGATGCGCACAACAGCAAAAATTCCGGCCGAGCCGTACTCACCCAAACCAGGTCCTGTTCTCCGACCGAGGCGAATCCGGAAACGCCGAATCGAGTCGCACGGAAGGAAAAATGCAGCCCCGTCCGGCCGGACAAGTACGATGCGCTTCCCGTACGCGCCGAACCCGTCGCTACGCACGGCACGTCAAAGCATCCGGGAGAGGCGCACATAAGCTCCGATTCGCGCCACAACACAATCCACGGCTACGAGACGAACACGGCACCGACGAGGACGACGCGAAGCGACGAGGACGAAGCGAAGCGACGAGGACGACGCGAAGCAACGAGAAGGACGAACGACACGAACCAACCATGAATCCCTTCGTCCCGATCATACCAATATTCTACATCTACTACCGGAACAGGCACGGACGCGTACGGCGCAGAAGGTAAGCCAGACACCAATCACAAAACACATACAACACGTACACGACACATCACACACATACACGGGGAATCTGAATATACTTACACCAGCAACAGCAGCACCATAGGGGCGGGATGCCCATCACCAATGCCACATATGCACACAGGGGCCTGAATGCGCACCACCACCCCAACCCAGGGGGGCTGGATGCCTACCACTACTACCACCCTTAGCCAGGGGGCAGGATGCCCACCACTACTACCACCCTCACCCAGGGGGGCAGGATGCCTACCACTACTACCACCCTTAGCCAGGGGGCAGGATGCCTACCACTACTACCACCCTTAGCCAGGGGGCTGGATGCCCACCACTACTACCACCCTTAGCCAGGGGGCAGGATGCCCACCACTACTACCACCCTCACCCAGGGGGGCAGGATGCCTACCACTACTACCACCCTCACCCAGGGGGGCAGGATGCCTACCACTACTACCACCCTTAGCCAGGGGGGCTGGATGCCCACCACTACTACCACCCTTAGCCAGGGGGCAGGATGCCCACCACTACTACCACCCTCACCCAGGGGGGCAGGATGCCTACCACTACTACCACCCTTAGCCAGGGGGCAGGATGCCCACCACTACTACCACCCTCACCCACGGGGGCAGGATGCCCACCACTACTACCACCATCACCCAGGGGGGCAGGATGCCTACCACTACTACCACCCTCACCCAGGGGGGCTAGATGCCTACCACTACTACCACCCTCACCCCGGGGGCAGGGTGCCTACCACTACTACCACCCTTAGCCAGGGGGGGCTGGATGCCCACCACTACTACCACCCTTAGCCAGGGGGGCTGGATGCCTACCACTACTACCACCCTCACCCAGGGGGGCAGGATGCCTACCACTACTACCACCCTTAGCCAGGGGGCAGGATGCCTACCACTACCACCACCCTTAGCCAGGGGGCAGGATGCCCACCACTACTACCACCCTCACCCAGGGGGGTAGGATGCCTACCACTACTACCACCCTTAGCCAGGGGGCAGGATGCCCACCACTACTACCACCCTCACCCACGGGGGGCAGGATGCCTACCACTACTACCACCCTCACCCAGGGGGGCAGGATGCCTACCACTACTACCACCCTTAGCCAGGGGGCTGGATGCCCACCACTACTACCACCCTTAGCCAGGGGGCAGGATGCCCACCACTACTACCACCCTCACCCAGGGGGCAGGATGCCTACCACTACTACCACCCTCACCCAGGGGGGCAGGATGCCCACCACTACTACCACCCTCACCCAGGGGGCAGGATGCCCACCACTACTACCACCCTTAGCCAGGGGGCAGGATGCCCACCACTACTACCACCCTCACCCAGGGGGGCAGGATGCCTACCACTACTACCACCCTTAGCCAGGGGGCAGGATGCCCACCACTACTACCACCCTCACCCACGGGGGCAGGATGCCTACCACTACTACCACCCTCACCCACGGGGGCAGGATGCCTACCACTACTACCACCCTTAGCCAGGGGGGCTGGATGCCCACCACTACTACCACCCTTAGCCAGGGGGGCTGGATGCCTACCACTACTACCACCCTTAGCCAGGGGGGCTGGATGCCTACCACTACTACCACCCTCACCCAGGGGGCAGGATGCCTACCACTACTACCACCCTTAGCCAGGGGGGCTGGATGCCTACCACTACTACCACCCTTAGCCAGGGGGCAGGATGCCCACCACTACTACCACCCTCACCCAGGGGGCAGGATGCCTACCACTACTACCACCCTTAGCCAGGGGGGCTGGATGCCTACCACTACTACCACCCTTAGCCAGGGGGCAGGATGCCCACCACTACTACCACCCTCACCCAGGGGGGCAGGATGCCTACCACTACTACCACCCTTAGCCAGGGGGGCTGGATGCCTACCACTACTACCACCCCCACTCATAGGATGGACAATGCATGACACAACAAGCACACCACAACCTAGGGAATGCAAGATTAAGACATCCCCCCACCACCATGACAAGCGTGTGTAGGCTGTGTCAAATGCCTACAACACCGAACATGACTTTGAACATACAATGTGACCCCTAGCACATGTGCCACACATATATGTGTGTGGCACCCACAATGCAAGCAGCCCATGACCATTGTGGCAATGGGGCCTAAACCCCCATCATCACAGTGACCAAAAGGCAAGTGTGGGGTCCATAGCTGAAGCACATTTTGACCATTGTGGCAATGGGGTCTAAACCCCCATCATCACAGTGACCAAAAGGCAAGTGTGGGGTCCATAGCTGAAGCACATTTTGACCATTGTGGCAATGGGGTCTACACCCTCATCATCACAGTGACCAAAAGGTAATTGTTGACAAAGAAAGAGCTGCAACTGCCAAACTGCATGGATCATTCCTGGTCACAGAACCAAAAACTCATCTGTGGCAAAGTAGTGTATGTGTCCCATTGCAACATAAATTGGGGGAGCCAAATACTGCAGTGCAAATGAAACATTCCTTTGGCCATGTGCAGACAAACAACACCCATGGGGGCTGAGACCGTCAACAGTCATCAATGACACAATGACAGAAGTGACCATCAGAATGCAGAACCACATATTTGCACCAATGGGCACACAAATGCAGATATCCTGTGGAGACAGCAGATGTGAGGTGAACAGATACCATACCATGGCAGCAATGGGACACACAAACCATGATCACTGTGCTGACCGATGACCTAGGAGTCCCAGGGACAGCAGGGGAAACACACCAAACAACATACAGCCAATGGCACACCCAAGATATGCCAATGCAGTGGTGCAGATGCACAAACACAAACAGGCAGACCAACACTGTCATCATACACAGCAGGTGAGGGGTGGGGGTGCCAGTGTCCCCAGGCAACCACACAACACATGAGGAGAGCTGAATACCAATGATACAGATGTGCATACACTGCCACACTAAGGTAACTCATGGATCCAAATCCCCTATGTGGGCAAGCAGGCATTGTCAGGTGAGAGGGAGCACAAAACACACATGTCACACAGGCACGTAGGAACAACAACTGACACAGCAAGACACAGACACACCACAGCACCACCCCCAGGGCCCCCACAATGTGGTGACCCTGGGCTGAATAAAAATACCACTGTGATGACAAAGCTAAATGTCGTTCACACTGTGAACCACAGTCAGGTGTCCTGAGCAACAAACTACCATCACACCTACACAAGCACAAATCAATCAGCATGGCCAGTAAGCCAAGGCCAACATGGAGGCAGGGGCCTAGCCGGGCAACAACTCTCATCTGCACACACTCAACACCACACCCCTCGACCTCTGACAATGTGCAGCAGTGAAGTACACATGCACTGGTGACATTGCACATGCACCCATGACTATTCCAGGGTGGTGGGTGGGAACCAAGGTGTAGAAACACATCACACATGGACACTCAACAAGACTCCTGAATGTCTGACACACTGCACACTACGCTGTACATGGACATGACGGCAATACCACACCGACCAATGGGATCCCAGCCACAGTCACACACCAATGAAGAAGCCAAGGTCACCCACAAAGAACACACATAGACAACAACCAACATTGCAGCCCGGACCCTGAGGAGTGCCAGCAGTCACACACACAACGTGTCACAATCACTGAAAGATAACACAAACTGGAAATCACATGACAGGGGCAAACAGCAAGTGCCAAGGGGAAACCTGACTGTGACCCATCTGCGTCTGCACACAAACTCAGCCCTGACCGAAAACACACCTATGGGTGACACCCTGATGACCAGTAATGTGCCATGCACCCACATCACAGAGAACACAGGGAGAAGACTTTGGGGGAACATAGCTCAAGTCAGCAAGCATCACAAACAGGTACAACACTAGGGATCACAGCATGCGCAGATGAATGGAAGTGAACACACAGACATGCACATACAACACACACCTTGTGCGCAGGCAATGTCACACGTGTACACACTGCCATGAGGGGACTCCACTCCTGTGTGAGGAAAGCTGTGCCATATGTTGCCTCAGTAGGGCCCCATCATGTCAGCTGAGCACTTGGTCACACAATCAACAATTAGCACCAAATGAGGGCTCCCATCACATCAGCCTGGTCATGGATGTGCCAACGGAATCATCAGCACAGATCCAACACACTTGTATAGCAATGTTGCACTGACTACACGGATGAGTCCTTCCCCATTGATGCCCAAACCTGCATGTCCACTGGAGATGGCAACACGGTCAGGGAAGTAGACAAATGCAACGATGGCAGGCACAACAGATGTGCAGGGGTGGAAGCCACAGATATGAAATTGCTAATGTAAGTAGGAAACCCATTGCCAAATACTGAACACATGACACCCTCAGATGCTGCTATTGATGACATGGATACACCACATGATAGGACACATTCCCCTGGACCACATGGGTTCCTGCACAGTAACACTTCATAATCATGAGACCAGATATCACCATCACTGCAGCAAGGGCATGGTTAGCAGCACCAACAACATGTACATCTGAAGCATGAGCACTAGAGAAAAGAAAGTTGCTTTATTCAGCATATGTGTTGTTTGATAACGACGTCCAGAAAAAATAGAGCAAAGGCCAATGGCCAGTCCATTGTCAAAGTTCAAACAGGGTGACACTGGCAGATGTCACCCTACGCATGCCTGCACAAAACCAGGGACAATCCACTAGGAGGGGCAACCGGGGGGCAGGCCAGGCACCGCAGGGACAGGATCAGGGCTCACCAGGGGAGTCAGGGAAGGGGTGGTGGGTGCTGGAGAGCCACTGACAACTGCAGTGGAGGTGTCTGACATGGTGTGTGCCGGCACAACTGGGGGCATGACTCAGATGTCGTGGGTGCCGGCACAACTGCAGTGGACCCTGCAGATGGGGTGGACAGGTCCGCCACTGCAGTGCCCAAGTCAGACAGGGCGGTAGTGGACTCCACTGCAGTGCCTACCTCCAGGGGAGGAGAATGGGGAACAGGCAAGGTGGGTTGGACAGAGGGGGAGGACACCCTCACCACATCAGTGGCACAGACAAGCGCAGCGGGGGTGTGGTGCTGGGAGAGCAAGTGGCAGGGGGAGAAGGCCTGATCCTCTTGGGGATGGTATATCTGTGGGTGGGGGAACCTGGGGCAGGGTGTGGTGGGGGCACCTGTGCAGTGGGGGCCTGAGGGATGGAGGACGGAGACCTTGTGCCTGAGCTGCAGGGCGGTGGCGGGGTCTTTGTCTTACCACTCCGGGGGACTTGCGGGTGGGGGCCTCAGTCCGTCTGCGCCTGGGGGAGGGTGTCCGGGGGCGAGGGGCACTCTGCTCCGTGTGGGTGGGCTTCCTCTTCCCCCGGGATGCTGGAGCAGCTTCATCGGTGGGGAAGAGGCCGAGGTCACAGAGGAAGAGCTGCTGTGACTTTGGGGTTGCATGTGAGGCAAGGGAGGGTGCTTTGGAGGGAGAGGGAACTGAGGACTGCGCAGTGCATGTGGATGCGTGTGTGTGTTCCAGGGCCCCATCCCCTGTGAGTCTGGCTTCAGTCCCCTGAATGTGCGTGCGTGTGCGTTTTGTCATTGGCGTGTGTGTCAGTGTGCTGGATGTGTGTGTGCTGGTGTGTGCCTGTGCCGGTGTGTGTGTGCTTGGGACGGGTAAGGTGCTGGGGAGTGTGGATGGAGCAGAGGCAGGAGGGGTGAGGGACCGTTTGAGGAGGGACACTGCTGCCGTCATGGAGGAGTCCATGGACCTATTGCCCCTCTGTAGGTCAGACATGCCCGATGAGATGCCCTCCATGAACGACACCAGCTGAGTCAACAGCGCGGTGTGCGCATGGAGGACACTCAGCATGGCTGTCTGCCCTACATGGAGCTGGCGAAGGAGGTACACAGACTCCTCACTCAGGGCAGCAGGGGACACAGGGGCAGGGGGTGCGGTGCCTGGCCCAAAGGAAACACGCTCCCGGACATGGGAGCCTCCACGGACCTGGGGAATGGGAGCCGATGGGAGGGCGGTGGTGGTGCTGGTGGTGGCGGGGACAGCAACACTAGCTGAGGTGTGGTGGCTGCTGACACCCGCTGTGAGAAGTTGGCCTGGCATATGCTGTCCACTAATTATAGTGGGCACCTTGCACCAGTCCAAATCGACTCTTATGGTAGGTAGGTTAAAGACAACCTTATTGAAAGCTATCCTAGTGGTAGCTGTGGAGAGCAGCCTTCAGGCTAAGTCTTGAAGGAATGTAAAGCAGCTTGTTTTACCAGTCTATAATCTCTTGAGTGACCAAATGAAAGAGCACCACACCAGGTATATATTCAAAATATATGTATTTACTACTAAACACACCCCTCTAGTCTCTTTATGAGGCTAGAGTTCGAAGTACATAGGTTATAAGATCTTAAATCAAAGTAATAGCACAAATACACGTTTGGGCCCTAGGGGCGTACCAAACCATATACCAATAAAGTGGTATGCGAACCACGACTGAACTAGACACTAGGCCTAGAGCCTCTAGAAGTGCTTGGACCACAAGGAACCACCCAAGGTAGTGACACAGGGGACCCACGGGAGACGCGTGCAGTGTAACTACACAACCGCGATACGCCGTTAACTTCTATGGAGAAAGTCGGGATCGGGAAAATAGAGGAAAGGGACACTTTAAAGAGGACTAGGACAAAACCCTTTGAGATCTAGGACTTTGAAGAGTCTCTACCCACGGGAGCACCGGAGTACTCGTGTTACCTCACCCAGGGAAGCCGGGTGCATAGGTGCCTTTCGGGGTCGGGTTTCGTCGTCGTTTCGAATGGCGATCTGCTGCAAAGTGCTGCTGGCGGCCAAGAGAAAAGTGTCCGGGTGGATCCAAGAGTGGATCGGAGTTCTGGTGAACCTGAAAGCAGAGGGGACAGAGTCTGGGTCACTAGCCAGTGACCAGGAAGGCGATGGACAGATGCCCACCGATGTCGAGTGCTTCAGGTGCGTTGACGGTCATCTCGTTTCTGCAGCCACGAGGTCCAGGAGGTGTTGTCGGCAACCAGGAGCAGGATTCGGGCTGGTACACGATGTCTGTCGAGTGCTGCGGTGTCGGCGACCGGATTGGACCCAACAAGCCTTGGCAACGGCAAGTCTCGATGTAGCTGAAGATCGTCAATGGTGCAGACCAGCAAGGTCTGGGGAACTCACCCAGCGAGGGTAAGTCAGGGCAGGCCTGGAGCAACCAGGGGAGCCCTTTGGTTTCTTTAGAAAGGCTTCTGAGGACCCACGAGCCGGCTGGCAAGGGATCACGAAGACACCTCGGGCGGAATCACTCAACAGGGGCCCACGGTCACTCGGGACAGTGTAGGCCTCTGATCTTCGGAGGGATTCCTGCTGGAGGTTGGGACCACACGTGGTCCAAAGCACAGGTTCGTAGAACGTTGTGAAGGGGTTGCACTCGACAATAGTGCACGTTACCCAGGGGTCACGGTTCCTCATCACTCGTGGGGTCCACTTGCCTCAGCTTTGCTGGGGACTCACGATGGCCTTGGAGAAGTCAGGAAATCTACTTCTTGGGCTGCAGGGACTTCGGACTCCGGCGGGAGCGGCGTAGTTTGCGACTTTCGTTATCGTTTTTGGTGCCTGCCAACCAGGGGAGTCACTCCTTGACCCCAAGGGAGATTCTTCAGTCCTCTAATCGTGATGTAGAGCGTCGAAGGTCCAGGATTCAGTTTCAAAGTTTAGTCCAGGGATATCTAACTTTGCTGTGGCAAGGGTTCCCCATTTTATCCAGTAAAACAGGGAGGGACTAACTCTATGACCCCACCTATGGGAGGGTCAAGGGAGAGGGTGGCTACACCCACTTCCCTTTGTCCAGTTTCACGCCAGAGCAGGGGCAGGTAGCCCCTGAGCTGGTTTGAACTGGCATATGCACAGAGGAGCCTTTTGCTCCCCCAGTGCAGGACTTCAAAGCACTCTAAGAGTGCACCCACCCAGCCCCAATACACATTATCCTGTCTGGGGAGGTGGTCACACCTCCCTGCAACAGGAAACCTATTGTCCAGGCCTCCCCTGCCGGAGTTTCGTCCAGCAGCAGGAGGCCAGACTTGTGTCTGTGGCAGCAGCATCCATTTTGTGATGCCAGGGCTTCAGAAAGAAGTTACCTGGTAAGCCAGAGTTAACATGTCTTTCCCTCTAGAAGGGTGGAATGCTACCCCCGCCGCCAGGATTGGCGGGGGGGTAGTATTCCAAGATGCTTGACACCAAACACGACATGTTTAGGTGCAGCCATTCCAAAGTTAGCATTTTACCGCGAGGATATAATGCGCTTAAGAGTATATGGTCAGGCTGCACTACAAACAGCATCAGAGATGGTCTCCGAACGCTGCAGAGGGGCCCTGCTCATGCAGGGGCACCCTCTCACATAGGAACCACGCACTCTGCCTTTAGGATTGATAAGGCCTGCCTTAGGAGTGACTTATAGGTTTATATGTGTGTATGTATTTCGTGATATAGGTAACCTATATCACAGTAAGGGGTGCATGCACCACCTTACCCAGGCTGCAGTAGCAGACCTGTGGTGTCAGTTTGGATGGCCTTCCAGGGGTGGCATAATACATGCTGCAGCCCCTGGCAGGCCTCTGAGGTACCTATGCCCTTGGTACATAGTATACCATATACTAGGGACTTATAAGGGCACTCCAGATTCCAATCAGAGATGTGCCTAAGGCACATGGAAACCATTTTACAGAGAAAGCAGATAGACTGGGGCCCTGAATAGCAGGATCCCAGTCCAACTAAGTCATAAACCAGCAAAACACCATAAAAAAAGTGGGGGCAACCATATAGTCAGATTCCACCTTCCTACACCCGCCTCCACAAGGGAGTCATCCTCCGAGTTGCTCTGGTCCTCAGCTGAGGTGGATGCTGCTGAGGACTCCTCGGTGTGGCTCCCTCGCCCTCCGTGCCACTGGGTCCCTCCGACCACTCCTCGGCTGCTGACCCAGTCTGGCTCTCTGGCTCCTCCTGGTCCGTGGAGCTGTCCCCTTCCGTGGCCGTGGATGTATCTGCAAACAATGGGGATACAGACAGACATCAGTCACCTGCACATAACGCACACACCACTGTGAGCACAGCACATCACAGAGCAAGCCCTGGCATCATCAGTTGTACATTGCTAAAAGTGCCCTAATTGAACAGGAGAAGTCAATTGTCAGTCTGATGCCAAGCATGGCACTCACATCCCACATGGCCTTGCACCCATCTGTCTGGTGTCTGTTGGATTGCAACACCCCAGTGTTGACACATGCACCAAGTACACAGTAGTTGGACAGTGCAGAGGACACGGTGTGGACACATCACAGCTCTTGCCACTGAGTCAGTACAGGTTTCCGGATGGAAGGGATGCCCAGAGTCAAATAGGAAATGCATGTGATGCATACCAGCGACAGACACCATGATGCACCCATGTCCTGATAGCCAGCGCCACTATGGTGTGCATGTAGCACATGTCACTCCCCTGCAGGCTCACCAATCAGTAGACACATGCCATGGCGGAGGCATGACTGCAAAGTCATACATCACTGTCTCAGTGATGTATGACTTTGCAGCCAGACAACAACACTCTGCACTGTGTCACAATAGTAGGTCATGGGGAATGCAAGTCCTGGAGCTGCACAAGTGCACATGTACATCCCCCCACAACACATCCTCTTAACCCTCATCTGTCCAGGTCATACCTATTGGACATATGGGAGACCTGTGACACTACCCTCTGAACCTGAGCCCCTCACACTCTGCTGTGCATGGGGAACAGCTGCCTGAACTTCACATTCACATGCCCCAGTCTGCATGGGCAGCTGATCAGACACCTATGTGTCACACAAGTATCGTCTCCTATGGTCACATCTCCAGTGGCATGCTGCGCCCCTACCAAGAAACTCCACAGCAGTCCTGGCGACTAATCCACAGCACACTGACACAGAGGCAGGCACCTGAGGGGTCAAATCACTGCGCACAATGTGTCAGCTGATACACGGGAGTGGGAGTACAGAGTGTATTGTATGGCCTGGAGTAGGCATGACTGTCCAGCCCCACATGAATGAGGGATGAGCCCTGGACTGTAGGCAGCTGGCTAAGTATGTGTGACACACGTCATATACATACTCCTGGGGCCCAAACATTGTTCCCACCCGCAGCATGGGTGTGTGCCAGATACCCCAGCCACATGTGGTGGATCAGCTCAGCAATTGGACCACAGATCAAAGTAACACGCTGAATACATGTCAGAATACAGGCATTGTGTAAGCAATGGACCCACCCATGATGCCCACCACAGAGTCAGGGAAACAGATGCTGTCTCCCACCTTGAGTCAAGCAAACTGCAAGGACACAGTCCTAAGTGACAGAATTCCCTGCATGTAAGGGCCACACCTGGGTATCAGATGAGGAGTGGGCAGTGCACAATAGAGGGACATGGCTCCTGGACAACATGACTGCTGTACTGTGGCAGTTTAACCAGGCCCGAGGAGGGCACATAGCATGTTAGACAGAGTACACAGTGCAGTCTTTGACTCACCCCCTCCTTGCTGCTCTCTGGCCTTCAGCTGCCCATCCAGGTCTGGAAAGACCACCGCCAGGATCCTGAGCATGTGGGTGGTCAGGGTCCGTGTTCCCCCTCCTGCGAGGAGGCGACAGCTTCAGCTGGACCCGTGCAATCCTCCGGGTCCAGCCCCGAAGGTCCTGCCACCTCTTTTGGCAGTTGCGGATCCGGCGCTTGTAGACCCCCACGGACCGGACAGCCCGGACGATGTCCTTCCATATCTCATGCTTCCGATGGGCAGAAGCCTGTCAGGATGACAAAGTGATAAGGCCATTACTACACATGCAACATATCCGTGCATGACACAGTTGCATATACATGTCGCAATCACAGGGGCACATGGTGTACACAGGCAGTGCACGGCTGCCCATGGACAGTTTTCCAGAAGTCACTACATGGTATCATAGCATGGGGAGTAAAACCCTGTTCAGAAGCACTGTCACTGCACCATACCTGTCCAGTGCAAGTCACTACACACTATGGGGGGTGACAACTACTCAGTGAGCCTGCTAGCCAGTGGCGTGCAGACTTTCAGCCTTGCTAGTCAGACAAAATGCACATTCAGAAAGGAGGTGCACAGAACACTCACCTGCTCCCCTGGTGTCCCATACAGCTTGCTGTACTGTGGAAGTAGGCTGTCCAGCAGGGCCTGGTTCTCCTCAAGGCTGAAGGCTGGGGTTCTCTCCACAGTACGTGCCATTGCAGGGTCCAGAGGGGCAGAGACAGCAGCAGTGCAGTGGCAGATGTCGTCCTGGAGCATGTAGTGCAGGCAAGTGGGCTCTCAGGGGAACAGGCAGCAATATATATGTGCTGGAGAGGCAGATACTGTCCCTTGTGTCCAAAGTGATAGGTCCAAGTCGTTTGCATCTTCTGAATCTGGCCAATCCATGGAATAGCAGCACCAAAACACGCCCACAGCATCCTTCAAAACTTCAACTTCATGACATACATGATTTTGCAACATTGTTGTGGGTGACCAACTGATTTTCCAGCAACCGACTCGTTCGAAATTCGAAAACGCGTCCGTTGCCAGGCAAGCCCATTGTCAATGGGTGCGCACCGATCGGTCCATTGCGGTACAACGCGCACAGGGGTACAACGCGCACTCGCACACATTGAAAGCAATGGGCCGGCCGGAGGCACCGATCGGTCCATTGCAGTTCAACGCGCACAGGGGTACAACGCGTACCCGCACACATTGAAGGCAATGGGCCGGCCGGAGGCACCGATCGGTCCATTGCAGTTCAACGCGCACAGGGGTACAACGCGTACCCGCACACATTGAAGGCAATGGGCCGGCCGGAGGCACCGATCGGTCCATTGCAGTTCAACACGCACAGGGGTACAACGCGTACCCGCACACATTGAAGGCAATGGGCCGGCCGGAGGCACCGATCGGTCCATTGCAGTTCAACGCGCACAGGGGTACAACGCGCACCCGCACACATTGAAGGCAATGGGCCGGCCGGAGGCACCGATCGGTCCATTGCGGTACAACGCGCACAGGGGTACAACGCGCACCCGCACACATTGAAAGCAATGGGCCGGCCGGAGGCACCGATCGGTCCATTGCAGTTCAACGCGCACAGGGGTACAACGCGTACCCAGCACACATTGAAGGCAATGGGCCGGCCGGAGGCACCGATCGGTCCATTGCGGTACAACGCGCACAGGGGTACAACGCGTACCCGCACACATTGAAAGCAATGGGCCGGCCGGAGGCACCGATCGGTCCATTGCAGTTCAACGCGCACAGGGGTACAACGCGCACCCGCACACATTGAAGGCAATGGGCCGGCCGGAGGCACCGATCGGTCCATTGCGGTACAACGCGCACAGGGGTACAACGCGTACCCGCACACATTGAAGGCAATGGGCCGGCCGGAGGCACCGATCGGTCCATTGCGGTTCAACGCATCACTGTACATGTGACTGGCATAGGTCAGCATGCCTGTCTCAGATGGACATATGCCAGCCACAGATAGCTCCCAGGGAGTGAGGGGCACACCTACATCACGACAGCCTGTCCAAACCTTATCATAAGGCATGTAAGGCTGCATTTCCTATTGTGTGTATGTTGGTGTACATGTTGTCCTGTGGGTGTCACCTGTGGGCAGCCACCCCCAGGCTGTGCACGTGTTCATGGGGACAGGATCCTGGGTGTTACGTGTACATGACCACTGTGATGTGCAACTGTTCATATCTGTGCATGTGTCATGGTCACATTTCACAGTGGTGTTTGTGTATGTCATGTCACATACCCCGTGAGTCCCATGTGGGACGGTATGTTTGAGCCAGGGAGTCCCAGTGGCACAATAGTGATGGCCCTCCACAGTCTTTGTGCATGTAGTGTTTACAATGTCTCTGATTTCATGTGCACAATGGGAGACAGTCTCCACATCCACGTTGTGTGTGCATGGACTCTGATGTTGTGCGTGTGTGTCACAGACGTCCATGGCAAGTGTGGCCACTACCTGTGGGGGTCATGTTTGTTTTGCTGTGGTGTACACATGATACTCCAGGTGATGCCAGTGTCCATGTGGCATTACAGGGTCCCTGGGAATGTGCCTGTCGTTGAGCTGTGGTGCCTGGGCACATCTGTCCTCACATGTCACTGTGGGGGGTGACTGTGACACAGCATCATGATATCCAATGGGCCAACCTGGGACAAATTGATGCCACCTGTAGGACCGTGTTGACAGATGTTGGCCATGTATGTACCATACATGTCCTTCCGGTACTGCACACTTCATGTAGTTGTGCCTCATGATGATGTATGTTGGGATCTTGAGTGTGTTCAATGCCGCATATGTGGGGTGACTGACGATCTTGCTTACTTCTCCTCTGCACTGCAGGGCTCCTGCTGTCCATCGGCCATTCCCAGACCTGGCAACGATGGTGGAACGGGACAGCATCCGACGGTACCGCTTCACCAGGCAGCTGATTGAGGATTTGGCAGTGCAGTTGTCCCCACATTTGCAGCCTGGCCGGCCGTATCCTACAGCGCTGACCCCCAAGGTGAAGGTGATGGCAGCCCTACACTTCTTTGCCACCGGTACCTTCCAACATACTGTGGCATCTGCTGGTGGGATGTCACAGACCATGTTCAGCCGTGTGCTCCGCGATGTTTTGGCGGCAATGTTGCTCTTCCTGAACCGGTACATCTATTTCCCTAGACTGCGATCGACTCACTGACGTGAAGAGTGACTTTTATGCCCTGGGGAGGATGCCGCATGTCATTGGCTCCATTGATGGGACACATGTGGCTTTGGTACCACCACAGGCCCAGGAGCAGGCCTACCGTAACCGCAAGCACTACCACTCGGTCAATGCACTGGTGGTGTGTCTTGCAGACATGACCATCACACACGTGTGTGCCCGTTTCCTGGTTCAGCACACAATGCCTTTGTGATGAGGAGTAGTCGCATCCCCAGGATGATGGCACAGATGCAGAACCAGCGTGCCTGGCTTGTCGGTGTGTACTGACTTTGTGCCATTGTGTGTGATCTGATCTGTAGTATTCCGCCCACTTTTCCAAGTTAGCTGATGTGCACTTGTCTGTCTGTAGGTGACTTGGGATACCCCAACATGCCGTGGTTGCTGACACCCCTCAGGAACCCTGTGACACCTGCCCAGATGCGCTACAATGAGGCACATGGTCGGACCAGGAGAGTGATTGAGCGGACCTTTGGTCTCCTGAAGAGCCGCTTCCGCTGCCTGGACAAGACCGGAGGGTCCCTCCCATATGCCCCTGCGAAAGTGTGCAAGATTATCATCGTCTACTGCATGCTACACAACCTGGCAGTGCGGAAGGAGTTGCCTCTCATCCAGGATGACGATGACCAACATCCGCCACCTGTGGAGGATCCTGGCCTGGACCACGATGCCAGTGACGATGATGATGATGATGATGGTGATGGTGATGTCCGCACACAGCTCATCACCAACTTCTTTAGCTGAATGTGAGTATCCTGAGGTGTCATGTGAATGATGTGAGTTGGCATGATGTGTGGGTGGTGCTCTGGTGCTGTTGGAGTGTGTCCATGGGCTACTTGACAGGATGTGTGTTGCGATGTGTGGTGACAGGTGGGCTGTACTCCCCAACAGTGTTGACATGCTAACTTGGTTCTGGGTGGGTATCTTGTAACATGTATTGTGCATGAGTTTTGCTGTTCTTTCCTGTACTGCATTGCTTTTGACTGTGTGTCATTTCTGTCCTTCACAGGGTACTTTCAGATTCGTTTGGTCAACTGTGTCCACCGACGACGTGATTGCACATCCAGGCTGTTAGCTGTTGTGTCCCTACAGGTGATGTGCGCCACACCCATGGACTTCCTTCCGTCTACAGTTGTTGACTGTGTGCCCGCTACCAGGTGGGGTTACCTTGCATCTGTAGTGGTTACGGCATGTTGCTACTGTGTAATAAACCTGTGCTTCACTTAGTGATGTGCGTTGTCTGTGGTCACACATTTGACTGCCATTTGCTTACTGCACCTGTGGGCTACTTGACTACAACTGGGAATGGGTGTGGTGTCTGTGCATTGCACCGTCTTCCCTGGCAACATCAGTGTAGGCAATAAGTCAGATGGCCTAGGTGTGTATGTGTTGTGTACCCCTGGTGGTGTGTCTCCCTCATATGTGTCACGTTGCCTGTACTCACATGCCTGTGTTGTCCTTGCTGTTGCAGTTCGCATACACAGTGTAATTTTGCAGTTCATCATCCCCATAACAGCACCCACGTTGGAATCACGACAGAGGCAAGTATGGTGTATTAGTGTGTTTATTGTGATACATCTGTGTTAATAGTGCATAGGATGGGTTGTGCTGTACATGAATCTTGCAATCCCAAGTTCCTAGGTGAATTGAAAGTCCAGGTAGACAGGATCCCCAGTATCGGGCCACAGTTGTCTGACACATTGTTCCAACTTGTACTCCCCATGCAATGTGTGGGAGTAGTGTTGCCGTCAACAGGGTGAACAGTCTGTGCACAAAGGCGAAAATCCAGAACAGGTTCAGGCTTCCTGGGAGTTGCGCTTGGCCATCAGCCTCTCACTTTCCCCTCCTCGGACGACCCCTCTTCTTGGGGGGCCCTCAAGTGCAGGCTGCTGCGGTGCAGGGGACTCTCCGCCAGAGTCCTCCTCCCTCCCTGTGGCAGTTGCAGTTTGTTCGGTACCAGATGTTGTTGGCACACAGGGAGGTGTGGACTGGTTGCTGTTCATCTGGCGGAGGCATTGTAAAATGTCCCTGTGCACCGCCGTCATCTCAT